>JARWIR010000003.1:72165988-72889454 GCA_029959085.1 Nemophila menziesii | reverse complement strand
ATCTTTTAAATTTACTTGCTTAGTACAAATGTCTAATCATGGAATTCAGTATTTGAATGCTTTAAAGTGAGTAGTTGCATATATTAATAGTAATCTGAATATTGGATTATGTTATGGTAACATAAATGTTCCTTTTGAGCTTGTTGGCATAGAGATATAAATTCTTGAAAATCAACAACATTTTATTATTTTATTAGTTGATAAGAATTGTGTGGCCTAGAAGACCCTATTACATCCTCCTATTGCCTATCTAATATAGAAATTAAATATGTTGTCATAGTTGATTCCTTCAAGGAAGCTATTTGGATGCATGTATTACTTAAAGAAGTTGGGTTGATATCTTCTATACAACTTGTATTTTCTAGATAGTCAATCTTCCATTCAGTTTAGTAAGACTTCTATATATCATGAAAGAACCAAACATGTGGATGTCAAAATTCATTTTGTTAGGAGATGAATTTCTGATGGTAAAATTAGACTTTTGAAAATTCATGTTGTGGATAATTATTTTGAAAATTCATGTTGTTTTCTGCTTTGGTCTTTTTTCTCCACGTTTCAGAACTCTCTCTCTCTCTCTCTCTCTCTCTCTCTCTCTCTCTCTCTCTCTCTCTCTCTCTCTCTCTCTCTCTCTCTCTAATATGGAGATTTCAAGGGTTTCTTCATACGATTTGTGTTCTCTGTAAATTCCTTATAGCTTTGATAGAATCGCTAGTAATCGATTGTACTAGTTTACGTGAGTATCGTACTTGCACTTAGTGTAGTTGTTCTCTAGTCGATGCACATAGTGAATTAGGTTTAGCACTCGTAAACCTAAATTGTTTGTGATTCTAGAACAGTAAAGTGAATTATTGTTGAAGTTTTTTAGTTGCCACATAATGCACCGAGATCCGATCGGAGTTTAATTAGGATTAGCCAGTTTATTGGTGTATTTTTGTAAAAATCTTGCATGTCTTTTATTTTCTGTTATTTTTTTGGCTATTTTACGAATTGAAGATAGATTTTTTTTTAAAGAAATCTTAAAAGTTAAAGAAATTTTCAATTTTTCTGAGATAAATTGAACTATTTTTACTACATATATCTATTTGAATTGTTGTGAGGCCGATTTGCCCATGAAATCCATAACTCATCAATTCCAGCCAAAAAGGTCAAATCCAAACAAATAACCAAAATACCATTCTTCAAACAATTTATTCCATACAAAAATATTTACGTTCCATTATTAAAAAAACTATATAATTAAAATATTTCTGTATCACAAAATTCTAAAACCAAAATATTTCTGTATTTACAATATTTCCTATTCTAAAACTAAAATATTTCCTAATTATTTTACAACATGGAATCAAATCACTTTTTTGAATAGTCAAACCTGAATGTGCATAAAAAAAATAATTAAAAATCAAGGATTAAAAATATGAATAAAATATAGTGGGTTGACTGTATTACAATAGTTGAATGACACTACAAAAACTCTAGGTTAACAGTGCAAAAACAATAGGTTGACACCACAAAATTATGGATTGACAATGCGAAGGGTTGATGATAGTGGAGAAGGGTTCCTGAGTGGCGGCCGTTTTCTTGTGCATGAGAGGCTTGGTGCCCAAGCCATTTTGATGATGGTGGAAATTGTTATCCCAGTTGCGGCAACTTTTGTGTGCAGAAGAGCGGCTTGGTGGCCAAGTCAGGTTGCTAATGGTGGAGATTGGTTCTTCAGTGGCGGCGACTTTCTTGTGTTGAAGAGCGGCTGGTGTGAAGAGATGAGTTCCTTTTGTTGCTAGTGTGTATATGTGAAGTGATGAGTTTCAGGTTTTATGTTTCATTGTTTTTTTTTTGTCAAATGTGCTTCATTGTTTTTCGATGTTTACTTTTTTTAAATATATTTCATTGTTTTTTAACGAGGACCTTCTCTTTTGTTTATGTTAAAATTTATAGTTTTAAATTAATGCCTAAATCGAAGTGTTTGTTTAGCAATAAAATAATTTGTTAATTAATGTCCAATTTTTACATTTTATATCAAACGATAAAAAAAGAATTATTTAACTAAAAATAAAGGACAATTTTAGAATATTTAAAATATTTTAGACTTTTTAGGAGGCAAAAAAAACTAGCGGTGAAAGGTTTTTTGTCAAAGAGGTCCTAAGGGTTTTTTGTGAAGAAGCGGGACAAACAGTAAGCGAAGAGAAATCGTTGATCTATTTTTCGACAAATGTGCTAAATGAAAGGGCGAAGGAGCTAGCGGTGTTGAGTGGTTTTACGTTAAGTGATACTCTGGGGGTCTATTTAGGAACTCCGATTAGGTCGCAGCGCCTTCCGAGAGGTTTCTTTAGGAGTATTACGGCGAAGATGCAGAAAAAGCTCCCGAATTGGAAGAGTAGGAATTTGTCGTTAGCGGGGCGTGTTACACTTGCTCAATCAGTTTTAATGGCAATCCCCTACATATATTATGCAAACCATGAAACTCCCTGTATATGTATGTGATGAGATTGATAGGATTATCCGTGATTTTATCTGGGGATCGTCTAGTGAAGGTCGGAAGATACATTGGTTGGTGTGGGATGTATTGTGTCGACCTAAGAAGAATGGGGGTTTAGGACTTAGGAAGGTGCGAGATTACAATAGAGCGCTCTTAGCGAAACTAAGTTGGAAAGTATTGCGTAATGATCCCACTTTGTGGGTTAGGGTGTTGAAGCAGAAATACTTTCGAAATGGATTTATGGAGCGGGATATGAAGCCGTCGGATTCAAGAATTTGTAAGAACATTTTGATAGGGAGGGAAGTGTTGGACGGAGGCTTAAGTATCGTGGAGAATGGGGATGAGAGGTTGGTTAGATGGGACTTGTCGCCGTCCGGGTTATTCTCAGTTAAAACGGGCTATAATAAATTAACCGCGGTGGAAGGGAATATGGGTTTTAAGTGGGAATTAATTTGGGCATTAAAGTGTCCACAAAAGATTAAAGTGCTTCTTTGGAGGGCGGTTTGGGATCGGCTACCCACCAGCAAAAATCTTGAGATACGAGGGGTAGTGGAGGACTCGAGGTGCAGGAGCTGTGGGATGGACGTGGAAACAGCAGGTCACTTGTTTTTAAATTGTAATTTTTATATTAATCTGGTGTTTGAGTGTACAGGAGGACGAATAGGTACTCGAGGAAATTCGCAGCAGGTTCGTGGAGGTGTAGGGACTTGGGGGCAATTACAGCGTGAGCAGCCTTGGATAGAAGGAATGGATCAAACGCTGGATGGTGGGATACTTCAGCACCAGCAAACTTCTGATCGGCAGCAGCATCAAAGTCCAGCTTGGCAGCAGCACCAGATTCTAGCTCGGCAGCATCATCAGATTACAGCTCGACAGCAGCTTCAAACTCCAGCTCGGCAGCAGCAACAGGCTGCATTTCAGCAGCAGCGCCGCCAGGTTGGAGGTTCAGATCAGAATCGGATTTCACAGCAGCGCTTGGACACCGAGGATTCTGCAAATGACAGGAGGCAGCAGCTTGTTTTGAGTAGAGGCTTGGCCCAAACCGAGCCTGAGAACCAGGTGCAAGATGGACAGATTTCAGGGGCTAACTTCTTACAGAAATGGATGGAATTATTAGCTAGTAAAACTTTAGTGAATGGGGTTGAGCTGAGGCTTGTAGTGGCGGCCATGGTTTGGCAAATTTGGGTGAACCGAAATACTACGCTTTTTGACCCATCAGCACGAAATAGAACAAAAAGTGAATTGAAAGCCATTGTATTTAGCTCGGTTAATGATTATATGCGGGTGTGGGGTAAAGAACGTGATGGGGGGCTTATTGTGTCATCTAAGTGTATTCTTGTCAAATGGAATAGACCGGAATCGGGGGTGAAATTAAACGTTGATGGAGCCTTTGATCTAGGAAGTTCGGTAGGGGGAGTGGGAGGTTTGTTTCGGAATAGTAGAGGGGATTATTTGGATGGGTTTGCAGGTAAGTGTGTTGCGCGTGACCCGTTTGAAGCGGAGGTTCTTGCACTACATTTCGGTTTGGAGCAAGCAGTAAGGCGTGGGTATAAATCATTAGTGATTGAGATAGACTCGAGTGAATTGTACGCGCTAGTGAAGGGCAGTACGAATTCAAGAGCTTTCTCAAGCACTATTATCCGACAGTGTTGTGATATTTTGACAAGGAATACACAATTTGAGCTAATTTGGAGTTATCGTGAGGCGAATAGAAGTGTGGATTGGATGGCTAAGTTTGGATTAAAGTGTGCGGAAGGACCCTTACCGTATCGGGACCCACCAGATGGACTGTAGCGACTCTTGGCGAGAGATCGTTATGGTTGGGCTTTACCTAGATTAACGTTAGCTAGCTAATATTTTATTTGGAAGTTTACTTCCCGGTCTTTTATAGGCCTCCCTTATAACGGAAAAAAAAACTAGACTGTTAAAGATAATTATTTAAGTATTTGTTCTTGTTACATAGGAAGGTAATTATTTAGGTATTTGTTTTTTGTTACATAAGAGAACCATTTTGGACTCGGAGTCATTGACTCGGTTCAAATTGGTATTATTAGATTAGATGACCGAGAGCCTATCCAGTGAGCTAATCTTACTGTTTAGGTATTTACTTTTATAAACTAATATCTCTTGTTTAAAATATTAGATATTAATTTGAACAAAATTAATAAATAGGATATACCAATAACATAATAACTGTATTAAAAATATGAAATAAGAGTATAGAATTATATTTTTTTAATCGGGGTCCTCGCGGACCTAGCTAGAGTCTCCAATATAAGATTCTACGGTGCTCTATCAATAGCAACCTCTTACTTCTCTTCTCTTTGTGGGAATTAGAATCTATTTATCTAAGCTTACTTCTTTTGACCTTTGGAACAAAAAAGAAAAAAAAGAGCTTCTTTTGACCTCTTCCTTTTCAAAATTGTTCTCATAAAGAACTTTAAATTTTCTGTTATCTTTTAAATGTACAGTAAGTACAGAAGTTTTATTTTTCTTTGTGAAAACGTGTGCAGGAAAATGGAGTAGACCAACCACAAGTCACCTTTTTTTTTTCAATAACCCAAGTCAAGTAATCGTTTAAAGTCTTATTTTATTTTCAATAAAAAGATATTTTAATTTTATTAAAATATTTTTTATAATTAGAACTATAAAAAATTATTTTAAATAACTAGTTATATTTTGATTTTTTGAACCCATTCTAGAAGCAGCAACTAATCTTACTATATAAAGGACATTACCGTATAAGTTATATTTCATAATTTATAGGAAAAATATTAGACTTTTTGTTTTAGAATCGTACAAAAAATTGATACAAAACGAACACCAAAATTTAATGGGTTCAACCAATAATTTCTATTTCCAAAAAGTAATTCATTATAATTACCCACATAACTATAATTTGGTTTTTGTATAAATTTTTTTTAAACCTTCTAAAAAAATAAAAGAAGAAAAAACTTTCACACTCACACAAGACTTTAACCACTATAGAATCGTTATACACTCACATTTAACTAACATATATGATTTTTCATTCTTGAATCTTTTGTGACTAACATCTGTTTTTTGTTCATCTTCAGCCATCAACATATGGTGCCTATATATAGGCTTTCACAACTTAACCAACCAATGAATTAAGTCATCTTGAAAAACTCCAAACCTTTGATATTTTTGAAACTAACATTAGTTTTAAAAATAGTTAGTTTTTTAAGACTTACATTAATCCTCTCAATGCAATGGTTTAATGGATGTGAGTAAAATCTCAACAATTTCTCCCTTGACAAGTATCCTCAACCATCGCGACAATCTCAAAGAATGACACTTTCGTCTTATGCTCCCTTACCTGTTTTGGGGAGTCACTCACGCTCGACCATGAGCGTATCCTTCACCGAACAACAAACCTTCAAGTTTTGGTGTAGACACCATTTTTCAGAACTTCTATGCAACACAACCACATCTCAAATACCACTTTATTGGAAAAATATAAGATTTTCCGGCCTAGGATCGTGCACAGAAGAAAGATGAAAAGAAAGGAACAATAATTTTAATGTGGCTGGTCCAACAATGCCTACCTTAATGAGTAATTCACTATAATCACTAACACAATTCCAACTTAGCTTTTATACGAAAAAACCCGAAACACTCTAAAAAAGAACAAAGAACTCTCATACTCGTCTAAGACTCTAACCACTATAGGATCGTTGCACACTCACAATTAACTAACAACCTATATGATTATTCATTCTTGGATCTCTTTTGTCTAACTTTTTTTTCTTATCTCCAACCATCAATATATGATGCCTATTTATAGGTTTTCACAACTCAAACAACAAATGAATGTAGTTACCTTGGAAGACTCCATACATTTCAAACTTCCAAAACTAATGTTGACTCAAAAAATACTTAATTTTCCAAGACTTCCATTAATTCTCTCAATACATTAGTTCAATGGATGTGAGTCAAAACTCAACAACCTTTAGTGATTTTTGAGACGTAAGACTTCTTTTAAAGAATTAATTAATATAAATGAGTAATGTTTATATATATATATATATATATATATATATATATATATATATATATATATATATATATATATATATATATATATATATATATATATATATATATAGTGATTCTCTCTTGTGTACCTCTCAAGAATTCCGCCATTAAATAAGAAGAGGTTTAACATCCAATTACGTGATACCAAGTTAAATTATAGGTATATACCTAAACTTTAATGAAATTTTTTTAATAGGTAATAAACTTGTATCGAGTAAAACCTTACATCATATACTATTTTTGAAATATTCATATTACTTTCTTTGTTTCATCAAATTTGTTAACTGATTAAAAATATAATTCTCAAAAATTTATTTCAATTACAATATGAAGATATTTTTTCTAATTTATTTTACTATTACTATTATTATTATTATTAAAATTATAAAATTTATAATTTCAAAAAATATTTAAAATATCAAGACATCTTATAAAATATTTTTATATAATAAAGAGTGTAGTTATTATATTTTTAGTTTATGTAAAAAAATAAAATGAACAAACATTTTAAACCAAAAGAATGTTTTCTCACTCTTACATTATATTTTGATGATAAACAATTACTCACCATCATTTAATTATTTTTCAAAATTATATTTCGACATATCTATATCATTATGATTTATCATTACTGGATTAAAGCCATACAATTTTTTTTATTGTAATTAATTTTTTTATAAGATTTATAAATGAGTCAACCTTATGCCTACACTATATATATATATATATATATATATATATATATATATATATATATATATATATATATATATATCCAAGGATAGAATTTCGGGCCTAAAGTGTCTCCGAAACAAATTGGTACTCAAGATGTATTCAAAACTTGTAAACAAACATTATTGTTAATTTTATAATATTTAGTGTTTTCTTTGCTTCGAATGAGTTAATAAAGTGATAGAGATGATAAGAATATTGAAAGTATCGCTATTAAAAAGGATATGATGTGAGTCTTTAACATATATATATATATATATATATATATATATATATATATATATATATATATATATATATATATATATATATATATATATATATATATATATATATATAAAAGGTGTATAAAGTTTAATATACACATATAACACAATCTTATTGTTCTAGTTAAAATATAGATTGTTATTACTTGTTAAAGTAGAAATTTTAAAGATTTCACATGTTAGAGAAAAGTTAGAGAGAGACTCTCCTAAAACTCTAGCACCTTTCTTCTAAAATTCCATCCCCGTTTCAAATATTTTTCCTCAAATTGCTTGGCTATGATCACTCGTGCTATGAAACTCAAGTCTCGGGGGTGCCTTTACCGATGATTTTGACCTCGAGGATATCATCAAACTTCCTTCTTGAAGTTGTATCTCAGCCAGAAGTATTCTCACGCTTGAACATGAATTACTTGAGTTGGTTCATTTATGCCATATCTTGTCTTGCTCTCAAGAAGATGTGAATTTAAATTTGGTTGGCGATGTTACACCATTGGTAGTTGATTGGACAATGTCATGTAAGTACTTTAGCAATTCTATGGTCAAAGGATTTATTCAACATATCAACTCAACACTTTCGAGTCTTGGACGACATATGACAGATTGAAGAAAAGCATCACTTTATAGGATGAAAACATTTGGAGATCTCAACTACTTTCTCAAAAACCAAAGTGAATCAACTTCAGTTTTGGTGGATCTAATAGTGGATTTTGTAGAAGGCGATAAGGTGAGGAGTCTAAGGCCTTCTTAGCTAGAGCTTGGGAAACATTAGATGCACACTATGTGGTTGATGTTTGTCCTAAGTAGACCTCTATTTGTAGTAATACCACGGTACATCTAGTCTAGATGGTAAGTTAACTTTGTATTTATTATGTTCAATGTGATGTCTAAGATTTGGTTTGGGACTTTCTTCGGGATCAATACTTTGTTGATCCTTTCCTAAACCAAATTTTCACTGAGTTCTCAACTCAAATTTGTAGGTGGGACATTGGGACCACTCTTCCTCCATTTGGAATATTGTTGTAGCTCAAATACTTTTACCTATAATGATAGACCAAAACACATAAAACGCTCTAGTGTCATATACATATGTCATTAAGCTCAAAGTGGGCATGGAATAGTACAAAGGACTCTAGAATTCATAAAAAACCATGCCTAAAACCTATAAAAAAGCATCACATAAGTTAGGAATCCCAAACTTAAATCATTGTCCTCTCGACAATGTTGGCGTAAAAAGCTTGGATCGAAAAGATTAAAAAAATTACGACATAGAATGCAAAATATGTCATCAAGTAACATGTTTTTCTTTGTGATGTGACATTTATATTATCAAAAACACAATTAAGAACATGTTATAGACAATTATTAAGAAGAAAGGTATGTTGAGGTTACAACTAGATAAAGGTCACTTGAAAGGATTGAACAAGTGAGCTATAGGGTGGCCCTTGGATCGATATTTTACACTTAATATGTCGTCCATCTCGTAAATCTTCACTAATAAATCTTTGATCACGCACTTCGGGTTCATAAGGTTATTTATGGTTGTTATGATTATGTTAGGGGAGGGTATGTTATGATTTGGTACACACAAGAGTAGGATAAATCCTCTCCCTCACCCTATTTGAATCATGTCACCTCATGATCTTAAGTAGCTTTCATAGATGCATACACTCAATTTGTAAATAACTCCACCTACCCCTTTTTTCATTGTTGTTTATATATTCCTTTTTTTGATGCAATTAATACTAGATGATGTGGGTTCAAAAACTTTTTTTATGCTTTATTTCTTAATTTATTTGAACAAGGCTCATGTATTCTTTTTCTTTTGATCTTGCCTTTTTATTTGAGACATTGATCAAACATTTTTTAACCCGCGTACTCCAAGTTCATACATTTCTTAGATTCAGTTATCATACAATGATAGAGAGAAAAATCACTCATAACTCTCTCAATATCCATATGTAGGGACGTATGATATTGTCCAATGAAAAAACCCAAACTAAAGTTCATGCAACATACATATGCAAGTCAAAATATACCACATAATCATGTCAATAAGGGAATACTACATACGACCTTGAGCTTATAACTAGTTTATCAAAGAAAGGGGTAAGGGGTCAACGGTGCTACGAGAATATATCGTGGTAAGGGTTAATCCAACAATTCAAGGGATATATAAGAACTACCTTAGTTATTTCCTTCTGTTTGTATTTAGGAAGGAAAAAAATAATGAAGGAAAAGAAAGATAGATTATAAAAGAAAGGGAAAGAAAGAAATTTTTTTGTTTGGATTCAAAATTTTTATAAAAAAGAATTCATAAATGATTTTGGATATTTTTTGTTTGGATTGAATAAAATACAAAAGAAAAGGAAAAAAAAGAGTTAATTTTTTCCTCTAATCATTAAAAAATTCCTTGCTCTCCTTTTGACTCCAATTTGAAGTGATAATAAATATGGATTTGGAGTGACTTTTGTAATGATCTCCTTTCTTTATTTTTTATATAATTTTCTAATACAAACAATGTAAAAAATAAAACATCATTTCTGTTCCATTTCTTTCAATCCAAACAGACCCTTAGTGTGTGATCTCATATACACGATTTTTTCTCGACATTGTGAGTGAACATGGTTCCGGTACATCTGACTCACGATCGAAACACTCAAAGTTTTCTTTCTATGACTCACGACTTTAAATCCCACATTGTTATTAAACATTTTCAAACTAGTATAATACCTAAGCATGTATAGAATATACACATCAGCTCAATATGAGAATCTCATGAAAACACGATATTGACTCAAACATATGCTCGACACAAAAAGATAAAAGGATTATTTTTTTTTTTGTATTTTTCAAAAATAGTGATTCTTACGGAAAAAAACAAATGGTAAAAAATGGGATGAGGGGTTTTGAGTGCCCTCACCTCATATCATCATGATTCAAATAATACTCAACTATGGATGAGTCGGTGATAAATATCTAAAACAGATATGATTAGAAGTAACAACTCTTATGAGAATCGCTCAATTGACTAGTTCTTGTAATGTGGTTGATGGTGCCCTTATGGCATTTCAAGAGTCCAATTTTGACAACCTAAGTCTTTTTGGATCTATGATAATACCCACTGGATCATGAGTCGGTAAATAGAGATGGTTAATCTCTTAATGTTCCAACACATATACCTTTATCTTTGAATTTATTTGTGATATATAAGCAAACATGTTGTGTGTAATGATAAATGTATGATATATATGGATTATTAATTATATGGTGTACTGTATTTGGGTTATGGGTATGTGGATGGTGGTATGTATGGATGATTTAATTGTGTGTATTGATGCTTTAATTGTGTGGTGTAATGGTAGAGGAATTGTGTTGTTATTGGGGTGAAGTGAGGGTGAAGATGTAGAAATTGAAAATCAGGGTTGTTGAACTCGAGAGCGCATAAATACCAACATTAACATTCATTGCTTAACAAAGAAAAATAAACTAAAAATTATACTTCGAAAACATCTTTTGCAACAGAATCCCAACCACAAAAGATGCAATAATGGATGATATCCTCATCATTTTATCTTTGTTAAGATTTAGATAAAAAATTGCATCATCTTACTTATACAAAGTTCTCATCAACCACGAATCACCTTCTGCTCCATGTTGTAGATTGGTGGTACTACCCAGTAGAAATGTCTGCTTTTTTTAATGCACATGAACTTTTCACAACAAACAACCCAACCGGGTTATTAGTTGTCTATAGTGTATTTACCATGTATCGAACACCACAGTAGAAGTGTGAGTAGACAACATAAACACTTCTACCATTAAAGGATTATTTGAAATGATGTTATTGAACGCTCTTTTTCAAGTTTCATGGAAAATTTTACGTATATGGAAGATGAAGTGAGAGTACAATGGAGGTAAGGGAAGTGATAATGCTAGGTTAGCAAGAATTGGTATTTTTTTAATAATTGAGACGATATATACCTAGAATAAAGTTAATTGGTGAAACTTGACCAAAAAAAGTCAGTAAAAGACGTTGCTACCCCTACTTATGTGGACAAAAAACCAATATATGGCACTGACAAGGCGTTGACGGACATCTTGACTCGCGAAAAAAGAACTAAAAGTGTCAGGTATCAAGACAGAAATATGTAAAAATAAAGGGTAATCGAGTGTATTCACCCTTGATGTCTCCCAATTTGTAATGATTTAATCTACTTTGGAGACATCATTTTAGGAATAATTAGGAAGTAATTAGTCGAATTTTATTTATATTTTAGTATTTTCGTATTTCTTGTCTTGATTTGATGATTTATTATTTTTAGAGCATATTTAGTTTAATTGTTTGTTAATTGTGAAACTTTAAAGATATATGGTAATTAATTAGATGTCAAATCAATTCTACGAGATAAAGGGAAGAAGGTAAGGATAGAAATTGGAGATAAAGGAAGGAAAAGATAAAATAGGAAAAGAAAAGTTGTCAAGTAAATCTGAATTTTAGCAGCTACATCCACTAAAGTGATCATAATTCAAGATTGGTTGGGAATTTGGAAGAATGGTCTGAAGCAAAAGTGTAGAGATTTGCGAGACGATCAGTTTCGATATAAATAACGCGTCAATCAGATCAATATTGAAGGAGTTACGGTTAAAACAAGACAACAACAGTTGCTTACCTTTTCTATATTTTAGGCTACGGATTTGATTTGGAAAAGAAGTCCATTGCTTGCCTCCTACTCCAAGAAATCCGAATTAGGACTTCCTAGACTCTTATAAATACACCCTCTTATCATTGTAAACATGTCCTTGCTTAGTTCTAAGCCATAAATTAGTCTTTACTTGAATTTCTACTCTTAGTATCAAGCTTATCATCCAAGAAGCAAGTTGACCTGTAGAGGAAGAAAAGAAGCAAGAAGAAGGAGAGTGACAAACTCCTCTTCTACATCTCTCGTTCTCTATATTTAGGATAATTAGCTATAGATTTGTGGCTTCACCTATTCTAAGCTTTTATTCTATAAGTTTTACTATTAATTATTGAGTAATTATTTTGTCTTACATTCCATAATACTATTGTTATTTTAATTGTTTGAACTTGGCGTACATTGGTATTGTGTGCTTTGACTTATTGTTTCCAGCCCTATATTTGGCCAATCTTAGGTTTATTTTTAGTAATTGAGTTAACACCCGGAAGGGGGATTCAATTATTGACAACACCACATAATCGTCTAGTGTGCGGTAGTGATCTTAACGTGCTTGCCTAACAAGATAGCCATAAAGGTTTGATTTAACCACCAATCATCACTCAGGGTCCCCTTACCCAAGTCCCCTAGTAGTGGAGAGGTTGCTCCTAAGTCCACCCTGACGGGGGTTACGTAGAATTTAGAATCTCGGTTAATATATAATGCTCAATTCACCCTTAAGATTAGAATAACGACTTAGTAAAATACACTCATACTAGTAATCCTAATTTATTTGACTTACATTCATATTTATTTATTTATTTATTTTCATTATATATTTATTAGCGTTATTCGTCTACGCTTATTGAATACAAGTAGATCTAACGAATTAAATCCCTGCGAACGAACTTTTCTTATCAACTAAACTTGCAAACGATCTGTAATACTTGTCGTGAGTTTCTCGTGGTAGTCAAGGGTGTGTGTCCTTTATTATTATCTTTATTTATCTATTTATTTATCACACCTTTACCCACACCAACCCTTTTACACATTATGTTTAATTTAAAATCCAAGTTGTAATAAAAAATTACGCATTAATAAATTTATATTTTTGTCTTTTGTCTTCATATTATGTCAAAAAAAAATTCTATGCAATTAATTCAAAAGTGGTACTCTTTTATTTATTTATATTTTTATGCATAAAGATTAAAAAAATTAATATTATTTTATTTAAACAATTATTCTTAATTAATATACACAAACTTATTTATTATAATATTTTTTATTTAATTAGGGTAATATTAGTAAAATAGCAAAAAAAATGTTTTTATATAAGAAAAGTATTAAATATTTTCTTTTAAGAAACTGGATAAATAAAATTGAACGGAAATAATATACCTTAAATTACATCTTAGCATAAGTTCTTAAGTGCTAAAAGAAAAAATGCAATAAAGAAAAAGCATAATATCAAGAAAATTATGGATTTCATGTCATTCAAGGAATTTAACTCTTTGATAATTTTGTTGTAAAAGAAAAGGTAAAAAGATTTAGCTTTAAACTTGAAATACTAATAAATAAATAAAATACCTGAAATACTCTATTGTACATGAATATATTGACTTCTTCATTACATTGTGGCTTACATAGGGCACTTTTGAGGCACACCAAACAAAGATGTGCTCTACTCAACGAAATAGACATAAAGAGGGTGAGAATAAATATAATGACCGCCAGACGAGTAAATGCTGCTTCATCTATTTCATGATACACGACGATTCGAAATCACTAAATGGTGTGAGAATTAGGTGCCCTTATAAATTCTTATAATGTTTGTACTGTAATTATTTAGAAGGGTAACGATCGAATTAATTATATGAAAAACAAAAATAATTCTTAATTAACTATAGTCTACAACTATAAGTTAACTTTTTATTAAAATAATTAAAAAATTACAAAAATATTTATAAATCTATTAATTATTATTTTAAATATATATTATGTAATTCTTATTATAGTCACCATTTATTTTATAATATTTAAATATTAATTTTCTTCACCACCCTACCTACCACCACCACCACACCACTACCACCCACCCCTACTACCACCACCGCCACCTCCACCACCTCCACTCCAACGACCACCACCACCACCATTAATCTATGCCGACCACCACCTTCGCCCATAACCATCACCGACGATTCTGTCACCACCAATCATCACCAACTAATTCCATCACACGCGCGCGCCGTGATTTTTTTTTAAAAAGATTTATAGCTAATTATAAAACAATCGTAAACATAAAAAAATTGTATTTTTAGACGAGACAAATTAATATTTATGTCTATCATTTTTTAAATTTTTTTATTCTTTTTTTGAATTTTTAATTTCGCTAATCCGTTTTATATATTGCTATAACAAACAAAAATAGATTTTTTTAAATTCAACCACACTCGCGCACCGTGGATTTTTTTTATAAAAAATCATAATTAATTTCAAAAATATAAAAAATAGCATTTTTTGACGGGGTAAGTTCACAACACCAACAATTTTCTTTTTTAAATTTTGATATTCAGTTATATGTGTTCCTACATTACACAAAAATATATTATGTATTCCTGTAACACATAAAATCATATAATCAATCTAAAATATTCTCTTCTTTAACAATATCATTTTTGCTCTTTATTAATTGCATATACCATATTTTTATTCGTTTTTTACAATCTTGATGTATTATCTTTGTGTCCAACCTTTTTTTTTGTTATTTTGTTTGTTAATCTAATACACAAAGCAGTCATTTGTGCATTACAGCAATACACAAAATCATGTATTCCATTTTAGTCATGCCCTTTTCAGTATTTGATTTTGTGTATCACATGAACACACAAACCGATCATTTTTATATAATGATGTAATACATAGAAAACAATCAGTGTCTATTAATTTAGTGTCGGAGACCCTAAACACAAAACCCATAAAATTAAACACTAAAAACCATAAAACCTTAACCCTAAAAACCATAAAACTTAAAATCGATAAACTCTAAACCTAAAAACTGTAAACCCTATCCCCTAAACCCTAGCCCTAAACCTAAAAACACTAACCGTAACCCAAACCCTAAATATGAAACCCTAAATCAAAAACCTTATACCTAAACCATAAAATCCTAAATCTAAACTCTAAACCTTAAACAAAATAAATAAACAATAACCCTAAACCTGAATACTATAGAGCTTAAATCCTAAAAGAAGAAAAAGTACTAATATGATGGGGTCTGTGATTTTATGTGTTTAGAGAATACAAAAACTTATGTGTTCCTGAAACAGACGAAATCGCTGACAATGAGAAAAATGACTAGAATGATGAGGTATATCATTTTGTGTGTTTCAGTTCTACACAAAAATCACTTTTGTGTATTACTAAAACCCTAAAACGCTAACCCTAAACCCTAAACCCTAACCCTAAAGATGGTAAAAAAGTAACTAGAATAAACTAAAATTATTTTTATGGAAGTATAAAGCTGAAAAACGATACCTTGAATACATAAACTCCAATCTTAATAAAACCAAACCCTAAAAACCTAAATCTTAAACCCTAAACCTAAAAATACTAATCCTATTAAACCTAATCACTAAAACCATAAACCCTAAAAAACACTAAAACCTAAATACTAAAACAAGAATAATGACTATTATTATTTTGTATGTTCCAGGAATACACAAAACTGGTACACACAAATTTGAGTTTTGTCTGTTACAAGAATACACAAAACTGAGTTTTATGTATTCTTGTAACATACAAAATCACAGAGAAGGAGATAAAGGACTAGTTTGATGTGGTCTGTCATTTTGTGGGTTACATTACTACATAAAACAAATTTTTGTGTATATTTGTAACACACAAAATCACAGTTCAAAGAGAAAAACTTATTTGATGTGTCATTTGGTGTGCTACATGAATACAAAAAGTAAAAAATACATATAATCCATTATCTACACATTCTCTTTTATTTTTTCTATATTACATCATTACACAAAATAGTCGATTTGTGTGTTCACGTGATACACAAAATCACATACCAGAAGGGGCTTGTCTGAAAGAGAAAAGTGAATTTGTGTGTTACTATAATAGATAAATAACTGTTTTGTGTATACATCAACACACAAAATAACAAAAAATGATTGGACAAAACGATAATATATCATGATAGTTAAAAATGAGTAAAAATAAGGTACTTGCGATTAATAAAGTGAAAAAAAATTGTTAAAGAAGTGAATGCTTTAAATTGATTTTATGATTTTGTGTGTTACAGAAAGACATAATATATTTGTGTATTGTATGAACATATAAAAGTGAATATTAAAATTTTAAAGTAAAAAAATTATTGTTGATGTAGTAGAATTGGAATTAACACAATTTTTTGATTTTTTGGAATTAATTATAATTTATAAAAAATCAAGGACGCGCGTATATATTAGAATTGTCAATCTATTTTTTTTGTGTTATAGCAACACATAAAACGAAATATCAAAATATAAAAAAAAAATTAATAAAATTCATGGACGTAAATATTAATTTATCTAGTCAAAAAATACAAAATTGTTATTTTTTCGATTTTTTTTGAATTAGTTATAAATGTTTTAAAAAAAATTCACAGACTCACGCATGTGATGGAATTAGTTACTGGTGATTGGTAGTGACGGTGGTGGAGGAACTAGTTGTTGGTGGTTATGGAAGAAGGTGGTGGCGAATGATAAAGAATAATAGAGATGGTGGTGGTGGTGGTGGTGGTGGTGGTGGTGGTGGATGCATGAGGTGGTTGTGGTGGTGGTGGATGAATGAGGTTGTGGTGGTAGTGGTGGATGCATGAGATGGTGGTGGTGGTTGCATGAGGTGGTGGTGGTGGTGTTGGATGCATGAGGTGATGGTGATGGTGTAGTTGTGGTGGATGCATGTGATTGTGGTGGTGGTAGATGCATGAGGTGGTTGTGGTTGTAGTACTAGTGGTGGATGCATGAGACAGTGATGGTTATGGACGAAGGTGGTGGTAGTGGTGGTGGTCGGTGGAGAATGTATGAGGTGTTAGTGATAGTCGGTGGTAAATTTATGAGATGGTGGTGGTGGTCGGTGACAGTGGCCGGAATTTAGAATAATTAAAAAAAATAATGAATATTATATTATAAAAAAATTAAAATAACATTAAAAATAACAATGAAAGATAAGTATGATAAAATGTTTAATTTAGAATTAGTTTTTTAAATTATAAGTAAATAAAAAAAATTTAAAAAAAAGTTAAAGATTCATAATTAATTAAAAATTATTTTAATGAGAGTCAAATAAATTTAAAATTACTCCTTTTTCTTTCAAACAACTCAAAAACAATATTGATCCCTATTCTTATCCTTATATCGAAGTTACTCAGTCTAAAAGGTTTGTTTCACTATACTACCTTTATTTTATAATAATAGAATTTTTTAAATTTTTTCATATATATTAAAAAAGTTGATAAATATTAACTAAAAATAATCAACAGTTTTTAGTTATAAGAAAGAAAAAATTAAAAATTTATAGTAAAAAATGTATTATAAAAAAAAATTCATTAAAACTCTAATTATGACATATCTTATGAAATATTTTTTTTTTGTTAAAGAGATTATATTATGGAAGTCAAGTAGTATATATAATATTGGGTATCACCCAAATTACATCACCCTTTTATCGTTTCTTATGTGGACTAATCATAAAATAGAGAGAAAATAATAAATCAAGAAAAAAATCGCATGATTGGTCCATTTAAAATCTACCTAGAAAACGATAAAAGGTGATGTGATTTGGGGTGATATCCAGCATTACTCAATTTGTAAATACTTTCTTTCTTGTAATCATATAATTCTTGTGTTATTATGGATAACATCAGATTCTCGGTAACTCTTAAATTAGAGATGTAGATCCATTTTTGTTAAAAGCTTACGTACATTTATAATTTTATAATATATATTTTTTTGGATGATATATAATAGCTTATTTCTATATGGTAGAGTTAATTCACCAATCTAGATAAGAAGTAAATTGTAGTTTTTTAGGGAAAGAGATATTGATTCTTAATTTATTCGGTTTTCTTTCTCTAAAATATTCTTTTCATTCTCTCTAAAAATCAAGTTGTAAAAATTGTAACTTTTTCAAGAACTCAGTCGTCAGTAAAACACATTTCTTCACCTATTTTGTTCCCTTGTTAATCTGATTTTCTCGTTTATCTAGTCGTCTTCTCTCACCCCTAGTATATTTTTAGCCTCTTCCCTCCCTCGTTTCTCTCTCGGTAGAATGGACTTTATCGCCAACCTGTTTACTCCCTTTTAATCCCTACTTTATATCTCTCTCTTTCCTCTTTTATTACCTTCTCACGCTTATCATTTCCCCAAATTTACTTACTTTTTCTTTATAGCTATGTGTTGGAACTCTAATTTTTTATCTTTCTGGTGTCGCCTAAGGTGTGATAAAAAGATGTATAAAATAAGTGCAAATAAACACCCTAAGTTGAGCACGGTTCTGCAAGTATACATATCGTATGCAAGTTTTAATGAATAAGTAGAATTCGTTCCTCAAGGACTACGAAGGTTAAGAAGAACTTATGCAAATTTTCAAGTGCAGATATAAAAGATAGAAAAGATAATACGCAAAGAAAGACAAGGAAAATAGATTTTTATTTGGTTTTTATAAAGAGAAAATTAAACTACTAAATTAAAGACAGAAAACAGATAAAAGAAAAGAAGATAGTATGATAGTTTAGCTTGAGTAATTAGCAAGTAATCTCCACTAGTCTTTCCGTTCTAAACATGTAAGGGATGAATCATGTAGTATTATAATAGTTTGGTTTCAATTGCGCTAGGTAGTTTCAAATAGGGTTTACCCGTGTCAATAAGAACCTAAGCAAACTGTTCTTGCAATTGATTAAATAGCAATACACTAAACCATTGACAATCTAGTTAGGCTGAATTGTCAGATCAAACCTTATTCTAGACGTTATGTGCTAATTCTATAGTCAAATATACCTGTTATCTAACTACTATGATGGTAATGCTATATGTTTTCAACCATAAAGAACACATAATGTAAATCCAACACATAAATAGGAAAATCAAAACATAAATTCAATCAAATTAGATAGATGTCAACCAAACCTAGGGTTCATACATATATGCTAAAACTCAAGCTATATAGAATTTTAGTTCATACTAAGAAAATAAAATAAAAGAATTACAGAATTAAAGGTTGAAGGAGACGTAATTGATGCACAGCTCCTTCTAGACTTCTCTTCTTGTGTTGTAGCTTCTTTTTGGCTTAAGGTTTAGCCAAGGATGATTTTTCTAATGATAATAGGTTGTATTTATAGTGTATAGGAAGACCTAATCGTTTTCTTGAAGGAAAATATAAATATTGGACTCCTAGCCCAACTCAAATTCGTAGCCCAAAAGTATGGAATCAGCTCCGTTTTTGTTTTGGTCCTAACAGCTTCAATACTTATCCGTTTGACGCGAATGAGTAGTCGAAATTCATCGTCTCGGAAATATCTTTAACTTTTCTCTTGATTGTTTCTCCAAATTCCTCACCTATTTTGAGATATGATCTGATTTGTGGTCGTGGCTGCTGGAATTCTGTTTTAAGGCAGCTTTTCCTTTTCCATATTTTTAGCTTTTACTTCCTTATCTTCAATTCCCATGTTTATCTTATTTCCTTTAGCTCTTGGAACCGACTTGGACTCTAATTAATTACCATATATCTCTAAAGATTCACATTAAATAGATAATTAAACCCAATATGCTCTAAAAATAATAAATAATCAATTCAAGACACAAAATAGGAAAGTGTACTAAATCATGTGAAATTGACATATAAACTTATAAATACAACTAAAATGATGTCTCCAAGATAGATTAAATCATCACAAATAGGGAGACATCACTTTCCTATTTTCTCTTGACCTTTACAGCTTTCCCTTCCCCTCTGTTCTCTCCTAATCCTTTCACTTTATCCGTTTTCCTTTATCACTTATCTCTCCATTTCTTATCCCCCTTCTTTCTCTCTGCATTTTCGCTGCTTTGGATATTGCTAACAATGGCGTCCTTTAGTAGTGAAAACTATGAAACTTAAGCCGAAATACCAAGACCATGAAATCTATACTCATAAGAACATGTTCTTAGCCAAAATCCTAGTCGTTCAGGAAATTAGCGCATTCACGGTGGAAACACCAACTAACAAATCTTGGGGCCTTAAAGCTAACATGTATGTGATTCAAGAGACGATATGATGAATACTTGGCATTTTTTCCTTGGTCAATTAATTGGTATATACTTGTTTGGCACCCAGAAATGGCTATTGATGAAGCAGATTTCATAATGGCTACTATGTGGCTTCAAATCATGGATCTCCCCCAGCTTTTGTTACCCTAGATAGCATTAAGAAAATCTACAAAAATCTTGATTGTCACGCTCTTTCTTATGATATTGAGAAGGCGAGTAAGACGGTAAAATACCTCAGAATTAGAGTGCTCTGGAAAGTGGAGAATTTCTTGGTACCAATGTTTATGGTGGAAAACCCATCTCTCCCTGATGCATTGAAAAGAACCTGGTGAAAATTGAGCAAATTTTGCCATTTTTTTGGTCTTCTAAGTCATACAGCTGGAGAGTGTGAAATGTTCAAGCATGAAGCAATGCATACTAGAGGTCTGACAAATTTCCATTTTGGTGACTGGTTGATTGTTGATCTTGATAATGGCCGAGGAGGCAGCATTCATATTGTTGACATCGAGATGACCCATCCCATTTTTTCCTTGATAGTAGGGGAAATGGTCACCGTTTTTCAGATAATAGAGGAGACAATAGAGAGAAATGACATACAAAGGATGGTCTTTTGTCAAAACACATTGAACGAGGCTTAGTAAAGACAAAAACTGATATGTTTGTACAAGTAGTGGAGTACCTGCAAAGGATTTTGTTATGGTACCAAAGCTCCTTGTAACAATTTCAAAATAATAGAGAATAAGTATAAGGGTGATACTTTTGAGGTGATTGGGCCTAACAAAGGTAAAGGCATTTCCGATAAATCTGGTAAGAGGCCCACCATGGATGAACAGGGCCCAAAAATTATGTTAATGTGTCTAGTCCAAGAGAAAGGCGTCTACGAGTATCCCTTTAAAAGATGACTTGACATCCTGACCCAATAAGAACATGGAAGAATCAATAACCAACCCTCTGTAGGGAATTGGTGGTCCATCTACACGCGGTCAAGGGAAAATCCAAACCAAGGAAACACAATTTTTCAGTAGGTTAACGCAAACATAAAAACCCAAACTCTGAGTGAAGGAGAGATCCTTAAGATCCCTACTCCAGCATATCCATAATGAACCAAATCTTAACATATCTCCTACAAAATCTTCATCACTATCCCCAACACTACCTTCAGATAATCCACCTATTCCCAACCCAAACACAAATATACTTTCCTCTATCATTAACATCTCTCCTAAGACACCAAGCTATGAAACACCAGCAATAATTTCTCATCATTTAGACTCTTTAATCCCTACCGATCCTACAAAATATTTTGTTCTCCCTTTACTCACTTCAATAGATATCGAGTCTCCCCTCACAGATGTGTCAATTGTGGTGGAGCATTCTCTGGAAGAAATGCTCAAACTAAGTGGTAGGAAACGTAAACTTACGCATATTGAGATGATAAGTTCTGAAGAAGTGGATGACAAGATGGTTGAGGTGTCAGTGCTCAACATACCTTCATCGGTTACTCCCTTGAAAATTATTAGTCGTTAAGGTGTGGGTGGTTTCTTAGCCCAACTCCCACAACAACCATGATTTGGTTTTTTTGGAACAGTCAAGGGACAAGGTCACCCTTGACAGTCCAAAGCCTTAGTGAGATCATCTCTAGGGAGAAACTCTGGGTTCTTGGGATCTCCGAAACAAATACGAAGAAATTTTTTGTTAGCGTTGGCAGAGAAATTAACAATAAAGTGATTATGTTGTGTGGATCATGTTGGAATTTTTCGGTGGCCTTGTCCTCTATGGTGTTGATAATTGGAACTATGAGGTAATGACATCCTTTTAAATCATATTTTACTTTCTATTTTCCTTGATAATGTTAATACGTGGTTCCTTCATTTTATATATGATCTCCCTGATAAGGATAACAAAAAAAAACTTTGGTATTTTATAAACTACACTACTCAAAATAATCTTAATTCCCCTAATATTTTCTTAGGGGATTTTAATGATATCAGATTTCCCCAAGAAAATTTAGGGGGTAATCCTAAACCTGAATAGTATTATCCTTAATGATTTGTCTGAAATCTCTTCAAAAGTTTGCTCTTTTACGTAAAGAAATAATAGAAATAATGAGGATTTCATCCTCCATAAATTGGATAGGGGTTGGGGGTTTCCCTTCTAGGTCTTTGTACCCTAATGCCTAGATTCATAACGCCCCTCCCATTGGATCTGGTCACCCTCCTCTTATCCTCTATCTTAATTCTCCATCAAAAGACAACGTTTCTAAACTGTTTATGCTTGACCATTCTTGATTGACTATTCCTTCCTGCAAGGATGCCATTTCTATTTTCCTTCAAAGATCCTCAACCCTTAATGGTCCTCCCCATGTTAAGCTCCCTAAGATACTCAATAGGTGCAAAAAAAATATTCTTAGGTGGAAAAGTTCTAGTATCAGGAATAATGATACACTTATAAACATCATCTCTGAAAAGACTTTAGTCTTTATGTAGAGTAATCCCAATAGAATTAATGCTCTCTCTTAGAATAGTTTGCTTTGATCTCTGAGGAGATAAACATACTCTGGTCTCTTGAGGAGAAGGATTGGGCCACTAGGGACAAAATTCGATGGCTTAAGCTTGGAGACAAAAACACCAAGTTATTTCATCTTTCGGATAGAATCAGAAGAGTCTAATAAAATCATTTATCTTTTCAAAGATAATGATGAATGGGCCTCTGGCTATACTGAGCTAAAATCCTATGTTACTAACTTCTTACAAGACCTTTATAAGGAACCGGATGATAGGGCCATCAATCCTATTATTAGAGGTTTTTGACCCCTGATTTCATAGAAAGATAATTCCTTCTTAATGACCCTTATAAACCATGATGAACTTAAGAAGACTAATTGGAACCTAGGTGCTACTAAGTCTCATGGACCTGATGGTTTCACTGGTGCTTTTTACTAGACATTCAGAGATATTCTCAAATCTAATATACTTGCTATATAAAATGGTGTATTAGATGGATATGTTCTTCTTAAGAAACTAAATGGGACCAATATCATCCATATTCCTAAATGCAAGAACACTAACATCATAGGACAATTCAGGCATATATCCTACACAATATTTCTATATTAGGTTATAGTCACAAGGTTTTGCTCTATTATCCCCAATATTATATCTCCTTGGCAACCTGTCTTCATAAAGGGTAGACAAATACATGACAAAATTATGATTGTTCATGAGGTTATACATAAACTGAAGTACCTTAAGAGAAATTCTAATGACAATTAGTAAACTATAAAGGCTAATATCTGTAAAGTCTATGATAAATTTAGTTGGTCTTTCTGTCTTAAACTTCTTGAGAAAATTGGTTTCTCAGCTTATTGGATATCCTTCATCAAAACTTTTATTTCATTTGTCAAGTATAATGTTGTCCTCAATGGTCATCAATCAGGTTCCTTCACCCCTTCTGGAGGTCTAAGACAATGGGATCCAGTATCCCCTTATCTTTTATCAATAGACTCTAATTCTCTATCCCTATTGATTGAAAAAGATTTCCTTTCTGGGGACATCAAAGGCGTTATACCAAAATTTGGGATGAGCCAAAATTTTAGTGAGGATCGAATATTTCCTAGATTTGTAATAGACCATTCACTCTTCCACTAGGTCTTGTAAGGTGGACCTGATTAATTTCCTCTCCAATGCTCCCCATGCAAAGCTGATTATAAGTACAAACATTGTCTGGTCTGAACAACCACTTACTTGTATATTACCTTATAATCAGAGTGGTGCTTACACTTACAAATTTGGGTACTCTTATTTTGTTTAATCTTTTTTTAAACCACCTAATGGTCCTAGTTATTCTGTTTCTACGCTTAAGGATCTCCTGAAATTATGTTGGCCTTCCTTTGCTCCCCATAAGTTTGAATATTTCTTTTAGAGGGTCATTATGAATTCTATTTCATCTAAACAAAATAGGTTCATTATAAATTCTCCAGTAGTGATCTTTGCAAGATTTGTCTAAAAGAAGAAGAAACTATTGAACAAGTATTCCTTAAATGCGAATGGACTAGGAATTTTTTTTGTCTTCCCCTTCACAGTGAAGTGTTGATCCATTTTTTTTATTTCGGGTATAATTAGTTGGATTGGACTCTTTTTAGACAGGTTCCCCTCAAAAAAAGAAAAATTGAGAGCCTTTATGCACATTATTATTTGCTTTTGGACTATTTGGCATTTGCGGAATAAATTTATATTTGAGTCTTCTGCTATATGTTATTTAAATTCTAAGCTCTCATTAAAGTTTTTTGTATAGATATGTTTGGAAGAGGTGAGGAATCCCAAGGACATCAGTCTCCTTCACCTGAGTTAACATATTCCAATAATGACCTCCCACCATCCACTTGGTCTCCTCCGGCACATAACAATAATAAGATAAATGTCGATGTTGCTTTCAAGTTAGATAAAGATGTAGTTGTCGCTACTGATCTTAACTAGGAAGTGGAGTTAATTTCTGGCTTTGCCCAGAAAATTAAAGCCTCTACTAGTTTTGAAACATAAGTCATTGCAATTCGTAATGTTATTCATTTTGCAGTGGATTTTGTTTCCTCAAGCATCACTCTTGAAACTAATGCATAAACTGTTCTAAAGGCCATTCAATCTTCTAGCCCATCCAAGCTTGGAGTTGTAGGCTCATCCTCGAAAAGATTAAAAGAATTATTAAGTCCTTTCCATCGATCGACATTAGAGAAATCAAAAGAAACAACCAACCGTGTAGCAGTCTGGATATCTAAAACTAATTGTAACTTTATTCTCCCTCTTAATTGGTGTAACAATTTGCCTAGTGAACTTGTCTCTATTTTATGTAATGATGTTGCTACTTTGATATTTTAGGGGTCGGTTAATGTCTCTTTTATTATTTTATTGATATAAGCATATTTTGACTAAAAAAACCATTTCGATTAATTAGTTTTACATTTAAAATTTGTTTAGGTTTTTTTATTTGTTCAATATTTATGTTATTAACAATGTTATGAGTTTATTAGAGTTTTTATTTTTGTACTTGAGTGGTTCGGGTCTATTTACGCTCATGACGACTAATCTCATAGGAAATATGTACGTCCCCATGCATATCCCAGATTAATCAAATTAGGTTACCCATGTTCAGGAAGGGGATTCAAACCCTATACCTTTCATTTCACACATTTTAAATGTAGAAGAAATAGCAAAATTTTGGTTAATTGAGTTAACCTAAGTAGTTTATTAGAGTTTTAGATTATATATATATATATATATATATATATATATATATATATAGAGAGAGAGAGAGAGAGAGAGAGAGAGAGAGAGAGAGAGAGAGAGAGACGAAGATTTTCTGACGCAGTGCGGGCACTAGATGGAAAAGACAGATAAAGGAAGAAGTCACTGGAAGGGCATACCTCAAGGAGCACCAATCTCCCCCGGCCGCTACACCTGTGAGCTATCGGCTTCTTAAGCCAACAATAGAGAGAGAGAGAGAGAGAGAGAGAGAGAGAGAGAGAGAGAGAGAGAGAGAGAGAGAGAGAGAGAGAGAGAGAGAGAGAGAGAGAGTATTCCTTGTGATATATTTTTAGCTAAAAACAAATCATGACTTCCTTTTATACTTTTTTTTGGTGTATGGGTGATTTGGGATTGTTTGTGTGCACCACGACTAATCCTATAGGGATATACACGTTTCCTTATATATATTTTCAGGTAAATCAGAACTAAGTTATCCATGTTTAGAGAAGAGTTCGAGCTTTGTACCTTTTTTTATACTTTCTTATATAAAAATAAATATTTATTTCGTTGATATTGAAGAGATTGAAAATGAATATCTCAAATATTGTGTATTCAATATTTGTCTGTGGAGCTACGTTGTAATATTTGTGTACAAAAATCATAGTTAATAATTAAATATCAAAAATGTATTCTTAAGAGTAATATATTTTGTCATAATATCGTGTGAAAAGACCATGCTCATAGAAATTAATAATCCCATGAATATTCAAATCACCAATAGCTTTCAGAACACATGACCACCAAATTATGTACAATCACTTTCGTTCCCCACCAATTTCTCCATACTAACAATCTTTACTATTCATTATGGTAATAACTTTTCAAAAGTGCCCTTCTCCTCTCCTTAGGACCACCAATAACTCAAGAATTGATAATACCAAAGAGATTTTAATTCAATTCAGTAATATATTACCTTTTGACTTTGAAGCCCACATGAGAATCCCATTTTATGTGTTTTCACTTTTCACCCTTTGTATTTAACATTTCTATTTGCTTCAAGTTTAGCTTTCATTTAGAAAACCCAACCCCCACCCCCACCCCCAAACCCCGCCCACATCTCCAGACCCCCACACACGCCAACTTAATAATACACATTATGTAGCTAATAAAAACGGATATTATCTTCTGAAAAAAGACTCTCACTATATCCAACATTTAAAAATTTGACAAATGAATACTTAAAGTTTCAATTTAGACATGAGATACCAAACATTTCAAACTTAATTCAACCGTTAGTATCCATCGTTAATTTATATGTTAAGTGATGACGTAACAAAAGTATGAGCACCTATTTGTCCTTTTTTCTAATTTTTATAGGTATCCCTTTATCTTTTTTTTTTTCTTTTTTCTTAATCTGTCATGTAGACACTTAACGTGAAATAGACGACGTGTATCAGTAATTGGATAAAAATAAAATGTCGAATACCGCGTTGGCAAAATTTAAAGTATATGCACTCATTTGTCTAGTTAGCATATCATTGGGTACTGATAAAGTATGAAAATCGCAATACCATCAGCCTCAGGACCATGTATGGTCCGAGGAAAAAAAGAGACACGAAACGCGACGACAAATAACCATAAGTGTAGGCAGAAGGAGAAGAGAAATATAAAATATTGAATTATACGTGAAGGAAGATGATAGAACTTAATACCTTTCTCTCGATGTCAGACCGAGCAATTTCTTTGTAATCTTTTATGTTGATCTCGATGTAGGTATAAGAATCTGAAAGCTTCACACAGCCATTCTGAAACCATACACTAGGTCAGGACCAATGGAAGGTGCACTTTCAATGGAACCCCGACGCTCAACATTAGCATGTTTGTTATAGGGTTACTTAACCCGAGGAGCTATGTATACTTAATTCTATTGTATATTACTCATAACCCTTTTGGAAAGAGAATTTAGAGAGAGAACCTGAGAGTTGTTTTTCTATTGGAGCGGGAGGGGGTATTTATAGATCTCTAGATATGTACAAAAGTCTTCCTTTTCGCAGTTTAATCCAGCATAAGGTGTACCAAAATTACCATGTTACTGCGTCATAGAGCCTTGTAATGCTGACACGCGTAATTTGTCTTTGAGACTAGCTTTGAACCGCAGCCAAATCTTGGGCTATCTTGGGTATCTGAACATCAACCTACCCCTCAAGGTGTAACTCCTCAGTCTCCGAGTGCTTTGAAATTCCTTCGTATAAGGTCGAGTATAAGCGTTATGTTTTGGATTATAATACCCCTTGATTTGGCGAAATCAGTAAATTGTAAGATGTCGTCGATAGGAATTCATCATCGATGTTCTTCTTTAGCTGATACGAGGCTGACCTCTACGGATATTGCGTGAGCTAAGAGCTGTAGTGGTCTTTATCGAGGAGGTTGGTAGCGAGGTTTATATCGGTCTTATAAGCTTCTTCCTTTGAACTGTTGAAACTATATATAACGAGCGCACCTCTAGGAGGGTGTCAGTAGTGGGGAACGGATTGTCACAGCCATGTCTGTTTTTTGTCGCTTCTCTTTTTCTCAGTTGCGGAGGCTACTTCGGTTGTTAAGATAACTCTGTTTTGCCGCGACTACGTCTATTTTTAGGATAATTCTGTTTTACTGAGGCTACTTGTTTTTTAGGATAATTCTATTTTGGTGAGGCTGTTTTAGTCTTTCAAAAACTCTATTGCCGAGGCTACACCTGTTTTTCGGATAACCCTATTTGTCGAGGCTACGTAGGTCTTTTGACTAACTTTGTTTGCCAAGGCTACTTTGTTCTTTCGGAGAACTCGGTTTTTCGAGGCTATGTTGGTGTTTTAGAAAGCTCTGTTTGTCGAGGCTACGTCAATCTTTCTAATAACTTTGTCTAATAAGGCTACGTCGATCTTTTAGATAACTTAGTTTTTCGAGGCTATGTCGGTCTTTCAAATAATTTTGTTTGTTGAGGTTATGTCGATATTTTGGATAACTTGTTTGTTGAGGCTACGCGGTCTTTCAAATAACTATATTTGACAAGGCTACGCCCTTCTTTTAGATAACTCTATTTGTCGAGGCTACGTCAGACTTTTAAATAACTTTGTCTACTTAGGGTACGTCGGTATTTCAGACTACTTTGTTTGTTGAGTACATTGGTCTTTTTATAACCCTGTTTACCGAGGCTACGTCGGTGGTTGTTTTGGTGCCAAAGCTTTGTTGGTCTTTATCTTATGTCGAGACTTTGTCAGTATTTGGTTTATGACGAGGCTTTTTTGGAATGCCGAAGCTTTTTTAGTCTATTTTTATCCCGAGACTTCGTCGATCTTTGATTTATGCAAAGCTTTCGTCGATATTTAATTTATGCCGAGATTTTGTCGATCTCTTTCTTTCGAATGACGATGCTTCTTTGGTCTTTGACTCCTGCAAAGATAAAGAAGTATATATGTTTTTTAATTACTATTATTATTTGTATACCGATATCAATTGTCGAGCTTATGTCGGACTTGCGAGGCTTCTTTATTTGCCGAGATTACGTCGGCCTTACGAAACTTTTTTTATCATCGAGTCTACTTCGGTCTTACAAAACTTTTTGATTTCAAAGATTACATCGGTCGTACAAAGATTTTTGATTGACAAGATTACATTGGTCTTACAAAGCCGTTTGATTGCCGAGATTACATCTGCCTTACAAAGGTTTTTAATTTTTGATCTCGCGTCGGTCTTACAAAGTTTTTTGATATCCCTTGCATAAGGAAAAATGAATTTTGGCTAACTATGACGTCGGGTTGATACATAATGGCGACAGGATTATTTTTATTTGAAGATAGATTTCCAGCCAAAAATATAGTATGTCCTTTTTGTAAAGTCCGAGTTAGACTTATTTACCGGGGTTGTGTCGGTCTCATTGTCATGGTTACTTTAGACTAATTTACGGGGAGCGTGTTGGTCTCATTATCGTAGTTACTTTGGACTTATTTACTGAAGATATGTTGGTCTCATTTTTTAGGCTACATTAGACTTATTTTTACCAGAGTTATGTTGCTATCATTGCCGAGGCTACATTAGACTTATTTTACCAGAGCTATGACGATCTCAGAAACGAGGTTATTTCAGAATTATTTTACTGTGATATGTTGGTCTTAATGATATGTCGATTCCCGACCCCTTATCCTGATTAGGACTTTGGTGTCGGGGTTCCGGAGGAGCTAGTCTTTTTGAGGCCAGAGAAGTTGGTCTTTTATGCCAGAAGAGCTAGTCTTTTATGCCTGAGGAGCTAATCTTTTATTCAAGAGGAGGTGGTCTTTTATGCTAGAGGAGTTGGTTCTTAAGGAATGTTTTTATATTATATCTATTTTTTAGGTCGGGATTCCATGGCCGACCTCCTAATTGATAATCTTAGGGTTCCGGATTTTTTTTTTGCATTATATCGACTTTTCAGGTTAGAAATCCATTAGCCGACCCCCTAAACGAGGATCTTAGGGTGCCAAATTTTTTTTTTACATTCTATCGACCTTTTCAAGTCGAGAATCTTTTTAGCAAAAATTTAAAGCTTTCATTTGGTCTTTGTTTTTCCTGTTTTTATTATTAGAACTAAACCCTCAAGAGGTAAATAGATAGTGTCGAAGACCTCGGTGGGACGATTTGCAGAGTAGTTAATTATGAAATTTGAAACAAAATATTTTTAAGTAGCTAACATGATCTTAGCGCTTCTTACCTTCAGCTTCTTCTTTGATCAAGGTGGTCCTCCAAGGAAGTTGAAATTTCATTCCCAACTGCTACATCGCACGTTGTTGGGAACTTTAGTGTAAGTTGATACGTTGAAACTACGACTTAAATCTTGTTTAAGGTAGTTCTCCCAATAATGTCATGATACGTCGAGTCACAATTGGTAACCACAAAGCGCACTAGCATATTTTTTGAAAGGTTTACCTCACCAGTGATCATCAGTAACACAATGTCACCTGTTGGATGGAAACACTACCTTTTAAAACCCTTTATAAGGATTGGTGTATGGGTTTACGACCTTTGGGTCTATGTTCAATTGGTTTAATGCTCTCGTTTATTACAAATCCATTGCAATTTCCTTATCAAATAAAACCCGACTCATGAGTCTGTTCCATGTGACTACATGTATTGCGAAAGGATCATCATGTGAACACTTTCATGCTAGCGTCCTTTTCTAAGAACTGTATATCATCCCCATGTGTAGAAATGCCATATGATTGTGTAGTGCATGCTGCTCGTATAGACTGTTTTCTCTCATTTCTCGAGCACCCACCCTCAGGGGACTGACTATTTTATTAATCTCAATACCATATCTTCTGCCCCTCTCATGGAACCCTGTTACCATATCCACTTCATGATCGGACAGTGAATTATCCTCAACTCTTCCCCAGATTATGTTTACTTCAAATTCATACCCCTGCCCAATTTGATTTAGTTGGTGATTTGATGAATGCCGTTTATGCTCGCCATCTCTATGACTTGCGTCCTTTCCCTTGGACGTTCTTTCCCGTTAGTGTGGTCTTACTCTGTTTTCGGATCCCTTATTTCTCATTTCACCCTCCAAAGTAGGAAAACTTACCAAAATCTCTCAACCTTTTAATATGCTTCAACTGCTTAAAGTGATTAGTATCATGTTCGTGGTCCTTATGAAATGGTAATATTTAGTGTTACCTCAACCGCTTGCTTCGACAAACATTTGATGGCCAACGTACCTCTTCTTTCCTAATCTCCTTTTCCATTATCACCAAGAGTTAATAGGGAGTTTTATTCCATGTTCTTGTGTTATCAACTTCCCAAACCCTCGCTTCATTCCTCCTCTCAAGTCTCAGCACGTCAAAAACCCTTGTACCATATTCTTTGGATTGATTTTAATGTTGGTTAGTTCTTACAGGACTAGAAAATTATTTGTAATGCTTTCTCTTTCTTCAACCCTCGCAATAACACTCTTTTGTGTTTCTTCTGCCCAAATATGCTTTCTGGACTCAGCTATTACATCTCATAATATAGACTTAGGCTGTTTTGCAACAACATATCAAACTCAAGATTGAAAAACCCACAGATGAAAGCATAGTATATTATTTATTGATCTAAATCCTTGATACTATATGCAATTTCTATAAACCGACCAATGTATGATTAGAGGCTTTCGTTTTTCTTTTGGCATATATTCAATAAGGACGAGTTTTCCTGACATTAGCCCTTTTTGGGAAACTATGTCACAAACCATCTACTAATTGTGAAAAATTATTTATTGACTTGGGATCGAACCTGTAGAACCACTTCTGTGCAATTCCAGCCAAAGTAGCATGAAAGGCTCGACAACATTCTGCATCCAATTATGCGATAAACTCCACATGCCTCTGTTACGGCTACACGTGCGCCTTTGTATTGGTAGTTCCATCATAAGATGACATCAATGGAGGTTTGAACTTCTTTGGCCTTGATGCCTCTAGGATTTCCCAAGATATTGGATTCAGTTTATTTACCACTGATGATCAATCAATTATATGCGTTTCCCTCAATCATATCCAGAAACCTGTTGGACTTCATATTCTTCAGCTTTTCGTATCTCGAGAGTGTGTACTCTCAGGTACCCCTTAAGTATTATCTGGTATGAGAACTACCATAGGTGTCATTATTTTCTATTCTAGCATAGGTGGCCTCTGATTGGCAAGTTTTCATAACAACTGGTCTTGATACTTGATGTCTCGTCTTTTTTGATATAATAATCGTATCAAGAGACATGATTTTGGAGGTTTATTGGTCTTAATTGAGGGATTATTCCCTAGTATTTGACGATTTATGATTTGTTGTCTAGTTTTGACTATTTTACTACTTTTAGAGATTTTGTGTGTTAAATATGTGTTAAATGTGAAAATATTAGGTAATTGGATATTAAGAGACCCCAATATGGTGATAAGAAGTTAGTAAATAAAGGAAAACCACAATTCATGGCAAGAAATGATCCTAAAGCCACTTTTGGAAAGCGAAAGCTTTTACATGCAAGTCTTAGATATCGAATTAAAAGAGTCACTACGAGCAATTGGATAAGGTCATGAGCGCCCCCTTAGTGCTCCCTTTGGTTTCATGATTAAACTTAAATTCAGGAGCACATGAGAGGTGACAGATAATGATTCGGAGCTAAGATGAAAAAGTTGTTGAATTTGTCTTTGACGTGGTTCAAACTAGTCCGCATTCTCTTAAAAAATGTTTTTAGGTTGACTTGGACCACTTGAATGGGGCCCACAACTCCAAAAATGTATTGGAAACCTTATATATCATATTATTAAGATCAAAATAAGAGGTTCACAACTGGGGAACGTTTGAAGAGTAGCCATTAACTCTTGGAGAAGAAGAAGAAGAAGAAGAAGAAGAAGAAGAAGAAGAAGAAGAAGAAGAAGAAGAAGAAGAAGAAGAAGAAGAAGAAGAAGAAGAAGAAGAAGAAGAAGAAGAAGAAGAAGAAGAAGAAGAAGAAGAAGAAGAAGAAGAAAGGGTGTCCATGCCATTACACACCTATCCTTCATCATTTCATTTCGAGTATTAGTGTAATTCTATTCTATTTCTTATTCTGAACATTAATATTTCACTTTTAATCTTTACTTTTTATTAATATAGTATGAACTAAATCTAATCATAGCTTGAGAATCGTGGAATATGAACCCTAGCATTGAAATTATATATTTATTGCATTTGGGTTTATGAATACTTGAAATAAATTAAATTATTATTACTTTGGTTATGTACTCAAGTATTTGAAATCATACCTTACTCTGGACAAGTATAGGGCTTCCCTTAGTAATCAAGACTTTCACCCGGAAGGGGGTATCAAGTTATGGAAAATGTTACATAAGTGTCTGGTGTGCGTTAGTGTACCCGACGGGCTTGACTAGTCAGATTGTCAATCGGATAAGATACTTTAGCGCTAAGTATTAACTTAAAGTTCACTCGAAAGAGGTATCTAGTGGTGTTAACTAGCTTCCTTAGCTACCCGGAAGGGAGCTGGAAGAAGTTAGAATCCTAGCTATTGCATATTTCCCAATTCTTCCTTAAACAATAAACGTAAAATCGATATTGGTGGGGATTACTTGTGAAATATATTACTCTCATCTCATTCTTATTACTTTAGTTAATTTGTAATTAGTTTTACTTTTAATTTGCATTCTATTCCTTAGTCAAAATACCAACAAACAATTATATCTTCTATTTTTTATTTTGCAACTCATTCTAAAACACTCTATGAAAACACAATAAGAATTAACCTTCATAGTCCATCTGGAGATGATAAATTTATATACCTAATTTTTTATTACTTGTAAATGAGCCGTACACTTGCGGGAGTGCTTCTCGGGTGTTGATTTATTTATCACATCTTTGTGGACGACAAGTTTTTAGCGCCATTTCCTAGGACTATATCGTCATTTTTGTGTTTTTACTTAGTCTAGTAGAATTAGTTGTTTTGTTTAATGCTTTATTGTGTTTGTCTTTTTTAGATTCTTAGGTTTGGTGTATGCTTTCGAACCCCGAGAGGATGCTTCGAGCTCAAAGAAGACGAGAAAGAGAAATGAAAGAGTATAAAGAGATGGAAATATTTAAAATAATCAATGGCCCAAACAAGGATTTGCAGGCCCATTCCAAGTGCAACCCTTATGGATTCACCCTCCATCAATTCAAGCCGTTGAATTCAAACCTGATTCAGGTATGCTAAATCAATTTTTGAGGTATGGGAATTATAGTGGGGCGTAACATCAAGACTAGTGGAGGCTAAGAATACTATCATAAATAATTAACCAATCCTTCACACTTTTGGTTGGATCAACAATACTTTGTCCAAGAAACCCAGTCATCCTTTTTTGGTCTATTTTTAATCCATTCCCCATGTTCCTTTTATTAAAATCCATCTATTGTTCTTGATATGATTTATGTTTTTAATTCTATTGGTGTAATCAATAGGGGATGATTAGGTTTTTATATTAATAAGAATGTCTATTGTTTTGGGCAAATTAAATTTTGATTGAAATTTTCCAAGTATTTGTGTAATGCATCTGTTTTAATGGTGATATGATGAGTGAGGATTAACTTCAAGTGTGACATGGTAGATCACTTTTGATGGGTGGAAAACTTTGAAGACGTTATTGAGATTTCAACAGGCTATGGTGGTGGTAGTTCGACCATGGTGTAGGTTGTTTTTTGAATAATGGCGTGCTCTACGGATTAAATACTTCTTTCCCTTGAATTGCTGATGTGGTCTAGTAGGGAAATAACCTAAATAGTGGGGTATAACGTTTGAAACTGAAACTCAATTGGGCTTTGCCTCATGTTTTTTAGAATCTTATCCCAGAGGTAAGGTATATTATGCAAAGCCCTGTAAGGCCTTAAAAACTTTAAGTTGGGTTGACATTTTCTGGTCTTTCATTGGCCATGAAAGTGTCCTGAGTCTAAACTTTAGACTTTATTACACTGGGCATTGCATGCTTGTTTAGATCATTGAGGGTTGTTCCTTTTATTCTACCACATATTATCTAGGTAAGTCGCATATCTACACAAAAGATAAAGATCGTACAATTTTTAATACATTTTGTTTCTAACGTTTGATTTAAGTTTTTTAGATTAAGAAGATTTTGAAATCGTGTCGTTTCTTTTCGTCTAAGGGAATTTAATTCTCAGGGACTTGGTTGGACGGTGAGCGTGATAGGTTATGTCCTTCTTGGAACATTTTCCTACCACACATGGATGGTTTATTTATATTGTACTACCTTATGTTGTGGTACGTCATGGTGGGGGAGCTTCTTATGAGTTTGAAAGGAGGATATAACTGTTATGATTAGGAGATTTGGATAAAGCTTTCAAAATCTATAGGGAATTAAGGAGATGGTTTGGAAAACACTTCTTACTCGATTATTTGACTTCTGAGGGATATTCGGTCAGTCCCCGAGATGTCTGAAGACAATAATGAATTGGTCGGGATACATTTTTGCTAGGGATCTAGGGGTTAGATCCCCCTAAGATCCTAGGTTCCTCAGGCGTTGGCTCACATTAGGAAAATTCCATGGAAAATCATTGTGTTCGACAAGATAGGTCCTATCCCGGTAACCCTTAATTTGTGGTTTGTATTTTTAGACAATATCACTTGACATATCTTTAGTTACTTTTGTATTTGAAAATGAGCCTTACTTAATCTTCTATGGTGTGATGATCGAATCGATATGTACAATTTATAGGTCGATTAGGGAATAAAACCTCTGTTTCTTCCTTGATACGTTATTAGTGTCCTTTTGGAGTAATGTCGATGATAAAGTTATTACACTTTCGCGTCAAGCCTTCTTCTCATGTTCGACGTTGTCAGTGTAGGAATTTTCAGTCTATAAGTAGAGTGGATTGTTGAAAATATGAGAGTAATAGAGCTAAACCTTCAGTAATTATCGAATTCAGTTGTGGTCTTGTTCTTTTGAAAACTTTCATATTATATTATGTTTTTAGAATTGTATTCGTAGCTACAAATATTTTCTCATTTCTTTATTATTAGTTTGTTTTGTTCGTTGTGTCCTAGGTTAAAATCATATCAAATTTTGTAAAATAAAAATGATAAAATATATGGTTTGACAAAGATCAAACCCTCCTTCCTTTATTCACTTATGATATTAAAAGGGATAAATATCCCTTTATGATTTCTAAACTCGTGACAACTCATCTCTTCTATTGAAAATATCACTAAAGTTTATGCTATGAGTTACACTGAAATATCACAAATAGTGGCAAGTTATCACGAGTAAGAAATCGTAGGGGATATTTGTTCTTTTTAAAACCATAAGTGATTTTTTTACCCTTTGTGAACCAATAAGGGAATGTTTGGTATTTTAACCAAAAAAAAATAAAAAAATCAGAAACTTTCTTTTCTACAAGTCAGAATTAATCCAATATCTTTAAATCAACACAAACTAGACAATAGCAGTAACATTTAGTCCTATGTTTTGGTAAAAAAAAAAAAAGGATTAGGAGTGAATTTTACAATCCCAACAAACCTTAAAGAGGCAGTTACGATTTATGAATGACATATCATCTCATTTGTTACACAAAGTAACAAAACCCAATCTTGAGTCATCTTACGTTTGCTTTCTCTCTCCTCATTTTTAACGTCCCTCACTTTAATACACTTTCAACTCCCACCCTACCCTGCCCCTACCCTACCACCCCTTCCTTCCTCTATAGAATGTAGATAATAGAATAGATACACAGTACCTACACAAACAATTATTAAGCAATCCACAACAAAAAAGAGAAGGGTAATAAGAAACAGCCAAAAGCTACACAACTTGTAAGCAAGGCACCCCTTCATTAAAACCATCACCAAGAACCAAAATAAAGAGAATAAATAAAAAGTTTTTTATTATTTTAGTAATCTTTATTTCTGCTCATTATTTTAGCTGAGATCATCAAAATTTTCATTTTCTGTTTCAATTTCAATTTCTCACATTTCTCCAAAATGGGTATGCATTAATAAGCTCATATTAATGTTCAGAATCCATTAGATTTTATTTCAACAATCACTTAAATCTGAACAAGCAAATAATAGAAAAAAAAAGACCCTTTCTTGATTGTTCTCTTTATATTTTATATAGAGATCAAACACAGATTGGGTTCTTCTTGAGAAGAAAAGCCAACAAAAAAAAAATCGAGTCTTTTTTAAAATTTGAGTCTTTTTTTCTTTGCGGGGTTTTGATACAATGGCTGCAGGTGCAGAGGTGACTGGCGAGACAGCAGTGGTGGAAGTTCCTTCTGCTGTTAAGCTTTCATCACCAGACACTGAAAATACTGTTACTGCTAATACTACCGATGATTGTATTGATTCTAATGTTAAGGTTGTTTCTGATCCTGATGAAGGTGTTGTTGTTAAGGACCCGAATTCTGATTCGAATTCGAAATCTGAATGCGAAATGCAAAATGAAATTGTTGTTGATATGTTGAAGAAGCTTAAATTAAATCCTATGGCTAAAGAGTTTTTCCCTTCTTCATATAATAATCGTGATCAAATAGGGATGATCAATTTCGTTTCATCTGATAAGATTTCTGGCGATGATGGTTTCCCAAATAATCGCAGGGTATAGTTTTCTAAATCTCCTCTTCGATATAGAATTTTGATTACATACTCGTATGTTGATTAAATCGATTAATTTCATTCCGATTTATAGCTACTTTGCTAGAGAGTAATTAAACTATGCCTCGGAAAAAAAATTAGAAAAAGATGAACCAAAATGAAAAAGATTAAGTTATTCTCATTCGATTTTGATAAATAAATTTCTTACATCAGATTGTAAGATGTGAATTTTAAAGATGTCTTCTTCTTTTTTTCAGAGAAGGAACAACTATAATCAGGGAAGAAAAAGATTTAACGGTAGAGCCTTTAGAGCTCAAAGAGAAGATAGTATCAGACGAACAGTTTACGTTTCAGACATCGATCATAACGTAAGTAAAAAGAAAAAAAAATCGATAAATTCACTCATAATCTCTTCTTCATAAGTTGCTTTAATATCCCATTTCACTTCCAAATTAGGTCACTGAAGAGCGACTTGCTGGACTATTTTGTGCTTACGGACAAGTAAGTTCTCTTACTTTCTTAAATTCGTATAAGTACCCTTGTTCTCAATTTAAATTTCGAATTTGACAAAAAAAAAAAATTAAATTTCGAAAATTTTATTTTTTTTTATTTTTAGAATTTTTTAAAACCTTTTTTTTAGGTTGTTGATTGTCGCATCTGTGGTGATCCACATTCACGCCTTCGTTTTGCTTTTGTAGAGTTTGCTGATGAGTGTAAGTCCGATTATTATTTTTTATTTTTTTTTATTTTTTTTTATTTTATATTACTCGACTCACCTAAAAAAATTGTTTACAGACTCTACCAAAGCATCGCTTAACCTTAACGGAACAATGTTAGGATTTTCTCAGCTTAAGGTTTTACCTTCAAAGACTGCTATACTACCCGTGAACCCTACATTTCTTCCAAGGGTACTAAATAAATTTAATGTTACTTGTATTGTCTGAATTTTGAAGTGATTTCTGTTAATAATGTTTTGATTATGTATTTATATATATAGTCTGAGGATGAACGTGAAATGTGTGCAAGGACAGTTTACTGTACAAATATTGATAAGAAGGTAAGTCCTTGCTTGTTGATGTGGGTATCTATTATCTTAGTAATAAGATAAGGGACTAAATTGTCAAAAAGGTCAGAGTATAAAAGTTAATTTTTCTTGGCAGGTTTCTCAAGCGGATGTGAAGATATTTTTCGAGTCAAGATGTGGTGAGGTTTCTCGATTAAGGCTTTTAGGGGATCAAGTGCACTCAACTCGTATTGCTTTTGTGGAATTTACTATGGTAAGTTTGTAAAAGACCATGTGAGAATTTTTTTTTTACATATTTAATAAAATACCTTGTGATTTATTTACAGGCGGAGAGTGCGATTATAGCTCTTGATTGTTGTGGTGAGATGTTGGGTTCACAAAGAGTGAGGGTGAGTCCTTCAAAGACACCTGTAAGGCCAAGATCTCCTCGTGCACCTGGTCAATAGATAATTAGAGTTGAAGAAATTCAGTGAAAGAGCCCTTTTCCGAATAGAGGAAGGGTGGTGAAAAATCTCTCTGTTTTTCCAGTCATATCCAGCTTGTTTCTTTGCTCCACGTGAATCTTACTCAGTTATTTAATCCTTTAACTTAACAATTTATCTGTTTTATCTTGTTCTTGGAGATTAATATAGATTAGTATGTTAGTATAAAGTTACTGGGAATGTTTTTATATTACTTAACTTGTTATAACCTTATTCTCTGGGATTTATAAATTTTCAGCTCTTGGATGGCGTTTACATATTTTACCATCATATTTTATATTCGGGGTCTTTGTGCTTAGGTTGGTTTGATGTTGCCCATTGATGTTTTGTCTATGGATGCGTATATGTAAAGCTTTGTTCTTTTGTTTTGTTTTCTTTGGCATATTGTGTGGGGGTTGGGTTTCTTGAATTTTCACTTTATGATCTTTATGACTTTAAATTTTACTTCATTTTGATTCGCTATTTTGACTAACTTTTTATAGGAGGTCGATGCTTGATCTAGTTATTAAAAAGAGTAGTAGTAATTATGGATCATCAAAATACTCTCTAATTATAATGAAATTAAACTATCTTGTTCTACTTTTTAAACAGTGTGTCTTACCCTTTTTTGGTTAAAAAAAGAAATACACCCCATCTCCTTGTGGTTTGAGAAGTTGTACACACATAATCCATGTGTCCCAAATTCTTATGTGTTAGGGTGACTAATATCTACGTGTGTAGTATGCAGCTTGGGATTTGGTAGCACAATAAAAGCCTTGTTATTTTCTTTACAATATCTCGTGGTTATTGATAATACCCAAAATACTCTCAACTATTGAAACAACAACAATATTCTCGGTCTAGTAAAAAAAGCTTTTGCGGAGGGTCGGAGAAGCAAGGTGGATAGGCCATACAATTAATCGAGGCCGAAGAGACAGAAAAGATGGATCCAGTATGACAATCTTCGAAATAACCGAGAAAAATTTCCCTTGAAAAGATCTAATTAATGACAAAGTGTAATTAGATCTTAATAGTTTAAAGTACCCTATAGATACCTTTTCCAAAGAAGAGGATACAAGAGAACTCTTACTAGAGATACATGTTTCCTCCTTCGAATAGTAACTTAACCGTTAGAGTGTCATTAGGAGGATCCCTTTCCGTTGCCTACTAACCCATTGTTTGCAGGTAACAAGGTTCGAAGGTTTGAGGAATAGGACCATAATGGTCATCCGAGGAAGAAGTAAGGCCTCAAGTATATATAAAGGAGAAAGAATCAACAATAAGATAATCCAAATATTGGATTTTAGGACGAATGCACCAAGCTACATCCTAAAAATAAATGTACGGAATCACACCTGGCTGCATCCTAAGAGTTTGTATATCTATCCCACTTAACAAAATTAGATATCTTGAACGAATGAATTGCGTTCGTATAATTTGTCAATCCACAAGTGATGGTGATAGAGTGCATTATAATTTGTCAATGAATTGCGTGTATATAATTTGTCAATCCACAAGTGATAGAGTGCATTATAATTTGTCAATAGAGAATGCATCACATAAGGGTAGGACACACTTTTACTATAGAAAGATACAATATCATTTTTCTTTTTGTAAAGGGTGAATTATATATAGGGCCTTAGGAGCACTATTTTTTTTCTATAGAGTAGTGTCTTGAAAGTTGTTATTCTTACAATAGTCTTTCCTACCCTTACTAACACTAAAAGACAAAAAAGTATGATGTCACTGTTTCTCTCTCCTCTACCACTACCCACCTACCACCTACCACCCATCTCCGACCTCCGGCCACCGACTACCGACAACCGACCACCGACCACCACCACCGACTACCACCACCGATCTCCGACCACGGACCTCCGGCCACCAGTGAACGGAAAAAACATAGAGTATCGGAAAAAACTGAGAGTACTCTATGAAAAAGTCAGAGTACTCTCAGTTTTTTCCGATACTCTATGAAATAGATAGAGTACTCCGAGAATTAATAAAATACTCTGACAATTTAAACGAATACTCTATAAAAAAAGACGGAGTACTCTATAAAATATAGAGAGTACTCTATGAAAATAGTCGGACTACTATAAAAAAATGGGTGAGTATTTTTAGCAATTAAAGTGTAATTTAAAAAAACAATGAGTAAATAATAAAAATAGTGAGTATTATTCAATTATTCAAATAAATAGATTATTACACAATCAGGAAAAAAAAATCTATTTGGTTTGACCAGATTTAGATCTGGTCAACCATGTCAATCAAAAAAAAAAAAAAATAGAACTCGTCTTCACGCGTGAAACAAACACCACCATGTCAACCACTACCGGAGCTCGCGCCACCACCACCGTCTCACCCAATACCTGCTCGCGCCACCACCACGATTGACGGAGTAGTACCACTGCATCTCACCACTGCATCTCACTACTGCATCTCCACAGCAACCACGGGCTCTTCTTCACCAACACCTCCGGCGAGCTCTTCTTCTGCACCGTTCAAGCTTCACCATGGCTGCTAGGGTTCCGCCATGGCTGCTAGGGTTCGGGATCTGAAGCTTCAAGCACACCACCGATTTGCAGCAACGAAGCCGATCGAAGCCATGGCTGCACACGGCGAGATCTGTTCGAACCTCCATTAAAGCCGTTCGAACCAAGCTTCACCATCGATTTGCAGCAACGAAGCCGTTCGAAGCCATAGCTGCTCACGGCGAGATCTGTTCGGCTAAGCCTAGGGCAGGACCACCGAGATAGAGAGGCGCCGGAGCTCGAGAGAGATAGGCAGAGAGGCGCCGGAGCTCGAGAGAGATAGGTGGGTCTACTGGAAAACAGCTGTTGGCGGTGGTGCTTTGGTGGAGTTTTATGAGGGAGGAGGGAGGAGGGAGGTGGTGGTGCAGATCGGCGGTGGTGGTGGTCATTTAGGTGGTGTCGGTGGTTGTTGAGAGGAGAGAGGAAAGAGAAGCTGTGAGGTGAGGGAAATTAGAACGTGAATGAAATTAGAAATAGCAATTAGTATATATAGGTATAAGAAAAACAAAAGAAGGGTAGTCTAGTAATTGGGGTTTTGGGGTTCATGTGTTAAAAAGTTCCTGAGATCTTTAGTAAGAAGAGGCTCTAGGTGGGGGTGCTAACTCGAAAAGGGGTGTGTCTTCAAGACCCCTAGTGTCATTATCTCTTTTGTAAATGAATGGAATTGTTTAGTAAGAGAAACAAAATAAAATATAGAGTTATTAGCTAAGAAACACCAAACACCTATATATCACCTTCCATGAAATTCAGATTTTTTTTCCTTCCTAGAAGGTCCAAAAATTTTCAGGTATTCCAAGATTACCCTTTATTTTTTATTAAATAATTCTATTATTATTGGGTTTGATATAAAAGGTAAGAATTCACAATCAGTTAGCAGATAAACACACCCATATTTATCGCTAATCAATTATTCTCAATAACGGAAACATATCAAATATAGACATATGCATATTTTGTAAACCTTGCAGTTTACTACCAATTAAGTACCACAACAAGTCTTTCTCAAACCTATTAATGGGCTACTTTTACGCGTTTGATTTTGTAGTATTTGCAATTTTAGACACATAACATCCCACAAATACACCACCAATTATTAAAACCATATTATTGATTCACACATTGTAAACCACCACAAAATAGTGACACCCAACTCACTATTTTTACTCACCCAATGACTATTATTCACCCTTGTTAAATTAACAGAAATGATGTAAGCAAAAATCTAACATTTCGATGATTTCGTCGCGTTTTTCTTCAATAGAGTTCTCACAATTTTTTCCCTTTCGACACGCCAAAACTATTAATGTATCTAAACAAAATAATAGCTTAATTGACTAACTATTTTTTGTGATGTGCGTGATTCGTGGGTGTGATTATATTGTGGCGCGTCAGACTATGTGAATGGGGAATGAAGGTATTTGGGTCAGTTCGTTGGATTGAACCCTTTGAGCCAAATATAGTGGTGTGTGGTCCTCTTAGGTAACTAACCCTAAAATATAATATGAAAAAAATACAAAAAAGAGGATAAGTGAATAATATTACCGATCTTAATGTTAAAATGAATAATAAAATGTAAGATACTATATTTATAGTAGAACAAAATTTCTTCTACAAATAACTCTAGCAAATTATAAGAAGATAATTGTTTTTTTTTTGTTTTTTTCATATGGACTACAAGTTTATAAATCATGATTGAATATATATGTACTTGATAAAAAATAAATAAATATGCATCTACATAGTATCTCATAACACCTTCTTAAATATTTTGATTCATGATAAAATTGTCCACAAAAATCATATAAAGAAAACTCATGTGAACAAAATTTTAGTAAAGGAAAGAGAGTAAAGGAATTAGTTTGAGTTGAGGATTAAAAGTTAGAAGATTTAGTAAGCTACATTAAGAATATTTACTTAACGGGTCTTGAAAACCCCTTTTCAATACTCAAGCACCTCCACCCAATCCACTCTTCTTACTAAAGGGCAACTGCGAGATTTACCGCTAAAAACTATTTTCCATTATCAATTATACCCCTTTTAGTTATTTCGTTTTGTACTATATATGATAAATCACAGAATAAGCCCACACTTTCCACTAAATCCTAATTTTTTTTTCATTCTCCACTCTACCTATTCTCTCTCGGCAAATGTGATATCCATTTCAAACTTCATGAAGCTCTAGCCATGGAAGCCCCCGTTCTCCTCTAGCTACCCCAACTCTTCTTTGAACGGTGACACATAGGAAAAAGGCTACTTGACGGCAACAATCTTCACACAAATCTGTCCAGATAAGCTCTACACAATAGAAGACCATTTCACAGCCATAAATGTGAGATCCTTGTTTTGAGATTCGTTCGAAGGTTTCTATGATAGTGATCCATGTTCTGATTCGAGCTTCGTAGCAAATATCTGCGGAAGCAACCTTCAAGCGCCATGTAAGCTTCATAGCGGTGTTCTTTGAGTTTTTGCGAGCATCCATGGTGATTGCAAGTGAGCTTCGTTTTGCGAGCAGCTGATCAACTCCATTTTCTTACTTTAGCAACATCCATGGAAGATCCATTACAGTTTTCAAAGAGATGGTGGTTTAAACGTTTTCGAAACAAGTTGTTATACTCAGTAAACAAGTTGTCGTTAGCATAAGTTTTTTCATGTTTTTCTTTTTCTATATATGAGAGTGCAGAGAATGTGTTTATGAAAAGTATCAATTATTAATTTTTAGGTTAATTTGTGTAGTATTTTTTCCTTATTAAGTGTTGTAATGTTATATTTTTTATTTTAAAAATATATTTTTATAATAATTATGTGTTTACTCATTATTTTTTGCAGGAGTACTCAATCATTTTATATTAATACTCAGTGATTTTTGTGCCAATAATCAATTTTTTGTGTTAATACACTCAGTAATTTTCAAATAATACTTAGTTATTTTTTACGATACTCATAGAATTTTTCCGCTACTCGGAGAATTTTTCCAATACTCAGATCTTGTTCCGATACTTAGAGAATTTTCGGTGGTGGAGGCGTCGGTGGTGCCTAGAGATGAATAGTGATACTTAATGATTCAGTGGTCCACTTCTATTTTGTCTTCATATAAGTTTCGCCACTTTCTTTTGTATTCTTGTAAATTTTGTTTTATTTGAGGGTATTGTAGTATTTTAGTATTTGAGTGTCCTCTTTGTTGAAGAAATTAATGAACCAAATCTCTACATGCCATGAAATTTGTCTCCAAGACCCCATAGGTCAATCACCTTTGCAATAACATACGATTACTACCTATTAGATTTGCAACAATTTCTTAAACCCATTATAAAAGCTATTAGATTTAAGCAACGCCTAGAAAAATCATTGCAAAAAATATCACTCTATCAATGATTTGAAATGAATTAGTAAAGGTAACGTTTAAGATCCAGATTCTTGTAGTGTATGCATTTAATATGGAAGGATAGTTAATGAACACAATCAAAGTGAGTGATATGAACTTATGGGATTGGCATTAGGAAAAGTATATTCCAATCAGTAGGGGTAAGGACCCCTCTAACTTATGAAGAATAATGTAACATCGCGTTTAAATTTTCTCCATGTAATAGAGAACCATTTAGTAAGGAGCTCAATTACAGAAGCATACGACATTTTATAATTAAAGGATGTCATATCCGCTTGATTCTTGGCATTACCTCTCAATTATCATTATGGTGCCTAATATCATTAAAGTCGCCGATAAATATATCAGTTGATGAAATAGTAATAGGAGATGAGTTAATGTTATTTTATAATTTTTTAACCATCCTTATCAAGGCATACATAAATGAGGTGAAGGTTTCAAGTGACAGAGCGTGAAACACCTGACCAATAGAAATACATGAACGATGCAACTCTAGTGTTTCTTGTGAGTGATGCTCATCTGGACCTATCGTTAACCAAGCCTAGTATCTTGAAATCAGAAAAAGGTCAAGACCACATGGAAGTGTGCATCCCAATGGAATTTTAACTGTCAAGCAGTATTGGGACCAAGGAGAATATATATGGATTAGGTCCAACTGTAATATGATCATTGTAAGAATATAAGTGATACCTGTTAAAGCTCATGGCATGTGTATTAATAGATGAGGAAATCCCAATATACCTATTTGGGCTTTTGTCGTGTTCCTAAAGGTGGTACTCGGGAAATAATTTCATCAAGGAGGATAGTATCAACGGGATACTTTGTTAAGTATCTACGCGGTAACTTTGCGATCAGGTTGATTCCTTGATATTAGATCATATTTTACTACTGAGTATATGGTTCTACTAACGTCCATATCATAGCATTATCGACCATATCACCAAGTACTCTAATTATTAAAGGAAAAAGAGGTCGGATTATGATGTTCGGATTCTAAATATATATAGGATATACCACTGAAAGCACCCACAAGATCAACACATCCAACCAATACCTCAATGTCAAATTTTTAGTAATCAAATCTTTTTTATTCTTTACTTTGATTTTATTCAAACCAACATCCCATGGTTTTTTCATAGAGATGAGCTCCCTAAGGTTTCAGGTTGTCAGGGGAGACCCCATACCCTTCTAACTCCAAAAAACACTAATAAATAACTTTAGGGTTGTGCTATATGTCGCAACCAACTTCACCAGGATGAAAAAAAGTAAGAGGATTTATTGGAAGAGTAGACAAATGTACTTTATCGTTAATCTCATCAACTGAATCATACCTAGTACTTCCTTCATGGATTACTTTTCTTGCTAGATTTTGTATTAGCATTAAGTGTTTCCTTAGTATAAATATAGAGGGGTACTTAGGTTAGCATCAACTACCTTCATAGAATGGGGATGGATTAGGATAATGATGGTATTATATATCGATCAGGTCCTGGAAAGGTGAAATAAAGGAGTAATATCTTGGTTGGCGGTGTAATAGGAGAGACAAATGATAGTATTGTCTGAATTTGGAGTGATGTGAGTGGTTGTAATCTCAGGAAGGTCATTACAAGAAGTTGGATTGGAAGATGAGCATCTATGTTTGGTGGATGGTGGATGATTAGAGATATGGATAGATTGAGAAATATGGGTGATGTCTCGTCATTTGTGATGAGTTAATCTTAGTTGGAGACATCATTTTAGGTGTTTTAGGAAGTCTTCTAGTCGATTTTTATATATAAAACTGTATTTTCTTATTTCTTGTCTTGATTTGATGATTTATTATTTTTAGAGCATATGAGTTTAATTGTTTGTTAAATGTGAAGCTTTAAAGATATATGGTAATTAATTAGATGCCAAAACAATTCTAAGAGATAAGGGAAAGAAGATAATGATGAAAGTTGGAGATATAGGAAGGATATAAAAAAGGATAAGATAAAGTTGCCAAATAAATCTGAATTCCAGCAGCTACGTCCATTAAATCGATCATAACTAAAAAAAACTGGGAAGTTATAGAGCTTTCCGAGACAATTAGTTTAGATATAAAGAACGCGTAAATTGGAGTTGTATTGAAGAAGTTACGGCCAAAACAAAACAACAACGGTTTATTACCATTTCTATATTTTAGGGTTACGAATTTGAGTTTGGCCAGAAGTCCAATACTTGTCTTCCACTCCAAGAAAACGTTTTAGGGTTTCCTATACCCTATAAATACACCCTCTAATCAGTAGAAACATATCCTTGGCCAACCCTTAAGCCAAGAAGAAGCTTACAACAAGAGAAGAAAAGTCTGGAAGGAGCTGAACACTACATCATGCCTTCACAAGATTTAAATTTTGTAATTGTTTTCTATTCTTTCTCTTGTATGAACTAATTTACTTTAGCTTGAGATTTAGCATATGGGTATGGACCCCTAGACTTCTTTTACATCTATTTTAATTTGGGATACCATTGTATTTAAATTGAATTCATGTTTTATTCTCTGTTTTATGTGCTTTGATTTATTGTCTGTTTTCCTTGCGGTGTACAACATATAGGATTACCTTAATAGTAGTTAGATGGTCACCCGGAAGGTTGTGTCTAATTATTGAAATACCACACAAACGTCTAGTGTGCGGTAGTGATCCTGATGGGCTTGCCTAACTAGATAACTATTAGGGTATGATTTAACCATCGATCACCAATAGAAGGTCAGTCTCAGTTAAGAACCTAGTGGTGTAGGAGCACCCTATTTAAGTACCCTCGTGATTGTGAGGTCGCCACCCTAGTCCACCTTGACGGGGGTAGGGAAGAATTTAGAATCCTGGTTATTGCAATTCTACATAATTCACCCTTGCATGATTAGAATAAACAAGGCTGGTGGGGATTATTTGCTATATCTCGAGCTAAACTCTCATACTCTTTGCTCTTCCTATTTAATTTTCTATCTTTAGTTTAATTAGTTAATTTTCTATTCATAAAAACCAAACAAAAATATATTTGTCTTTTCTTTATTCTTGCGTATTAGTATTCTAGCTTTATTAATTGCACTTGATATTTGCATAAGTTAACTTTCGTAGTCTCTTAGGGAAACGAATTCTCTTATCATTAAAACTTGCATACGTCCTGTAATACTTGCGGTACCGTGCTAGCCTAGGGTGTTTATTTTCACTCATTTTATCTATTGTTTTATCATACTTTAGGCGACACCAACGGGTGAATATTGAAACTTGTAGTTTAGGTTTAATCCATTATAACTTGTATTGTCAATAGTTAGGATTATCATAACACCATGTGCATAGCACATTGAGAGGGAGCTACAAATGCCTTATTAATTTTTTTTATTGTGCCAAGCCGACCAATCACTAACTATAACCAAAAATATATATAGTCCTTTTCAGCTTATCCAAAACCATTTTTCTTAACCAAAAAAAAATCAAAAACTTAACGACATGAAAAAACAAATCTCTGTTTACCAGACCTTGGATTAGATTGAGCCATGATTTAGAAAAAGGATTGACCCAAGAATATTAATCCATCTCATTAACATAAGACCCGTATATTTCAAATTTTATTTTAGAGTAGAGGACTTTCACAAGTATATTTGTTGTTATATGAGGGACACAGGAAAACGACGTCCTTACCTTTATCATCAATAACATGTTGAACAAAGATAGTACAATCAATACGAGGACTCTTTACAGGAATATTTTTCATTATTCAATGTATTATATGCACTAATAACATTGGGAAAAAGATTACCAATCCCATCAAGCAGAGTATAAGAGTGAGGAAGACCATTATTCCTTTCACCGTGATTTGAACAAGTTGATCCTAAATGATAGATAATACCCTTAGGATTATCTTAAAAACTAACAGCCTTAACTTTGCTACCTATGAACTCTAGAAGGTCCACAAAACCTATCCACCGAATCATATAATATATGTCCGTGGATTTGATAGTATTCCTCTCTGAGTATAGGAAAACATTTTGCAACACGAATGATGTTTCAACAGTAGATACATAATGTACTAAGTTTTCAAATGTTAACTTAACATATGAATCTGGAAGGGGGAAGGGTTTTCAGCAAAGAAAACATCAGTAATCGAAGCGTGAACATCCCAAATAACTTTGAGATGAAGGTGTTTGGTCGTTTCATATATTTTTCACTAGCAAAGGCAAGAAAAGCGCAACTCATATTATTAGAGATGTGTTCACATTTTTAGGTAATATATACGTTGAGTGTAAAATGAAACTTTAACAAAAATTAATTAATAGAGATATCTGTTTCTTCAATCTCTATTTCTAGATTCCAAGGACAAAGCAACAAAAGGACTCCATAGATAGACAATGTTCTGAATTCCATGGATGCCATATATATGACCTTGCAACATAGATTATGAAGACCATGTTAAATCAAATATCTAAAACATGCACTTGGTCTATCCCACTATCGATTTGCAGCAGTTTATTATAAAATATAATTTTCAGTCTTAGAAAGAAGTTTATAACAACATATGAACAAAATATCATATGGACATATACAAAACTTGAGAGCAAATAAGAGAGAAATACAATAATAAGTCTTGAGAGAGAAGAAAAAAAATAAGGTAAAAGAAGAAACGTAGAAAGGTAGAAACTCTAAGAGTTAATAGATGAAGTTGAATGGATTTACTAGAAAAATGTATGGCAAAAAAGGTGACGGAAAAGGGAGATGAAATGTGTATTAATGATACGATACAAAATGAAGGAAAAAAATGAAGCATTACCTAGAGAATCAACAATAAAAAAGAGCAATAAAGATAAAACTAGGATAATTAGCAAAAAGAAATAGAAAACCTTATGAAAAAAATAATAAGTAGGTAATGAAAATAAAGACAATATTAATGAGGAGTAAAGAAACATTTGATACAACTACAAGCACATAAACAAGAGATGATTTCCAAGAAACAACATACTTGTTACATGTTACATCCTAAACGTCGGAAAATATTACAAACACGTACTCTATGAATGGAGTCAAAATCCTGAAATGTGGGATTATCGACTAGAGAGTGGCTGGAAAAACAGTTTTCAGCAAATTTAGTATATAGTGGACTGGAGTGGTCTTAATAGTTGCAGCCTTTGCATGGAAATTACGTACTTAAAGGATTGATATTATGCTTGGTCAAAGTACTACTATAAAAAGAGCTAAAGAGTTGTATTCACAGTCATTAAAAATTGACGAGAGAATTTGCTAGCTCATTGGATTAGAAAGGTGATGGAGGAATTATCATGTCGGCAAAGAACGTGCTACTTAAATGGGTTTAACCAATTGATTATCTTAAACTAAGGGGGTGTTTGTTTGCACTTAATGAGATTTGAATCTGATTCATTAAGACACTAGATCAATCAGACTGTTTGTTTTTCCTGTTCAATTCAGATCTAGATGGCTCTTAAATGGTCCGTTTCGTTAAGATTTTAAATTAAGTCTGAATCATTCAGACATTGTCTCTTAACAAAATAAGTTCTATTCAGTTGTTCATTCAGCATTCAGCACTTATTACTTAAAAAAAACAAACGACACCTAAATGTGGATCGATGTCTTAATGTCACAAAAAATGGAGCAGGAATAGGTGATGTAATTCGAGATAGTGAAGGCTCGTTTGTAGGTGGATTCATGGGAAATTGTATTGTGAAGTCATCTCGGAACTTTTGGCTTTTCATTATGGTCTGAGATGGTCAAAGAATCGAGGAATTAAGAGATTATGCATATAAATTCTTTCGAGGGAACTTCAATGAAGGGAGGTGGTAGTTTTCAAGTTTTAAGATTGTTGTTTCAAACAATAGTGTGTGGAGTTATTAACGAGAAATACGATGTTCGCATTATAGAAAAACGAATATGAGCACGTACGTGCTAACAAAGAAGCGAGTAGAAATAGATAGAAGGATGGTACTATAAAGACACATTATATGGGATGGGAGAAGATATTCAACACCTAAAGTCACTGGCGGACCCATGTTGGGCCCATTTTTTTTAATTTTTTTAATTTTATATATTAGTAACTTGTTCTTAAAGAAATCTTTTTTAATTTTTATAAGCCTAGTAATTTTCTTTAACCTACATGAAACATTATACTTAGGGGAGAGCATGGGTCGGTTTTACCCGGTTTTGAGGTTAGGGTAAACCAAGGGTAATATATTTCGGTTTAAGTAATTGCTAGGGTAACCCAAGGGTAGGGTAAAAAAAAGTTTACCCTCGGGTTAATTCGGTTTACCCTTCGGTTACCTTCGGTTTACCCTTGTTAGACAATATTAGTCAAACTCTTTTTTAACGCATGAAAAAATTAAATAAATGAGAAAATTTGAAAACACTTATATCATTATACTTCGAAAGATCAAAGATACAATCTTGACATTAGAAACCAAAAAATCGTTAATCAAATACTTCAAAATAAGTTATGCATGTTTGGAATATCCGAGAAGCCAAATGAAATGACTTATCAAATGTACATGTTTTGTATTTTTTATATTTACACGGTTTTTCAGTTTGGGTAACCCCAACCCAATAGCTTGGGTAATATATAGGTAAAATACATGGACCCGAAAAATCATAAGGTAACCCGATAGGTAAGGTTGGCCAAGGTAAAATTAACATATATTTTGGATCGGTTTGGTTAAAATTAACACGGTTTTTCGGTTTTGTTAAAATTTTGCTCACCCCTACATTATACTATAAATTACACAGTATTATCTCTACAAATATTACTTTAATATCAATCTTTTACGAATTATTCTGGATTCATTCGACAGCCGCAACAATCTATTTCTTTACAAAAGTTAAAAAAATTCATTAAGTTTTTTAATTTGTGTGCTTTTTTAAAAATTTGAATAATTTTATGTGAATTATAAATTTTTTTATATGAATTTAACACTTATTAATAAAATTAAGAGACGAATATACAATTTTTTTATATGAATGGCCTAAGTTAGGGCCCGTTTGGAAGTGCTTATTTTACAGTGAAAAAGCGCTTTTGGAATAAAATTCAAAATTTAAAAAAATTATTAAAAATAATTTTGAAATCTAAAATTATTAAAAGTGCTTTTTTCAAGAAGCACATATTTGGTGCTTCTCAAAAAAGTGCTTTTCAAGGTAAAAAAACCTCTTAAAATACTAAAAGCACTTTGAAGTGCTTCTCCAAAAAAACACTTCCAAACGGGCACTTAATGTTTCTGCATAATTTTAGTTTTTTTTTTTTTAATTTCAATCTAAGGCAAAAAGAAAATTCTACGTTCCATCATGGAACTTCCATATCTGTGATTACTTTTTCTAGGCGGCGGCCGGTGATTACCTTTTTTCTATATATTAAAACTACTATTTAAAATTTCAGGCATATGAATTGAATATTTATTCAATTACTATAACAACTAATTAAAATTCAAAACTAGAAAAAGTATAGTTATTAATTTACTTATTTTAATTTTTATAGAATTATTTATTCAAACAAAAATTCATCACATAAAATTAGTGAATAGTTGATTATATAGTGGTGAACTAAACAGATCGTTGAAATATATATATATATATATATATATATATATATATATATATATATATATATATATATATATATATATATATATATATATATATATATATATATATATATATATATATATATGTACTAGGTATGGCCCGTGTCTGAATACACTACGAAAAATAAAAATTTCATTGTTAATCCACAAATCATTTTGATGTACCATGAAAGTAATGTTTGATGTACAACTTTTCCACCTTCTACATTACTCATTAAGCTAATCAAATTGCAAAACCATTTACGGATAAATCACATAATATGCTTAGTATCAAGAAAGAAATTCAAATCTACTTATTGAAAAATTTGGAGTTTTTTTTAATCTTAACACTTTTTTTATAAATAATTGGCAATTTGGCATAAACAGAAAAATAATTTCAGATTTGGCACAAGGGCTGTATCTTGAACACAGCCCTTAAGCAAAATTGTAAGGGCGGTCATTCAACCACCGCCCTTAATAGAAATACAATTTTGCCTAAGGGCTGTGTTCAAGATACAGCCCTTGTGCCAAATCTGAAATTATTTTCCTTTTTATGTCAAATTGCTAATTATTTATAAAAAAAATGCTAAACTTAAAAAAAAACTCAAAAATTTGATGTAATTGTTTATTTATTTATTTTTTTAATAACGTGTAGAATTTAAGAAATATTAAATTTCAATTACTTTAACGAAATGAGATATAGGAAGAAACTCGAATCTATTTAAAAAAAATCATGTAATGTTTTTATTTATTTCTTAAGAGTATGTAGAATTTAAGAAGTGTAAAATTTAATTACTTTATACAAAATAATGGGACATAAGAAGAAACTCGCATCTACATTTAAAAAAATTGCGTAAACGTTTATTTTGTTCATTTCTTATGGCCATGTAGCATTTAGGAAGTATTGAATTTATAATTACTTTATACCAAATGGAGTGTAGGAAGAAACTTGAATCTACTTATAAAAATTCATGTAATCGTTTATTTTATTAATTTTTAACGACAAACGTAATTTAAAAAATATTAAATTTTAATTACTTTATACGAACTATCAACCAATCCCTGATCTGCTTAATCTAGAAGATAAGTCGAAAAAACTAAGCGAATTTCGACGTAAGAGCGTTGCTCCGTGTCTAGCTTCCTTTGCAAGTTTGCCCGCCTTACTGTTGAGCTTCCTATTGATGTGTTGGAACGTGATCTGCCCGAGCTCCTCAGCAATGTGGATAATCTTACGCAGGATGGGTTGGATATTCCAACGTGCTGCTGACACCTGCTTCGTACCTTGAATAACCTCAAGGTTATCTGAGTATATTACGATTTTCTTCCTTGGAAAATTTGCACCCATTTGCGTAGCTTTGAGAACCGCATTAGCTTCTCCTTCCAAGGCAGAGTTACAATCAAGGTTGTAGCTTTGTTCAAAATATGTACTACTATTGTTGTATACTCCTATGATTGCTACTCCCGTAGGCTCAAATGGGGGAATTATTTATTAAGGTATTTATTAAGGTACCTTAATAAACAAAGACCCTAATCCAACTAAGCTATACTATTGTATCAGAATCTAACTAAAGAAGAGGAAAAGACCAAAAAACCACCCTCAACCCTCTTATACACTTTGAGAACATGTCAACCATAACAAAAAACCCATATAGGGTTTTGATCCAACCATCGAACCTTCTCGATGCTCTCACTGTGCACAAGAACACAAGAACCCCTCACTCTACTCGCCTCTCTCTACCGTCCCTCTCACTCTCTATTTACGGTGGACCATCCACCCCTCTCCACCATGGTCGCCTTCCCACCATGACCACCGCGGCCACTTTTCTACCATTTCCACCCTCTCACGAAACCATTCTCACCACCATGTTTATATCTGGCGTTCATGGCCTTCTACACCACCACCGCGAACTACACAGAAGACCGCCGCTCACCAGATCCTCCACCACCACGAGCGTCGCCGCTCCTGAAGAAGAAGACCGCCCTCCTAATCCATCAGATTTGCACCTTCCCGTCGCCATGAAGCTTCGCCGCTCCAGATTTCTACACCTCCATTTCCGACCAACGAAGAACAAAGCTCCTTTATGGCGCCGCTCCTCTACATACGAAACCCTCTGCCACCCTCCATGGTTTGTTGTACCTTCTCCACCACCAGCACGAACAAGGCCCAACCTCATCTCGATCAACATCCTGCACCATAATCTTCCCCATCACAGATCTCACCGCCCCACCACCGCTTCACCATCACGTGACCTCTACTGCACACGAAATCCGCTCACCATTTCGCCGTCGATCTTCTACACACCACCACACAACCACATCCTGCTTGTGCTCCCTTCATCGAGCGAGATTTTTTTTTTAAACGTGTTTGGGTCCAGCGCGTTTGGGCTTTCAATAACTATTAAATGAATTGGGCCCCAACTAAATGGTTTGGCCTTTCATTTCTTTTAACAAAAAAACCTTCAACTTATTATTCGTTGTTTAACCTTTAACGAAAAAACTAACCCTCTTGTTTTGTTTACAGCTCTGAGTTTTGATTACTTTCGTTTTTCAGTTGAATATAAAAAGTAACCATTATTTGTTGTTTTGCAGGTAACAAATGGGGTAGGTATATCCACTTGGGTCCAGCCCTTTGGGTATATCCACTTAGGTCCAGCCCCACTTGTGAATAGATTTCTTGTTTTTTTTGTGAAAGAGATTGTTATCTGTAAAAAATAATTGAACAAATAATGAGTTAATAGGATTACAAACCTCGTGGTACAATATTGGACACATTAGGCATAGACATGGACAAAAATTGGGGATTGGGTACAGCCCCTAGGGCACACGGACTTCAATGGACATAGACAAAAACCAGGGTTTGGGTACAGCCCCTAGGCTACACGAACTTTCACATAGACAAAATCTGGTTAGGACAAGGACAAGGACAAATCCTATTTCCAATCATATAAAAAAACACTTCACACAACTTAAAAACTAAAAACCCAATATAGGTCTATACCCATGGCTACGGATCCATCCGATTAGTGAAAAAAACAAAAAGAACAATAAAACGAAATATTGGAAAAATATGAAAAGGGTAAAGCTGGAAAAATCTAGCCAGAAACTTAGATTAGGCTTTAAATAAGATTTTTTCTAGTTGGGTTTTAAATAGAACTTTTAGGGATGTTAGGCCATTATTTGTATATTCTTCAAAAAAAAATGCACACAATTAAAATATATACAATATTCACATAGAAATCTAAATAGGAAAAATAATGAAAAAAAGAGATCTACAATTACAAAAAAAATTACAATTGTTCCAAAAAAGGTGTTTAATAGTATATCGTATATCTATTAATAGACAGAGAAATAAGGTTGTTATTTAGATGAGTCAAATCTTACATAAAAATTGAGTTATAACTCTAATAATCTCTATAGTAACACGAATTCAGTATTTGAGACCTAATAAATCTGACGATATTTTCAGCTTGAAAAGAATATTCTCACCTTGATAAAAATTCCAAAAGTCAATAAACAAAATATCGGTTTTTGAAATTCTCCTCTTTCATAAAACATCGGAGGGTTTAATTCAATCGGAAAATGGAAACTAAGTCCAAACAATGCTCATATTTACATATTAAAACCGACTTAGTCGTTATATTACCTGAATTATCACGAGTGCTAACTTTACTTACAACAAAATCTCTATGAGCAATAACATTATCACGCACAAAGTGATGCTTCACATCGATATACCTTGTCCTCTCATTAAATATCTGATCCTTTGAGAGACGTATAACACTCATACAGTCACAAAAGATTGTAGTGGTCTGCAAGTCATCACAAATTCCTTCAAAAATACCTTTCAACCAAAGAGGTTCCATTACTTCATTCAGCATCTTTAGAGACGAGATCATTAGAGACGACATGTTTTTCGTCTCTAAAGATCGATCATCAGAGATGACAATTTCTTGAAAACTTCAGTAACAACCATGTGTCCTGCCTATATGAAGGACAAATCTATGAAGTCAACCCCTGGGGTTTGATTTTGATTATGTCCTTTCTTGCCTTAATATGGGTTCCTTAATCCATGAAATTCCTTCCTTCCTCTTGAACACACACTTACAACGTACTTCTTTCTTCTATGTTGGAAGTTCCACAAGGTCTCATGTACTACTTTTATGAAGAGGTTTCATTTCTTCTTGCATATTAATCACCCATTTCAAAATACTAGGGGTTGAAATACTCTTGAGATCTTTCTAGCAATATAGTATGTAATATCGATGCTTAATTGTTTTTGTCTTATAAAGGAGAGCCTTGACTCACTATTTTGTCTAATTGCTTATGTGTTAGTTTATTAGGCATTTCTTGCATACATATCATATCTTGCCTTCTTCCTTAGTTTTGTACTTATTTGACTTTATTCCTAGTAATAACTAATATGGAGAGTTTCTTTGCTTGAAATTTTTTATATCATTCATTATTTTGTTATTTTTTTAATTTTTATATGCATGCTAATTTATTATCTCACTCTTGATTCTCTGTTCTTAGAGGATAATTATGATTATTTACTATATTGATCATTCTAGCTTCACATGCTATATTTTCTATCCATGATCTTGACTTGTTTATTCTTACGATAAATATATTGTGTTGACCATAAATAATACATGACTTTGCTATTATCATCACACATTGTATCATATAGTTTAATTATTCATATCATATTATGCTAGTTATAATATCTTTTGTTATGACATAAAGAAAAATTGCCATGCTTAAGTGTTTTTGTGTTGCATCTCTTAGTGATTTTAATGCTATGTGTTGTATGCTCTGTCTTATGTGTTTTTGTTTTCTATTTGTGCTATTTTTAAGCGTATATGTATGATGGTATCTTGTGTTATCTCTCAGATGGTTTGTATGTATTGTGTATGTATAATGATAACTATATAAAGAGGTATTTTATTTTACAATACACACAATAATAATAATACAAAAAAAATCTTTTCTATTCTTTGTTTATCCGGTAATAATTCCTCATTACACATGAGTTTAAGATTTTTAAATCCCCTCCTTCCCTTTTACTTTCCGGTGGTAATGGTGGTGGTGGAGTTTCCCGCCGTTGATAGGAAAGAAGTTTGATGAAATAAAATTAAATGAATATAGGTTGTGTTATTAGTAAGTATATTATAGTTTGTTTTTTAATTACTTCTTATTTTAGGGTAAAATTGTATTCTAGGTAAAATTTTAGGAACACAAACACAAACACTTTAAAAATTAAACGCAAACACAATTCAACCTGTGAAAAAGTTACAAAGAGAGAATAAGAAAATTTAATTAAAATATACATATAGAGAGAGGGGGGGGGGGGGGGGGGGGGGGGGGGGGTGGGGGGGGGAGATGGAGTAGAATGTCTTAAAACATGTTATCAACTCTCACCATAGCATCACCAAAGTTGTTAATGCTTACCTGTCACATACATAAAGAGCAAGTCATCAAGATTGATGTTGAGACACTAGTCACTCACCATTCTCGTACTTAGTCACCTTTCTGGTTTCAAATATATGAGTGGTATGGGCGCCTCATACCACTCCTTAATATTATAAGAACCAGGTGAGGTGAGGGGTGCGAGATTGGTGATGATGTCATTAAAAAAAAAATCATAAAAATATTAAAGAAGATGAGATGAAAAGGTGTAAGACAAAATCTCTCCTGCAATACACCAAACAGATATGTTAAGAAGTTAGCTTTTAAACAAAATGAATTGCATATGAGATGAAAAGAGATGCAATGCATATGAGATGAAAAGAGATGCAATGCATATGAGATAAAAAGAGATGCATTGCATATGAGATGAAATAAGATGCAATGCATATGCGATGAAATGAGATGAAATGCATATGAGATGAAATGAGATGCAATGCATATGATATGATATGAGATGCAATGTAGAAAAGAGAAGAGTTGAGAAGATACTAGTGTTAGTTGTGAAATGAATAAATGCCTGCTCCAGAGGCTTTACTATGATATGATATATAAGCAAAGTTAAAAATACTGTACCTTATCTCAGCAAGCATACACAATCCTCCTCCCTACTCAATTGTAATTGTTTTTTCATCATCTGTATCCCCCAAACAATACAATAAACAGTACATGCGTTAGTGCATCACACATAATCATCCACTTATTAGCCAGAGGCAATTGCAAATCATCTAATTAAAGATTTCAAGAAAGTAAGGAGTCATTATCAACTTTAGTTTAACTAGAAATATAGAGGAAATAATTCATAACCTCAAAGTTGATCTGCAAAATGCCACATCATCCTGTTCCATCAGGCCATCATGTACCTCTAAGTTTCCCTCCCTCCCTCCCCTACACAATGCTGCTATTGAATCATCGATGATACTGCTGCAGCAATTCAATGCAAATATATCATCATTATCATCTTTGATTAATAATCAAACTCCAAAGTTAAATATAAATTCACTCACTTGTCCACTTAATTGAACCCTCATATGTTCCTCAACATCTTCTCATATCCACCTTCTTCTTCCTCAAATCACTAGTAACCATTCTGCACAACTAAATCAATAAATAAGATGCATGTGATGAAATGCGAATGAGATGAGTTTATCTTTCAAGTAGCAAATACCATATATACCCTTGTGTGTAGTCATTCATTTATCTTTAAGATAAGACCATGCAATCTGTACATCCATCACATCGAAGAAGAATAAGAGGATTAAGGCACAAAAACAGGGTCTAACTGGCAAATTGTTTTACTCGGTTACGGAAACTTACATTAGAAGCATATGTTGACTTGTCCACTTGTCTTTAGGAGCACGTGAAGAAAGATTGTCAAGGTTGAATGGAATTGTTACCTTCTTTTTCCATGAAACTTGTTACTTTGAAGACCACTGAGAACTTCAAAGCCGGGAATAGAATCTATACCGTAGTGTCTCAATTTCTGAAAAACATAAGACTATGATAAATCATTTCACAAGCTTCCATAAAAAACATTATAAAAAAAGACACATTACCCTAGTTTACCCAGTTTCCAAGCTGCTGAGAATAATCCTAGAGCAGGAAATCCCATGATTGTTGAATTTTCAATCTTCCCCATCTGCAAAATTACCAGATTACCCCTTCTTTCAGTACCATGCTTAAACAATATAAATAAACTCATACATACTTGCACTAAGAAAACCAATAAAGCTGCATTTCCAGGAACTAAAGATAGATTCCTCCCCTTATCTGCTCATCACATAAGCAAAACATTAATTTGAGCTCAATAGTAGGATAAATAAACATAAATTAAGAATTTATAAATTTAATTTTACATGCTTCTCAATCTGCTAATTGAAGGCAAAATGAGGCCACTACAAGCGTGAAATAAGCAGAATCTCGATTTCCTGCACATAATAAAGAAGGACATATAGTTAAATACCAAGAGGTGAACCTTTTTAATTTAATTAGTTCTTGATAATGAATTATAATATTACTGACCTGATTAATTATAATGCATATGCTAAACAAAATATGGCCGTTAAAAAGCCATGGACTTGCTGTACTTCCAAGCATTCTAGCACCACGCAAGCATGGGATTCACAGTTTTCTAGGAAAAGAAGATATACAAGCACTTAATACCTCAGAAGAAAAATACGGAATCTATAGAGCTCCCTCATATCCTCACTACCTGCTAAAGTAGCAATACTGTCAAAACAAGACCCTAGGGTAACATTAAGTATATGGAAAACATGAATCAAGGACCAAGAAGAAAGCAAGTGAGAAAAATAATGAAAAATACCTTCAGACTCTGTAGCCAATGCATTTCCGGTAACCCTGAATTAAGCAAAAAGGAATATCAAACATAGGAGTATGATATAGGAAAAGACTACCTCTACTTTGTTGCTTATAAAAAAAATTTACACCAAAGGTCCTTACTTTCTTGTCCAATTGAGCAGCCTTCAAGAACCATCTCATAGATTCAAATCCAGTAGGAACTCTCATATTAAACTGCATTAATCTCCCTTGCAATATACCAAACAAAATGTTAACCCAAATAAATGATGCAAAACTGACATATAGTTTGTATTTAGCTAGTATAAATAGTGATAACCTGAGATGCATAATGAATTAATTACCTCACTCTTGCTTTTTCCTTTTGGATCAAAACCCTAGTCTATATGGAGATAGAGTGTTGTTCAAATTCTGAGCACAAGGACAAATGAAGCAATGTAAAGAAAAAGAAAACCTTAAAAGTAGCACCAAAGAAATAAATAAACCTGTTCAAAACTAAGAAACTTGGCTATGCTGAGACTCGTGCATGGACCGAGAGCTTGATTAACATGTGTTTTGCCTCGCTCGATCTTGGAAAATAGGTTAACTTAGAAAAAGGAGAGGAAAAGAAGCACTTTGATACCTCACAAGTAATGCGTACAGAAAGATTCAAACTAGCACCAATCTATATTCTCAGTAACAATACTGTAAAAAGAAGAAGCAGTGTCAACTTCATGATGAGATTAGATGCAATGCATTGAGATGCATGTAATGAGATGCTATGACTTACCATATAGAGCCGCAAAAGAAAGAGATAAACTAAAAAGAATTACATAAATTTTACAAAAAAGAAGATGAATCCACCATGAGACGTGAAACAGCAAGCACCTGTGCATAAGATGGTGAAATTACCTTAATAACCTTTAAATCACTAAGAGAAATAAACCCCTTTCATGTCCCTTATTTGTATCTTGAGAGTAAATTAACAGGCCTATCTATAAATGTTCAAACCTGAGTCCAGTTGCACGCTTGATATGACGTGCTCAGTAATGTCTTTAATGATGAGATGCTGTAAATTCAAGAAAATGTTATAAAAAGTGGTAATTCAAGCAAGTGTTGTTGGTTCTCACCCCAAAGCTTTTCCATCATTTTCAACTCCTCCAGGTCAAAGTAAAAGCCCATCCGTTCCTTTCTTCGGCTACACCTAGACATCATCGATTAGCAATTGACTTAATTGAAAGAATTGTTTTGTTTTGTAAAAGAATGTAAACATTAGGGACCAAGCATAAATAATCTAAAAGACTAAAACTCACCGTGAACAACTATGAGAGCAATCATTTTGACTCACAACTCGAAAAAACAAATGAAGTACCTGAAATTAATCATTAAAATTCAATACATCAACATGTTATGCAAACTAGCTGCGGTTCATCACCATTCTCATACTTTTTCACCATTCAAATATTTGAGTGGTATGGGCGCCTCATACCACTCCATAATATTATTAAATTTTAGAACTAGCACAAGATTGATGATGATGATAATATTATTAAAGAATATGAGTTAAGATGAGATATATGGTGGAGGTGAAAAGGCCTCAGCGCTTGCTCTCTCTTTAAGATAAGACCATGCAAGCTGCACATCCATCACATGGAAGAAGAAGAAGAAGAAGAATAAGACACAAAAACAGGGTCTAAGTGGCAAATTGTTTTGACTCGGTAAGGATTAACTTACATTACTAGCATATGGTCACTTGTGAACTTGTCTTTATCAGTCTCGAAAGCTTCCTTGATCTCCATGTTTCTGTCATAACTTCATATTTACCTCCAAGCCCTTGTTTCTGTATAACTTCCTTGTTAGGCTGTCATAATAATGCTTTGCTCTCAGATGAGATTATCTTTGCCAATGCTTTTGCAGTAACCCTGTATTAAGCCAAAAGAAATATCAGATCAAGTAGCAAATACCAAATATACCCTTGTGCGTGTTCATTTATCTTTAAAAAATATACTTGTATACCTGTGATTAAAGCTTAAACCCAAGGGAAATATTTGAATGCTTTACTCTGAGATGTGATTTTCCAGCGCTAAAAGAAAAGATGGAGGAGAATAAGAAAAAATAAACATTGAAACAGCAAGTTTACCAGTTTATTCGATATTAGTCAAAAACAATCTCTCCATTCCTTTTCCTTCTTGTCCTGTTTCAAACTCAGACTCCACAACTCCTATTTCATCCTCTATGTCACTGTTTCAAACAACAAAATATTGATACAATCAATATATATATAACAAAGCTAAAAGGATAATCTTTAAAATCAGCAGCATATATATATGGATTATTGTAACAACAAATATACCTGTTTATTAAAGGCTCAAAAGCTTCCTCAACCCGTCACGGCAACGGCACGACCCGGTACGTACGGCTAGGCACGGTGAAAGTCACGGCTCGGCACGGCGCGGCACAGACAGGCACAGCTCTGCTCAGCTTGGCTTGGGCCCAGGGATGGCAACAGTTACGGTTTAAAAGTTTTATGGTTTTAAATATAAAATAAACTGAAAACCACTTATTGTAAGTGAAAAAAATAAAATGAATAATTTTGAGTTTAAATTTAATAAGATCATGAAATATAGAATTATAGATAGCTTTAGAGAGTTCCACCAGAACGGGAATTTAGCTCGAAATGCGCTCGCCCTACATCTCCTCCTTAAGGCGACAGACCAGATTCAATAAGAGGATGGCTTTTGGACCTCACTTAGCTTCCACTTCCACTTCCTCAATGTGTGCTTCAGCTTCGGCTTTGTTTTCTTTAGAAGTATTTTTTCGTGTAGATTTTTTTTCAAAAATTAGTATGAGAACAGTAAAGTTCCTTTTTTTCGAAAGACAGGAGACTTACCTTTTTATGATCGAAAGACACTAGAGTTCTTTTTTTTTTTTGTTCGAAAGATAGGGGAGTTCCTTTTTTTGTCAAATACTCCTATCTCAAATATTATTTTCTGAAAATACTTTTTCATTTTAGACTCTTAATTATAAAAAACTTTAATATAATTTTAATCCAACAAATTCTGTTTCAACCAATTCATAAATATTTCTTCAAATTTCATTAAAGTATTTTATTTAATTTGATTGAAAAATAAATAATAAGAAGTATTATTTCATTATTATCGTTAATATTTCTATAACTCTTAAAATATGACAACATAAAATAAAGAAAAAGAAAATTATAGTTAAGCTTATTTAAAGTTAATTTAAATTTCTTAAAAACAAAAAAACGAAAATTACTAAGTTAAAAAAAAGAAAGTAGAGACTTCAAAAAATAAAAACGAAAAAAGAATAAAAATCTTTGAAAACAAAAATAAACTAACCAAAAAAAATTGGACCAGGAAAGTAACTACCTATTCATGTTAGCTAAATGTATTGAATAAAATCCTATAGATGGGAATTCATGTAATTAAACTCTCTACATTTAGGGCCCGTTTGGAAGTGCTTATTTTAGACTAAAAAAGTGCTTTTAGAATAAAATTCAAAATTTAAAAAAATTATTAAAAATAATTTTGAAATCTAAAATTATTTTAAGTGCTTTTTTTAAGAAGCACCTATTTGGTGCTTCTCAAAAAAGTGCTTTTCAAAGTCAAAATAACTTTTAAAATGCTAAAAGCACTTTTAAGTGCTTCTCTAAAAAAGCACTTCCAAACGGGCACTTAGACTCTAGAGTTTTTTTTTTGTGCGAAAGAAAGGAGAGTTCTTTTTAATTTCCAAAAGTAGAGTTTTTTTTTTGTTCGAAAGACAGGAGAGTTCTTTTTTTTTTTTTGTTGGAAAGACATTTTCGTCGGTTATGGTTTTTTTATATGTTACGATTTCAGTTATGGTTATTGATTTTTTTGGGGGTTAACGGAACCTTTGTCATCCCTAGGCTCAGCCACGGCTCGGCTCGGCAAAAAGCACGGCAGGCTCGGCACAGCTCAGCACGGCAGTCACATAGCACGGTCCGGCTGGCACGGGAAGGCACGGCACGGCACAGACAGTTGATTAACCTTGCAAAGACTATTCGTCCACTAAATATCGCGTTGAATCTGCAAACTTGTCTTGGACATATAGAGTGTGATTTTTCCAATGCCTCAAAGTCTGAGGACAAGTATAAATGTTAAAAAAAGACCTCAACATCACCATTCTCGTACTTAGTCACCATTCAAATACTTGAGTGGTATGGGCGCCTCATACCACTCTATAATATTATTAAATTTTAGAACCAGCACGAGATTGGTGATGATGTCATTAATAATATAATATTAATAATATTAAAGAATACGAGATGAGATACTTGAGACTGTAGTGGAGGTGAAAAGGTCTCAGCGCTTGCTCTCTCTTTATGATAAGACCATGCAATCTGTACATCCGTCACATTACATGGAAGAAGAAGAATAAGACACAAAAACAGGGTCTAAGTGACAAATTGATTCACTCGGTTAGGGAAACTTACAATAGAAGCATATGCTGACTTGTGAACTTCTCTTTATCAGTTTATCAGTCTCAAAAGCTGTCATACTTTCATATTAACCTCCAGGAAATTTTCATAAGATAAAAGAAAACAAGATATACAAACCAGAAAGTGAATCAATAGAGAGCTCCCTTGTATTCTGAGTAACAATGCTATAAAAGAAAAAATAGAGTGTCAACTTCAAAAAATATTTACCTTTTAAATTTTATTGCAAATATTTACCTTGAAATATAACCATCACATAGCTTATTTGTATCTTGAAAAGTATTTACTCGTTCAAGAGAATATCTTCTAATCCACATAGTCCTATTATTAACAGGTGAAGTTACAGTCAGTTGATGATCATAGAGCAAGTGAGAAAGAATATCACCAATGGTTAAAGAAGAGTGGACCAAAAGGAACATCAAAGGGGTATTTATGTAAATTCACATAAAGAACAAGGTTGAATTGTTACCTTTGTCTTGGAGCTACTTCTTTTCCCATTTAACGACCATGCCACCATGACATTGTGAGCACCTGTGCATGATAGGGTAAGGAAGATGGTGAAATTACATTATTAACCTTAAGATTACGCCATCACTTTGAGCTCCTTTTTGAAGGCTAATTTTATATGGTAATTAAGTAGCTTGCAATCCAGGAGCATCCTTCTATACTATATACGTTTCAGCATCCCTGAATTGAAATTGAGCTGCCATTAGAATCTGCAAACCAACAGGGTTGACTTGATTATTCCGAAAGATACAAGATAAAAAAAAACTTTAGACGATGTAATAATTACCTTGCTGGCCACTGGATTAACTGAGGAATAAGGTACTAACAATAGATCCATCTCCCTGAAATGTACCAATTAACTCTTTCAAATCCCACATAATGAAAGAAGCTATTAATAAAGACCTAATATTTATTTCTTTGTTTATTAAATCAAAAGTCAAGAGTCATTTTCAAATCCATTATAAGTATCAAATAACTAAGGGTTAATTACACCGATGGTCCCTGTGTTATGATATAGTAAACAACCCCATGTTTTTCCAAACATGCTGATAACACAGGGACCAATTGTGTAAATACTTGAAAACAAATAGATGGATAGGAAACTTACCTCGCTATCTGATTCACTAGACTCGTCTTTTTGAAGAGAATCGTCTCCCAAGCTAACATCATTCTCATCCTCGCAAGAATCTACAACACTCTTAACCTGTATAAATCATCGGCATACAATTTTTTATAACATGCTATGAATTTTTTTTTTTTAATTTCTGAAAGGTACTAGTATTACCGTGAGCTAAAAGAAGATGATTACTGTTAACATTTCCAACCTTCATTTTCGAAGGATTTTTGAGCCAGGAATTATGTCCTTCCTTCTCTGTGCAGACTCGGAAAAAGGAGGCTCATAATCAGCAGGCTGCAAGATCATGTAGTCTGTTATATTTGGAAATAATTAAAAAAAAAAAAGATAATCAAATTTTGTTCAGCTAATTTGAAAGTTAAATACAATACCTTAAAATCATCATAATAGAAGAGTTTCATGAGTATAGTACGCTGAAAGAAAACCAAGTAAGTAAAGTTTAGAATCATGAGATTACTTTAACAATTATATATTGTAATAAAAGGCTGCATTAAATGTTACCTCTTACAAGTTTAGAATCAGTAAATGCCTTTCCTTGTCAAAAAGGGGCCGAGATTGGTGTTGTCATTAATGTAATATAAAACGAGATGATGAGATGAAATGCATATGAGATGCAAGGCAATGCACATGAAATGAAATGCATATGAGATGAAATGATATGCGATGCAATGCACATGAGATGAAATGCATATGAAATGAAATGCACATGAGATGAAATGAAATGCATATGAGATGAAACGAGATGCAATGCAATGCATATGAGATGAGATGCAATGAAGAAGAAAAAAAGAAAAGGGTTGAGAAGATACTAGTTAGTTGTGAGATGAATAATGAATGCCTGCTGCTCTGGAGGCTTACTATGATATGAATATGTGAAGAAGCAAATTTAGAGAAATGGAAGAGTAGTGTGTACCTTATGAGCAATCATACACAATCCCTACATAATATGTGAAAAGGCAAAGTTAGATGAGACTAATGGATGGGGTGGGAATGTATGTAAGAGTAGTGTAGTGTGCTGTACCTTATCAGGTCCGAAGCTTTCACCTCCCATGCCTCGTACCTAACCAACATACAAAACCCACAACTTTTAAATAATACCCACAAAATCATTAACGCTCTCAAATTCAGAAGTAGTAGGACCGAACCACAAGTAGCATCAGAGAATGGCTTTTCCTGATACAAAAAACCACCAATTAGTACACATTATTAATACAAGAAAAGCCAGACATTTTCAAAATGAGAGATATTTTGAAATTATTTCGTTTGTAAAAGAATGTAAACATTGGGGACCAACACATAAATAATCTAAAACTCACCGTGAGAAATAACAGACATGCTTCATTGGGAGCTCTCATCTGCTGTAAAATTTCACTTGTTAATCTAAAATCTTCAAAAAAAATCAAGAAGCAGCTATCATGCTTACCATTTTAACCCGCAAATCGCAAAAACAAATCAAGTACCTGAAAAGAATAATTAAAATTCAAGATATCAAGATGTTATGCAAACTGTTTGAGGTTCATCACCATTCTCGTACTTTTTCACCATTCAAATATTTGAGTGGTATGGGCGCCTCATACCACTCTATAATATTATTAAATTTAAGAACCAGCACGAGATTGGTGATGATGTCATTAATAATGATAATAATAATAATGTTAAAGAAAATGAGATGAGATGAGATATATGGTGGAGGTGAAAAAGTCTCAGCGCTTGCTCTCTCTCTCTTCTTTAAGATAAGACCATGCAATCTGTACATCCATCACATGGAAGAAGAAGAAGAATAAGACACAAAAACAGGGTCTAAGTGGCAAAATTGTTTGACTCGGTTAGGATAACTTACAATAGAAGCATATGGTCAATTGTGAACTTCTCTTTGTCAGTCTCGAAAGCTTCCTTGTTTCTGTCATAACTTCATATTTACCTCAAAGTCCTTCAACGTTCTCATCATCTAAAATGTTACAGGTAAAATCGTTAAGAAACAAGTTGCTTTAAATGAACAAAACATGGTTATTTCAGATAGATGTGTACCTTATGCAGTAATCATGCTTGACCAGCACATCCATAATCCTGAAAGACAAAAGGAATATCAAAGGGGTATTTATGTAATTTCACATAAACAACAAGGTTGGACTGTTGTTACCTTTGTTATAATTGGACCAACTTCTATCTCCATGCAACTTGGGATTGAGCAGCCTCAACCTGCAACATAGTATATCACATGAACAAAATTGGATAAAAGCTTAAAAGCTATTCATGAGGACTTTGTATTTGTTTATACCTTGCATTATGTACTAGATCTTACTCAGATTTTGAATACCAATAAAAACTTCAAAGCCGGGAATTAAACCTAAACTATTTATTATCTTCATACAATAATTTCAAATCTAGCATTTATTATAGGCTTCACAATTAATGATGTCAGCATTTATAAAAACGCACACGTAGAGGAAAACACACAAATATTCAAGAAGATAACAATAATCTAAACATAATAACAGATTTCTTGCAAGAATTGGTATGTAGCTGTAAATTACAGTAAATTATCTTTAGATGTGTATTTATCTTGGATTTAGAGCTTACTTTGAGTTCAATTGACGAGCAGCAGAAAATCCAATCCAGTTCATGCGATGATTTGATTTCAAAGTAACCAGCCAAAGTCACGCATTTGTGCCTGTAAAAACACAAAACAAGGTATAAATAACATTATAAGGCTATTTTAGTCTTTTATCACAATATTAATAAAAGCTGCCTATAGTGTAACAATATAAAGAAAAGGACCAACATTGTCACAAATCAACAGGTTATGTTTACAAGGGACTAAATTGTAAAAGAAAAAGGACCACATAGGTAATTTACAATAAATGAAACAAAGGACTTACGAAAATAGCTCCTGAAACAGAGAACCACCAAAAAACATCATTTTCGAATTCTTCTGAAGATTGTGAGCTTGCTCCGGCTAAGAAAGCGAGACCAAAATCCATATATTAATAAAAACTCATTTAAAAAATATTATAAAATAAATAATATCAAACCTGTTTGTTACAAGGACTCTTTCCCCACGAAACTCGAATGCTTTGTCCTGATATAGCTTGTTCCCCACAACACCTAATTCACGACATTAATTTAGTTTTAAAAAATCAATTAATTTAATTTACTTTATTACCTGTTAGCAAATTGAAACAAGGATTCACACTTGCTTCAAATGCTCGTCCAAACCACCAACAAAGATCTGCATTTAATATATAAATTATATCATCCTCGTAGATATAAAAAAAATGTGAAAAAATAAACTAAAGTAGACACAGTTGTATTATTCGAATCACTAGCTGCATGTGAAAATGAACTAAACAACATTTTATTGTGGTTTTTCTCAAAGTGGGCCCCATTACACAGTCAACAAGTACAGAGATATGTGTCCCCTAGTTTCTTCTTTAATATCACTATAAGCAGACAATGAAAGAACGAAAAAGAAACACGTGTGTTCGAAACTTAATACTACGATTTACAAAAGGATAATGGAATGAAAAAAAGAAGTGAAAAAACGAAATAAATTGTGAAGCGGGAGATATTAAATTTAAGGGCCAAGCTTTATGACAAAAATATACAAACTGGCCTACAAAACGAATCAGATACAATAAAAGGTATAATGTTATTTAAGAAAAGATACCTTGTATCCTTGAGTGCTCCGAGAGTTTTCTTCTGAGACATACACATTCTCTCTCCCTTGTAAAATAACCAAATCTGCAAAACATTTACATTTAATCAACTTCAAAGATCAATTTTACTATTGATTAAAAAACAATTCACAATCCCCTGCTAATTAATGGAATTGACAAGAACATAATTCATGAACACTAAATCATCCATGATACTTCCTAAGCCACAATTCTGTGTTAATTGCACTCTAGGTCCCTAAATAGATAGTTTTAAAAACCTAGGGTGTCTAAGATTCTCAAACTTTGGGGGACTGACAGAATATATGGGGTCAAATATTTTCCCCATCCTTTATCAGATCCACTAAGTGCTCTATTCAAGTATTAATCATAATCTCTATATTGTCCAATAAAACTTCATGTCTAATTATATTCCATTATCTATCTATATTTCACAACAGCCTAAAATAGAAACACAACTAATCTTTATAACAAGAACTCGATACCTCACAGGTAATCTTTATAAATGAAGAAAGAGTGAAAATCTTTCAAACATTCCCAAGAACTTGCTACTAATCTTATTCAACCTCAAAAGGTATCATAATTGCACAAGGTATAATTTGCTATTTCACATAACATACGGACCAAAATGATGCAAATTAATTTATAAAACGGACAATATTTGCAATTAAATATAATTTCTGATGATGTCCCATTAACACTAGTAAAATTATTTTAAAAATTTAAGGAAATTAACCTAATTGTATAAAAGAATCTAAGAAATGATAATACCACTGAACAGCCACGGAAGAGTAGAGGATCCGTAGAGGATGAAGCGGACCAGTGAGGTTGAAGATTGCAGAGGCGGTTGCGTCTTTGGGATGGCGCCACTGAACGGCCACGGCAGAAGAGACGATGAAACGGAACCGTCGGAGGTTGAAGAATGGAGAGGCGATTGAGTGTTTGGGGGTAGAATTGGTGGTTTATAATGGTGATACGGAGGAGATTGGTGGTGCTGCCTAGTGATTCTAGTCGGAGTCTTAACTCATGAAGAGGAATGAATTCAGAAGGGGTTAGGTGTACCCTAATCACTGAGTGTAATGAATGAAGCTCTCATTCTCCTCGATTTTTGTATCTAATCACTGAGTGTAACATATTTGAATTTTTTTGTTACCGTTAATAAAAGAAATGAATATTGTGATGATATGTAATTTTGAAAAACTGAAGAGTTTTTGGTTTGAATTTTTTGGTTTGGTTTAAAGAATATTTTTTATTACCGTTAATGATAGAAATGAAGGTTGTAATGATATGTGACTTTTATAACATTTTAAAAAGCTGAAATTCTTTTGGTAAATAATTCAAATTTTGATATTACATTGTAAAAAATATTATATTAAAATAAGTGAAAATAACATTAATAAATATCTCTTTTAAAATAAGTGAAAGTAACATTAATAAATATCTCTTTTAATATTATTATCATTAATTATTTAAACTAATTACTTAATAAAAAAGTAATAAATATTGTTATTATAGTAAATAATACTAAAGTGGATGTCCATTTGGATTCTTAGACCTCTTATATTCCCATCATTATGGAACACCTATTGTATAATATGAAAAGTCGTATTTCTTCTATAAATATGACTTTAATACCATTATCTTGTACGTTTAAATGAAGAAATGATATTATTTTATCCATCTAGTCTAGCTATTCTCTCCACAATTTCTATCTCTTTTAGTTTATATTATCCTAGTTTATAACACGTTATCAGCACGAGTCTCTGCCGATCGAATTAAGAAGAATATTTTCAGGTATGATTTATATTACTATATTTTATATATGTAGTGCCATATATATATATATATATATATTTCTTTTGACATAAAGGAGAGAGGATATAATAAGAACTTTCCATTGCATCATATATAATGGTGTCATATGTAAAGAGATTAGCATACTTTACCGATTGAGCTACAATATGATTGTTAATCCAATATTTTTTTTATATATATAATACATATAATTATGCCAGAAGTATAAATTAATTGTTTTCGAGACTTGGGAGATTCGAACCTGTCCGAAATCAAAATATAATAAGTTATTTCACCGATTGAGCTACAATGTGATGTTTATTCTAATATATTTAGATATACATATATTAATGCCTGAAGCATAAATTAATTGTTTCTGATACGTGTGAGAGTCGAACTTGTACCAAATCAAAATAGAACAACTTATTTTACCAATCGAGCTATGATAATATATTATCTAAATATACATATATATATACATATATATATATACATATATTTATGCCCAAAGTATAAATTAATTATTTTCGATATTTGTGAGATTCCAACATGTCTCAAATCGAAATAGAACAACATATTTTACCAAAAAAAAGATGAATTCTTAATTTAAAATTAAGATTTACGTTCTACTGTATTATTTTTGTACCCCGAAGCGAATAAAATTGCATAACCTGAAGTGAATGCAGCCTGTTTTTATATTTATTGAAGTTTACTGGGTGATGGTAATAAGCGAGTTGCTTAAACATTGTATTGCATATCTATAACCATTTCCGGAAGCAAATGAATATGTATTTCGCGAAAAAAATTCATTTCTGGAAGAAAATGCAACTTGTCCAATATATAAGTGAAGGGAGCGAAAATTCATTTTACCATGAAAAATAGAAGCTACGTTGGTGAATTTTTCAAATAGAATAATCAAGTTGAATTTAATTCATTTGTAATTATAAGATTATATATTAACAATCTTTTATAACTCGATTTGGTATTGTAATCCCATAATTTATATTATTTTGACTAAATGATATTCCCTGAAGTGAATAAATGGTTTTTAATTTATATAAAAATCGTTTCCCGAAATAAAACTATATTCCTTGAAGAAAATGAATTTTTTTTTTTGAGTAAAGATATATATCATCCCTTCTTGATTCACCCATGTATCACCTCCTATGTGGAGGTTTTAAACACCAATAAAAACGTTTTTCTCTCTTAAATGAATATTTTCTCTTTTCTTTGTTTAATGCCACATTAGATGACACATAGGAGGTGATAAATGGGTGAAGCAAAAAGAGGTGATATATAACAATGCTCATTTTTTTTATATGTTTAGAACTAAAATTCTGGTGACCTGGACTCCAGAAGAGGCTAAGGTCGTGGAAAGAATAATTTATGGTCTCATAGTAGTCTAAATACTACTAGGAAAAATAACCATAACCACTAGAAGTGGAAAAATATTGGTAAAGGGACTAAAAAAAGGGGACAAATCATCAAAAAATGATGATATCCGTATGAAAAAAAATCTGGTTTATCTCTATTGAGTAGAAATGGAATCAAAGAAAAAGATATCAATGACTTATTTGATGCCGACGTCAAATCTTATATACCCGATCTGGGAGCGGAAATAATTTAATGATTATGATTTTTGAAGTCTAAATATGAGACAAATTTGTACTATTCAATTACGTATATGTACTAGAGTCGTGTATACTTTTCTTGATGGCATATATAACTAGTAGTCCCTGTGTAATATCTATATATTCCGTAAAAAAAGCTCTTTGCATTTTCTTATCCAATAAAATTTTATGTTATAGATTCAAATTGGATGAAATATTTCGGATGAATACGTGTTGGAAAATTTTATCTCGAACTTTCTAACCCACGATTATAATACTGGAATAATAATATCGTGAGTAAAGTGTTTTCCCAATATTATAGATCAAAAATTATATATGCTTGTAAACGAGAAAAATAATGGATTATTGATTCAAAATCATGATTCATGCTCCAGTGGCTAAGTTTCATTTCTCGAGATGAATGGAGTTACATCCCCTGAATGGAATATACCAACTTTTAATATTTATAAAATAGATTTGATGGCCACAAAAGTTGAATGAATTAAATATAATATTTTCTGACTAAAATTATTCCATGAAATGAATAAAATTGTGTTTCCTGAAGAAAATACATCTTCCAATTTGTTTGGAATTGACGTCGCGATGATCCCAACTTTAGTCGAAATTGAGGTTATTAAAGAATCAACCCTTAATTCATTAGAAGTATGAGTACTATAAAGAATAAATTTCTTACCACAAGAAGTGGAATAATAAGAAATTTCACAAATGGGAAAAAAACAAGTTATCACAAAATTCAACGATGAATAATATCAATATAGTGGAACTATATATTTGTCGCATACATCTCGTATGTTAAACCATTTGGTCTATCTAATTAAAAGTTTTGGATGTCCAGAAGTTATGTTACCTTGTGTACAAATTAAACAAACCGGTAGTTTATGTTTTTAAGCAAAACTCAGATAAATTTTCTAAAGTTAAGGATATTCGCCGAAATGAATGTTTTGTATAAACCATATATATCAGTCTGACAAGGTAAGCTAGAAGTTAGTTATTAAAAAATCTGTCTGAGCTATGTTTATTTGGGGTCTACCACCATTGTAGGTAATATATTTTTCCCAACGGTAAAATATTATTTTTACATGATATTAATATAGTGCTTTGGCAAGTCTAGCACGTATCACCCCTTCACCCCTTATGTGTATTAAATAAAAAAGAGAAAAAAAGTCATTTAAGAAAGAGAAACATTAAGATTGGTTTTTAGAACCTCCACATAGGCTCAACATAAGGGATGAAAGGGGTGATATATAGCATTACTCATAACATAAATAATCACTTGTTTAAAAATCAAGAGAAATAGAATTCCTAAAAGGCAAAAGAAAAAAATTTCAATTAAAAGTAACACAATACTATTACAAGAAATTGAAAATATCAAGCTTACACGAAAATTCATTAAGATTATATGATATAAAAGAAAAAAAAAGTTATTTAAAAAATTGAAACATTAAGATTATATTGTTTTTTAATTACACAAAATTACAAATGATTTTTCTCCTTTTTCTTTTTCTTTTACTATAGTCACTAAAAGAAAATTAGAGATACGTGACTTCAGTAAGAAAACACAATGTTTAGAGATACAAATCAAAAGTATCAAGGCTAAACAAGAAGATATATTTCATACATAGAGAGAAAGGCAATGAAGACTGGTTAATTCAAAGAAAACCCGTTGCAAAGGAACATTAACTCCGAAGTATCAAGGCTCCTAAGGAACATCGATTCCCAGATAATAAAAGTAACGAGAAGAAGTTTTCAGGCTAAGAATAATGAGATTGATTTACAGTTTTCCATAGGTACAACATACATGAATCATCAAATGCAGAATACGAATGGGATCTACTAGACTTTAAATTAAACGACTTAACGGATAAATCTACTCAATTGCCTAAACACAAATCTACTCAAATGAATAATTAGGATCTGATCTAATTGAATACAAAAGTCTATGGAAATTTAAACTGAATTTCTACATGAATATATATTCGCATAAGCCTAATGTTGGAATGCAGCTAATGAAGTAGATAAAAATGAGATAAACAAAAATGTAAATAGTTAGAATGCAGGGACTAAAATGTAAATAGATTAGTTCAAGTAGTTAGACAGTTGTTTTAGTTTGTTAAATGTATATATATACAACAATGTACATACTTAGTAGCTAAGCTTCTATTCTATCAAATATACTTCTTCCTCTCCTCTTTTCTCTGTCGTTTTTCTTTACATTTCTATTTCTTGCTTCAGCCATGAATGGCTTCAACTATCTTTACATGGTATCAGATGTTAGCTATATAATTTCGCACCTTCTTCTTCTCTACTTAATCATACTCTTCAATGGCGACACAAGCTTCTTTCACTGAAGATTTTTCAAGCCCCTACTACTTACATCCAAGTGAAAACACTGGTGCATCTCTTGTCTCCGAGGTTCTCACCGGCGATAACTATCTCTCTTGGAAGAGAGCTATTGAAATTGCTCTCTCAGTTAAGAACAAATTGGGCTTCGTAAACGGTGAAATTTCTCAACCTCATATCAATAATCTTGTCTTGTTTACAGCTTGGAACAGAGCAAACAACCTTGTGTTGTCTTGGCTTCTCAATTCCATTTCTAAAGATATTAGAGGAAGTTTATTATATGTAAACTCTTCTTATGATCTCTTTAATGAAATCAAACAAAAGCAATGGAACACGAGTCTTTCATCTTGAGAAAGCTTTGAGTTCAATCTCACAAAATTCAAGTTCTGTTTCTGAATACTTTGCACGTTTTAAAACACTTTGGGATGAATACATTCATTTTCGCCCTATGCCCAGTTGTACTTGTGGTCATATGAATAATTACAGCTGTAATATATTCGAAATTTTAATTGATCGACAACAAAATGATTTTGTTATCAAGTTCTTGATTGGTCTACATTAATCTTATGCGATTGTTAGAAGTCAAATCCTTCTTATGGATCATTTACCCAGTATAAACTCTGTGTTTTCTATGATTAGCCAAGAAGAAAGTCAGAGATCTTTCATATGCAGATTCTTCAGTCCATGCTTTCTACACCATAAATGCTCAAAAACCGAATAATTTCTATGAAAGGAAGAAAACGGTTTGTACTCACTGTGGCTATTCAGGACATACAATTGAAACTTGTTTCCAAATTCATGGATATCCAGTTGGATGGGAAGGTCCTAAGGGTAAACGTTTCAATAATCATACTTCAAGAAACCAGAATATTAAAGCTCATTATGCAGCTATTCAAGAACCAAAACTATCTTCTTCTTATTACTTTACATCTGAAGAAATTAGTAAGCTAATGGCCTTAGCTCACTCAAACTCGGTTGACCAAGCTTCATCTTCAGCAGCTGTGCACCAAGTATCCACTCAAGAAGGTAATAAGGGTAAGAACACTTGGATTCTTGACACTGGTGCAACTGATCACCTTATTTTTTCTGCTACTTTATATACTAGCCATATTACTTGTGTTAATACACCTGTTACTCTTCCAAATGGTGAAATTATAGCTACTACACACAAAGGTAGTATATGGTTAAGTAGTTATATAACTTTACACAATGTGCTTTGTGAACCTAACTTCAAGTACAATTTATTATCTGTGTCTAAGCTTACTAGATATTCAAACATTTGTGTCACATTCCATCCTACTCATTATATTCTTCACGAGCACAAATCTCAAAAGATAATTGGAATTGCTTATGAATTACAAGGTTTATACTACATCCATTCATCAGTTGATTCTCAAGCTATTCACACTTCTCTTGCAACTGTGACTGAAGGCTTTGATCTTTGGCATTCAAGATCAGGCCATCTCTCAAAGGCTAAACTTGCTGCTCTCAAGACTTTAGATTCTTCTATCTCTTTTTTACCTTATAATGTTTGTAATTCTTGTCACTTTGCAAAACAAAAACGCCTTGTTTTTCCAAGTTCTATTACAAATACTTCAAGTTGTTTTGAATTAATTCATTGTGACATTTGGGGCCCTTTTAATCAAGAATCTTATTCAAGACACAAGTATTTTCTAACAATTGTAGATGACTATTCAAGGTGTACTTGGATTTATTTAATGTCTCATAAGCGTGAAGTGCAACACCATCTTTTTTGTTTCTACAATATGGTTCAAACTCAGTTCAGTAAGAAGATAAAAACACTGAGGTCAGATAATGGACCTGAATTTCTACTACTTGATTTTTATGCCAAAAATGGAATGATTCATCAACTCAATTGTGTGGAAACACCACAACAAAATGGTCTAGTAGAAAGAAAACACCAACACTTGCTCACAATAGTTCGGGCTTTAATGTTTCAATCAAACTTGCCTCTTCAATTTTGGACTGAATCCATATTAACTGCTGCTCGTTTGATTAACAGATTGCCAACTCCATTACTCAACAATCTATCACCATATCAGATTCTATATAATAAACCACCAAACTTACAACACTTAATAGTTCTTGGCTCTCTCTGCTATGCCTCTACACTTCAAAATCAAAGGACAAAATTTCACTCTAGAGCATCTAAATGTGTCTTTATGAGTTATCCTTTTGCTACTAAAGGCTATAGACTTCTTGATTTATCTAATCTCAAAGTTTTTGTCTCAAGAAATGTGATATTTCATGAAAATATATTCTCTTTTGTTTCTAATACACCACCTACACCTATACATTCATTATTATTCACACCTTCAACTCATCCTTTCATTTAAACTCAACCAAAAATCTCAAAAATTAACACCACCAACTCCTCACAACAACAAACAAGACCTACCAGATCAAGAAATCCTCCATCTTATCTAAATGACTACATCTGCCATTCAACATCTTGCTGCACTTCAACTAAACCACTTTTTGAACCTCTTTACCCTATCCAATATTTTCTTGGAAATGCAAAACTGTCTTCATCTTATAACACCTTTGTAGCCTCTATTACACCCATGACAGAACCAAAAACATTCAAACAAGCCTCTTCTTCTTCAGACTGGATGGCTGCTATACAAAAAGAACTATCAGCTCTTCAAGCCAACAATACTTGGACTATTGTTCCTAACACTCCTAATATAAAACCTATTGGATCTAAATGGGTTTTAAAACTCAAATATAATGCTGATGGATCAATTGAAAGGCATAAATCTCGTTTGGTTGCAAAAGGTTATAACCAGCAAGAGGGGTTAGACTTTTTTGATACTTTTTCACCTGTAGCAAAACTTGTTTCTATACGCTTAATGCTAGCTCTAGCAGCTATTAACAATTTTTTTTACACCAATTAGATGTCAATAATGCCTTCTTACATGGTGATTTGAATGAAGATGTTTACATGTCAATCCCTCAAGGCCTTGAAGCTCCAGCTAACTCAGTTTGTAAACTAAGTAAAAGCTTGTATGGTTTGAAACAAGCTTTCTCGTCAGCGGTTTGCAGAGCCCTCTTCAGCTCTTATTTCTTATGGATTTGTTCACTCTAATAGTGATTTTAGTTTGTTTATTAAAAAGACTTCTACTACCTTTATTGCTATACTCGTATACGTGGATGACATAATCCTTGCTAGCAATTCTACAGATGAAATCTCGAGCCTCAAGACTTTTCTTCATCAGCAATTCACCATCAAAGACTTAGGTGAATTACGGTTTTTTCTTGGTATTACATTTCATTACGGAAAACATCAAGGAGGTCTGGAGCAAGGAGATTTCTATAACTTTTGTTTTTATCACAATCTGGAACATTTGGACGGCACATACAAAAATTTTGTTTGAGAGCACAAAATGCAAAACAAAGACGGTAACTGTTATAAAAAACAATCTCATGCCCAATTTCTATGGTATAGTGATTGGAATGGAAACTATTCGTTCATGATTAACCACGTTGGTAGAACAACCATTTTAAGACATGATTTTATTATTGACGTCGAATCCTCATACATCAACTTTTATGTGATGTTTCCTTCATAAATAATAGAGAACCAACATGCATAATAGTAATTGGTTTCAACAAAGGTAACACTCTGAGTATGTGCAAAGGAAACACACTCTGGTGTACCTCAGCTTTTAAGCTCTTGAAGGAGAAGTTGTCGATGTATTGCAAACTTGTGAAACAACAACACCTGTTAATGATGGTTGCAGTTCATGTTCAGAAATCCATGGCCGGAGCTGTTGTCTTCTCTCTCTTCAGAAATCCATGGTCGGAGCTGCTGTCTTTCTCATTCCCCTGCTCACGAACCTCGAGTATCATGCCTATCCAGCGAAATCTCGTGAGCTACCATAGAAAGAGGTGACCTTCGAGCTCCTGCAGCGCCAAGCCATGGCAAATCTGAAGATTCAGTCGCCACATCTGGAGCTAGTGACCTCCGCCATCCATTTTCCTCTATCAGATCTGCTAGTGTCGGATCTACTGATGTCCGAGCTTTCGGGCTTTCTTCTCCGAGCTTTCGAGCTTTCTTCTCGACGGTTTCGTTCATGTTCAAGCTTCATGAAGTTGGAGCTCAGATCTGCCATTAATTTGGTTTCGTTCATGTTCAAGCTTCGAAGGTGGACAGATTCAGCAAACTCAGCAAGTTCGAACCGTACTCAGCAAGTTCAAACCATACTTAGCAAGTCCAAACCATACTCAGTAAGTTTGTACTCAGAAGTTTTACGCTCAGAAGTTTCTGGAAGGTTGCCTTCTCCGATGTCGTTCGTTTCCACATCGCAACGCTAGATTAGATTACTTTTTTTCCAGAAATGTAATAGATTTGTGTTAGATTAGATTACTTTTTTTTCCAGAAAAGTTGTGAAATGCCGGGTTTGTGATTCGCTCAGATTTTTTGTTGAATGCTCAGAATTTTTTGTCAAATATGCTCAGTAAAATATGCTCAGCATTTTTTCCAACGGTGGTCGGAACTGAAAATTATTGATTGTTAATGAAGAAGGAGAGAGAGAGAGAGAGAGAATGATAAAAGGAGTGAAAGATAAATGGTAATGGAAGAGAGAGAATAATGGTAATAGAGGTAAGAGAATAATCTATTTTTTTGTCTTATATACACTATAAAGGTAGTAATGACATTTGTCAATTTTAAGGGCTCTAAGTAGGAGAGAGGAATCACTTGGTTCCTCCATGGCACTAAGATGCTCCCCAAAACCCTATAGGTAATTGACCTTAGAACTAATTAAAGGTATAATGTGTTGGAGATGATAATGTGCTGTTTCGCGAGATAAATTAAAAGTTTTAACCTGGTGGGGTTATGTTTGTATGTTTGTATGTCGATGGATTGATAGGATAGTTCCGTCCAGTTTTACTGTTCCTACTCCAATTTTATTTGTAGAGCCTTCAAAACAAAATTTGAGATGGGATTTGTCCTATATCTGGTTTATCCCATCTCTATTTTCATTTGATTCCTTCACCGAAAACTCAAGTTTGAAGTGCTTAGATGATATGCTGTTAAAAAGGTCTTTTGCCTCACTAATACGTCCATTATTACACAACCCTTTTAACATGATGTTATAGGTAACTACAATCGCTACCCCACCACCACCACCACAATAATCAGTACCACAATAACCACCACCACAACCACCCCCACCACTACCACAACAACAATAACCACAATCACCACCACAACAAACACAACCACCACCACCACCACCACCACCATTACCTACTACAAATTCAATTACACACACGCGCGTCCGTGATTTTTTTTTAAAATCGTCATAAATAATTCTTAAAAATCGAAAAAATAAAAAATTTGCACTTTTATATAAAGCAAATTAATATTTACGTCTATGATTTTATTTAATTTTTCTTTGGCAGATGAATTTCATGTTTGTGAATTTCATGTTTTGAACAATGAATTCTGTGTCTACGAAAAAAATTAAAAAAAAAATCATATACATAAATATTAATTTGTTTTATCCAAAAATGCAAACTTTTTATTTTTCTGAGTTTTTTAGAATTAGTTATGACGATTTTTAAAAAAAAATCACAGACACACGCGTGTGTGATGGAATTAGTAGTAGGTGGTGGTGGTGATAGTACCTATTATTTGTTTAAAATTTAAAAATAAATATTGTATTAAAAATAAAATAATATATTTACTAATAAGGATAAGGTATTAAAAAGGAGTAATGTATATCACCCCGAATTACATCACCCTTTTATCGCCCCTTATGTGGACCAATCATAAAAGAGAGAGAAAATGATAAATCGGGAAAGAGAAATTATATGATTGATTCATTTAAAATCCACCTAGGAGGCGATAAAAGGGTGATGTAATTTGGAATGATTCCAATACTATTCATTAAAAATATAAAGAGGATGTTTTATATAAATAAATTATTTTATTAGGCAATAATTTATTAAATAAATTATTAAAAGATTAATTTAATAATCAGATACTTTTACTAGACTTCTTTTAGCAAATAATCATATTTTTAATTAATAAAAATAAAAAAGGTTAAAAAGTAAAATCGTAATAGATTTTTAATATAAATGAGAAACTGGATAATCTAATTGAAAAAAAAATATGTCAAACTTTTGGGCATAAACTTTCCTAATCATGATTTAAATGGACATTTTCTCTTAAAACTAATTTTAGGAGTTACTTAAGATGGAGAAAATATTTGTTAGTATTAAGATGGAGAAAAGATTTGACTCTTAATTGTGCCTCATATATTGCCTTTCATATATTATATTCAGTAATAATTCCTCATTATACATGATTTTCAAAGTAGGGTTTGCCAACAAAACTTTGTTCATTAGTTTAAGATTTTTAAATCCCAACCTTCCGTTTTTTTGTAGTGGTGGTGGTTGTGGTGGAGTTTCTTGCGGTTGATAAGAAAAGAGTTAGATAAGATATAGGTTGTGTGATTAGCATATTTTAAGTCTTTTTTTTTTTGTTTAATTATTTTACTTTTAAGGTAAAATGGTTAAAAGGCCTAATGTGTTATAGGCTTATTTTGGAAATGAAACATAAGCACAAACACAAAAACAAACACTTTATAAATCAAACGCAAACACAATTCAACCTGTGAAAAAGTTACAAAGAAGGGAATAAGAAAATTTAATTAATATATACACATAGAGAGAGAAGAGGGAGTTGGAGTGGAATATGTTGTAAAAACTTATTAACTCTCACCATAGCAGGCATCAAAGTTGTTAATGTTGAGTGCCTCCTTGCTTGCCTGCCACATACATAAAGAGAAAGTCATCAAGATTGATGTTGAGAAACTAATCAGTCACCATTCTCGTACTTAGTCACCATTCTGGTTTCAAATATTTTGAGTGGTATGGGCGCCTCATACCACTCCTTAATATTATAAGAACCAGGTGAGGTGAAGGGCACAAGATTGGTGATGATGTCATTAATAAAATAATAATAATAATATTAAAGAAGATGGGATGAAAAGGTGTAAGACAAAATCTCTCCTGCAATACATCAAACAAAATGTTAAAGAAGTTAGCTTTTAAACAAAATACAATGCATATGAGATGAAATGAGATGCGCAATGCATATGAGATGAAATGAGATGCAATGCAACATGAGATGAAATGAGATGCAATGAGATGCAATGCATATGAGATGAAATGAAATGCAATGTAATATGAGATGAGATGCAATGAAGAAAAGAAAAGAAAAGAGTTGAGAAGATACTAGTAGTTAGTTGTGACTTGTGAGATGAAAAATGAATGCACCTTATCTCAGCAATCCTCCTCCTTACTCAATTGTTTTTTCAGCATCTGTATCCCCCAAACAATACAATAAACAGTACATCATTAGTGCATCACACATAATCTACTTAATTGCAAATCAGATCCCAAATTCTGAACATCTAATTACAGAATTCAAGATAGTAACTTTAGTTTAACTAGAAATATAGAAGAAATAATTCATAACCTCAAAGTTGATCTGCAAAATGCCACATCATCATGTTCCATCAAGCCATCATGTACCTCTAAGTTTCCCTCCCTCCCTCGCCCACGCAATGCTGCTAATGAATCACCGATGATACTGCAGCAATTCAATGCAAATATATCACCATCAACATCATCTTTTATTAATAATCAAACTCCAATTCACTCACTTCTTCACTTAATTGAAGCCTCAACATCTTTTCATATCCACCTTCTTCTTCCTCAAATTACTCGTAACCATTCTGCACAACTAAATCAATGAATAAGATGCATGTGATGATATGCGAACGAGATGAGTTTTTCATTTACTCATCGGGGAGATGATTTACCTTGAGAGCTATCAAATAGCAAATACCATATATACCCTTGTGTGTAGTCATTCGAGAGAATATCTTCTGATCCGCATACTCCTAATTCTTAACAGAAGATGAAGTTACAGTCAGTTGATGATCATAAAGCAAGTACCTTTTACCAATGGCTAAAGAATAGTAGAGTAGACCAAAACGAATATCAAAGGGGTATTTATGTAAATTCACATAAAGAACAAGGTTGAATGGAATTGTTACCTTCTTTTTCCATGATACTTGTTACTTTGAAGACCATTGAAAACTTCAAAACCGGGAATAGAATCTAAACCGTAGTGTCTCAATTTCTGAAAAACATAAGACTATGATAAATCATTTCACAAGCTTCCATAAAAAAACATTATAAGAAAGGACACATTAGCCTAGTTTGCGCAAATTCTGTTTACCCAGTTTCTTCAGCAAATGCAAGCAACAAGCCATGATTGTTGAATTCTCAATTTTCCCCATCTGCAAAATTACCAGATTACCCCTTCTTTTCAGTACCATGCTTAACCAATATAAATAAACTCATACATACTTGCACTAGAAAACTAATAAAGCTACATTTCCAGGAACTAAAGATAAACTCATCGTTCCTACCCTTAGTTCAAATCCGGAACATATCTGCTCATCACACAAGCAAAACATTCCTTAGAGTTCAATAGTAAGATATATAAACATAAAATAAGAATTTAAAAATTATATTTTACATGCTTCTCAATCTGCCAAGTGAAGGCCACTACAAGCATGAAATAAGCAGAATCTCGATTTCCTGCACATAATAAAGCATGACATATAGTTAAATACCAAGATGTGAACCTTTTAATTTAAATGCAATTTTTGAAAATTTTAATCAGAAACCAAAATGAGCCAAAACTGACATATAGAATATATGGGGCCAAATTTTACTTTATGACCATGTCCCCCTAGACTATTTGTGACTCAGCCATTACATAGAAATTTACCTCCATCTTTTTATACAAGACATAAAGCATCCATGTGATCAAAATGGATAGTTCTTCAAAAATATCTTCCATTTCCACATCCTATAACAAAAATTCCTCCTTTAATATTCAAACTAAATATAAAATAAAATTAAAAAATTTATACTAATTACCATTTAGTCCTTTGTTGTCTCCAATGACACTCAGATATATATTCCATATCTGCAAAGATTACTGAAATATTACAAGGCAGAAAAGATTGATTTAATAGAGGAAAGTACTATAAAATTACCTGCAACTCTACTTGTTTATGGATGGAGATATTAGCTGCTCTCTATGAACCTCAAAAGCTTCCTATATTTCACAAAAACCTGAACAGAAGTAATTACATAAATTTTAGAAAAAAGATGAATCAATCTTCACATGAGATGTAAATGATATGCATGCAATTAAGAGATGAAAAGAGGTGAGAAGATACTATTTAGTGATGAGATGAATGAATGCCTGCTCTGCAAAATATGATATCTATGTGAACAAGCAAAGTTAGATAAGACTCATGTATACCCCTTTCATGTCCATTATTTGTATCTTGAAAGTAAATTAATAGGCCCTATATATAAAAGTTCAAACCTGAGTCCAGTTGCACGCTTGATATGACGTGCTCAGTAATGTCTTTAATGATGAGATGCTGTAAATTCAAGAAAATGTTATAAAAAGTGGTAATTCATGCATGCAAGTGTTGTTGGTTCTCACCCCAAAGCTTTTCCATCATTTTCAACTCCTCCAGGTCAAAGTAAAAGCCCATCCGTTCCTTTATTCGGCTACACCTAGACATCATCGATTAGCAATTGACTTAATTGAAAGAATTGTTTTGTTTTGTAAAAGAATGTAAACATTAGGGACCAACGCATAAATAATCTAAAAGACTAAAACTCACCGTGAACAACTATGAGAGCAATAACAGACATGTTATGCTTACTTGGGAGCTCATCCATCTGCTGTAAACTTCACCTGTTAAAATCTAAAATCTTTAAAAAACAATCAACAAGCACCTACCTTGCTTACCATTTTGACTCACAACTCGAAAAAACAAATGAAGTACCTGAAAATAATCATTAAAATTCAATATATCAACATGTTCTGCAAACTAGCTGCGGTTCATCATCATTCTCATACTTTTTCACCATTCAAATATTTGAGTGGTATGGGCGCCTCATACCACTCCATAATATTATTGAATTTTAGAACTAGCACAAGATTGATGATGATGTCATTAATAATATAATAATAATATTAAAGAACATGAGTTAAGATGAGATATATGGTGGAGGTGAAAAGGCCTCAGCGCTTGCTCTCTCTTTAAGATAAGACCGTGCAAGCTGCACATCCATCACATGGAAGAAGAAGAAGAATAAGACACAAAAACAGGGTCTAAGTGGCAAATTGTTTTGACTCGGTAAGGATTAACTTACATTACAAGCATATGGTCACTTGTGAACTTGTCTTTATCAGTCTCGAAAGCTTCCTTGATCTCCATGTTTCTGTCATAACTTCATATTTACCTCCAAGCCCTTGTTTCTGTATAACTTCCTTGTTAGGCTGTCATAATAATGCTTTGCTCTCAGATGAGATTATCTTTGCCAATGCTTTTGCAGTAACCCTGCATTAAGCCAAAAGAAATATCAGATCAAGCAGCAAATACCAAATATACCCTTGTGCGTGTTCATTTATCTTTAAAAAATATACTTGTATACCTGTGATTAAAGCTGAGACCCAAGGGAAATATTTGAATGCTTTACTCTGAGATGTGATTTTCCAGCGCTAAAAGAAAAGATGGAGGAGAATAAGAAAAAATAAACATTGAAACAGCAAGTTTACCAGTTTATTCGATATTAGTCAAAAACAATCTCTCCATTCCTTTTCCTTCTTGTCCTGTTTCAAACTCAGACTCCACAACTCCTATTTCATCCTCTATGTCACTGTTTCAAACAACAAAATATTGATACAATCAATATATATATAACAAAGCTAAAAGGATAATCTTTAAAATCAGCAGCATATATATATATGGATTATTGTAACAACAAATTTACCTGTTTATATAAGGTTCAAAAGCTTCCTCAACCCGTCACGGCAACGGCACGACCCGGTACGTACGGCTAGGCACGGTGAAAGTCACGGCTCGGCACGGCGCGGCACAGACAGGCACAGCTCTGCTCAGCTTGGCTCGGGCCCAGGGATGGCAACGGTTACGGTTTAAAAGTTTTATGGTTTTAAATATAAAATTAACTGAAAACCACTTATTGTAAGTGAAAAAAATAAAATGAATAATTTTGAGTTTAAATTTAATAAGATCATGAAATATAGATAGGTTCAGAGAGTTCCACCAGAACGGGAATTTAGCTCGAAATGACTCGCCCTACATCTCCTCCTCCTCAAGGCGACAGACCAGATTCAATAAGAGGATGGCTTTTGGACCTCACTTAGCTTCCACTTCCACTTCCTCAAGGTGTGCTTCAGCTTCGGCTTTGTTTTCTTTAGAAGTATTTTTTCGTGTAGATTTTTTTTCAAAAATTAGTATGAGGACAGTAAAGTTCCTTTTTTTCGAAAGACAGGAGACTTACCTTTTTATGATCGAAAGACACTAGAGTTCTTTTTTTTTTGTTCGAAAGATAGGGGAGTTCCTTTTTTTGTCAAATACTCCTATCTCAAATATTATTTTCTGAAAATACTTTTTCAACTACTATTCCCTATTTTAGACTCTTAATTATAAAAAACTTTAATATAATTTTAATCCGACAAATTCTGTTTCAACCAATTTATAAATATTTCTTCAAATTTCATTAAAGTATTTTATTTAATTTGATTGAAAAATAAATAATAAGAAGTATTATTTCATTATTATCTTTAATATTTCTATAACCCTTAAAATATGACAACATAAAATAAAGAAAAAGAAAAATATAGTTAAGCTTATTTAAAGTTAATTTAAATTTCTTAAAAAACAAAAAAACGAAAATTACTTATTTTAAAAAAAAAGTAGAGACTTCAAAAAATAAAAAAGAATAAATATCTTTGAAAACAAAAATAAATTACCAAAAAAATTGGACCAGGAAAGTAACTACCTATTCATGTTAGCTAAATGTATTGAATTTAAATCCTATAGATGGGAATTCATGTAATTAAACTCTATAAAATTAGACTCTAATGTTCTCTTTTTTTTGTTCGAAAGACAGGAGGTTTTTTTTTATTTTGTTCGAAAGATATTTTCGGTTATGGTTTTTTTATGTTACGATTTCAGTTATAGTTATTAATTTTTTTTGCGGTTAACCGAAACTTTGTCATCCCTAGGCTCAGCCACGGCTCGGCTCGGCAAAAAGCACGGCAGGCTCGGCACAGCTCAGCACGGCAGTCACATAGCACGGTCCGGCTGGCACGGGAAGGCACGGCACGGCACAGACAGTTGATTACCTTACAAAGACTTATACGACCTAGAACAAACACTTACAACTCAGCTCCAACAAACAAAGAATTAAAATAAATATTAAACACGATATTTTATACCTGATTGCACGTTTTTTAGCATCTACTGCTGCGCGACATGCAACAGGGACAGATTCAAAAACCTATAATTTTGAATTCAAATTAGTTTTTTGGATAATTAATTAATAAATCCACATTTTGTTGATAAAACATACTCTTTTCATCTTACCACCAAAATCAGCTATGGTAGATTTAAGCCATTCAGTTTCGATGGACAAGATTAAAGATCGAGGTTCAACAGGTGTCTCCATATACTATGGAAAGCGAAAATTAATCAACAATATAAACAAAAAAAACCATCACAAAGAATATAATTAAAATAAAATAAAAAATCGAAAATCATTATTACCTTTTCCAGTGAGGCAAGGCGATCAAGGGGTAAAAGTCTGAACTGTTCTACAGTCCAATAGAGCAATTATTATATTTAACTGATACAAATGAATATTTATAATATTATTTAAGGAGCTCACCTAAAGTGACTGAATTTCACTGGCAAATATATATTCCGGAGCACTAGCTTGAATGAGATGATGACATATTAATCCATGTGGTAATAGCATAAGCTCAATATATGACCCATTCAATCTCCCTCCCTCTTCAATCTACAAACAAAGTGTATAACATTATTAATTTCAACAAGGGGCAAGTGTTGTGCTTTCCTTAATAAGAAAGACAAGCCCACAGTTTCATTGATAAACAGGGTAGAATATATAAATGAGACTCGGTTAGGGAAACTTGCAATAGACTAAAGAAGCATATGACTTGTTTAATCCTCAGCTTTCAGCTTTCCTACAAAACATTCAAAAATTGAAATAAGGAAATGTACAACAACACCAAGGGGTATGGTTGGAATTTTAAAAGACAACCTTCGTTCGTTATGAGAAGCAGCACAATAGGATAATAAACATTGTTAGTTTGAGAATTTTATGGAATAACACGTACCTCAAACTTGTCTGCTGAGACAAAGAAATTTTCATGAAATCCGATCCATCTTCGTCCACTAAATATCGCGTTGAATATGCAAACTTGTCTAGGACATAGAGTGCAATATTTCCAGAGCCTCAAAATCTGAGAACAAGTATAAATGTTAAAAAAACACCTCAACGTCACCATTCTCGTACTTAGTCACCATGCAAATATTTGAGTGGTATGGGCGCCTCATACCACTCTATAATATTATTAAACTTTAGAACCAGCACGAGATTGGTGATGATGTCATTATATTATATTCATTAGAGTTCAATAGTAAGATATATAAACATAAAATAAGAATTTTAAAATTATATTTTACATGCTTCTCATTCTGCCAAGTGAAGGCGCCACTAAAAGCGTGAAATAGGCAGAATCTCGATTTCCTGCACATAGTAAAACACGACATATAGTTAAATGCCAAGAGGTGAACCTTTTTAATTTAAATGCATTATCTGAAAATTTAAATTCAGAAACCAAAATGAGCCAAAACTGACACAGAATATATGGGGCCAAATTTTATTTTATGACCATGGCCCCCTAGACTATATGTGACTCAGCCATTAAATAGAAATTTACCTCCATATTTTTATAAAAGACATAAAGCATCCATGTGATCAAAATGGACAATTCTTCAAAAATATCTTCCATTTCAACATCCTATTACAAAAATTCCTCCATTAATATTCAAACTAAATATAAAATAAAATTATAAATTTATACTAATTACCATCTAATCCTTTGTTGTCTCCAATGATACTCAGATTTATATTCCATATCTGCAAAGATTACTGAGAAGTTACAAGGCAGAAAAGGTTGATTTACTAGAGGAAAATTCTATTAAATTACCCGCAACTCTACCTGTTTATGGATGGAGATATTAGCTGCTCTCTATGAGCCTCAAAAGCTTCCTATATTTCACAAAAACCTGAATAGAAGTAATTACATAAATTTTAGAAAAAAGATGAATCAACCTTCACATGAAATGTAATGAAATGATATGCATGCAATTAAGAGATGAAAAGAGGTGAAAAGTTACGATTTAGTGATGAGATGAATGAATGCCTGCTCTGGAAAATATGATGTATATGTGAACAAGCAAAGTTAGGTAAGACTCATGTATACCTCTTTCATGTCCCTTATGAAAGTAAATTAATAGGCCCTGTATATAAAAGTTCAAACCTGAGTCCAGTTGCACGCTAGATATGAGGTGCTCAGTAATGTCTATAATGCTCCCATACTGTAAATTCAAGAAAATGTTATAAAAAGTGGTAATTCATGCAAGTGTTGTTGGTAGCAGGGTTAAATAAATTCTCACCCCAAAGCCTTTCCATCATTTTCAACTCCTCCAGGTCAAAGTAAAAGCCCATCCGTTCCTTTCTTGGGGTACACCTACACATCATCGATTAGCAATTGACTTAATTGAAAGAATTGTTTTGTTTTGTAAAAGAATATAAACATTAGGGACCAACGCATAAATAACCTAACCATGAACAACTATGAGAGCAATAACAGACATGTTATGCTTACTTGGGAGCTCATCTGCAGTAAACTTCACCTGTTAAAATCTAAAATCTTTTAAGAAACAATCAACAAGCTACCTTGCTTACCATTTTGACTCACAACTCGCAAAAACAAATCAATTACATGAAAATAATCATTAAAATTCAAAATATCAAGATGTTATGCAAACTGTTTTAGGTTCATCACCATTCTCGTACTTTTTCACCATTCAAATATTTGAGTGGTATGGGCGCCTCATACCACTCCTAATATAATTAAATTTAAGAACCAGTGCGAGATTGGTGATGATGTCATTAATAATAATATAATAGTGATAATGTTAAAGAAAATGAGATGAGATGATATATATATATATATATGGTGGAGGTGAAAAGGTCACAGCATTTTCTCTCTCTTTAAGATAAGACCATGCAATCTGCACATCCATCACATGGAAGAAGAAGAAGAAGAAGAAGAATAAGACACAAAAACAGGGTCTAAGTGGCAAATTGTTTTGACTCGGTTAGGATTAACTTACAATACAAGCATATGGTCACTTGTGAACTTGTCTTTATCAGTCTCGAAAGCTTCCTTGATCCCATGTTTCTGTCATAACTTCATATTTACCTCCAAGTCCTTGTTTCTGTCATAACTTCCTTGTCAGGCTGTCATAATAATGTTTTGCTCTCAGATGAGATTATCTTTGCCAATGCTTTTGCAATAACCCTGTATTAAGCCAAAAGAAATATCATATCAAGTAGAAAATACCAAATATACCCTTGTGCGTATTCATTCATCTTTAAGAATATCCTTGTATACCGGTGACATCTGAAACCCAAGGTAAATATTTGAATGCTTTGGTCTGAGATGTGATTTTCCAGTGCTAAAACAAAAGATGGAGGAGAATAAGAAAAAATAAACATTGAAACAGCAAGTTTACCAGTTTATTCGATATTAGTCAAAAACAATATCTCCATTTTTTTTCCTTCTTGTCCTGTTTCAAACTCAGACTCCACAACTCCTATTTCATCCTCTATGTCACTGTTTCAAACAACAAAATATTGATACAATCAATATATATAACAAAGCTAAAAGGATAATCTATAAAATCAGCAGCATATATATATGGATTATTGTAACAACAAATATACCTGTTTATAAAAGGCTCAAAAGCTTCCTCAACCCGTCACGGCAACGGCACGACCCGGTACGTACGGCTAGGCACGGTGAAAGTCACGGCTCGGCACGGCGCGGCACAGACAGGCACAGCTCTGCTCAGCTCGGCTCGGCCAGGGATGCCAATGGTTACGGTTTAAAAGTGTTATGGTTTTAAATATAAAATAAACTGAAAACCGCTTATTGTAAGTGAAAAATATAAAATGAATAATTTTGAGTTTAAATTTAATAAGATCATGAAATAGAGAGTTCCACCAAAACGGGAATTTAGCTCGAATGCGTTCGCTCCTACATCTCCTCCTCAAGGCGACAGACCAAATTCAATAAGAAGAGGATGGCTTTTGGACCTCACTTAGCTTCCACTTCCACTTCCTCAATGTGTGCTTCAGCTTCGGCTTTGTTTTCTTTAGAAGTATTTTTTCGTGTAGATTTTTTTTCAAAAATTAGTATGAGGACAGTAAAGTTCCTTTTTTTTCTAAAGACAGGAGACTTACCTTTTTATGATCGAAAGACACTAGAGTTCTTTTTTTTTTTTGTTCGAAAGATAGGGGAGTTCCTTTTTTTGTCAAATACTCCTATCTTAAATATTATTTTCTGAAAATACTTTTTCAACTACTATTCCCTATTTTAGACTCTTAATTCTAAAAAACTTTAATATAATTTTAATCCGACAAATTCTGTTTCAACCAATTTATAAATATTTCTTCAACTTTCATTAAAGTATTTTATTTAATTTGATTGAAAAATAAATAATAAGAAGTATTATTTCATTATTATCTTTAATATTTCTATAACCCTTAAAATATGACAACATAAAATAAAGAAAAAGAAAAATATAGTTAAGCTTATTTAAAGTTAATTTAAATTTCTTAAAAAACAAAAAAAACGAAAAATTACTTAGTTAAAAAAAAAAGTAGAGACTTCAAAAAATAAAAACGAAAAAAGAATAAAAATCTTTGAAAACAAAAATAAACTAACCAAAAAAAATTGGACCAGGAAAGTAACTACCTATTCATGTTAGCCAAATGTATTGAATTTAATCCTATAGATGGGAATTCATGTAATGAAACTCTCTAAAATTGGATTCTAATGTTCTCTTTTTCTTTTGTTCGAAAAACAGGAGAGTTTTTTAATTTTGTTGGAAAGACATTTTCGTCGGTTATGGTTTTTTATATGTTACGATTTGAGTTATGGTTATTGATTTTTTTTGGAGGTTAACGGAACCTTTGTCATCCCTAGGCTCAGCCACGGCTCGGCTCGGCAAAAAGCACGGCAGGCTCGGCACAGCTCAGCACGGCAGTCACATAGCACGGTCCGGCTGGCACGGGAAGGCACGGCACGGCACAGACAGTTGATTAACCTTGCAAAAGACTATTCGTCCACTAATGAATCTGCAAACTTGTCTTGGACATATAGAGTTTGATTTTTCCAGAGCCTCAAAGTCTGAGGTCAAGTATAAATGTTAAAAGAAGACATCAACATCACCATTCTCGTACTTAGTCATCATTCAAATATTTGAGTGGTATGGGCGCCTCATACCACTCTATAATATTATTAAATTTTACAACCAGCACGAGATTGGTGATGATGTCATTAATAATAATAATAAAGAAAAAGAGATGAGATGAGATATTTGAGACTGTATTGGAGGTGAAAAGGTCTCAGCGCTTGCTCTCTCTTTATGATAAGACCATGCAATCTGTACATCCGTCACATTACATGGAAGAAGAAGAATAAGACACAAAAACAGGGTCTAAGTGACAAATTAATTCACTCGGTTAGGGAAACTTACAATAGAAGCATACGCTGACTTGTGAACTTCTCTTTGTCAGTCTCAAAAGTTTCCTTGATCTCCAAGTTTCTGTCATAATTTCATATTAACCTCCACGAAATTTTCATAAGAAGAAGGAAAACAATATATACAAACCAGCACATGACGCATTCACAAAAATACTCATGTCCAAGTTTTAGTACTATATACATTGAAACGTGGTCTATACATCATACTAAAATAAAATAACGAGAAAAAATAAATAGATGGAGTAATTTTGCACCTGAGAGTGACCTGTGAGGGCGCCTGTAATGTCCATTCACTAATTCCCTTTGAAGTGATGAAAAATAATTACTTAAAAAATGAGTAATTAAGAGTATAGTTATTAACCCAGGTAAATGGCAAGAAACTAACTTCTAAATTACCTTGTCAGCTCCTAAATAACGATACAATTCATCCATGAAAGTTTGACAGTAATGCATGATCTGAAAATTAAAATTTAAAAACCAAAATGAGGCAAAACTGACATTTAGTTTGTGTTGAGTTAGTAATTATAGCAATAACATGAGATGTATAATAAATTACCTCAGTCTCAATTTTTCCATTTTGGATCAAAATCCATATACAGAGATAGAGTGTTCTTCAAAGACTGAGCAGAAGGAAAAATGAAGCATCGTAAAAAAAAAAAACTCGAAGAAATGTAGAAGCATTAAAGAAATAAATAAACCTGTTCAAATCTAAAAAACTTGGCTATGCTGAGAAAAAGGTTCATAACGGACTACTCTTCTCGTATATAAAAGACACAAGTAACGCTGATCCCACATTCTATAACCTGCAAGTCAATAAAATTCAATAATTAATTCACCTTAAAGCTAAAATGAGTCATGATTAACTAACTAACCAGATGATCATAAAGAAGTCTCATCTCTGTGAGCCTTAGTGGTGATCTTCCTCGATAAAGTTGCTGAACCACAGATTCTTTCTACAATATATATACAAAATGTTCATCGTATAACCAGGGACCAATGGTGCAATTAGATACAACTATAGCATAAAGCAAATAAGCTAAGGGAGAGAGTACCAGAAATCCAAGGCTTGTACTTTTGTAAGAACCATGGAGAAGAAACAATTACCTCCTCTTCTCAACGGCATGGTGCAACCACCTCACAGTTTTGGAATCCGATAAGTCCTGTGAAATTAATTTTAGGTAGTTTAAACACCCCAGGGACCAATTGTGCAATTAACAAATAAAAAAGTTAACAAACAATAGGATTGTATCTATATATATAGCACTGTTCAAGAGAATATCTTCTGTTCCACGTAGTTCTATTCTTAACAGGTGAAGTTACAGTCAATTGATGACCATAAAGCAAGTGAGAAAGAATATAACCAATAGGTTAAAGAAGAGTGGACCAAAAGGAACATCAAAGGGGTATTTATGTAAATTCACATAAAGAACAAGGTTGAATTGTTACCTTTGTCTTAATTGGAGCTACTTCTTTTCCCATTCAACGACCATGCCACCATGACATGTGAGCACCTGTGCATGATAGGGTAAGGAAAATGGTGAAATTACATTATTAACCTTTAGATTACGCCATCACTTTGAGAAAAACATGTACCTTATTTGTAACTTGAAAAGAATTTACAAAAAGGTTCTTCATCTCCGTTTTGAAGGCTAATTTTACTTGGTGTTTAAGTAGCTTGCAATCCAGGAGCATCCTTTTATACTATATACGTTTCAGCATCCCTTTATCGAAATTGAGCTGCCATTAGAATCTGCAAACCAACAGGGTTGGCTTGACTATTCCGCAAGATACAAGATAAAAAAAAAAAAAAACTTTAGAGGATGTAATAATTACCTTGCTGGGAACTGAGTTAACTGAGGAATAAGGTACTAATAATAGATCCATCTCCCTGAAATGTACCAATTAACTCTTTCAAATCCCACATAATGAAAGAAGCTATTAATAAATACCTAATATTTATTTTTTTATTTATTAAACTAAAAGTCAAGAGTCATTTTCAAAACCATTATAAGTATCAAATAACTAAGGGTTAATTACACGGATGGTCCCTGTCTTATGATATAGTAAAAAAAACATGTTTTTCCAAACATGCTGATAACACAGGGACCAATTGTGTAAATACTTGAAAACAAATAGATGGAATGTATACTTACCTCGCTGTCTGATTCACTGGACTCGTCTTTTTGAAGAGAATCGTCTCCCAAGCTAACATCATTCTCATCCTCGCAAGGATCTACAACACTCTTAACCTGCTATGAATTTTTTGTATAAATCATCGGCATACAATTTTTTATAACATGCTATGAATTTATTTATTTTAAATTTCTGAAAGGTACTAGTAGTATTACCTTGAGAGCTAAAAGAAGATGCCTACTGTTAACATTTCCAACCTTCATTTTCGAAGGATTTTTGAGCCAGGAATTATGTCCTTCCTTCTCTGTGCAGCCTCGGAAAAAAGGAGGCTCATAATCAGCAGGCTGCAAGATCATGTAGTCTGTTATATTTGGAAATAATAAAAAAAAATAAAAAGATAACCAATTTTGTTCAGCTAATTTGAAAGTTAAATACAATACCGTAAAATCATCATAATAGAAGAGTTTCATGAGTATAGTACGCTGAAAGAAAATCAAGTAAGTAAAGTTTAGAATCATGAGATTACTTTAACAATTATATATTGTAATAAAAGGCTGCATTAAATGTTACCTCTTACAAGTTTAGAATCAGTAAATGCCTTTCCTTGTCGAAAAGGGTCCGAGATTGGTGTTGTCATTAATGTAATAAAAAAGGAGATGATGAGATGCAATGCATATGAGATGCAATGCATATGAGATGCAATGCAATGCACATGAAATGAAATGCATATGAGATGAAATGATATGCGATGCAATGCACATGAGTTGAAATGCACATGAAATGAAATGAAATGCACATGAAATGAAATGAAATGCACATGAAATGAAATGAAATGCATATGAGATGAAACGAGATGCAATGCAATGCATATGAGATGAGATGCAATGAAGAAAAGAAAAGAAAAGAGTTGAGAAGATACTGGTAGTTAGTTGTGAGATGAATAATGAATGCTGCTGCTCTGGAGGCTTACTATGATATGAATATGTGAAGAAGTAAATTTAGAGAAATGGAAGAGTAGTGTGTACCTTATGAGCAAGCATACACAATCCCTACATAATATGTGAAAAAGCAAAATTAGATGAGACTAATGGATGTGATGGGAATGTATGTAAGAGTAGTGTAGTGTGGTGTACCTTATCAGGTACCATGCTTCTGGATTCAGTTTATTCAAGTACCTAACCAACATACAAAACCAACAACTTTTAAATAATACCCACAAAATCATTAACACTCTCAAATTCAGAAGTAGTAGGACCGAACCACAAGTAGCATCAGAGAATGTCTTTTCCTGATACAAAAAACCACCAATTAGTACACCAAGAAAAACCAGACATTTTCAAAATAAGAGATACTTTGAAATTGTATTGTTTGTAAAAGAATGTAAACATTGGGGACCAACACATAAATAATCTAAAACTAACCGTGAGAAATAACAGACATGTTATGCTTCCTTGGGAGCTCATCCATCTGCTGTAAACTTCACCTGTTAATATAAAATCTTTAAAGAAAACAATCAAGCAGCTATCTTGCTTACCATTTTGACTCGCAAATCACAAAAACAAATGAAGTACCTGAAAAGAATCATTAAAATTCAAAATATCAACATGTCATGCAAACTATTTGAGGTTCATCACCATTCTCGTACTTTTTCAACACTCAAATATTTGAGTGGTATGGGCGCCTCATACCACTCCATAATATTATTAAATTTTAGAACCAGCACGAGATTGGTGATGATGTCATTAATAATAATATAATAATAATAATAATAATATTAATGAAAAGGAGATGAGATGAGATATATCGTGGAGGTGAAAAAGTCTCAGCGCATGCTCTCTCTCTCTCTCTTCTTTAAGATAAGACCATGCAATCCGTACATCCATCACATGGAAGAAGATGAAGAATAAGACACAAAACCAGGGTCTAAGTGGCAAAATTGTTTGACTCGGTTAGGATTAACTTACATTACAAGCATATGGTCACTTTTGAACTTCTCTTTATCAGTCAAGAAAGCTTCCTTGTTTCTGTCATAACTTCATGTTAACCTCCAAGTCCTTCAACGTTCATCATTTAAAATATTACAGGTAAAATCGTTAAGAAACAAGTTGCTTTAAATGAACAAATCATGGTTATTTCAGATGTGTACCTTATGCAGTAATTATGCTTGACCAGCACATCCATAATCCTGAAAGACAAAAGGAATATCAAAGGGGTATCTATGTAATTTCACATAAACAAAGGTTGGGTTATTACCTTTGTCATAATTGGAGAAACTTCTATCTCCATGCAACGTGGGATTGAGCAGCCTCAACCTGCAACATAGTATATCACATGACCAAAATTGGATAAAAGCTTAAAAGCTATTCATGAGGACTTTGTATTTGTTTTATACCTTGCAATATGTACTAGATCTTACTCAGATTTTGAATACCACTAAAAACTTCAATGCGGGAATTAAACCTAAACTATTTATTATCTTCATACAATAATTTCAAATCTAGCATTAATTATAGGCTTCACAATTTAATGTTGTCAGCATTTATAAAAACACACATATATTCAAGAAAATAACAATAATCTAAACATAATAACAGATTTCTTGCAAGAATTGGTATGTAGCTGTAAATTACAGTAAATTATCTTTAGATGTGTATTTATCTTGGATTTAGAGCTTACTTTGAGTTCAATTGACGAGCAACAGAAAATCCAATCCAGTTCATGCGATGATTTGATTTCAAAGTAACCAGCCAAAGTCACGAATTTGTGCCTGTAGAAACACAAAACAAGGTATAAATAACACTTATAAGGCTATTTTAGTCTTTTATCACAATATTAATAAAAGCTGCCTATAATGTAACGAAATAAAGAAAAGGACCAACATTGTCACAAATCAACAGGTTATGTTTACAAGGGACTAAATTGTCAAAGAAAAAGGACCACATAGGTAATTTACAATAAATGAAACAAAAGACTTACGAAAATAGCTCCTGAAACAGAGAACCACCAAAAAACATCATTTTCGAATTCTTCTGAAGATTGTGAGCTTGCTCCGGCTAAGAAAGCGAGACCAAAATCCATATATTAATAAAAACTCATTTAAAAAATATTATAAAATAAATAATATCAAACCTGTTTGTTACAAGGACTCCTTCCCCACGAAACTCGAATGCTTTGTCCTGATATAGCTTGTTCCCCACAACACCTAATTCACGACATTAATTTAGTTTTAAAAAATCAATTAATTTAATTTACTTTATTACCTGTTAGCAAATTGAAACAAGGATTCACACTTGCTTCAAATGCTCATCCAAACCACCAACAAAGATCTGCATTTAATATATAAATTAAATCATCCTCGTAGATATAAAGAAAATGTGAAAAAATAAACTAAAGTAGACACAGTTGTATTATTCGAATCACTAGCTGCATGTGAAAATGAACTAAACAAATATTTTATTGTGGTTTTTCTCAAAGTGGGCCCCATTACACAGTCAACAAGTACAGAGATATGTGTCCCCTAGTTTCTTCTTTAATATCACTATAAGCAGACAATGAAAGATCGAAAAAGAAACACGTGTGTTCGAAACTTAATACTACGATTTACAAAAGGATAATGGAATGAAAAAAAAAAGTGAACAAACGAAATAAATTGTGAAGCTGGAGATATTAAATTTAAGGGCCAAGCTTTATGACAAAAATATACAAACTGACCTACAAAACGAATCAGATACAATAAAAGGTATAATGTTATTTAAGAAAAGATACCTTGTATCCTTGAGTGCTCCGAGAGTTTTCTTCTGAGACATACACATTCTCTCTCCCTTGTAAAATAACCAAATCTGCAAAACATTTACATTTAGTCAACTTCAAAGATCAATTTTACTATTGATTAAAAAACAATTCACAATCCCCTGCTAATTAATGGAATTGACAAGAACATAATTCATGAACACTAAATCATCCATGATACCTTCCTAAGCCACAATTCTGTGTTAATTGCACTCTAGGTCCCTAAATAGATAGTTTTAAAAACCTAGGGTGTCTAAGATTCTCAAACTTTGGGGGACTGACAGAATATATGGGGTCAAATATTTTCCCCATCCTATATCAGATCCACTAAGTGCTCTATTCAAGTATTAATCATAATCTCTATATTGTCCAATAAAACTTCATGTCTAATTATATTCCATTATCTTCCTATATATTACAACAGCCTAAAATAGAAACACAACTAATCTTTATAACAAGAACTCGATACCTCACAGGTAATCTTTATAAATGAAGAAAGAGTGAAAATCTTTCAAACATTCCCAAGAACTTGCTACTAATCTTATTCAACCTCAAAAGGTATCAAAATTGCACAAGGTATAATTTGCTATTTCACATAACATACGGACCAAAATGATGCAAATTAATTTATAAAACGGACAATATTTGCAATTAAATATAATTTCTGATGATGTCCCATTAACACTAGTAAAATTATTTTAAAAATTTAAGGAAATTAACCTAATTGTATAAAAGAATTTCAAAAAAAAATCTAAGAAATGATAATACCACTGAACAGCCACGGAAGAGTAGAGGACGAAGCGGACCAGTGAGGTTGAAGATTGCAGAGGCGGTTGCGTCTTTGGGATGGCGCCACTGAACGGCCACGGAAGAGGAGAGTATGAAGCGGACCCCGGTGAGGTTGAAGATTGGAGAGCTGGTTGCGTCTTCGGGATGGCGATTGAGTGTTTGGGGGTAGAATTGGTGGTTTATAATGGTGATACGGAGGAGATTGGTGGTGCTGCCTAGTGATTCTAGTCGGAGCCTTAACTCTTGAAGAAAAATGAATTCAGAAGGGGTTAGGTGTACCCTAATCACTGAGTGTAATGAATGAAGCTCTAATTCTCCTCGATTTTTGTATCTAATCACTGAGTGTAATAGATTTGAATTTTTTTTTGTTACCGTTAATAAAAGAAATGAATATTGTGATGATATGTAATGTTTTTAAATTTTGAAAAACTGAAGAGTTTTTGGTTTGAATTTTTTTGGTTTGGTTTAAAGAATATTTATTATTACCGTTAATGATAGAAATGAAGGTTGTAATGATATAACATTTTAAATAGCTGAAATTTTTTTGGTAAGTAATCCAAATTTTGATATTACATTGTAAAAAAAATTCACATAATAAAAAATTATTAATTATTACATTAAAATAAGTGAAAATAGCATTAATAAATATCTCTTTTAATATCATTAATTACTTAATAAAAAAGTAATAAATATTGTTATGAGATTATTATGATCCTCCTTTAACATTAATTAATAAATTTTTCCATCTTCTTCAGTTATATTATCTATAAAAGATATATATACCTAAACATCGTTGTTTTAATTTTGGTATAGTCACAACTTTTTGTTATTTTTCTACGAAACCTGATTTTTGTCATGTGATCTCCCACTTGTCCTAGTATGATAATTTGGACAATTACGATTAATTTGGATGCCGCTAATGTTACCTTCCTTTATATTATTATCAATGATACTAATAAGGGATTTTGTCATTAAAGTGAACAAGAAAGGTCAAAGGGGATCTCCCTGTCTAAGTCATCCTCCTGCTTTTAAATTTTCTAATAGTTCACCATTCATATTAATGTTGAAAGAAACTGTAGTAATACAGTTCTTAATCCATTGTATCCATGTATCACAAAACCCGAGTTTTTTTAAAACAACCAGAATAAAGTCTCATCGTACCTGATCATAAGCTTTTGTCATATCGATTTTTATGGTTGTCATATGTTTTTTGTTCTTTCTTTTCCTACTCATAAAAAAAAGATTTTTTGGGCAATTAAGATACTATCTTGAATATCTCTACCTTTAGTAAACGCTGCCTGTGTCGGGGAAACAATTGTATTAATGAAATCACGAAGTTTGTAATAATAATTAGTGTCAAAATAAATATTTATTGATGTTATTTTTCCCTTTTTTTCAATGTAATGATTAAGTAAATAACTACCATACTTTTTTTACCATGTAATATCAAGATTTGTTTATTTATCTAAGACTCTTTAACTTATTAAAATCTGAAAAAGATTACATATTATTACAATCTTCATCTCTTTTATTAACGGTTAAAAATATTATCTTTAGACCAAACAAAAAAATTCAAATCGAGTCAAGTTTTTCCAGTTTCCAGCTTGAATGATTAGATACAAAAAATTCAAATCGAGTCAAGTCTTTCTAGCTTCAACGATTAGATACAAAAAAAAAGTTTAAATCGAGTCAAATCTTTCCTGCTTCAACAGTTAGATACAAAAAAATTCAAATTGAGTCAAGCCTTTCCAGCTTCAATGATTAGATACACAAAATTCAAATCGAGTCAAGTCTTCATTACACAAAGCTAATCACCCTCTGAATTCATTCCTCTCATGAGTTCGAATTCTGACTCGAATCACCAGCAGTACCACCAGTCTCATCCGTATCAACAAACCTGCCCACCATTGTAACCCACTCCCGAAGACGCAATCACTCCTCTACATTCTTCAACCTCACTGTCCAGTTCTCGGACTTTCGCTTCATCCTCTCATCTTTTAACATTAGTTTGGCTATAAAATCACGACTTTGATTGAAAGACTCCGATAACCTTACTCCACTGATCATGATTGCCCTTTTTCTTCCAATATTCTAATCGCATCCTGAGAGAAATCTATTGGAGTGGATCTATTGTGGAGGAGAAATTGGCAATAATTGAGTATCGGTGGTGGCTACTCTATTGCCGATTACCAGATAAGACAAGTAAAGACGTACGACGATTATGGATATTGGGTGATTGACCTATAGGGTCTTTGAGACTAATTTCTTGGCCTAAAGGAACTAGTGGGAATCTTACTTCTTTAAAGGGACCTCAAAGATGACCAAATACTAAAATACCCTTACTAACACTAAAAGACAGAAATGAGTGATGTCACTATTCATCTCTCTCCACTACCACACCTATCTCCGACCTCCGACCTCCGACCACCAACCTCCGACCACCGACTTCCGATCTTCGATCTCCTGTCACCGGAAAAAATGATGAGTTTCCTACAAAAAATGATGAGTTTCAAAAAAAATGATGAGTTGCCTACAAAAAAAATGATGAGTATTGCTAAAAATGATGAGTATCTCGTAAAAACGATGAGTATCCCGTAAAAACGATTAGTATTTCATTGCATTTCAAATTAATTACAAAAGAAAATAAAAAATAAACAAATTACAAACAAAATACTAACAACTACCTAACTAGCTACGGGATGACCAGATTTGGTCAACAAAAATCCAAATATGACGCATTTAAAAAAAAGTCTCCATCGAGCATCCAAGATCCGTCGGTGCTCGAATATCAGCAAATAACACCATCGTAGCAAACATATATCTGAAGCTTAAACATGGCAGCAAATAGATCTGGAGCTTAAATATGGCAGCGAACCATGGCAGCAAATAGATCCGGAGCTTAAACATGGCAGCGAACCAGCAGCACAACAGATCTACACAAACCAGCAGTACAACGGCGAACGGAGGCCACTCATCAGCGGAGCTTCCTCGAACCAGCAACACAGCAACGCTCGACTCCGGCTCTAATAGAGGAGAGCTTCACTCCGGAAAATGACGCTAGAACCGGATCTGAACTCTCTTCGAACGGACCAGCATCTTCGAACGGCGCTGGATTGGATCTCTTCTCTCCTTTGAACGAACCAACTCCTTTCACTACGATCTGCAACGCTCGACTCCGGCTAATCGGAGCTTCTTCTCATGCTCAAACGCGAACATAGGACGTGTCTGCTCAGCGATGGCAGGTGAAACTCGATGGTAGAGAACGCTGCTCAGCGATGGCTAGCCATGGACCTGCTTCTCCATGGTGCTTCGAATAAGAAGCTCTCCACGACGACGCTTTTCTTGCCGGATTGAAAACAAATCTCGCCGGAAAAAAGTGTGCAGCGGTTTCATTGAGTTGGTGAGGAGAGAATGTGAGGATAATTAGGGTTATGGGAAAGGGAATATGAAGAGAGAATGTAATAAATAAGTTTATATAGAAAATGAAAAACAAAAAGGGGTAAAATTATAAATGGGATTTTAGCTTTTAGTGTTAAAATATTATTGAGGTCCCTATTAAGAAGAACAAAAGAAGGAGGTTGGGTTATGTCTAGGTTGTGTGTTCAAGACCCCTTGGGTCAAAATCTCTTATGGATTTGGGTCTAAAATCAGGTATTGGAGAAAAATAACAAAGAGTTGTGATTATAATGAAAATTAAAACAATGATATTTAGGTACCATTTTTTTAGGATTTTCATAGAATATTTTTTTTTCTAAATTTTTATATATAGTGTAATTAAAAAAGATGGAAAAATTTATTAATCAATGTTAAAGGATGATCATAATAAACTCATAAGTGTTATAAACTAGGATAATATAAACTAAAAGAGATAGAAATTATGGAGAGAATAATATCATTTCTTCATTTAAACATATGTGTACAAGATAATGGTATGAAGGTCATATTTATAGGAGAAATATGACTCTTCATATTATACAATACGTGTCTCCATAATGATGGGAATATGAGAGGTTTAAGAATCCAAAAGGACATCCACTTTACTATTATTTACAATACTCCCCCTTGGATGTCCGTTCCTTATAAAACATGCCTTATTAAAAACCTTACCAAGAAAAAACCCTATTGGATAAAAAACTTGGTCGAAGGAAAAGAGTACATATACATAGGACTAATTATCTTCAAATACTGTCTCGTTAAAACCTTGTCAAGAAAAACCCAGTGGGATAAAAACTTGGACGAAGGAAAAAGAGTACATTGTCTTGTTCACGCTCCCCCTGATACTGGTAAGAGATATACGAGTTGTCACATTTCACTATTGTGGATAAACTTCTTGAATGTTGTGTTGACAATGCTTTGGTAAGATTGTTACATAATTGTATTTGATGAATGACAAAATCTCCATTCTTTTGTAACTTGTGTGTGTAGAAAATATAGGTGATATATGTCCCATCTTGTCGCCCAGGCATTTTGAATTTGTATGATAAGAAACAATATACTCATACAATAACATCTATATATTCCATATTAAAGATAAACCATACTTCTCTCAAATATGTTGAAATATCCACTTAAATAAATAGTTTATACCACTCCCCTTAGGATATTTGCGAAAGGATATGCCTCAATAAAACCTTATCAAGAAAACCCACTGGGACAAAACTTGATGAAGGGAAAAGTAAACTTCTTGGAGGTATGACACATATTTAGCCTGCCTCGTTAAAACCTTTCCAGGAAAACCCCTTAGGAAAAAATATGGTGAAGGAAAAAGAGTACAGAGTGTCGATATATTCTCCCCCTCACTGCAACATCAAGTATTTCTAATAATTCTTTCATTACTTGTGGGCTTGCAGCTCGAATAGTGTGGTTGGTAAAGACTTAGTGAAGAAATCTATTGGATTCTCATTTGATCATACTTGTTCCATGTCAATAAACAACGTATTAGTTTAGGAAAGAGTATATTGTTTTCTTTATAATAGTAGATATTTGGCATGCCTCGTTAAAACCTTACTAGGAAAAAAACTTTAGTGAAGGAAAAAGAGTACAACGCAAAAACATTGTCTCCCCCTCATTGTACCACACATTATTACAAAGAATTATATTAGAATCACATAATATACTTTCACACACAAACATTATCTCCCCCTCATTGTACCACACATTATTACAAAGAATTATATTAGAATCACATAATATACTTTCGAGCCTACCATTTAACATAAGTACACACTATAACTCTAACTGATGAATCTGCTGGATTCTCGCCTGAACAAATTCGTTAAATACATTTTCAATTTACTGTAGAAGTCCTTTGGTGAATTATATTTCAATATCTCACATATTGATCTTCAATTTTTGTTTGATGATAATAATATATACATGATTTGTGAGGTGGTCATAATCATTCTCTATTTCTTGAATCTCCAGAATGAGAAAATATTATCATAAGATAATATCATACTTGTGAGGAAATAATCCATGTAACTGCTTCCTTGTTATATAACAAAAATCTTTTCTCTTGTGCTTTATGCTCTTTATGTTCTCCAGGAACCTTTTATGCTCTAGACACTTCTCGTTCTTCGAGAATCTAATATTTTTATACGCTCTAAGTGCTTCGAGAACCTATCATGCTTCAGGCACATGTGTTCATCAAGAACATTAATATCAATCCAATAATCATGTCCTTATCTTGGATATTTCCTTATCATAGTAAACTCTTTAATAGTTTCCAAAAGGTAGAACCTTAACGTCATTGTATCCACTACGTGAGGACGTCTCCCCATTATTAATTATAGGTTTTTGCATGAACCTTTGTGATACGATTCAGGTCATAGAATTAAAGTCTTGTATGTCCATTTATTTATTTGTCGAAAATTTTCACAACTTTGTGATTAGGATCCTCTTTATTCATATTCAGACGTAGTGAAAAAAATATATATTAATCCCATAAACCTTCTCACGGTTTTATATATTTTCACTAGATAAATAATTTTTATGGCTTTTCTATATTCAGGTACAGTACCTTGGTCTCTTCAGGGACTATTACTTCCTTTTAAGAGTAATGCATGTGCCAACATATAGCTGGCTCAGTAATTTTCTATCATATTACGTGGATTTGTACATTCCACTATTTTTACCATTTCACGATATACTCATGAGATTTTTTTTTTCGGGGGATGGTATATTTAAATCGATATGTCAACTGTGCTTCATACATTGTTTACATGTCTACCACACTTCATGTGTTGGTTAGATGCATTACAAGTTTACCACGCTTCATGCGTTGGTTAGAGATATTATAAATTCACCACACTTCATGTGTTGGTTAGTATTATTCTAAGATCACCACGCTTCAAGAGTTGGTTATGCATTCGCCGACATATTTGTTTTTATACGTCCTTCTAGGACAAGTATCTATACTAGAGCGTTAACAGTATATTTTTGGGAATTTACAATATTCTATGTGCAATATGAATGCATTTGGTATATTATTTATAACACTTCGCAAATGACTCCTCTCTTGAACTTCAAGTTCCGATTCTATAGTTAGAGGATAGAGATGAGATAATAAATTGTACTCCCTGATATGGCACACAATACTTTAGGTTGCGGTTTTTCTCTCCCTTATAAGGGATAAATTATCTCATCAAAATAATACTCTACAAAGCATATTTTAAATATATTACCTATTAAGGGTTTAAGATATTGAATAATAAAAAAAGAGAATTGAGCTCATCAAACTCCAAGCTTCCTGTTGGGATAGTCTCACAATAATCTTACTAGATAACGTGCAACATAAGGGCAATCACTTAGTACATGAATTTCCAGGTTCTTTCAAGTACAGGCAAAGTCACTTCTCTATTATTCGAGATAGTATTATTTTCATTAGGGGACCAAGTCGATCATGTAATAAATACAAAATCATTTGGATCTTGATATCATTGCTTTTGTACAATGTACGCCTCAACTACTCGAATATGTATATAATACAACCCCGGAGAAATAGCAAGAAACTTTTCTAATACACACTTCTGGTGTGACTTTCTAGAAAATAATGTAAAGATATATATATATATATATATATATATATATATATATATATACTGTGACTGATGTATATGGTTTATACAAAACATTCATTTCGGCGAATATCCTTAACTTTAGAAAATTTATCTGAGATTTGCTTAAAAACATAAACTACCGGTTTATTTAATTTTGTACACAAGGTAAAATAACTTCTGGACATCCAAAACTTTCAATTAGATCGACCAAATGGTTTAACATACGAGATGTATGCGACAAATATATAGTTCCACTATATCGATATTATCCATCGTTGAATTTTGTGATAACTTGTTTTTTTCCCTTTTGTGAAATTTCTTATTATTCCACTTCTTGTGGTAAGAAATTTCTTCTTTATAGTACTCATACTTCTAATGAAATAAGGGTTGATTCTTTAATAACCTCAATTTCGACTAAAGTTTGGATCATCACGACGTCAATTCCAAACAAATTGGAAGATGTATTTTCTTCAGGAAACACAATTTTATTCATTTCATGGAATAACTTTAGTCAGGAAATATTATATTTAATTCATTCAACTTTTGTGGCTATCAAATCTATTTTTTAAATATTAAAAGTTGGTATATTCCATTCAGGGAATGTAACTCCATTCATCTCGAGAAATGAAACTTAGCCACTGGAGCATGAATCATGATTTTGAATCAATAATCCATTATTTTTCTCGTTTACAAGCATATATAATTTTTGATCTATAATATTGGGAAAACACTTTACTCACGATATTATTATTCCAGTATTATAATCGTGGGTTAGAAAGTTCGAGATAAAATTTTCCAACACGTATTCATTCGAAATACTTCATCCAATTTGAATCTATAACATAAAATTTTATTGGATAAGCAAATGCAAAGAGCTTTTTTTACGGAATATATAGATATTACACAGGGACTACTAGTTATATATGCCATCAAGAAAAGTATACACGACTCTAGTACATATACGTAATTGAATAGTACAAATTTGTCTCATAGTTAAACTTCAAAAATCATAATCATTAAATTATTTCCGCTCCCAGATCGGGTATATAAGATTTGACGTCGGCATCAAATAAGTCATTGATATCTTTTTCTTTGATTCCATTTCTACTCAATAGAGATAAACCAGATTTTTTTTTCATACGGATATCTTCATTTTTTGATGATTTGTCCCCTTTTTTTAGTCCCTTTACCAATATTTTTCCACTTCTAGTGGTTATGGTTATTTTTCCTAGTAGTATTTAGACTACTATGAGACCATAAATTATTCTTTCCACGACCTTAGCCTCTTATGGAGTCCAGGTCACCAGAATTTTAGTTCTAAACATATAAAAAAATGAGCATTGCTATATATCACCTCTTTTTGCTTCACCCATTTATCACCTCCTATGTGTCATCTAATGTGGCATTAAACAAAGAAAAGAGAAAATATTCATTTACAAAAAGGGGTGATATATATCTTTACTCAAAAAAAAAAATCATTTTCTTCAAGGAATATAGTTTTATTTCGGGAAACGATTTTTATATAAATTAAAAACCATTTATTCACTTTAGGGAATATCATTTAGTCAAAAATAATATAAATTATGGGATTACAATACCAAAATCGAGTTATAAAAGATTGTTAATATATAATCTTATAATTATAAATGAATTAAATTCAACTTGATTATTCTATTTGAAAAATTCACCAACGTAGCTTCTATTTTTCATGGTAAAGTGAATTTTCGCTCCATTCTCTTATATATTGGAAAAGTTGCATTTTCTTCCAAAAATGAATTTTTTTCGCGAAATACATATTCATTTGCTTTCGGAAATGGTTATAGATATGCAATACAATGTTAAGCAACTCGCTTATTACCAACACCCAGTAAACTTCAATAAATATAAAAACAGGCTGCATTCACTTCAGGTTATGCAATTTTATTCGCTTCGGGGTACAAAAATAATACAGTAGAACGTAAATCTTAATTTTAAATTAAGAATTCATCTTTTTTTTTTTGGTAAAATATGTTGTTCTATTTCGATTTGAGACATGTTGGAATCTCACAAGTATCGGAAATAATTAATTTATACTTAAGGCATAAATATATGTATATATATATATATATATATATATATATATATATATATAGATAATATATTATCATAGCGCGATTGGTAAAATAAGTTGTTCTATTTGATTTGGTACAAGTTCGACTCTCACACGTATCAGAAACAATTAATTTATGCTTTAGGCATTAATATATGTATATCTAAATATATTAGAATAAACATCACAAGTTGTTTGAACCTTGTGCTAGTAACTAGTTTAATTAAATAAGATTGTAAATAAATTATTTAAGATATAAGATAATCATTTTATTATTATAAAATGTAAATAATTTTAATAAAATAGAATATGAAAAATAAATTATTTTAATAATTTTAAATAATTTGTATATATAGTGCGATAAATCTTAGATTTATACATTTCGGTTTTAACTTTTATTGAAAATGTATGATGGTATTATGATTGATGTAATTTAAAATTCAATTGGTTAGTTATTGGTTAGGTGACTTATTTATCTGTTATAGAGAAGTAAATTTTTAATAATTCAATTAAAAATTTAATTTCATGTTAATATTTTGATAAATATATTGATTCATGATTTATGGGTATGTGAGAAATAAAAAAAATTGTTATAATTCATATATTATGGTGAAATATATCACCGATATATAAAGATTTTATATAATTATATACGATTTATGTATGTACGTAGTATTTTTTTTAGTTTCTAAAAATAATAATTTGAATTTTTACATATTTGATTTAATAAAAAAAATATATGATAAAAAATGTGTTATATATTAAGTTTAATAAAATTATTTTAGTTTGTTAAAAGAAAATATCCATTACGATGACTATTGTAATGAGTCATTCATGGGTAGTAGCTATGTAATGAAAACTCCCATTTTCGTTGTAATGTGATTACGGAAGGAATGGTATTACGAAGTTGATTACGGCGTACCAATCACAGTATTCATGTCTGAATCAGTAATGCCATTACATTACTGATCTCATTACAACATACCAATCACACCCTTATTATATTTTGATTTGGGACAGGTTCGAATCTCCCAAGTCTCGAAAACAATTAATTTATACTTCTGGCATAAATATATGTCTTATATATATAAAAAAATATTGGATTAACAATTGGATTTGGATCCTCTCCTAACTAGCTTTCTATACTAACTATCCTAACAACCAATCATAATTAAGAAAAATATATTTTATTATAGAGTAATGATATTTGTCACCCTTTTTGTATCACCCTTTTATCACCTCCTATGTGTATGCCTACATGGACCAATGAATTGGTTTCTCTATTCTATTTAAATTTTTCTCTATCTTCTATTCAAGGAAATCAATACATATATATAGAAGGGTGATAAAAGGGTGACATAAAAAGGGATGGCATATATCATTACTCTTTATTATATTTATTTATAATTAATTTTTTAATTCCTAAAATACTACACAATTTACATCTCAAGTTACATTTTTTTGGCTACTAATTTTTTTTTATTTTTTTATCCAAATTAATAACAAACTCCCTCCAAAATGCTTCCTACTAAAATAAAACTCCTATTATAATCTTTTAATTGATTTACCAACCATTTATAATATATTTTCAAATCTTATTGTTCATAATCTTAACAACTATAATATAATTAGTTGTTAGGATAGTTAGTATAGAAAGCTAGTTAGGAGAGGATCCAAATCCTTAACAATCATATTGTAGCTCAATCGGTAAAGTATGCTAATCTCTTTACATATGACACAAAAAATATATTTCTAGGCTTCGGGCCTTTCTAGCGTTAGATTTCGAAAGAAAAATAGTTTATGATGCAATGGAAGTCACTTCCTTATCTGTTTGAATAGTATAATGGTTTATGTAAAAAAAAAAAAAGAATAGTATAATGGTATTATATAGGATGCAATGAAAGTCCTTATAATATTTATCGGTTGCAATGGAAAATTCTTATTATATCCACTAAGATAATATAAACTAAAAGAGATAGAAATTGTGTAGAGAATAGCTAGACTAGATGGATAGAATAATATCATTTATTCATTTAAACATATGTGTACAAGATATCCACTTTAGTAGTATTTGCAATAATAACAATATTTATTACTTTTTTATTAAGTAATTAGTTTAAATATTTAATGATAATTAATATTAAAAGAGATATTTATTAATGTTACTTTTACTTATTTTAAAGAGACATTAATGTTATTTTCACTTATTTTAATATAATAATTAATAAATTATTATTATATTTTTTTTTACAATGTAATATCAAAATTTGGATTATTTACCAAAAAAATTTGAGCCAATTAGAGATTAATGCCTATTAAAAAACTTATTTAAAAAAAGGTGCCTAGAATAAGATTTTTTATAGAAAAATGCCTCATCCCAAACTACCCTTATAGTTAACATTTAAGATAAAGAAATTAGAAGAAAAACAAAACAAAAACTAATAAACACACGCGCGCGTCCGTGAAATTTTTTTAAAATCGTCATAACTAATTCTAAAAAAATCGAAAAAATGAAAAATTTATATATTTGGATAAAGCAAATTAATATTTACGTCTATGATTTTTTTCAGAATTTTTTGAATTATTTGATTTTTTTGAATTTTTTTGAATTTTTTAATTAAACATAGAATTCCATGTTTTGATATAAGAAATTTGTTTTCCGCAGACACGAAATTCACTGTTTAAAACATGGAATTCCATGTTCTGCGAATTTAAAAATTAAAAAAAATCAAAAAAACCAAAAAATTCAGAAAAATCCGAAAAAAATCATAGACGTAAATATTAATTTGATTTATCCAAATATGATATTTTTCGATTTTTCTGATTTTTTTTAAATTAGTTATGGCGATTTTAAAAAAATTTAACGGACACGCGCGTGTGATAAAATTAGTAGTAGGTGGTGTGGTGGTGGTGGTGGAGGTGGTGATGGTTGTGGTGGCTGTAGTGGTGGTGGTGGTGGTTGTGATGGGGAAGGCGGTGATGGTTGTGGTGGTGGTGGTGGTGGTGGTGGTGGTGGAAATACCTTATTATTTGTTTAAAATTTAAAAATAAATATTGTATTAAAAATAAATAATATATTTAATAATAAGGATAGTATAGGTATAAAATATATGAAGAGGATGTTTTCTATAAATAATTGTTTTATTAGACATTTATCTCTAAATAAGAAAAATTAGAGGCTTAAAAAAATTAAAGGCATCATTAAAGAAGCATTTATCTCTAATTACCCCAAAAAAATTTCAGCTTTTCAAAATGTTATAAAAGTCACATATCATTACAACCTTCATTTCTATCATTAACGGTAATAATAAATATTCTTTAAACCAAACCAAAAAAATTCAAACCAAAAACTCTTCAGTTTTTCAAAATTTAAAAACATTACATATCATCACAATATTCATTTCTTTTATTAACGGTAACAAAAAAAAATTCAAATCTATTACACTCAGTGATTAGATACAAAAATCGAGGAGAATTAGAGCTTCATTCATTACACTCAGTGATTAGGGTACACCTAACCCCTTCTGAATTCATTCCTCTTCATGAGTTAAGACTCCGACTAGAATCACTAGGCAGCACCACCAATCTCCTCCGTATCACCATTATAAACCACCAATTCTACCCCCAAACACTCAATCGCCTCTCCATTCTTCAACCTCCGACGGTTCCGTTTCATCGTCTCTTCTGCCGTGGCCGTTCAGTGGCGCCATCCCAAAGACGCAACCGCCTCTGCAATCTTCAACCTCACTGGTCCGCTTCATCCTCTACGGATCCTCTAATCTTCCGTGGCTGTTCAGTGGTATTATCATTTCTTAGATTCTTTTATACAATTAGGTTAATTTCCTTAAATTTTTAAAATAATTTTACTAGTGTTAATGGGACATCATCAGAAATTATATTTAATTGCAAATATTGTCCGTTTTATAAATTAATTTGCATCATTTTGGTCCGTATGTTATGTGAAATAGCAAATTATACCTTGTGCAATTTTGATACCTTTGAGGTTGAATAAGATTAGTAGCAAGTTCTTGGGAATGTTTGAAAGATTTTCACTCTTTCTTCATTTATAAAGATTACCTGTGAGGTATCGAGTTCTTGTTATAAAGATTAGTTGTGTTTCTATTTTAGGCTGTTGTAATATATAGGAAGATAATGGAATATAATTAGACATGAAGTTTTATTGGACAATATAGAGATTATGATTAATACTTGAATAGAGCACTTAGTGGATCTGATATAGGATGGGGAAAATATTTGACCCCATATATTCTGTCAGTCCCCCAAAGTTTGAGAATCTTAGACACCCTAGGTTTTTAAAACTATCTATTTAGGGACCTAGAGTGCAATTAACACAGAATTGTGGCTTAGGAAGTATCATGGATGATTTAGTGTTCATGAATTATGTTCTTGTCAATTCCATTAATTAGCAGGGGATTGTGAATTGTTTTTTAATCAATAGTAAAATTGATCTTTGAAGTTGATTAAATGTAAATGTTTTGCAGATTTGGTTATTTTACAAGGGAGAGAGAATGTATATGTCTCAGAAGAAAACTCTCGGAGCACTCAAGGATACAAGGTATCTTTTCTTAAATAACATTATACCTTTTATTGTATCTGATTCGTTTTGTAGGTCAGTTTGTATATTTTTGTCATAAAGCTTGGCCCTTAAATTTAATATCTCCAGCTTCACAATTTATTTCGTTTGTTCACTTTTTTTTTTTCATTCCATTATCCTTTTGTAAATCGTAGTATTAAGTTTCGAACACACGTGTTTCTTTTTCGATCTTTCATTGTCTGCTTATAGTGATATTAAAGAAGAAACTAGGGGACACATATCTCTGTACTTGTTGACTGTGTAATGGGGCCCACTTTGAGAAAAACCACAATAAAATATTTGTTTAGTTCATTTTCACATGCAGCTAGTGATTCGAATAATACAACTGTGTCTACTTTAGTTTATTTTTTCACATTTTCTTTATATCTACGAGGATGATTTAATTTATATATTAAATGCAGATCTTTGTTGGTGGTTTGGATGAGCATTTGAAGCAAGTGTGAATCCTTGTTTCAATTTGCTAACAGGTAATAAAGTAAATTAAATTAATTGATTTTTTAAAACTAAATTAATGTCGTGAATTAGGTGTTGTGGGGAACAAGCTATATCAGGACAAAGCATTCGAGTTTCGTGGGGAAGGAGTCCTTGTAACAAACAGGTTTGATATTATTTATTTTATAATATTTTTTAAATGAGTTTTTATTAATATATGGATTTTGGTCTCGCTTTCTTAGCCGGAGCAAGCTCACAATCTTCAGAAGAATTCGAAAATGATGTTTTTTGGTGGTTCTCTGTTTCAGGAGCTATTTTCGTAAGTCTTTTGTTTCATTTATTGTAAATTACCTATGTGGTCCTTTTTCTTTGACAATTTAGTCCCTTGTAAACATAACCTGTTGATTTGTGACAATGTTGGTCCTTTTCTTTATTTCGTTACATTATAGGCAGCTTTTATCAATATTGTGACTAAAATAGCCTTATAATGTTATTTATACCTTGTTTTGTGTTTCTACAGGCACAAATTCGTGACTTTGGCTGGTTACTTTGAAATCAAATCATCGCATGAACTGGATTGGATTTTCTGTTGCTCGTCAATTGAACTCAAAGTAAGCTCTAAATCCAAGATAAATACACATCTAAAGATAATTTACTGTAATTTACAGCTACATACCAATTCTTGCAAGAAATCTGTTATTATGTTTAGATTATTGTTATTTTCTTGAATATATGTGTGTTTTCCTCTGCATGTGCGTTTTTATAAATGCTGATAACATTAAATTGTGAAGCCTATAATTAATGCTAGATTTGAAATTATTGTATGAAGATAATAAATAGTTTAGGTTCAATTCTCGGCTTTGAAGTTTTTAGTGGTATTCAAAATCTGAGTAAGATCTAGTACATATTGCAAGGTATAAACAAATAAAGTCCTCATGAATAAATTGAGCTTTTATCCAATTTTGATCATATGATATACTATGTTGTAGGTCCAAGTTTCATGGAGATAGAAGTTTCTCCAATTATACCAAAGGTAACAATCAACCTTGTTGTTTACGTGAAATTACATGAATACCCCTTTGATATTCCTTTTGTCTTTCAGGATTATGGATGTGCTGGTCAAGCATGATTATTGCATAAGGCACACATCTGAAATAACTATGATTTGTTCATTTAAAGCAACTTGTTTCTTAACAATTTTACGATGATGAACGTTGAAGGACTTGGAGGTTAATATGAAGTTATGACAGGAACAAGGAAGCTTTCTAGACTGATAAAGAGAGGTTCAAAAGTGACCATATGCTTGTAATGTAAGTTATCCTAACCGAGTCAAACAATTTGTCATTTAGACCCTATTTTTGTGTCTTATTCTTCTTCTTCTTCCATGTGATGGATGTGTAGCTTGCATGGTATTATCTTAAAGAGAGAGCAAGCGCTGAGGCCTTTCCACCTCCACCATATATCTCATCTTATCTCATATTCTTTAATATTATTATTATATTATTAATGACATCATCATCAATCTTGTGCTAGTTCTAAAATTTAATAATATTATGGAGTGGTATGAGGCGCCCATACCACTCAAATATTTGAATGGTGAACAAGTACGAGAATGGTGATGAACCTCTAACAGTTTGCATAACTTGTTGATATATTAAATTTTAATGATTATTTTCAGGTAATTGATTTGTTTTTTGTGATTTGCGAAAGTCAAAATGGTAAGCAAGGTAGCTCTCCCAAGGAAGCATAACATGTCTGTATTGCTCTCACGGTGAGTTTTAGATTATTTATGTGTTGGTCCCCAATGTTTACATTCTTTTACAAACGAAATAATTTCAAAATATCTCTCATTTTGAAAATGCCTGGTTTTTCTTGTAGTTCTTATCCCATTCATTAGTCTCATCTAATTGGTGGTTTTTTGTATCAGGGAAATCCATTCTCTGGTGCTACTTGTGGTTCTGTCCTAGTACTTTTGAATGTGAGAGCATTGGTGATTTTGTGGGTTACATTCTTATCCCATTCATCAGTCTCATCTAATTTTGCTTCTTCACATATTATTATGTAGGGATTGTGTGTATGCTTGCTCATAAGGTACTACTCTAACTTTGCTTATATATTATATCATATCATAGTAAGCCTCCAGAGCAGGCATTCATTATTCATCTCACAACTAACTACTAGTGTATCTTCTCAACTCTTTTCTTTTCTTTCCTTTTCTTCATTGCATCTCATCTAATATCATATACATTGCATCTCGTTTCATCTCATATGCATTGCATCTCGTTTCATCTCATATACATTTCATTTCATGTGCATCGCATCGCATCTCATATGCATTTCATCTCATGTGCATTGCATATCATGCATTTCATCTCGTTTTATATTACATTAATGACAACACCAATCTTGGCCCCTTTTCGACAAGGAAAGGCATTTACTGATTCTAAACTTGTAAGAGGTAACATTTATTACAATTTATAATTGTTAAAGTAATCTCATAATTCTAAACTTTACTTACTTGATTTTCTTTCAGCTTACTATACTCATGAAACTCTTCTATTATGATGATTTTATTACGGTATTGTATTTGACTTCCAAATTAGCTGAACAAATTTGGTTATCTTTTTCTTTTTTTAATTATTTCCAAATATAACATACTACATGATCTAGAAGCCTGCACAGAGAAGGAAGGACATAATTCCTGGCTCAAAAATCCTTCGAAATGAAGGTTGGAAATATTAACAGTAGGCATCTTCATTTAGCTCTCAAGGTAATACTACTAGTACCTCTCAGAAATAAAAAAAATAAAAATTCATGGCATGTTATAAAAAATTGTATGCTGATTATTTATACAGGTTAAGAGTGTGGTAGATCCTTGCGAGGATGAGAATGATGTTAGCTTGGGAGACGATTCTCTTCAAAAAGACGAGTCCAGTGAATCAGATAGCGAGGCAAGTTTCCAATCCATCTATCTGTTTTCAAGTATTTACACAATTGGTCCCTGTGTTATCAGCATGTTTCGAAAAACATGGGGTTGTTTACTATATCATAACACAGGGACCATCCGTGTAATTAACCCTTAGTTATTTGATACTTAAATTTACTGTAATTTACAGCTACATATCAATTCTTGCAAGAAATCTGTTATTATGTTTTGATTATTGTTAATTTCTTGATTATCTGTGTGTTTTCCTCTGCATGTGCGTTTTTATAAATGCTGATAACATTAAATTGTGAAGCCTATAATTAATGCTAGATTTGAAATTATTGTATGAAGATAATAAATAGTTTAGGTTTAATTCCCGCCTTTGAAGTTTTTAGTGGTATTCAAAATCTGAGTAAGATCTAGTACATATTGCAAGGTATAAAACAAATACAAAGTCCTCATGAATAGCTTTTAAGCTTTTATCCAATTTTGGTCATGTGATATACTATGTTGCAGGTCCAAGTTGCATGGAGATAGAAGTTTCTCCAATTATAACAAAGGTAACAACAGTCCAACCTTGTTGTTTATGTGTAATTACATAAATACCCCTTTGATATTCCTTTTGGCTTTTTTAGGATTATGGATGTCCTGGTCAAGTATAATTACTGCCTAAGGTACACATCTGAAATAACCATTCTATTAGAGTGAACTTGAAAGGACTTGGAGGTTAATATGAAGTTATGACAGAAACTAGGAAGCTTTCTAGACTGATAAAGTGAAGTTGACAAGTGACCACATGCTTCTATTGTAAGTTATCCTAACCGAGTCTAATAATTTTGCCACTTAGACCCTGTTTTTGTGTCTTATTCTTCTTCTTCTTCTTCCATGTGATGGATGTGCAGATTGCTTGGTCTTATCTTAAAGGAGAGAGCAAATGCTGTGACCTTTTCACCTCCACCATATATATATCATCTCATCTCATTTTCTTTAACATTATTACTATTATATTATTATTAATGACATCATCACCAATCTTGCACTGGTTCTTAAATTTAATAATATTATGGAGTGGTATGAGGCGCCCATAACACTCCAATATTTGAATGGTGACTCAGTACGAGAATGGTGATGAATCTCAAAATAGTTTGCATAACATCTTAATATCTTGAATTTTAATGATTCTTTTCAGGTACTTCATTTGTTTTTGCGATTTGCGAATCAAAATGGTAAGCAAGATAGCTGCTTGTTGATTGTTTTTTTTAAAGATTTTATATTAACAGGTGAAAGTTTACAGCAGATGGAAGAGCTCCCAAGTCCCAAGGAAGCATAACATGTCTGTTATTTCTCACGGTGAGTTTTAGATTATTTATGTGTTGGTCCCAAATGTTTACATTCTTTTCCAAACAAAACAATTTCAAAATATCTCTCATTTTGAAAATGTCTGGCTTTTTTTGTATTAATAATGTGTACTAATTGGTGGTTTTTTGTATCAGGAAAATCCATTCTCTGGTGCTAGTTGTGGTTTGGTCCTACTACTTTTAAATTTGAGAGCGTTAAAGATTTTGTGGGTATTATTTAAAAGTTGAGGGTTTTGTATGTTGGTTAGGTACTCGGATAAACTGAATCCAGAAGCATGGTACCTGATAAGGTACACCACACTACACTACTCTTACATACATTCTTATCCGTGCTTGCTTATAAGGTACACACACTACTCTCTAACTTTGCTTCTACACATATTCATATCATATCATAGAAAGGCTTTGGAGCAGGCATTCATTATTCATCTCACAACTAACTACTAGTATCTTCTCAACTCTTTTCTTTTCTTTTCTTTTGTTCATTGCATCTCATCTCATATCATGCATTTCATCTCATATGCATTTCATCTCATATGCATTGCATTGCATCTCGTTTCATCTCATATACATTTCATTTCATGTGCATTGCATCGCATCCCATATGCATTTCATCTCATGTGCATTGCCTTGCATCTCATATGCATTTCATCTCATCATCTCGTTTAATATTACATTTATGACAACACCAATCTTGGCCCCTTTTCGACAAGGAAAGGCATTTACTGATTCTAAACTTGTAAGAGGTAACATTTATTACAATTTATAATTGTTAAAGTAATCTCATGATTCTAAACTTTACTTACTTGATTTTCTTTCAGCGTACTATACTCATGAAGCTCTTCTATTATCATGATGTTAGGTATTGTATTTAACTTCCAAATTAGCTGAAGAAATTTGGTTACCTTTTTTTTTTTTTTTGTAATTATTTGCAAATATAACACACTATATGATCTTGCAGCCTGCTGATTATGAGCCTCCTTTTTTCCGAGGCTGCACAGAGAAGGAAGGACATAATTCATAATTCATGTTTTATAAATCCTTCGAAAATAAAGGTTGGAAATGTTATAACAGTAGGCATCTTGTTTTAGCTCTCAAGGTAATACTACTAGTACCTTTCAAAGATAAAATAAAAAACAAAATTCATAGTCATGTCTTATAAAAAATCGTATGCCGATTATTTATACAGGTTAAGAGTGTTGTAGATCCTTGCGAGGATGAGAATGATGTTAGCTTGGGAGACGATACGAGTCCAGAGAATCAAATAGCGAGGTAAGTATCCAATCCATCTATTTGTTTTCAAGTAATTACACATTTGGTCCCTGTGTTATCAGCATGTTTCGAAAAACATGGGGTTGTTTACTATATCATAACAAAGTGACCATCCGTATAATTAACCCTTAGTTATAATGGATTTGAAAATGACTCTTGACTTTTAGTTTAGTAAATAAATAAATAAATATTAGGTATTTATTAATAGCTTCTTTCATTATGTGGGATTTGAAAGAGTTAATTGGTACGTTTCAGGGAGATGGATCTATTATTAGTACCTTATTCCTCAGTTAATCCAGTGGCCAGCAAGGTAATTATTACATCCTCTAAAGTTTTTTTTTTCTATCTTTTATCTTTCGGAATAGTCAAGTAAACCCTGTTGGTTTGCAGATTCTAATGGCAGCTCAATTTCGATTCAGGGATGCTGAAACGTATATAGTATAAAAGGATGCTCCTGGATTGCAAGCTACTTAAACACCAAGTAAAATTAGCCTTTAAAACGGAGATGAAGAACCTTTTTGTAAATTCTTTTCAAGTTACAAATAAGGTACATGTTTTTCTCAAAGTGATGGCGTAATCTAAAGGTTAATAATGTAATTTCACCATCTTCCTTACCCTATGATGCACAGGTGCTCACATGTCATGGTGGCATGGTCGTTGAATGGGAAAAGAAGTAGCTCCAATTAAGACAAAGGTAACAATTCAACCTTGTTCTTTATGTGAATTTACATAAATACCCCTTTGATTGTTCCTATTGGTCCACTCTTCTTTAACCATTGGTAATATTCTTTCTCACTTGCTATATGATCATCAATTGACTGTAAATTCACCTGTTAAGAATAGGACTATGTGGATTAGATCTCTTGAACGAGTAAATACTTTTCAAGATACAAATAAGCTATGTGATGGTTATATTTCAAGGTAAATATTTGCAATATATTTCAAAAGGTAAATATTTTTTGAAGTTGACCCTCTATTTTTTCTTTTACAGCATTGTTACTCAGAATATAAGGGAGCTGTATAGATTCACGTGCTGGTTTGTATATACTGTTTTCCTTCTTATGAAAATTTCCTGGAGGTTAATATGGAATTATGACAGAAACTTGGAGAGCAAGGAAGCTTTTGAGACTGATAAAGAGAAGTTCACAAGTCAGCATATGCTTCTATTGTAAGTTTCCCTAACCGAGTGAATCAATTTGTCACTTAGACCCTGTTTTTGTGTCTTATTCTTCTTCTTCCATGTAATGTGATGGATGTACAGATTGCATGGTCTTATCATAAAGAGAGAGCAAGCGCTGAGACCTTTTCACCTCCACTACAGTCTCAAGTATCTCATCTCATATTCTTTAATATTATTAATATTATATTATTAATGACATCATCACCAATCTCGTGCTGGTTCTAAAATTTAATAATATTATAGAGTGGTATGAGGCGCCCATACCACTCAAGTATTTGAATGGTGACTAAGTACGAGAATGGTGATGTTGAGGTCTTTTTTTAACATTTATACTTGTCCTCAGACTTTGAGGCATTGGAAAGATCACACTCTATATGTCCAAGACAAGTTTGCAATATTTAGTGGACGAATAGTCTTTTGCAAGGTTAATCAACTGTCTGTGCCGTGCCGTGCCTTCCCGTGCCAGCCGGACCGTGCTATGTGACTGCCGTGCTGAGCTGTGCCGAGCCTGCCGTGCTTTTTGCCGAGCCGAGCCGTGGCTGAGCCTAGGGATGACAAAGGTTCCGTTAACCTCCAAAAAAAATCAATAACCATAACTCAAATCGTAACATATAAAAAACCATAACCGACGAAAATGTCTTTCCAACAAAATAAAAAAACCCTCCTGTCTTTCGAACAAAAAAAAGAGAACATTAGAGTCTAATTTTAGAGAGTTTAATTACATGAATTCCCATCTATAGGATTTAATTCAATACATTTAGCTAACATGAATAGGTAGTTACTTTCCTGGTCCAATATTTTTTGGTAATTTATTTTTGTTTTCAAAGATTTTTATTCTTTTTTATTTTTTGAAGTCTCTACTTTTTTTTTTTAACTAAGTAATTTTCGTTTTTTTGTTTTTTAAGAAATTTAAATTAACTTTAAATAAGCTTAACTATATTTTTCTTTTTCTTTATTTTATGTTGTCATATTTTTAAGGGTTATAGAAATATTAAAGATAATAATGAAATAATACTTCTTATTATTTATTTTTCAATCAAATTAAATAAAATACTTTAATGAAATTTGAAGAAATATTTATAAATTGGTTGAAACAGAATTTGTCGGATTAAAATTATATTAAAGTTTTTTAGAACTAAGAGTCTAAAATAGGGAATAGTAGTTGAAAAAGTATTTTCAGAAAATAATATTTGAGATAGGAGTATTTGACAAAAAAAGGAACTCTTCTATCTTTCGAACAAAAAAAAAAAAGAACTCTAGTGTCTTTCGATCATAAAAAGGTAAGTCTCCTGTCTTTCAACAAAAAGGAACTTTACTGTCCTCATACTAATTTTTGAAAAAATATCTACACGAAAAAATACTTCTAAAGAAAACAAAGCCGAAGCTGAAGCACACCTTGAGGAAGTGGAAGTGGAAGCTAAGTGAGGTCCAAAAGCTATCCTCTTCTTATTGAATTTGGTCTGTCGCCTTGAGGAGGAGATGAAGGAGCGAACGCATTTCGAGCTAAATTCCCGTTCTGGTGGAACTCCCTAAAGCTATCTATATTTTATGATCTTATTAAATTTAAACTCAAAATTATTCATTTTATTTTTTTCACTTACAATAAGTGGTTTTCAGTTTTTTTATATTTAAAACCATAAAACTTTTAAACCGTTGCCATCCCTGGGCCCAAGCCAAGCTGAGCAGAGCTGTGCCTGTCTGTGCCGCGCCGTGCCGAGCCGTGACTTTCACCGTGCCTAGCCGTACGTACCGGGTCGTGCCGTTGCCGTGACGGGTTGAGGAAGCTTTTGAACCTTATATAAACAGGTAAATTTGTTGTTACAATAATCCATATATATATATATGCTGCTGATTTTAAAGATTATCCTTTTAGCTTTGTTATATATATTGATTGTATCAATATTTTGTTGTTTAAAACAGTGACATAGAGGATGAAATAGGAGTTGTGGAGTCTGAGTTTGAAACAGGACAAGAAGGAAAAGGAATGGAGAGATTGTTTTTGACTAATATCGAATAAACTGGTAAACTTGCTGTTTCAATGTTTATTTTTTCTTATTCTCCTCCATCTTTTGTTTTAGCACTGGAAAATCACATCTCAGACCAAAGCATTCAAATATTTACCTTGGGTTTCAGATGTCACCGGTATACAAGGATATTCTTAAAGATGAATGAATACGCACAAGTTATATTTGGTATTTGCTACTTGATTTGATATTTCTTTTGGCTTAGTACAGGGTTACTGCATAAGCATTGGCAAAAATAATCTCATCTGAGAGCAAAGCATTATTATGACAGCCTGACAAGGAAGTTATGACCGAAACAAGGACTTGGAGGTAAATATGAAGTTATGACAGAAACATGGAGATCAAGGAAGCTTTCGAGACTGATAAAGACAAGTTCACAAGTGACCATATGCTTGTATTGTAAGTTATCCTAACTGAGTCAAACAATTTTGCCTCTTAGACCCTGTTTTTGTGTCTTATTCTTCTTCTTCCATGTGACGGATGTACAGATTGCATGGTGTTATCTTAAAGAGAGAGCAAGCGCTGAGGCTTTTTCACCTCCACCATATATCTCATCTCATCTCATTTTCTTTAACATTATTATTATTATTATACTATTAATGACATCATCACCAATCTCGCACTGGTTCTAAAATTTAATAATATTATGGAGAGGTATGAGGCGCCCATACCACTCAAATATTTGAATGGTGAAAAAGTACGAGAATGGTGATGAACCTCAAACAGTTTGCATAACATGTTGATATATTGAATTTTAATGATTATTTTCAGGTACTTCATTTGTTTTTTCGAGTTGTGAGTCAAAATGGTAAGCAAGGTAGCTTGTGGATTGTTTTTTAAAGATTTTAGATTTTAACATGTGAAGTTTACAGCAGATGAGCATCCAAGGACGCATAGCATTTTGTTATTGCTCTCATAGTTGTTCACGGTGAGTTTTAGATTATTTATGCGTTGGTCCCTAATGTTTACATTCTTTTACAATACAAAACAATTCTTTCAATTAAGTCAATTGCTAATCGATGATGTCTAGGTGTACCCCAAGAAAAGAACGAATGGGCTTTTACTTTGACATGGAGGAGTTGAAAATGATGGAAAGGCTTTGGGGTGAGAATTTCTTTAACCCTGCTATCAACAACACTTGCATGCATGAATTACCACTTTTTATAACATTTTCTTGAATTTACAGCATCTCATCATTAAAGACATTACTGAGCACGTCATATCAAGCGTGCAACTGGACTCAGGTTTGAACATTTATAGATAGGCCTGTTAATTTACTCTCAAGATACAAATAAGGGACATGAAAGGGGTATATTTCTCTTAGTGATCTTAAGGTAATTTCACCATCTTATGCGCATGTGCTTGCTGTTTCACGTCTCATGGTGGCTTCATCTTCTTTTTTTTTTAAATTTATGTAATTGTTTTTAGTTTATCTCTTTCTTTTGCGGCTCTATATGGTAAGTCATAGCATCTCATTACATGCATCTCAATGCATTGCATTTCATCTAATGCATTGCATCTCATTTCATCATGAAGTTGACACTGCTTCTTCTTTTTACAGTATTGTTACTGAGAATATAGATTGGTGCTAGTTTGAATCTTTCTGAATGCATTACTTGTGAGGTATCAAAGTGCTTCTTTTCCTCTCATCTTTCTTAAAGTGTCAGTTATGTACCTTTTTCTAAACTAACCTATTTTCCAAGATTGAGCGAGGCAAAACACATGTTAAATCAAGCTCTCGGTCCATGCACGAGTCTCAGCATAGCCAAGTTTCTTAGTTTTGAACAGGTTTATTTATTTCTTTGGTGCTACTTTTAAGTTTTTCTTTTTCTTTACATTGCTTCATTTGTCCTTGTGCTCAGAATTTGAACAACGCTCTATCTCCATATAGATTAGGGCTTTGATCCAAAAGGAAAAAGTAAGAGTGAGGTAATTTATTCATTATGCATCTCAGGTTATCACTATATATACTAGCTAAATACAAACTATATGTCAGTTTTGCATCATTTATTTGGATTAACATTTTGTTTGGTATATTGCAAGGGAGAATAATATGAAACTTTCAACTGGATTTGAATTTACGAGACGATTCTTGAAGGCTGCTCAATTAGACAAGAAAGTAAGGACCTTTAGTGTAATTTTTCTTATAAGCAACAAAGTAAAGGTAGTCACTTCTTATATCTTACTCTTACGTTTGATATTCCTTTTGGCTTAATTCAGGGTTACTGGAAATGCATTGGCTACAGAGTGTGAAGGTATTTTTCATTATTCTTTATCACTTGCTTTCTTCTTGGTCCTTGATTCATGTCTACCCTTTAGTTTAGGGTCTTGTTTTTACAGTATTGCTACTCTAGCAGGTAGTTAGAATATGAGGGAGCTCTATAGATTCCGTATTTTTCTTCTGAGGTATTAAGTGCTCGTATATCTTCTTTTCCTCTCCATCTCCCAAACATTAGTTCCTGTAGGTTAATATGAAATTAGAATTAGAATTTGGAGTTTGATTAATCAGAGATGACTGTGTTGTGCGATAGGATCAGTATCTGGGTCAATGGCTCTTTGAATGATGCTTTTATTGCACTATAACTATTGCATGTAGCTGAGCTATGTTCCTGTATATTCACATACATGTCTCTGTATTGGGATTTTTGCAGGAAAATACAAATTCAAGGCTTGAATGAATCTGTAAGCATATCTCAAGTAATAGGATCTTCCTTGAGAGGGAATGGGTGAAATGGACATTACAGGCGCGCATGTCCCTTGCAGGTCACTCTCAGGTGCAAAATTATGCCATTTCTTTATTTTTACTCGTTATCTTATTTTTTTCTATATATATTTTATTATTAAGTTATAGACCAAGTTTCAATGTATATAGTACTAAACATGCAAAATACTTTAGAGAATGGTGAGTGACTAGTGTCTCAACATAAATCTTGATGACTTGCTCTTTATGTATGTGGCAGGCAAGCAGGCACTCAACATTAACAACTTTGATGCTGCTATGGGGTGAGAGTTGTTAACATTTTTCAAGATATTCCACTCAAACTCCCCCTTTTTCTCTATATGTATATTTTAATTAAATTTTCTTATTCTTTCTTTGTAACTTTTTCACAGGTTGAATTGCATTTGCGTTTGATTTTTAAAGTGTCTGTGTTTGTGTTTGTGGATCCTTTCCTAAACAAGCCTAGAATACAATATTCCTTCAAAATATAGGTCAATCAAATCGTGTTTTCCTTTTAGGCCTTTTGACCATTTGCCCTAAAAATAGCATAATAAAACAAAACAAAAAAACGACTTATAAATATACTAATCACACAACCTATATCATCTTATTTATCCTATCAACTGGAAGAATCTCCACCACAACCACCACTACTAGAAAAAAAGGGAAGAATGGGATTTAATATTTAAACTTATGAACAAAGTTTTGTTGACAAACCATTCTTTGAAAATCATGTATAATGAGGAATTATTACTGGATAGAACATATAAAAGGCAATACGACTAAGTTCAACAACACTCAATTCAATTAGGCACGAGTGAGAATCAAATCTTTTCTTTTATCTTTTTTTTGCGTACATGAGAGGCTAAAAGCCGTTAAGAAAAGGAGATTACAAACAAATCAATTGTTTTATTAAGATTTTTTTTTGAATACATGGGAGAGCTGCTTTGGACTCGGAGTCATTTTGACTCTAATGAGATTTGATCCCAAAATGTCTTGATCTCTGCGGAGTAGCCTAACCACTAGGCCAATTATCGATCTCAATTTTACTAAGAATTTAATATAACTTTAGCTGTTGCACAACTAATTCTATCTCTAGTTATTAAATTCCAAATAAAATCAGGAGGATCAATAAAATCCAAAGCCTGGGATTGCATTCTTGCCCCTTCTCTCACCAATTTCTCATCTTAATACTCACAAATATTTTTTCCACTTTAAATAGTAACTCTTAAAATTAGTTTTGTTATTTTGAACAATCAATTTTACCTTTATCCAATTAATTCATTATTTTTTAATTTTCAATCATAAAAATCATATATTTATAAATATAACTAATAAAAATATAGTTATATTTATAAATATATAATTATATTGTACATCATTTATTTACATATAATTTTGATTAATATATAACTATATTTTTTTATAAGAATAATTATAATAAATATTTTCTGTACTTTTCATTAAAACATGAGCCATTAAATTATAAATGCCTATTAAAAAACTTATTTGTTAAAAGTATCATTCAATAAAATTATTTCTTAGAAACATCTCTTCACAAAAACACTCTTATATAATAATTTTAATTACTCTATTATTTATTATTTAAATTCAATCATTTTATTACATTAACCCACCACCACCACCCACCATCCCACAACCACCACTACCACTACAACTTCAACTACCACCACAACCACCACCGCAATAACAACCACCACCACCACTAGGGGTGAGCACGGTTTGGTTCGGCTCGATTTTTGGCTATAACCGAAACCGAAACCGAATGATTCGGTTTTTAAAGGTGCCGGTACCGAACCAAACAGTTTTTATCGGTTTTCGTTTTTCTATATGTTCGGTTCAGTTTTTCTCGGTTTTAGTATGTGTTTAATTCAATAGTTGTATATATTTCAAGAGCGTTTACATGAGACATTTTATTTTTTAACAAAATCGTAAAAAAATAGTTTCAAAGGAATATTTATATTAGTTGTAAACACATAATTTCAAAGCAGTGTTCATGATGGTAAAAAAAAGGAATGTTTATGTTTTGATTTGACCCATACAGGGAAATTGCATTTTTGATGCTCAAATATTATATATTAGTCATAAACAAATAATTTTAAAGAAATATTTATAAAATTTAATGTGTATGCTTTACTTTAAACAAATATTAATAAACGAAGGATTTTTTTAAAATATATAGATTAATGACTTATGTAAAAATATGTTGCATATTATAACATTTTTAGGGACGGTGCATGTCATATATAGATATTTTTGTTTTCCAAAATTACTCCATTTTTTATCCCATTGTCATAATCCTTCAAGAATATAAATTAAATTCAAGAATGTCTTAATTTTTGTATATTTTCGGTTCGGTTTTTTCGGTTCGGTTTTTTCGGTTCGGTTTAGCATAGAAAAACCGTACGGAACCGAACTTTTTCGGTTTTTAAAAAAGCTTATACCGAACCGAACGGTTTTGTCGGTTTTCGGTTTTTTCGGTTTTTTGGATCGGTTCGGTTTTTCGGTTTAGTTTTGCTCACCCCTAACCACCACCTAATACTAATTCAATCACACACATGTGTTTGGGAATCTTTTTTTAAATTGTCATAACTAATTCTAGAAAATGCCGAAAATAAAAAAATTGTATTTTTGGGTAAATCAAATTAATATTTACGTTTATGATTTTTTATTCTTTTGAATTATTTGAATTTTTTTTTTTGTTTTTCGCAGATACGAAATTCATTGTTTCAAACAGTAAATTTCATGTCTTGAAGAGTGAATTTCATATGCGAAAAAAATTTAAAAGAAACAAAAAAATCGTAGTCGTAAATATTAATTTGTTTTATCGAAAAATGAATTTTTTTAATTTTTCTGATTTTTTTAGAATTAGTTATGACAATTTTAAAAAAAAATCTCGGACGCGCGCATGTGGTGAAATTAGTAAAAAAAGAAGTAGGTGGTGGTGGTTGTGGTGGTAGTGATGGTGGTGGTGGTGGAACTACCTTATTATTTGTTATTTTATCAAAAATAAAATAATATATTTAATCATAAAGATAGTAAAAATATATAAAAGTTAGAGAAGACGTTTTCTATAAAATATTATTTTATTAGACATTTTTCTATAAATTATATTCATATTTATGTAACAAGTGCAATCTATAAAATAGGATTTAAGATAATGTTATATAATCAATAGTACTATAAAATTTTATAATTTTGACTTTTAACTTTCTTGTAAAATTTTAAAAAAATAGTGTGTTTGAGATAAATTAAATTTTATATTAATAATGACGAGATGTCATGTTATGAAAGCCTTAATTTTGTTTATCACCTTATAGATGAAAATCTAAATTATAAAGAGATTATTAAAGATACTCAAGTTCTTTAACTCAAATTTTTTAGAATTTTCAAAATTCTTTTTCTTAATTTTAATTCTATCGTTCAAATAAACTAAAAAATTTCACAATTTTTGTGACTTATTATTAATTTTTATTTTTCTAAATATTAAAAACCTAATATAAAGTTTCGTCCTGAATTTTCAAATTATCGAGTTTGACCTTATATATGAAATTGGTTGGCTCTTCAAAAAACATATTTGGATTCAAAAAATTTGGTAGATCATGAATCTTAAGGTTTATGCAAGACTTTTGGAAAGAGAAATCTAAGATTAACTACTAGAATATTCTCTTTCTAAATGGCTCTCCAAACTCAATGCTCCTTCCATTCTTATTGGAGATTTTAATGGCATATCTAAGTTCTTGGAAAATTAAACAGAGTGTCGGAATTGAAAAAAACCATAAAAATATGGGAGCATTTATGAACAACTGGTGATAAAAAGTTGGTGAAGTATAGGAGAACTACCCTAAAGCTTGTTAAAAGATCTTTTATATAGTTTAAACCCTAAACACTCTCTAAAACTAAGCTATTATGACTTCTCCAATGGCACCTTAACAGGGCTAGAGCACTTATCCGGTTGGTGGAGCTAAGTGGCCGACTCCCTCCTTCATTCTCTTCTCATTTTCTCAATAAAGCTGATATAGATACCCTTTTAGATCTACTTCCTCAAATGGCATCTAAGGTTAGAAACACATGATAGGTTATTAACAAACAAGTAACAAAACAAATAATGCAAGATGGCAAAACTATTACCAGTACAAGTGACAAGCAAACCTGAACATGTAGTAGTGTTACAATTATTCAAAGGAGTGTGAGCCCTATACCTCTGGAAATGGTATAGATCCCAAGGTGGGTAACCCTGAAAAGAAGAACACTATAATGGATATTAACTACTCAGAAAAGTTCCCCCTACTCAAATCCCTTGTGAAGGATTTAGGGGAATCCTATGTATCATCATTGCAGGTAGAGGTCCAATCACCTAGTGCAACTGTTATCTCTAGCGGCGTTATAAAATAATCTACTAATCGACACCCCTAAAGATCACTCCCTGCAAGAGTACGATTCATTTGAAAGTAATTAATAAGTATATAAGATTGTTCTCCACATGGACTATGAGGTTAACTACAATCGTGTTTTTAGGAAACGTAGATGATTTAGTTGCAATTACTAAAAGACAAAAGGTAAAAATAACATATTTGTCTTGGTTATCTAATTAAAAGACTAAGATGCAATAACATAAAATTAATTATAATTAATCTAAGAAATAAACTACAACTAAACAAGAGAATGAGATTGAGAAGTATAACTTAAGTTTGCTAGTAACCCCATATCGTAATAAGTTGATTATTCTAGTTATAAGGGCCGATTGAGAAGTTATGCTAATTAGGATTCTAACTTCCTTCTAACTCCCTTCAGGGTAGCTTAGAAGGCTACCTAACACCGCAAGAGTTCTCTTACGAGTGAAATCTTAAAAGAATGATCAACGCTAATGGTAATTTACCTATACGATTATCCGCTAGTCAAGCTCGTCATGATCACTAACACACACCAGACACACCAAACGTATATGAATTCTCTCTGTTTCCCAATCCTCCGTCAGGATGATAGTTTAAGGCACTAAGGTCAATCTATATTTGATCAATATATAGAAAGATAATAATTCAATTCATAAACAACAATAAACAATTACCTAATTCAATTAAACATCAATTGGTGCCAAATAACATAATAGTAATGCTATATATCACCCCTTTCACCCTTTATGTGGCATTAAATAAAAGAGAGAGAAAAAGTCATTAAGAGAAATATTAAGATTGATTTTTAAAACCTCCACATAGGCTCCACATAAGGGGTGAAGGGGTACTATATAGCATTACTATTATGTTATTTAGTTTCTTTATTATTGTATTATTAACATTAATTATGTATTATAACTAAAAAAGACAAGAAATTCAAAGAAAGAACTCGCAAGCAAGGGAAGTTTCCATTACTAGGATAATGTCCATTGGTATTATTGTAAGATAAGTCCAACACTTCCAGTTTCTTATGACCACAAACTGAAGGAATATTAATATATTCATATGTGGTTATTATATAGCTGGATAAATCTTTATAACTCCTCGTGTCATAAGAATACCGGCTAGTAAAATGCTAATGATGAGCGTCAGAGTGCCATTGGGAACGCACCTCGCTTTGGCCCTGACTTGGTGTCTAGTTTCAGGAAAACCTCGGCTACACTGCTGAAACCTCAGAAAGTTCAAGAGAAAGCTTTACGAAGGTGACCTATAGTCAGTGTTCTAAAAAAGTGCTAGGCACTAAGCGGACGGTCGACCACCTCGAGCTCCTAAGGGATTAAGCGGGAGCCTAGGCGGTTTTGAATTTTATTTATGAATATTATATATTATTAGTTTAGTTATATGTAATCCACACAATATACTAGAAAGAATAAGGAAACACATTTGAAAAAAACTCATAAAATTATATATTATTTCTTAGATACATAATTTGTGTAAATTAGGTGAATGATAATCGATTATATTTGAATATTTTATAGTCTTATATAATTTTTAAAATAGTTTTATGTAATATTTTGTGTTAAAATAGGGGTCCGTCTGGGTCCATTTAGAAGCCACACAAGCCCACCTGGGACCTTTATGGCCACCGGAAGGCCGCCTGACCATTTTTGGAATGTAGGCTACCTTCTAGCGCCTAGGCCGATTTTTATAACATATCTTGTAGTAAGGTATGTTGTTTTCATTAAAAAATACCATTTCATTGCTTAGTTGTACCATATAATGTGTTCTATCCTTACTTTTTCTCCTCTATCGATTGGGTTGTGGTCTTGGATCGATCTATCAGGCGCAACGATAGGGAAGTGGAATTTTTGTGTTCAATCATTTGGCGTCGTATATAGGAATGAGTTTTTATCCCATTGATAGTCCACATGGTTTTGACATGATCGACAAGGGATTTATCGCGACAAATGGATGACGAATAATTGTTCAGTAGTAGGGAAAGGATCTACCTTCGATGTGAGGAGTCCTCAGAAGAAAGAAAATAACATTACTGAGCAACTGAATGTTGCGAATAGTCCACCTTAAGTAGTTGAGCCATACATACCGGCTAAGCCAGAAACGACCAAGGTAATTGAATCGTACATTCCGACTATACTTACGACCACTCAAGGTGGTAAACCCTATATCCAGGACATGTCCGAAATACCCGAGGGAAACGAGCCGCCACCTAGTGTGAGGCAATATCTTAGTCATTTTATTGCAAAGCTTTACAATTCAATGGAGCCCTCCACCAGAGAAACACTGGAGTAATCCTTCAGTTGTTCACATTACATAATATTTGGTGGGAAATGATGAAAGTATGTCTCCTCATGAGTTTAGGGTTTATAGAACTCGTATATGGAGGATCGAGTAAGAGGACTGCAGAGTCGGATAAATTTTGTCAGAGGATACAAAGTTCGAACGGTTGTATGAAAACATAGTTAGCTGATCGGAAATTGTTGGTTAATCAAAAGAATCCTCTATCATATGAGATATTTGAAACCCTAAGGCCGAGGAAGTTTAGGTCGTCAATGCCAACATTTAATGGAACTACATATCCATATATGCATGTGTATGCTTACCATAGATTATATAGTTCGTTGCTTTGACATATGCTTATTATTGTCGAGCGTTTCCCACAAATTTGACCGAGAATGCATAATAATGGTTCTCCAGGTCACGAAAGAAATTTAAATATATTTTCATAATTAATCGAATAGATTGTGATGCAGATTCCCGAACAAGAACAGTGTACACACATTTTAGTCGTTAATAGACATATGGTAAGTAAAAAAGAGAAAACATAGATCTTAGCTCAGCTGTTGGGCACAAACATGTTACACCGAGAAAGATGGTTTGCATTTTCCATATTAAAGTAATATTGAGTAGTCGAAGTAAAGTCGTTATATAGGGCTGTAAATGAACCAAGCCGCTCGCGAGCAGCTCGAGCTCGGCTCGGAAAAAGCTTGACTCGAGATCGTTCGTTAAACTAAACGAGCCGAGTTCGTTAAATTAAACGAGCCGAGCCGAGCCTGTTCGCGAGCTTTTCCGAAAAGCTCGTGAAAAATATAAATAAATTATAAATGATATTTGACAATTCAAAAATTTAAAACCAATTACTATATTAAAAAAACTTATCTTATACCAACACTTACATGTCACTCTCCCAATCTACCTACTTAATTATAAAAGATCATTCAAATTTTAACAATCCAAAGAAAGAATACGTGATTGTATTTAATGATAGTTTACAATAGTCAATTACGTTCTAATTAAAAATTTATTTAATTAAAAGATTTGCAACAATCTATCTTATAATTAATCCATAAAAGGCTAAGCTAAAAAGGGATTTCTAACTCGAAATAGATTTAAACAAGCTTTTAAGCTCGAGCTCGAGCTCGAAATAGATTCAAACAAGCTTTTGAGCTCGAGCTCGAAACACTTTTAAACGAGCTTTCGAGCTCGAGCTCGAGCTCTGTTATATTCACACGAGCCGAGCTCGAACACTAACTTCAAAGCTCGGCTCGAGCTCGAGCTCGGCTCGTTTAAATTTATAAATAAATAAACAAGCCTGTACATCTACTATTCGGCTCGGCTCGGCTCGACTCGTTTACAGCCCTATCGTTATACAAGCACCCCAAGCCCAGCGAATGAAAAAGGGTAAGAAATGGAACGCTCGATTAAAAAATCTTTTATTATCAAAACTTCTTGTTGGTGTTCTTAAGAAATAAGGACACTACTAGCAAATTGGTGGTAAAGGAAAGCAACCCGATTCATGGCTCCGTAAGATCTCATTAACCATAGGACTGATCAAAGAATTTTTCGACCTGAAAAAGTTAAATAAGATTTATATATAATTGGTCTAAAGAGAAGAAAAATATATCATTTGAATTAGATATATACTTCCTCCGTTTTTAAAAGATTGTCACTTATAAAAAAATAGTTATTTTTAAAAGATTATCATTTTAAAAAATTAAGATTTTTTTTATACTACTTTTTCCCTATTTAAATATTATAATATATATTTCTAATAAATATTTAAGATATTAAGACATTTAATAAAAGACACCAGGTATCAAAATATTTTATAGAAGATATTTTAATAATCATATATAAATAAATAAATAATATTTTTTAGTTTAGATGAAAAACCAAATATAAACTAATTGAGATTAGTTCACTGGCAAGGGCCTTGGTCATCCTCCGAGTCCAAAGTGGCTCTCCTATGTAAAAAAAAAAAAAAAACAAATATAAAAATCTTTTAAAACGGAAAGAATAGAAAAAAATACCTGGTCATGTAGACTACGTATATACTTGACCGCATAAGAATATAGTACACGGAGTTCGTGGTTCCTACAAATACACATCTTTCATCGGTTTCTATATGCCGGTGGATGTTCCATAACCATAAGTCAGTTTGGCAACTTGCTTTTGTCATATATCATTATCATCATTATCGGTCTTTGAATTTTCAATTGAACAGATCACATAGGGATGAAAGTGCAATAGTTAAATATAACATTACATACATAATTTAAGATATTTTATGTAGAATTAATACTGCTTCTATGAAGTAGACACTGGACATGATCCTTACACGCATTTTACGAATTTATTTCGATCCCACCTGTATTTGTGTACTTGAGATCGGTTTTTTTTAAGTAGGTAATTCGAGACGTCTTCACATACTATAATTAATTCTACAAGATTATGAAAGCCTTTTTATACATATTTTCATATATACTAGAACTATGTTACCTATATTAAAAAAAGATTTAAATTTGTGATGAAAAATAATAATATTCTAACTAGTTAAGCTAACTCAATTAGTTTATATAGGATTATTTTTAATTGTATCATGTCTTTTAGTATCAAAACTTACTTGTAATATTATTTTATCCTAAAAAGGCTATTTTGTTTCATGCGTAAGAAGTCAAAACACAGGATTCAGCTGGGATTTAAATAGTTTGTGGTCAAACCAAACCGGCATTTCGATGTAGTATATTATTAAACGTCAAATTGGTTTTTTTAATCGAAATTTAAGGTGTTTTTCAATAATGTTTTTATAGTAGTTTTTTTTTTCAAGTCAAAAGGGTTTCGATATTGTCCAAAAAAAAAAAAAAAGTCGAAAGGGTTTCGACTATTTTGAAACTTCTACACAACCAACTTAAAAGTGTTCAATTCAAACCGTTAAGATTAGTTTACGGCTAGAGATTTAATCATTCAAATTACATACATAGAGGAACCTATTACATGCATAATGTGTATTGCGTGTAATTACTTAGTTTCTGAAGGAATATTTTCTTTTTGATCAACAGTTTCTGAAGGAATATTACTTGGTCTTCCAACGTGTATTACATATAATTAATGATACATTATTACTTAATTTAGGGTCGGTTCAATCTTAACATGGATCCAAAATGAATTCAAGACCCTTCCATGTAAAAGAGTTTATAAATAGAGGATTTTTATAAACATCAAAAAATCAAAGATGCAAAACAATCATCTCTTCTGGCTAGGGGTGAGCACGGGCCGGGTTTACCCCGGGTTGGGGTCTAGGGTAAGGGTAGGGTAAGAAAGCCGGGTCTAGGTTTTGCCAAGGGTAAGGGTAGGGTAAAATTTTACCCTACCCTCGGGTTACCCACACACGGGTTTACCCCGGGTTTAACCAAGGGTAATATATCAAAGTATTAATCTATAAAAATCTTTTGTTCCTGTTGTTTTCCAATAATATGTTTATTTCATTTAATAAAAACGCTAAACTTGACAAGTTGTTATCCATCAAAATCATCTTTAAATAAAGATCAGCTTAATATTTGTCTCTAAATTAGAGATTCACTAATGAATTTAACACTTTCTCCAATAACAAATGATCTATAACTGAAAGCAAAAAAACTAACGAAAATTAATTAACGAAGCTACTTTTGATTCAACTTCCATGTATCTTCATCTGTAATTTTAATATCATTCTTGCATCTAAACTTCTGTATATAGTACCTTAAACAGATAGAAACAAGAAAGATAATTAATTAAATATAACACAATATAAAGCCACAAACTTACATGAAAAATTACCCATAGGCCTTCGAGATAGTTGCATTTCATCAACAAACAAAACCCAATTTTCTTTGTAATATCTTTCTAAAGCTTTCAGCTTCTTTGCAATGGAAACAAAAAGACAAATCTTATCAAAACAGCCGAGGAAAGGTTTACATTAATTGATGAATATTACACACCAATAAACCGTAACAGGTTTTTTGGCTAATGTATCTGTACCCAAATAGATATATTCAAACCGTAAATCAATAAAAATTAAACAACAAAACATTATTAAATCAAAACATTATTAAATCAAAACAAAAGAAATTAACATAAATAATCTATAACAGAAAAGAGGGAAAAAGAGGAACCTTGCTTGTAATGTTTATAAAAACATAAGAACTGCCAACCTAGGGGATAAAGTAATAGACACGGCTCAAACTTAATTAGATTAAATAAGTTTCCTTTAGGTTTTCTTGGGAGAACACGAAGGATAGAGATAAAGTAAGATGAAACATTTTTCATCTTATATGTAGTTTCTTTTCAAACAGTGCACGGGTCATCGGGTTGGACCCGTGTGGTAAAGGTCTAATGGGAGGCCCGAGTTATAATGACCGGGTTTGTAAAGTAAAAGGGTAGACCCGAGTTATTAATGGGACTAGGGTATTTATACCCAAATTACCCAAAAAAATTACCCGGGTTGGGTCGGATTTTACCCTTAACAAAAATCATGCTCACCCCTACTTCTGGCTACCCTCAAGACCGACTTAAACTTGACTTTTTCAATTAACATCACTTGGTTTGCCAGATGAGTATCAAAGGGTCATTTATTAAAACAAATGTTGGATATTAATATCTTATTATATAATGTGTCTTTTAAAAAATTAGATTTTTGGTTGAGTTGGCAATTTAAGATGGTAACCAAGCTCCACGGTAGACCGTGTCTTAGGTTCGAGTCTCTCCACCGCCACCCACTGTAAATCTGCACGTGTAAAACTTAGCTCTCTCTAATTCTCATAAGCATCCTAAATATTTGTAATTTAAGAACAAATAAATTTATCCGTCCATTTAAATTATATATATATATATATATATATATATATATATATATATGTATATATTTTGTTGTTTCATTAAAATATATTACATAAATAATCTGTTATTATCATAAAGATCCTTTTTACTGATTTGATAGAATATGTCAAGCAATAAAATACTATCTCATGATAAATGGGGTCATTTACTATTTAAAGATTTACCAAGTTTTGGTCCGACCGGATTTTATTGGGTCTTAAACCTATTCTATCGGAAATTAGGAAAGGGTTAGGTCAGTCTCCTAGTTGGAGAATTGCCCGTATTGAAAGAGGATTTAATGCTACAGCTGATGCTTGGACTAAATGCACGAGAAGGAATCTGGATCTATTCAAATGAAAGGACTTTTCACTTATTGCTTCAGATATTTTTCTCATTAATCTTTGTAATAGTTTTAGATAGATATTTGTCGTGTCTCTCTCTTAAAAAAAATTACCAAGTTTAGGCGAAAAAACGTGTTGCAATCACCCTACACACTTGTCGATAAAAAAAAAATAAAAAAAATTCACCCCACACTCAGAGGCGGGGTTCATGCATGCCCCTCCCTGATTTTTCTAAAAAAAAAAAAACATAACTAACATTAAAAAAATATAAGTAAATAATCTCTAAAAAAATTTGAATTTTTTATTTAGTTTTTTCTAATTTTTAAAATTTATTTATTAAGTTATACTTATTTTAATTATATAATTTTTAATTAATTTTACAAATAATATATGTTATTTTTTATAAAAGAGTTTATAGGGCAATTAATTCAAAAATAAAAAATGGCACTTTGTTTCAATCTGTACATAATATAGGGACTTATCGTGCAATTCTGCATAATATAAAGACCAATTTTATAATTTTTACATAATAAAAAATTCTTCCATCCAATATTAGATGATCCTACACCAATAATATTAATACACTTACCCCATATTTTAAACTTACAAAAGTAACTAACTTTTAATCTAATAATATATTTTTCATTATAATAATCAATGGTTATGATATGAATATTGGACTAGAGGAAATTACTTGGACCGGCCCAAACACACCACAATGATATATTATAAGGCCTAGTTCATTTCTTGATTGTTTTAAGGCCTAATAGTTCTTTTAAAGGCCTAATGTAACTAACACCTTCTTCTCCCTTTCTCTCTCCTATACCGACAAACCTGACCCATCTCTTACACTCTTATCTCTCTTTCTTACGCTTCTTTCTTTTTTTTTGAAATTCAAATTTGGATTGAAATCATTATTCCCTCGTTCCTTACTACGTTGGGTGTAATTGCTTTTACCTTTACTCACTGTTCTCTCTCTTATCACTCTCTCTTGATCTCCCTCTTCTCTCTCGTTCGAAATCAACAAGCAAAAACAAATGAACCCTTTTCCGGTGAGAAGAAACATTAACGAGAATCACAGCAGGCTTTTTGTGGCCATCTTCACTCACAGTAATTGTTGTCTTTTATGATTCATCTTAATCAGTATACTAAATTGGGTTTTTGTCACTTCTTCTTAGTAATTTTGTTGTGACTGTGCATAGGTTTTTTAGGTCTTCTGAATTAGTGTATGATTTAGGTGTTATAAATTTGTTATATACCCATTTACATAATCCATTAAAAAATTGTAAAATCTGAATCTTTATGTTGGTATGTGGGTGGAGATTATTTGTTTTGTTCGCCTATTAGAAGCTCATACTCTTTTGGTATAGATACACTCCTTTTTGGGGAAAGACATCTACTTATTTGATTTAATTGCAACTACATGCTTGTTTGAATTTGCTTTCAAAGACTCGGTAATGATGTTGCTCATATCAGTTGTCGCAAAATTAATATCAAGCAACTAACTCGCACTCTTATTTTTCAATGTTTGCAGATTTGTCCCTAAAGATACTGTAACTTTCGAAAGGATACCAACAGGTTCTTCTAGCAAATTATATCTGCCCCAAAGTTTGTAGTAAAACCCCTGTAGAATCTGAAGCTTTCATATAGGTCTCTTGTTGGTGCTGCTCTTGAAACTAGAAAAATTTATGATGAAGTAATTGCTTTGTGCTTCATTTTTTTTAGTTAATTGCACCATAGGTCTCTATAGTTTGTTTTTAAATATGATATACTTGTGCAGACTCTTTTCATTTTCCAAAAGAAGCTTTAGGATTTATGTGAGACGACCACGCAAATCAGTAGCTTATTGTCTCGGAACCGGACATAAGCGATATCGCAATTTGGATTCCCTTTCGCCGCCAAGTGGGTCCTAGTCACAGTTCTCTCCGGATCAGTTCATGGATCAGCTTAGGACTCAGCTAGTCCAAGCTTACACCGAAGAATTCTTCTAGGTAATTGATCACTCTGGTGTATGTATTATTTATTGGCTCTTTCCATTGAAGTGTTTTTGTATTATTTGGGTAATAAGTATATATTTTGTTGAATTCATGTATGATAAAAATGGATCACATAATAATATGATAATATATTACAATAATTCATAGCATTTTAGTTATAAGAATATTGGAATTTATGTTAAATTTTTGTTAAAGCAAACTAATAAAATTTTAGTTAATTGCACCATAGGTCCCTATAGCATGTTATATTAATATGATGATATTTTTGTGCAGATTGTGAAAGAAAAATTCTATGATAAATGTATCAAAGTGCCATTGAGTAGCTTAAGTAGTATTTCTCCAGAGTATTGTTATATTAATTAGTAGTATATTTTTGGGTAAGTTTGTTGATATATTAGACTATTGTTTGATTTCAGGTACTTAGCTGTCTCTTAATGTTGAGGTAAATCTGTTAATGACATGACACTGCTACAAGTGCTGAGCAATTTGTCAATGACTAGTTAGTGTGTAATATGTGGTACATGTATGGCTGATGTTATGGCTAGCAGATAAGCCTGATCAGTTGTGGTGTTTCTAAAAGACGATTAATTTCAGCAAATTATATAATTTCAGCAAATCACTTTTCAATGCCATTACTAATTACTTTTTTGCAAGTTTTTTGGGAAGACTATTAGACAATATACAGGGGAAAAGTTTGCAATTCTTATGTGTTCCTATTAGTTGACATTGACATATTATTTGCCCAAATAATTGTGATGATTATTATTTATAATTTCCTTGCTCTACTTGATGTTGTACTTCTTTTTAAATATTTAATGTGAAAATTTGGTTTCCTCCCTCTTGTGGTTTATCAATTTAATCCTATTTGATGCGAATGTAATTAAACCTATCAATCAACCTTCTTCTAGTCAAGTAGTTCTTTAGCTAATGGCTTGACAATGGTTCATAAAAGATTGTATAATTGACGATTTGCAATGTACCCTTTGTAGTTTAGTAAAACAACATTTTACCACACACAATTGTATAATTGACGAGTCTCTATGGGTATATACACACTAAAATATATTTAATATATTGGCAATACATATCCCTGTGGGTATATTAAACAAAATGGGTGTATACCCAAATTCATTAATTGATCTTTAATATAGTATCTTTTGTAATCTTTCCCGCAAATGCATTATCTGTGGTTGGGCATACGCCCATCAAATACGGTTTGTTATACACCCACTCAAAATTACTAGTCAAGCATTTGGAGTGGATGCACACCTATTTTGTTATCAATATTGACCGAGTTATTTCTAATTCGTCCATCAACATCATCTTTCTGTCTTTGACATTACGTAGTGTTGGGTATACGCCAATCAACTTCCTTTTAGGTATACACCCATTTGGAAATGTTTGGGCATACGCCCATCCAAATCATCCTTCCCGCAAGTGACCTTATGTATGGTTCGGCATACGCCCATCAACTACTTTTGCAATACACTCATTCAAAATTACTAGTCAAGCATTTTGAGTGGGTGCGTACCCATTTTGTCACCAATAATGACTGAGTTATTTATAGGGCGCCCATCAAGATCATCTTTTCTATATTTGACATTATGTAGTGTTGGGTATACGCCCATCAACTTTATTTTGAGTATACACCCATTGGTAATGGGTGGGCATGCGTCCATCAAGATCAACTTTACTGCAAGTGACCTTATGCATGGTTGGGCATACGCCCATCAACTATGTTTTGGTATACACCCACTCTATCATTTATTTGATACTATGTAGGGTTGGGTATACTCCAATCAACTTCCTTTTGGGTATACATCCATTAGAAATGGTTGGGCATACAGTCATCAAGATCATTTCACCGGGTACAATAGCTTCGTATTATGGGTATATCTTATAACCACCTCTTATAACTACCTATGATATATACCTAAATGAGAAAACACCAAGTACCACATCTAGTAGTTATAGCAACCTCTTGTAAAATAAGCACCTCTTATAACCATCAACATCATCTTTCCATCTTTGACATTACATAGGGTTGGGTATTCGGTATACACCCATTGAGTGGGTGCGTAAACGTTTTGTCACCAATAATGACGGAGTTATTTATAGGGCGCCCATCAAGATCATCTTTTTCGTATTTGATATTATGTAGGGTTTGGTATACTCCCATCGACTTCCTTTTCAGTATACACCCATTGGTAATGGTTGGGCATGCGCCCATCAAGATCAACTTTACCGCAAGTGACATTAAGTATGGTTGGGAATACGCCCATCAACTACGTTTTGGTATACACCCACTCTATCATTTCTTTGATACTATGTAGGGTTAGGTATACGTCCATCAACTTCCGTTTGGGTATACACCCATTGGAAATGGTTGGGCATACGGCCATCAAGATCATTTCACCGAGTACAATAGCTTTGTATTGTGGGTATATCTTATAACCACATCTTATAAGGCATATACCTAAATGGGAAAACACCAAGTACCACATCTAGTAGTTACCCATTAGTAGTGTATCTCAACCATATATTTCACAACTGATATATACGAACATAGTTGGTATATACCCACTATTACAGTTTGTATTAATATATTATACTGTACGTACCCCCAAAGGGTATACATCCAAATAGGTATATCTTATAACAACCTATTGTAAAATAAGCACATCTTATAACCACATCTGGTATATATCAAATGAATAAATACCAAGTATCACATCTAGCAGGTACCCATTAGTAGTGCATCTCAATCATGTGTTTCACAATAAGTATATACAGATATAATAGGAATATACCTATTACTACTGGTCGTACTATTATAGTATATTGTACGTACCCAAACAGGTGTATCTTATAACCACCTCTTTTAACCACCTTTGGTATATACCCAAATGGGTAAACACCAATTACCGCATCTAGTAGTTTGGGTATCCTTGTTTGTAATCATTTTAATACCAAAGGGTATCTTATAGTTGAGTCTTGGTTTTGGGTATACACCCATACTGACAGATAATGGTAACTATGATGGTAATCTTAGAGCGTAATGGACTCGTAAGTACAGCTGGTTAAATGCCAATATATTTGTGTTCGGGTAGATGCCCATTGGGTGCACACATTCTGTTAGGAATAGTAATGTATATACGCGCCTAGTTATTTGTCGTTCTTGTGTTTGGGTAGAGGCCCAATGGGTACACACAATATTTTAGGGTAAAAAATGTATACGATCGCGTAATGGCCCAGACATAGCATTGGGTTAGGTATATGCCCAATTGTACACACGTTATGGGATGGATAAGAATGGTGTACATACGCGCGTTATAAGTTGTAAGCAGGGTTGAACACAATGGGTATATGCGTGATGGATTTTGGTACACACCCATACTAATATATATATATATATGGAGAAAAATATATATACGCTTTTATTTGGGTAGTGGACAATGAGTATATGGTCTTGATTTTGAGTATACACTCATACTGATAAATAAGGGTAACTTCGATGGTGATCTTAGACCGCAATGGACCCGTAAGTACAACTTGGTAAATGCCCATATATTTGTGCTTGGGTAGATTCACATTGTGTGCACACGTTTTGTTACGAATAGTAATGTATATATGCGTCTAGTTATTTTTCGTTCTTGTGTTTGGTATATACGCGTGATGTTTTTGTGTATACGCCCATACTAACCTGTAAGGGTAAGATGATGATTATCTTAGAGCGCAATGGAACCGTAATAACATTTGGGTAGATACCCATATAGTTGGGTTTGGGTAGATATATCGTATTTGTGAAAAGAAATTTATGTATATCCAGTAAGATTTTTGGGTATATACCTGGTTAGTGTTGTGGTTGGTATACTCCCAGTTGGTATACACACGTTGCGATATGGATATGAATTGGTGTATACCACGTGAGTCAATTAAATATGGATATACGTGCATAGTTATTAGGTTAGTGGACGATGGGTATACGCGTCTTGGTTTTGGGTATACACCCATATTGACAAATAAGGGTAACTATGATGGTGATCTTAAAGCGTAATGGACTTGTAAGTACAACTAGGTAAATGCCAATATATATTTGTGTTCGGGTAGATGCCCATTGGGTGCACACGTTCTGTTAGGAATAGTAATGTATATACGCGCCTACTAGTTATTTGTCGTTCTTGTGTTTGGGTAGAGGCCCAATGGGTACACACCATATTTTACGGACAAAAAATGTATACGATCGCTTAATGGCCCAGGCATAGCATTGGGTTGGGTATATGCCCAATTGTACACACATTATGGTTTGGATAAGAATGGTGTACAGACGCGCGTTGTAAGTTGTAAGTAGGGTTGAAGACAATGGGTATATGCGTGATGGATTTTGGTATACACCCATACTAATATATATGGATAAAAATTTATATACGCTACTATTTGGGTAGGGGACAATTAGTATATGGTCTTGGTCTTGGTATTGGGTATACACTCATACTGATAGGTAAGGGCAACTATGATGGTGATCTTAGTGCGCAATGGACCCGTAAGTACAACTGGGTAAATGCCCATATATTCGTGGTTTGGGTAGATGCACATTGTGTGAACACGTTTTGAGACGAATAGAAGTGTATATACGCGCCTAGTTATTTGTCGTTCTTGTGTTTTGGTATATACGCGTGATGTTTTTGCGTATACGCCCATACTAACTTATAAGGGTAAAATGATGATTATATTATAGAGCAATGGAACCGTAATAACATTTGGGTAGATGCCTATATAGTTGGGTTTGGGTAGATATATCGTATTTGTGAAAAGAAATTTATGTATATCCAGTAATATTTTTGGGTATATACCTGGTTAGTGTTGTGGTTGGTATATTCACAGTTGGTATACACACGTTGTGATATGGATATGAATTGGTGTATACCCCGTGAGTCACTTAAATATGGATATACGTGCCTAGTTATTAGGGTAGTGGACGATGGGTATACGCATCTTGGTTTTGGGTATACACCCATACTGACAGATAAGGTTGTATACACCCGAACACTGGGTGTATATACAAATTTAATAGTACGACCTGTATTAGTAGGTATATTCCTATTACATCTGTATATGCTTATTGGTGACAAAACGGGAGGGCACCCACTCACAATGCTTGACTAGTAATTTCGAATGGTTGTATACCAAAACGTAGTTGATGGCTGTATGCCCAACCATACATAAAGTCACTTTGCGGGTAAGATGATTTCGATGGGCGTACGTCCAACCATTCCTAATGTGAGTTTAACCATACATAAGGTCACTTGCGGTAAAGATGATCTTGATGGGCGTATGTTCGACCATTTCCAAATGGCTGTATACCCAAAAGGAAGTTAATGTGCGTATACCCAACCATACACAATGTCAAAGACAGAAAGATGATGTTAATGGACTAGAAATAACTCAGTCATTATTGGTGATAAAACGGGTGTGCACCCAATCACAATTATTGAGTATTAATTTCGACGGGGGGGTATACCAAAACGTAGTTGATGGTCGTATTCCCAACCATACATAACGTCACTTACGGGGAAGATGATCTTGATGGGCGCATGCCCAACCCTTACCAATGAGTGTATACCCAAAGGGAAGTTGTTGAGCGTATACCCAACACCACATAATATCAACTTCGGAAAAGATGATCGTGATTGGCGCACTAACAATAACTCGGTCATTAGTGGTGACCAAACGGGTGTGCACCCACTCATAATGCTTAACTAGTAATTTCGAATGGGTGTATACCAAAACGTAGTTGACGGACGTATGCCCAACTTTACTTTCATATGTGTGAAGGATAATCTTGATGGGCGTATGTCCAACCATTACAAATGGGTGTATACCCAAATGTAGTTGATGGACGTATGCCCAACCATACATAAGGTCACTTGGTGGAAAGAAAAAATTGATGGACGCATGCCCAATCATTTACTTGGTGTGGATGGTAAAAAGTCTGTATTTATTCATTGCAAGGAGTGAAGTTAAATTACATTATACTAGAAACTAGAAAGTTGTATTTCGTAAGATTCCTCTATAATTGACATAAAGATCATTACAAACACGATATGAGCAACAACAAGTGCTCTAAGGTTGATTAACTGTTTCTATCTCCTACTTGAGAGGCTTCAAACCCTGCAAAATTCATTTCAGAAATCTTAATGTATTTCTTCTACTACTTTCCCCAAGCAAACTGTAGTAGTTTATATTGAAGTTAATAATCAAGTTAGTATTAGAGTTTTTTACCTTAGATACCCGGAACTTATTTACTGTCATTCGAAGAGAATCATTAGATAATATCAACCGTGATAAAGCCCCAATGCTTAACCTGTTAAAGTTACACCAAACAATATATATATAATTATCATTGACACTGAAACTATCATGTACCCCAATTTCTTTGCTGCCACTGAAACCGAGCCCTCAACTGCAAAAATAAGATCCAGTAAAGCTTGCATTCCCTGTTCATTACATTCAATTTTACCTTTCACTAAAGAAAAAGAAAAAAAAGACAAACCAGAGCGAACTTGGGGTTATTATGTCTGATTTGAGACCCACACTTTGATCCCCTGATGGTAGATTTTGCAAGAAGAATTTGAAGAAGCTCCACTGAAGGTGCATACGTATCAAGATCTACAGGGTTCCTAACTATCTTAAACGAATTGCACAACAAATAGAGATGAAAAGCAGTTAAACCACCAACAAACCACACAGATATAAAGGTGTAAACTATTAAAACAATCGAAGGAGGAGTTTTAATCATTGCTTTCCAAATTGTTGTCTCTTCAGATACCATAATCCTTTTAATATACACCCAACAAAAACAAAAAACGTAGATACAATGAAGAGTGGTCGAGAACACAAACATAAAGAAGAATTTAGAGTTTCGCTGCAAATAAACATATATAAATTAGAAAAAAAAATAGCAAAAAAGAAAAGATTACCAATCCAATACATTGGCCAACCCAAGGGCAATGGTGGTCAAAACGTTCCACACAGTTATTGCAAATAGAACAATGAGAGCATTGTGGAGGTCTGTAAAGCAAACATATGTCACAGTACTTTATTTTAACGCGAATGCCATTAACTTCAACTTCTTTAATACGAGGTAAACGTAACTGTGGAGTTTGTCCACCTTCTGTGTTATTTTCGTAACCTTCTGGTTCAGGTGCGTTTCGCGGAATTATACCCGTATCTCTTCCAGATGTTAATAGAAGAAGACCTAAAACCTTTAGATTAACAAGAATGACCTTAATTAGTGTAGTAATTAAATTAGTGTAAAATAATATTTAATCGAAGAGAGAGAGCTTACGAAGAATAAGCTTTCTACCAACAAAGACACAGAAAACTGATACATGAGCTACAGTGAGTAACATAGTAAGCGCCAAAGATCTAACATCAGCTCCAGATACAAATCTTCCCTATAGAAAAAACTTCTGCAAAAAGGGAAAAAAACGTATAATCAATGAATTGATAAACAGATTATTCTTTCTTCCCCTAATTGATTTACCCTAGAAGCCAAACAAACAAAACCAAAAGCTTTTCAGTTGAATAACTAGAAGAATAATAACAACCCTAGAATTAATTTACCCAATTCTAACAAGCTTTCGAAGGGTCTAACCAGAGAAAAAGAATGAACAGATTGGTGAGGGGATCAAACCGATTGGTGAGTGGTGCGGAAGAGATGGAGAGGTGGTGCGGTGGTTGATTGGTGGTGAGATGAGTAGATAAGGCGGTGGACGGTGTAGCAAAGGTGTGAGATTATTGATACGAGGAGTAAAGAGGAGCGTATGAACGTGGAGGTGAAAAAGATACCTCTTCAGGGTCGTATTGGGTTCTTTGAAAAAGCCAATGATTGTGTAGGAGAGCGGTGGAGACAGAATGTGTACCGGCGGTGGATTCCTTGTCGAGTAGAGTGGCTTGGTTCATTGGTGGGAGAAGCAGATCTGTAATTTGATTTCTGTTTCTCATCAGCGGAGATATTGGTTCTCCATAAATGAGAGAAGCGCATATGTTTACTGTTGGTTTACTGGTTTGAATAGAGAAGAAGTATGGCTTATGAGAGAGGGAAAGCAAAAACATCGATGCCTATATGAGAAAGAAATAAAGTTTTTCAGCTTTTCTGACAAATGGAGAGAGAAAGACTATTGATTAGAGACTCGTTCAACAACTAACTAAATGAGCTAACTAGTAATTACTCTTGGGCCTTATATCAGAATGTCATGGGTGTACTAGGCCTTTATAATTAATTTCCCCATTGGACTATCCAATATTGAATAAAAGTCTTACCTATACATAATATATTGACATAAAATGAAAATTAAAGCAAAAAAGAAAAAGAATTTCAATATCGTTGCCTTTGAACCTCCTTACGCCTCCCTAACAAACTTTTTTTACCCCTGCCTCTACTGCCATGTCTTCGTCGAACCACCTTGTTAAGCATTCGGATGCTTAGTAATATTTGATAGCTTTATATTTTCCAAATCCAATCAAATTAAATAGTAATTTAATAACGCGTCCAAAAAAAAAAAAAAAAAAATAGTAATTTAATAGTATAAATTTTGGTATATATCATTGACCCCTTTTATGTTATATGAGGTACTCCACTTTCGTTGTAATGTGCAAAATACATATTTCATCTTTTTCTTCACAAGTTGCGTGGTTTGACTGACCCAATCATATAGTCTTTCTAGACTGCCATTCTGACGACGGTCAACTTGTGTATCTCACCCTACCAATAAAAAACCCCACTTCTTTTAACTTGTCAACTCAACTCAATCCAACCCAACCTGTATATATAATCCGCAGGTTTCTATCTCTTTAATCATCAACCAACAGCAGATTTCCAAATTTCAACTTTTTGTTTGCTTTGCTAATTATTAATATTTCTTATTTGGGTTCTTTTTTGCTTAACTTTTTTGCCTGTTCATAAAATGTCTACAAGAAATGGAGGTCCAATGAAGATAGTTATAATCAACACTCAATACATAGAAACTGATGCTATGAGCTTTAAATCTGTAGTTCAAAGTCTCACTGGTAAAGATTCAAAAATGGAGGTCGAGGAGGTTCAACAAAAAGAACAAAAAGGGTCTCACTCTACAGCTTTGGAAATGTCCAACGACGGTGCTCTTTTTGCTCGAGGATTGTCGTTTAAAGATTTTGATCGGTTGCTTAAAGAGTTGCCATCAATTGAAGAGCTCTATCAGATATATGCAGATTAAAATATGTATATGTACATGTATTCACTTTTTTTTTCTTTTGGACAATGTATTCACATTTTCTGTTTTGCTTTTAATATATCGAAAGATATTTTTTTTTGAGCAAATTTAGATTATTTATTTAATTATTATTGTTGATGTTTACCGACATTATTCTTGAGCGAAATTGAGATGGTGCTCCGTTTTTTTTTTTGTTAGGATAGGATATTTTATAAAGAATTTTTAAGACGATCAAAAACAAATTTCAAATTTGCTATAAAAATTTAATTTCTTTATTTTTAGGGGTAATTAGAAATAAATGCCTCCTTAATAATGTCTTTAATTTTTTTAAGCTTCTAATTTTCTTATTTAAAGATAAATACCTAATAAAACAATTATTTATAGAAAACATCCCCTTTATATTTTTTATACCTATACTATCCTTATTATTAAATATATTATTTTATTTTTAATACAATATTTATTTTTAAATCTTAAACAAATAATAGGGTATTTCCACCCCCACCACCACCACCACAACCATCACCACCTCCACCATCACAACCACCACCACCACAACCATCACCACCACAACCACCACCACCACCTACTACTAATTTCATCACACGCGCGCGTCCGTGAAATTTTTTTAAAATCGCCATAACTAATTAAAAAAAATCAGAAAAATCGAAAAAAAATCATATTTGGATAAATCAAATTAATATTTACGTCTATGATTTTTTCGGAATTTTCTGAATTTTCTGGTTTTTTTGATTTTTTTTTTTTTTTAATTTTTTAATTCGCAGAAAATGGAATTCTATGTTTTAAACAGTGAATTTCGTGTATGCGGAAAACAAATTCTTTATATCAAAACATGGTATTCCATGGTATTCCATGTTTATAACATGGAATTCCATGTTTTATAAAACATGGTATTCCATATTCTGCGAATTAAAAAATTCAAAAAAAATCAGAAAATTCAAAAAATTCTGAAAAAAATCATAGACGTAAATATTAATTTGCTTTATCCAAATATATAAATTTTTTATTTTTTTGATTTTTTAGAATTAGTTATGACGATTTTAAAAAAATTTCACGGACGCGCGCGTGTGTTTATTAGTGTTTGTTTTGTTTTTTTCTAATTTCTTTTTTCTTTAATTGTTAATTACAAGGGTAGTTTGGGATGGGGCATTTTTCTATAAAAAATCTTATTATAGGCACCTTTTTTTAAATAAGTTTTTTAATAGGCATTAATCTCTAATTGGCTCTTTTTTTTTATTAAAAGAGATATATAAATATAAAAATAATTATTAATTAGATCTTTAATTCAATACATTATATTTTAAAAAATGAAACCCAAAAATTTAAAATATTATTTTAAATTTATAATCTACCTCTACAATATAAAATAAAAGTAATGATATATAACACCAAAATTTAGAACAAAAATGAAAAGAAAAAGTAATTGTTGAAGACAATGAAACACAAAACCTAATTAAAAAAAAAAAAAAAACACAAAACCTAATATTCATCTCTTCACACTTATATTCTAAAGAAGAAAAAAAATCTCTTCACACTCATCTTCCCGCCAAGCTGCTAACCACCCCTCAAAAACCATCCCTCAGAAACCATTCTCCACCATCAACAATTGAAGAATTCAAATTAAGGTAAAAAATTGATTCTTATTATTAAAACTTTAAAAGTTTGATTAAATTTTAATCTACTCTCATTAGTTTTACAATCTTGTAGAATTACTAAATTTAAGTATAATTTATTATATTTTTTCAATAGTCAGGTCTTTTACCATATGAGAATTGATACACTGAGAATAATGTAAATGGGAAGAGGATGTCGTGCGAGTCCCATGATTCAAGTACGCAATTTGGTCTAATACTATATTTCTTGAATTGTTTTACAGTAAATATTTATTTTGCGTAACAGATGCTTTTGATCTTTCAGAAACTTTTCGAAATCGTTTACTTAATGGAAAACGAAACTTTCTTAGCCTAATTAGGAATTGGGCCAATTGTCAACGTGAGTTCTGAATTTACTCTAGTCCACCAAATTATATCTTCTAACTCAATTCTCTGAATTTGTCTAACTCACCAATTCGCGTAATGTACACTTACGAAGCAATTTGCTAGATTCATAATTTTTGTCTAGCCACCAAATTATGTCGTTCAACCCACTAAATTGTGTCGTATAGTCCAACACCATTTAAAGGGACGTTTGTCAACTAGGCTGTTAGCGGACTTTGGGAAACTTTATAGGGCTATGCCCCATTTGAGTCAATCACCTTAGAAATAAATATTAAATATATACGGTTACGTTTTTCATCATTGGCGATAACTTTTGTCGTTACTAGTGAGCCAAATAATCGCCGATAAAGACTTAATTGATCTTTCACGACGAAATATCGTCGCTACAATTTAGTCACTATTCTTTTGACGTTAGAGTTCACGAATGGTGACGACTTTTGATTTGTCTTCGTAAAAACTTTTTGTTACATCTGACGAAATCTATCGTCACTAGTAATAGAGTCTCTTTCGACTACAATGTTGTTTTCGTTAATGTCTTTTTTCTAGCGACCACATTTTTTATTGCTACTAATATTGAGTTCTGTGAAAACCTATTTGTCGTCGCCAATAACATATTAGTAGCGAAAAATTGTCGCCGCGGTTTATTGGATTGACGCATCAGCTTTATTTCCATTAGCGACAAAAAATTCGTGGCCAATGATTTTTTTAAAGAAATTATTTAATTTATAAAAATTAAGTCAGGTATATTATAAATAGATCAAACACAACAACAATCTAAGGATCTTCTTCTTCTTCTTTTTTGAGTTGTCGGCCACCAGACGCGTCTTATTGATTGCTAGAGGGAGAGGGACCTAATGGAGGATTGATAGTTTGACCTGGAGTGGAAGTGGAATGTCTCACAAATGCCCTTAGCTTATTAAAAAATGTCATTACCTCGCTCAGGTCGACCATCGTAAAACAGGGGAGTGGGTGTGAACAATTGAACTCGTGGATTGACCGTCTTGGGGAATGTAAGGCGGATAAACCTGTGAAACGAGAAATTCATTCTCTGCAGCCATCATCATGTTTAACTGCTTATCTTGCTCATGTGTCAAAGAAGGTTTGGTATAGCGCCTAGTCTTGGGAGGCAGTCCCACTCCGGGTGCCTAACTACTAGACGTTAGACACATCCCTTTCTTGGCGGCTTTCTTACTGTGTCTACCTACTCCTTTAGCATCAAAGAAAGAGTGGACGATAAAAATATAGATGCCGCAAAACTCGACTGGGATTGGGTGACTTTCTCTTTCATGATAGACCGAAGCTCAGTCTGTTACATTAAATAAATACATTTCAAATTTTAAAACATCAAACCATTTTTTTAAATAAAGAAAATTTTGATATAGAAACACTTACGTCGGTCTTCTCGTATTTTGGGGTTCTCCACTCCTTCTTATCTTCTTAGCGGACATGCTCAAAGAATCCTCCCAAATGTGGAATTGGGATTTGATGTTGGGTGTCATCATCGGTGACCACCAATGATGATGAGAGACTCTTCAACTTTCCCTATTGTACTCCAATGTGTAGTCATTAATCTAAAAAAATTAATAAGTGATAAAAAGTAATTTTAGTAAAAAATATATTTACTTCATAAAGAATATTGTGAGTCCGAGAATAATTCCTCGACCTCGCTCTACTAGGGTGTGATTTTTTTGCCCTGTTTGCCGCGTTAGCGACTGCCTGGTTCTGGTTCATTATAAAAATAAAAATTAATAATATATAGTAAAACAATATATTACAAGTTAAATCCTTATTACGTGGGTCTCCTCGCCATCCCAGTTGGCACGGCTCCTCCCGCAATCCTCATCATTCACGTCATCGGGCTTCACCCCCTATTGTAGCAGTTCTTCTTGATGTATACTTGTAGTCCTAGTACCTAGCAGCACAGCTCTTATCGAGGCTTTGATATAGTTTATCTGATATATCTCTCCTCTGCTAATCTGCTATATTGAAGAGTTCATGTAACCAACAACAAAAATTTAACTATCATCTAAATTAAATATTAATGAATAATTTAAAAATGAATTTAAAATGAAAATTATTGCCAAGCAATCAAGGAGCTACTGCTTCAACTCATCTGGGACTCTTTCCAAAGCTTGTAGCACGTAGGGACTCTCTCCCTAACTGTAATTCTGATAATTTTACTGTCGTGTTTTCTATACACGCCAGTCTAATTCCATGTATCATCTAAGATACATAAGTCAACTAGTAAGTAAGTACCCAAATTCACGTAGAGCCTTAAGCGCAAATGCCAAGGTTGTCTTGCCGCTAGGTTTTCTCCTCTTTGTTGTATTTAAACACAATGAACAAAGATGAAATTGATAAGAAAAACAAATAATTTAGCTACAAATATTGTATACCTAGGGAGGCATTACAACCGACTAGTGATCGATTAGGGTTACGACTGAGATCATTGTTGTTACCGTACCCATCAAGTGATGTAGGATGTATAACACCCATTTGTACATTATATTAGTAATCCAATAGCAATCAGAAATGTTAAGTTTGAATAATAATACATATGTCTCAAATAAACTGGAATAAGAAACACTAGATAAAATATTCTTGAATTACAATTAATTAAACGTTTTATTCTAATGGTAACTTATAAGTTACACCAATGACACGTGGCTAGATGATCTCTCACACAATAATCAAATATTCACGTTAATTACCTATGCACTACATACACTACTTGATGTGTTATTTTCTTAAAAAGGTGCCTTTGAATTTGGGAAGTTGATTGGTTTGCAGAACTGTCGTGGAAAAGATAGTTGTGCGCTTCAAGTTCATATCTGCCCCGCTCATAGTGGTAAGGAACTTGTTCCGAACACTACACATGTCTAATTCACGGTTTAGGAGATGAATCGCAAATCTCAAGGTAAATGCCTGCCTATTGACGATCCTAAGTATTGGGACAATTAGTGTCATGAAGTTATTCCTTAAGTTTTTAAAAAATTACAAATCAAACACTAACTTTCTTAAAAACCTCAATGGCACCTATATTTTTAAAGCTTACATTTAAGTCCCTAAAAAAATACAAATTAGACACTAACTTTCTTATAAATCTCTGATGCACCTATACTTTGAAAAATTACATTTTAGTCTTTTAAGTTTTAAAAAATAACAAATTATACACTAAATTTCTTAAAAAAAACTCTAAGGCGCCTATATTTTTAAAAAATTTGCATTTAAGTCCCTAAATTTTAGACAAATACAAATTAAACACTATCTTTCTTACTAAACTCTTAGACACCTATTTAAGAGAATTTCATTTTAGTCCTTTAAGTTTTAAAAAGTTACTAATTATACACTAACTTTCTTAAAAAAACTCTAACACACCTATATTTTCTAAAAGTTGCATTTAAGTTTCTAAACTAAAAACATATACAAATTAAACACTATGTTTCTTATAAAAATTAAGGCATATATACTTTTAAATTTTGTATTTTAGTCTCTAAATTTTAAAAAAATACAAATTAGACACTAACTTTCTTAAAAATATCTAAGACACCTATATTTTTAAAAAACTTGCATTTATGTCTCTAAACTATAAAAGAATACAAATTAGACACTCACATTCTTAAAAATCTCTAAGAATCTATACTTTTAAAAAATTGCAATTACATTCCTAAATTTAAAAAAATTGCATTTTAGTCCCTAAATTTAAAAAAAATAAAAATCAATAAGTAACTTTTTTTAAATACTCTAAGACACCTATAATTTTTAAATTTTTCATTCAAGTTCCTAAAAAAATAAAAAAACTAGACACTGACTTTCCTAAAAAACTCTAAGACACCTATACTTCAATTTTTTTTTTTGTATATTAGTCCTTTAAAATTTAAAAAACTAACTTTCTTAAAAAACTCTAAGGCGCCTATATTTTTTAAAATTTTGCATTTAAGTCCATTAAATTACAAAATTAAAAATTAGACACATATTTTCTTAAAAAACTTTAAGACACCTATAATTTTTTAAAATTGCATTTAAGTCCTTAAATTTTTAAAGAAATACAAATTACACACTAACTTTTTTAAATAACCCTAAGGCGCCTGTACTTTAAAAAAATTGCATTTTACTCCAATAAGTTTTTAAATATTAAAAATTATACACTAACTTTTTTTTAAAACTCTAAAGCTTTAATTTGTATAGATTTGAAACTTAATCACTAAAATTTTAAAAAGTAAAAATTTATACAAAAAAAATCTTAATAAAATCTAAGTCACCTATATTTTTAAAGTGTAATAAGGTCACTTTTACTTATTTCAACACAATAACAATATTAAAATTTCAAATATGACCATTTTAAACCTTGATATTCCTCCATAATTTAATTTTAAAATTTTAAAATTAATCCATATACTAAAAACTTATTATTTGAATCAATAATCAACTATAACACTTATAAAAAGAATCACAAATATTTGGATTTAATATAAAAATGTGATATTAAAAATTTAACCAAAAAAATTAAATACATTAATATGTTTAAAATACATACAATTTTTGAGGAAATAATCCCTGATATTGCTACAATCCATGCCAATAACATACAAATATAAATACGAAATAAAAATTTAGGTTTAATTTTTTTAATCACAAAAAAAAACTTGGAAAAAGTATGCAAATGTATAAATTACTTACGTATTTGATGTTTATGATGTTGAAAAGCCTTGGAAACGCCTTGGAAATGGAAAATAATCGCCCAGTGCTGTCGTTTTTTTGTTTGGTATGGAATGTTATGGCAGAATTGTCTTTCGGCATGTAGATATATGGCAGAATTGTCTTTCAGTAGATAGTTATATGCCTTGTTATATGGCAGAATTGTCTATCGATAGGTAGTTATATGACAAAATTGTCTTTTGGTAGGTAGTTATATGGCAGAATTATCTTTCGTCTAGGTAGTTATATGGCATGTTATTAGCGACAACATTTTTGTCGTCGCTAATAATTGCCAATATCATCGCTAATGATGGCAGAATTGTCTTTTTTGTTAGGTATGGAATGTTATGGCAAAATTGTATTTTGGTAGGTAGTTATATGGAAAAATTGTCTTTCGGTTGGTAGTTATATGGCTATTATATGGCGGAATTGTCACTCGGTAGGTAGTTATATGGCAGAATTGTCTTTCGGTAGGTAGTTATATGGTAGAACTGTCTTTCGATAGGTAGTTATATGGCTTGTTATAAAATATCATTGCTAATAATTGCTAATATCGTCGCTAACGATGGATTTAATTACCACGCGAGAGGATTTGTACCGCCATTAGTTACCTCAAAACTTTAAATTCGAGCTTTAGCGACGACGGGTGTCATTACTATTTACTATATGTCGTTGTTATTAATATGTGTGCGAGAAATCAGACCGCCCAGTGAATTAAATTAATTTTTGATGCTCATCAGCGACGACAAACGTCGTCGCTGTTAATAACCATATTCTAGCGATGAGTTTTTCAACTAGAACTATTTGCTAGAGACCAATATTACTAAATACGAGTTCATTGGTCAACAACGACGACATTGTCGTTTTGAATGATACAAAACTTTTTACCTAATTTTTTTAAATATAATGCACAATTCTTTATATCTCTTATAAAAGAGAACTCAATAACAAAACATACATCAGTATAACCAAATCATCCAACACTATCAACAATTTGATAAAAAGATTCAATTTCAAAACAAAATTAAACGATAAGTACTTTTAGTCTGTCTCGTAACCACTAGTGCCTACAATTTCACCATCACAATAAATGTATATAGGGTCCTCCAATTAAACATCTGCATACTTCGCCGTCTTCAATCAAGGAATCAGTTCCAAATGAAGATGGATCAACTTTGATCTCCTCACTAGTTGTTAAACATAATCAAGAGTAATTTGTGTCCATGTTAATCGCAGACAAAAGAGTGGTGATCAGATCTATGACTGTAGATACTGATTCTACATCCCATAACGCGGGACTCCAAATGTGTCTATCATTAACTCCCCACACAACTTTCCACCTTTTTGTGATTTTATTGCATTAATTACATCGATGTAAAACCTTTTTTGGCTTGTGTTGCTAAAATATAAGGCTTTTCACTCCACCAAAAAAAGTGGTGTTGATAATGGTAACTATGTGGTCTGTCATCCACTTTTTATTTTATACCACTTACACTCGAACAACACAACTTAACATCCACCACAAAACTGAACCTCCACAGTCTTGACTAACTCACCATAATAAGGTATGGAAATCAAGATGGTACATAATACAAAATCTCGAGTCATCCTTTTTTCTCCCTTTTCATTAGTAATTCATTTGACTCCGTTCAAAACACATGAATTGTATTTGTATACTGGTCCATGAGACATGTTTGCCAAGAAAATAATCTCATGGGTAGATAATGCATCACTAGTCATGCACATTAAATAAATTTACCAACAAGTCTAATCCTTTATCGCTTTCATGTTACCTTTGCTAATTTTTCTATCAAGGCCAACCACTATACTAACCAGACTATCACACATATTCTTCTTACAACGTATAACATCAATGTTATATTTCAAGAATTTTTTTACAATACGTTAAATGATAAAAAAAAAAATTAATTAAACTCGTGAGGGCCTGTTTTCTTTGTCTCCTGGCCTTTTAAATTCTTGTGTTTACCGGAAAACACAGTAGGCAACCCATCTAACTGCGTCTGAATATCGGTGGGACTATGTTTCCTAGGTGTTACCCTATGCTCAAAATTCACATACGAAGATGCGTATTTTCTAAATTGATGCATAATAGTAATCACTGTTTGTTATCAAAATAAACTACCCCTTTATTCACCTTCTTCGATGGTGTAAAATCCATGCATTTGAGGCACGCTAAGTAACCTTGACCCTACTACCCTGATATGTATGACCTAGTCGGGTAATCATTAGTCGTGGACAATAGAAAAATTTCATTATAAACTTTTCCTTAGTATGATCATCATACGTTAGGATCTATGTATCCCAAAACATGCCCGACTCATCTATAATTGGGTGGATAAAGACATACGTATCCTTTACCTGGTGATCGTGGACCTGGAATCAACAAACATAACATAAATATGGATTCTTACATGCATAAACACGGAGGCAAGTTGTAGCCGGTCAATATAACTGGACACATGCTATATGAGTTGTTCTGCATAGAGAATAGACAAAAACCATTGCTACCCAGTCCCAAAAATACAAACTGAGCTTCAATCTCAAACTCATGATATAGCTCTATAAATATCTTCCAGTTATCACCATCAACGGGATGGCGTAACACATCTGGCTTTGGTACTCTTTCTAGTATGGTGTCAAATCATGTCTTTGGCAGTGTGTCTCGAAGCGTATAGTCGCTCCAATCTTGGTGCAGTTTTCTTATGCAGTATTTTCTTACCCTTCAGATCCTGTATATATTCACTACATATTGGGCAATGCTCGGGGTATTCAGTCTATTTGTAATACACAACATAGTTGTTCAAGCAAACAGCGATTGTACTATATCCTATGCCCATACTTTTCAGCTTTCTGTTGCACTCCTCGTAAGAAGAAGGCAACGTATGACCTTCGGCAAAAATACGACACAACAATTGCAGAAGTTCGGTGAATGAGGTGTTTGTCCACTTGTTCTTCACCTTCACGTGCATTAGATTTGCAATGAAACTTAAAAAACTCGTTATCGTAGAACTGAGGTATAATCTAGTTTCCATTTTTTCGAACAAAGCGTCAAAACTGGTATAACTTTTATGATTCTCGTCTCTCATCTCGGCGTCACCCGATTGACCCCCAACATGGAAAACGGGTCTCAAATCGTCATACCCATTCATCAATTCGTTGTCTACAGTATGGGTAGGGGGTTTTTGCACGAATTTCTACTTTTTCACCATACTTTGTCCAAACCCCATACGTGGACAAAACTCATATTTTAGAATATGTGCCCTAGTCTCATGGATATAGAATCTTCAATCATTCAAACAACGATTACATGGACAAAACACTAAAACCCACGTGTTTATCCATAAAATAGATAAATTATTCCAAACCATTAATGCATTCCAAGGTAACCCTACGATTTGATTTAATCCAACTCTTATCGATACCCGGATCTATCGTCTATTTTGATATAAGCATAAAATTATAACAATATTAAAAATAAAAGATAGATATTCAAATATATTAATGATATTCCATAAATATACAACCAAAAAACATATTTTATTCACCTAATCACGACATAACATAGTTAAATAAACGTACTTTAATAATACAAATTATAAAAAGTGTGAATTTTAGAAAAATACCTAATTTAGGGATATTGTATGGAGGAATTGAAATAGAAATACGTCCAACTCGTGTAAGATGGTCCCGAGAGAAGTGAATGATCACGTGACGGAGAACGGGTTCCGAATTGAGTGTAATGAAAAAACAAATAAAGGTTAATGTTTGAGAAAAAAGGGGGAGAATTTATTTGGGTATTTTTGTGTTTTTAAGCTTATGCCAAACATCTGCAATAAATACGCTAACATCATTAGTGTTGATAATTTTATCGTTGCCAATGATATTAATATCGTCGCTAGTAATGGTTATCTGCGACGACTTAGTTTCGTCGCCACTAACCTTGATCATTAGCGACTATAAGATTCGACAACAAAGATATATTTTAATTTTTAAATCTTTTGCGACAATTCTAATATTATCAGCAACAACTTATTTTCGTCGTTAATAACAATTGAAATAGATGACGAACTGTGTCGTCGCTAATGACAACTCACTAGCAATGACTCACGCGTTATCTCTAATGACCTCGTTGCTAGAGAGAGAGAGAGAGAGAGAGAGAGAGAGAGAGAGAGAGAGAGAGAGAGAGAGCTGGCATCTCACTTTAAAAGTGACCTATCATCCTTTAGTATATTAAGAAAAAAACATAATTATAAAATATAAAGTTACGTTTACTTTCTTTCCTCCCAGCTCTTCCTTTGCCCCCTCTCTTAGAACCGATTACACCATAGATTCATGGAAGTTAATTGCTGCCACATTAAGTTCTTCTATCTCTCATAGGTATAGTCTCCACCCTCACTTTGCCATCATATCCTACGTTAGCCCCATTTTCACATATTTTTATGTTATATCTAAATTTATTAAGCCACCAATTTAGAAATCATAGTAGAGTATATGTCGAAAGATTTGTATAAAACTTACTGTTAATTGAACCATTGGTCACTGTCATTATAGGAAATTGGCAAATATACCCACATTATATTCCTCCGTGTATATAAATTCATCTTATTTTTTGTTGAAAGGCTTAAATAACCAAGTTAAGTGTTGCTATATCATAATAAATTTATGTCATATATTCAGATATTTGGGTGATTTGGTGTATCCTATCCGATATTGAAGAAATGTTATTGTTATAGGATATATTTATTGAATTGTTGATTTCTTAGATTCAAAGTGAAATCCTACTAGTGTATATTGAGTTATATCCAATTCAAATATTTTCTAAGTTTGAGCAAATTTTTATATTATGATATTTGCAGTTGTTCCTTCAATTAATACAATGCACTGCACGAAGGATTAGAAGAATTTAGTAGATATTTTTGAAAATCTTTGTTTTTTTTTCATAAATCATCAATCTTTGAATATACACGTAGTTACGTACGATCAACCAAGTATTTTACTAGATTAGGAGAAAGATTGATTTTTATAGGTAAGTGTGCTTATTTATTTTCCTTGGCACACTTAAAGCTTTAAAGTAAAAAATTTCTTGAGATATTTTTGGTAGTTGTGTGTTGTTTGTTATAGTTTAGGCTGAAATTTAGGAAGGTAACAATAAAGAACTAAAGTGTTAATAATATAGACAAATCTTGAAAGGGATCTTGTATCTCAACAATTGTGATCCTCTTATTATTCATAAAGATCTTAAATATGATGACATTTTCGTAAATGTGATCAGGACGAAATGAAGATTGGTAATCTTGGTTTAGCTACAATTCTTCATTATGAGAATTTAATTATTTTTCTTTTTTTCCATTTCTTTTGACGGCTTTTTTTCTAGTTTATTTCTCAATCAGGGGATAAAACAAAACACTCTTTACAAAATTAAAGTGCAAAATCCATATTTCATCTTTTTCTTCACAAGTTGCGTAGTTTGACCCAATCATATATAGTCTTTCTAGACTGCCAATCTGACAACGGTCAACTTGTGTATCTCATTATACCAATAAAAAACCCCACTTCTTTTAACTTGTCAACTCAACCCAACCCAACCCAACCCTGTATATATAATCCGCTGGTTTCTATCTCTTTAATCATCAACCCACACAGTACTAACCCACAGATTTCCAAATATCAACTTTTCATTTGCTTTGCTAATTATTACTGTTTTTTACTTGAGTTTGCTCAACTTTTTTGCCTGTTCATAAAATGTCTACAAGAAATGGAGGTCCGATGAAGATAGTTATAATTAACACCCAATACATAGAAACTGATGCTATGAGCTTTAAATCTGTAGTTCAAAGTCTCACTGGTAAAGATTCAAAAATGGAGGTCGAGGAGGTTCAACAAAAAGAACAAAAAGGGTCTCACTCTGCAGCTTTGGAGATGTCCAACGACGGTGCTCTTTTTGCACGAGGATTGTCGTTTAAAGATTTTGATAGGTTGCTTAAAGAGTTGCCATCAATTGAAGAGCTCTACCAGATATATGCAGATTAAAAGATGTATATGTACATGTATTCACATATCCTGTTTTGCTTTTAATATATCGAAAGATATTCTTTTTGTGCAAATTTAGATAATTTAGTTATTAGATGTTTACCGACATTATTCCTGAAGGAAAATGACATTATTCTTGAAGGAAATTGAGATGGTGCTCCGTTATTTTGTTAATAATAGGATAATTTAAAAAAGAAATTTTAAGACGACCAACAACAAATTAAAAATTTTGATATAAAATTTCAATTTCTGTCTTTAATACATTTTTACTAAAAAAAAATACAAATAAATATCAATACATATATATAAAGAAATGAAAAGAAAAACAGCAGCGTCAAGATAAAAAATACAAACTCCTATAACAAACTACAGAACCCATCCACTACACCTTTTGAACGAACTTGCCCCATCTGATCGTTGTCTTCCCAATCAACGATAACCATCGTTATCCCGCCAAGCGTTGTCGTAACAACAGTGCTTAATTATTAACATGGACATTCTTCAAAATCTACAAAAAAAATTAATTCTTTTAAGTTAAAACCCTAAATTTGACATTAATATGCGTAACCAGAGGAAGATTGATGGCTGATTTATACCGGTCCCACGTTTGTTAAATTATCTAGTACGCATTGCTCAACTTTTTTCAACCCATGTATCAGTTAGATTATTAAGACATGGTGTGTGAATACTTATAATAATTTCGAGTAAATACCAATCAACGTTTGATTTGTCAAAATATTAATATTAATCTATTAGAGTATTTGTCAAAATGTTTGTATAAAATTAAATGTTTATAGGTGTTCGGATTTGAAGGTGTAACATTACCTGTTTGGAAAAATGGGGGACAAAATAGTGACAAGTGGAGTTTGCTCAGTTTTTAACCGACCCTATGTACAATTACCATGGCATGATAGGAATCAATGATGAAATTGGTGGGTCTCGGACCGAGTGTCTAGTGTTTTCCAGTGAACAGATCTCCTCAGATAAGGGGAGTATTTGAAATTGAAATGCAGCAAGAACTAGACAAAGATTGGTGTTTTGTTGGGTGAGACCATTAGGAATTCGAGTTTGCTATCCTTTGAAATGTTTGCTTGGACAAGCAAGTTAATTATCAAGTGTACACAATCCCCTTGATAGGAATGTTGGAGAAACATTGCAAATCAAGACAATTGGGAGAAAATTGACAAAAGGTCTATATAGATGAAGGGTGGGCTGAAGGGGAGAATTTAATCTATCTTTCAGAGACTATTATTTTTAAAGCTTCGTAGAGGTGTTATGGAGATAAAAGCAGAGACTTTTGAGGGTGGATTAGTGAAGTGCTTTTTTTAAGTCTAGAACGCTCATAAGTACTCGATGAAATCTGATACACCATAAATATATTCTTCCGTAACACGAGCAATCGCTTTGATCCAACTCTTATCAAGACCCGAAGACATCTTTTAATAACAATTTGATATAAGTAAGCACCTACATAAATATGAAATAAAATAAATAATTATTACATCCCAATTAATAAATTAATAAAATTACAACCCAAAATACAAACCATTTAGTGAATAAAAATTCCAAACCAATAAATAGACAAGCAATTCCATATAACTAATTAAACAAGTACAAAAATATACGAAAAATATAAATAAATGAACATATGCATGATTTACAACATACTAATCAAAAAAAAAAAAATTAAAACAAGTATTTATTAACCTAATCAAATCTTATAGCATGTAATCACAATTATAATAAAAAAAAATCAGATTTTAAAAAGTTTGAATTTTATTGAAAATACTTTGAATTGGTTGGAGAAACTGAAGACTGACCATGCCCCACCTTGAATATGGACCCGATAATGGTGTAACAATTATTTATTAACCTAATCAATCATTTTATCATGTAATTCAAAATTATATTCAACAAAATAAAAATTTAAAAAGTTTAAATTTTATAGAAAATACATTGTTTTGGTTGGAGAAATTGAAGATTGACCTTGTCCGACCTCGAATATGGAACCGAGAATGGTGTAAGATGATTTGGAGAAGCAAGTGGTAAAGATTTGAACAAATAGGAGATAGGGTTTTGAGCAGAAGTGGTATAAAAAAAATTTGTTGTGGTATTTTTTGTTTTGAAAAACCTGATGTTTTCATTAAATACGTTTTTTTATTAGCGACGAAAAATTTCGTTACTAAACAGTTAAAATTTCGTTCGCGAGAAACGTATACTAGCGACGACTTTTGTCGTCGTTATTATCAAAGATATTTAGCGACGACTTTTCCGAGAAAAAAATAAATAAATAATACCGATATTATCAATGAATTTTTAATTCTTTACCAGCGAAATCGAGTCGTCACTTACAAGGAAGTTTATTTGCGACGAATTTTTAATTCTTTACCAACGAAATCGCGTCATTGCTAACAAGAAAGTTTGTTTGCGACGAATTTAGTTGTCGTTAACAATGTTTCTTCGCTTGAAAAGATTTCTAGCGACGAAACATGTGTCCTTGCTAGAAATCTCGTCACTAAAGACCCGATATGTAGTAGTGAGTACATCTATGTGAGCTACAATTTTAATCATAGCCTTTCAATATTCTGGCATTAAATGAATATTTTTAGCCATCAATTTTCCAATAATAAAAGTATATTGTGATTTATATATGATCTCATCTAGATACGATTTTATGCAATCTGAAAATGTTATTGTGATTGTTTTTTATATTATATTACAATATGAGATAGGATTATAATTCTCCACCATTAACAGATTATTTTTTATATGAAAAAGCGATAATAGTTAGTATTTAATTGATTTTGTTGGGTTGGTCGAAGCTTATGAAAGTTAGAGTAGAACACAGTTACAAAGTTTTTTTACGTTACATATATAGTGTATTGATCGTAGTAGTATTTGGTTAGATAGTGAGAAACCAAGGATAGAAGATTAGAAGATAGAAGATAGAAGACACTTGGAACGTAAAGTTACTTAAACTCTCGAGAAGGTATAAACTAGAAGAAATTGTATTTTAGGCCAAAAATTTGAAAACTTTGTATTATAAATTCTAGTTGGCAAAACTTATTTTTTAAGTCCTACTTTTAACTTCCTAGTTGGATTTTTTACCTCTTTACCCCTGTTCTTATTGGGTACACCCAACCCAAGTTTTTACCGTGACCTAATTTATAACGTGATGGGTACGTTTTCAGTTTTTTAATTATTATGTTATTTTTTTTGTCAAGTTGCAATAATTATATGGCCTGTACCCATATAGAACAAAAATCTGATGGGTCTGCACCCATTAAGTATAAAGACTCACATTGCGGGCTATACCCATATACAAAAAAAAAATACACAAACATAAATTTATAACCCAATCTTTTTTCAGCCAATATTTTTACATGGGTTGTACCCAGATTAAACAAAAATATTACAACTGAAAATACACTCTAAATGGGGCTGGCCCAATAACAGGTGAAATAAAAAATGTATACAACAATTTCACTACCCCTATATTGGGCTGGACCCATTACAAATACAATACAACTACATGGGGCTGGCCAATACACAAAGAACCCAATAGGTCTGGCCATGATATACAATACACATGGGGCTGGCCCATGATACACAAAGAACCAATGGGTCTGGCCCCATTACGCATAACAAGTTAAAAAAAAATCCAGCATCGAACTCGATGATGAACTCGATCACGGGGTTGTTGGTGGTGGGGTGAACAGATCAGAACGGGGTAGTAGGGTTGTTGGTGGTGGGATGAACAGATCTGAACGCGGTTCTTGCTGGTGGCTGTTGTCGAACTGCAGGCGGCGCTGGATCCACGAACTGGTGGATGTTGTCGAACTGGAGGCGGGGATGGATCTTGGTGCTAGTGGCAGCAGCGAAGATACAGCAGCAGTTGCAGGGTCTTCCAGCGACGTGCTAGTGGCAGTAGCGAAGATACAACGGCGGTGGTGGCTCTTTCATTGACGCGGTGGTGGTGGGGTTTCAAGACGAAGGTGGATCTGTGACTGAGCGGGGTGTGCTGGTGACGGAGGAGCGTGGAGGGGACGGTGGTGTTGATGTTGGAAGGGAGTATCAGATGGGATGGTGAGAGAAGACAGAGGGAAGGATGGTTGGTGGTGGTGCTACTGTCGGTGGTGCTGTTGGTCCTGCTGTCGGTGGTGGTGGCTCGGTGCTGCTGGTGGTGGTGGCTCGGCGCTGCTGGGGGTGCTGCTGTTGGTGGTGGTGGATCGGCATGGTGAAGAAGGATGAAGCAGTGGTAGTGAAGAAGGGTGAAGCAGTGGTGGTGAGTGGTGGTGAAGCAGTGGTGGTGAGTGGTGGTGTTTTTGGTGGTTAGTTGTTTACTGGTGGGTGAGGGCGGCGTGAGGGAGAGAAAGAATGGTGAAAGAAAGAGAATACATAGAGGATAGAGTGAGATGCAGAAATGGGTTTTCGGTTCATTAATGGGGTTTTAGGGTGGGATTTTTGTTTTTCATTGTAGGAAAGGGGTTTGGGGGTATATTGGTACACTTCCTATCTTGTTGGACCTTCTAAATAATAGTTAGGGGATGGTTTGGTTTGGGATTTAAAACAAAAAGGAAATAGGGGGTTGGGCCTTATAAAATAAATTTCCCTATAAACTAATCAAATTAACGTTCTGCTTAGATTTTGTGCCCGAATACTCAATGGTGAAATTTTGTAGATCTATCATGTACTTTCTTGTAATATGCAAGATCTATATTTCATCTTTTTTTCTCACGCTGCATGGTTTGACCACATCATAGTCTTTCTAGACAGCCCATGTGAACAGTCAACTTGTTTACCTCATCATAAAATCAAGGGGGAATATTAATATAGAGCCCCATGACTTCAATACTTCTAAATTAAAGCCCAATCCCAAACCCTTAGTTACTACCCAACTATTACCCAACTATTATATAGCAAAAGACCCAAAAACCCCTACCAATTCTAATCTATACAGTGAGAAACAAAAACCAAAAACAAAAGACCCATATAGGGTTTCGATCAATTCTCTGTGCCTCACTACTCTCTCTCTCTGCTACTCACTGTGCACGGTAGAAAAAGCAGCCCCACCACCATAGCCTTCCACCTTCCACCTCCATCTTCCCACCATGGCCTTCCATCACCGTTGCTGCTGCAGATCTGCTGTTACAGTGCTGCCTTCCACCATAGCCTTGTTACAGTGCTGCCTTCCACCTTCCCACCATGCTGTTACAGTGCTGCCTTCCACCTTCCCACCATGCTGTTACAGTGCTGCGGCGGCGCCGCTGTATTCATCCTCCACCGCGCCGAACTGGAAGCAGTGGCCTTGGAAAACCGCCATCCGACCTGTTGCAGACCAACGCCGACACCTCACCCGTTGCAGACCACCGCCGTTCTGTGCAGCCGACATCCCTCGCCGCCAGCCCTTCTTCTCCGTTCCACGCTGCTCACTGCAACAGAAAAACCGCCGCCGTTCTGTGCAGTAGACATGGCCCGGCTCCAGATCTCCTTGTCCAGCCCTTCTTCTCCGTTTTAATTTTTTTTTTTGTCGAGGTGTTGCAGGGTTCGGATTGGGGGCAGCAGCATGGGTCTAGCCCACTATGTCCAGACATGGGTCTAGCCCAGTATGTCCAGACATGGGTCTAGCCCATTTGATGGTGTGATGGGTTGGTTTTTAGTTGGGTAAATAATCTGTTGTGGCCAGCCCATAATGTGCTGGCTTCTTTTGGTTTTTTTAAAACATAGCTATGTAAAAACGATTAAGTGTGTGAGAGTAGAATACATTGGGCTTTGGGTACAGCCCTAGTGGTACAGACATGGATAATCTTTGCCTTTATTGTATATGGATTTTAGAAAAAACGGGCCTAGGTACAGCCATATGGACACATACTTGGACATCCTTTGACAAAAATGGGTTGCTGTACAGCCCTAATGTACAACATTTGACATAAAGGACATGGATATATACAAAAAACGAAAATTATGTACAGCCCTAAGTGTGTATAAACTATATAAAAAAGATATACAACCCTTTAAAAAAACAAAAAACGAAAAAAAGTCCGTACATATGTGTACGGATTAATCCGTAGATGGAAATAGTAAAAACAAAGTGCTGGAAAAAAAAAGGAAAAGGGTAGAATTGACAAAAATCCAACCAAATTTTGAAACTAGGCTTTAAATAGAACAAATCCTAACTTAGGCTTTAAAATGGGGGTAGGGATGGAATTGGGCTGTTTTTTGAAGTTTCCTCTAAAATCAAAAACCCCAATTCTTTTAACTTGTCAACTCAACTCAACCCAATCCAAAAGATGTATATATTTCGTCCAAAATAAAATCTATATATCTTATCCGCAGGTTCCTATATCTTTGATTATCAACCCATACACTAAAACCACAGCAGACTTCCAAAAATTCAACTTTTCGTTTGCTTTGCTAATCATTAATATTTTATTTACTTTATATATTTTCGGTTTGCTTAAAAATTTCTCGTGTTTGCCTGTTTATACGTGAAATAAAATGTCTACCAGAAATGGAGGTCCAATGAAGATAGTTATAATCAACACCCAATATATAGAAACGGATGCTATGAGCTTCAAATCTGTAGTTCAAAGTCTCACTGATAAAGATTCAAAAATGGAGATTGAGGAGGTTCAGGAAAATGAACAAAAAAAATCTCAATATGCAGATTTTGAAATGTCCAACGATGGTGCCCAATTTGCACGAGGATTGTCATTTAAAGATTTTGATCGGTTGCTTAAAGAGTTGCCATCAATTGAAGAGCTATATCAGTTACTTCAGTTATATGCAGATTAAATTTTATTATATATATCATTTTGTTTATAATATATATTATTTTAAGTCATTCAAATTTAAATTTTGTATAATGAATTGATTGATGTATGGGTTTGCATTTACAATTAATAACAATTGGCTCCCCATAAAAAAGTAGAATCAAACTTCCTCAGTAACTCACAAGACTAATCAAAGTACAACGGACATACTCCTAGTAAATTTCTAAACAAAATGTCTTCCTTTTATCTCCTACTAATTAATGAAGCAGCCTAGAATGACACCCATCATCTATCTAGATCGATTTTTCCAGATACGAGTGCTCCTACCTACTAAAATGAGTAATGATATCTGACAAAAAAAAAAAAAAGAGTAATGATATGTATTATCTAAAATTATGTTATTTAAATATCATCGTTGACATGGCGTGATTTAATTGATAATAAATTAAATAAAAAAATAAAAAATTTATAAATAACTAATCACGTCAATAATGGGTATAATTTTAAATGGTATGCTCTTTTAACGTTTGTTGAAAATAGATGTTGAAGGAGATCGATAGTTGGACTAGTGGTTAAGTTATTCTACAAAGACCAAGAGATTCTGGGATCGGATCTTATTAGAATCATTTACTCCGAGTCTAAAATAACTCTCTCATGTATTTAAAAAAGAAAATGGATGTTGAAAATGGAGGGTTTCTTTGCAGTTAAATCGACTCTCTACTGATCTTTGGACCACTAAACAAGGACCAACTCACTAAAGACTAAACAAGGACCAACTCATTAAAGAAGTAATTACTTATCTTCAGGGTCAGGGCCATGTCCTACAATCTCCTTGTGACGCTAATCTTAAAATAAATCTTATCTTTTACATACAAGGAGGCTAACAAGCCAATTACTGACTAATAATTGTCTAGATCAAATAAAGTAAATTAAAATAGAAATACATCATTTATATATATTATAACTTTTTTCTAATTAATTTAAAATTTATTAGTACTTTTAGATTTTACATTTTTACCATAAGACTAAATCCAACATTTTTTTTCACATTTTTAGCCAAAGTTAAGAAATATAAGAATCTTTCAATTCAACCTTCATAATTTTAAAAATTCTGTTATATTTTTATTTTATTATTTTTCTATAATTATTTCATTAATTTATTAAATTGTTATTGAGTTTTTTTTATCCATATGTTTATTTCTTAACTTGTTTTAAAAAAATATTTTAAGTATTAATACACAAATTATTATTAATTATAATAATTTTCAAATAATTATAATTTTTAGTAATTATTATTTTTTATTTTAATTTGTTTATTTTTTAATACAAATTGTTTAAAATTAAAAATATTTGTTTTTCATGTAATATAAAGGATAGGGCAAACGAACCAAGCCATTCGCGAGCAGCTCGAGCTCGGCTCGGAAAAAAACTCGGTCGAACTCGTTTGTTTATACAAACGAACAAAAATATTTGTTTGAACTTGTTCGTTAAAAAAAAAACGAGTTCGTTGGAGCTCGTTTGTTAACTCGTTAATATTTATGATATTGTAAATTAATTGTTTTAGTTATCAATAAATATATCGTTAAACCTATAAAAAAACAAATTATTCGTTAATAACTCGAGCTTGACTCGAAAAAAAAACTCGTTTCATGTGTTAACAAACATGCTATATAAAATTTGGCTCGCTTTGTTAAAAGAGGAATCTACAAATTGAAGCCCAATTTGTAGACTTTTTAGGTTTTAAGTCCCAACTAAAAATTACTACTTTTTAAAGCTTTAGTTACTTTGCTGGTTTGCTTTCTTTACTCTTCTACCCTTTTTTTAATCATTTTCTTATTTTTTTTATTAATTTTTATTTTCAGAGTTTTTTTACTTTAACTTACCAGATAGTTTTAACGGTACGTTCACGAGGTACGTACATTTTTGTTTTCGTATAGACCTACGTTTTTATTGTGTACAAACCTATATATTTTTTAACGTTTTTAAGGTGTGTTTGTTCCGATTTTTTTTTTTTGTATATGTTCATTTTCTCAGACATGTCCAAGTACGTGTACCCAATGGTCCGTACACAAGTCATTTTTTGTCCATATTTATGCTAATGTATCCATTAATATATTGGAAGGGCTGTAATTAGTGTCCATATTTATACAGATTCCTCAAGCTTAGTGTGTAATTAGTGTTTAGTTTTCACCTGCAAAATTAACAAAATAGATTAGAGTTTAATTTTTTAAATCTAAAACAAAAAATTATACTGTCTATACCATAATGTATAGACCATGATATCTAGACCATAATAGACTAGACAATAATGGATTTGAAAGGACAAATGTTTAACACTAAAAAAAGGACCATAATGGACCCAAACATTCTGGATCCATACAAACAAAAAAAAAAGAACTAAGACACGGTTTTAAAAAAAATAAAAATTTATTGGCTGAGTCCATCAGGTCTGGACACATTGTGTCCTGGGCCAACAAGTCTGAACCCAAATCAAGTTATCTGGACCAAAAAACGAAAGGCCTTAAGCCCATTATGTCTGGACACTCACGTCCAACAAAAAAAAAGGCAGATCTGGACTCGCGAACGGGGAAGAGATCGCGATGGCGGTCTGGTGGAATGGCGACGCAGTGTGGTGGTGGAGGTGACTAGTGGGGACGCAGAACGGGGTGGGGTGGAGGATTTGTTCACGTCGCCAGGAAGGTGGAGCAGATCTGTTCGTCAGCTTCGATGGTGGTGGCTTGGTTCACGACGGTGATGGTGGCGGCTTGGTTCATGACGGTGATGATGTTTCCAGCTTACGAAGGTGGAGTCTCCAACTGTTGCAGCAGCGAGGTTGAGGGCAGTGATGATGGTGTAGTCCGTCGAGGTGTTTTACTGGTGGTGTTAGGCAACGGAGAAGGAGATCTGGTAGTGGTGATTTGTGAATCTGGTGTTAGGCAGCACGAATGCGGTCGATGGTGGTGGTGATTTTTGAATCTGGCGGTGGTGATTTTTGAATCTGGTGGTGGTGATTTTTGAATTTGTGTCTTGTTTCTGGGCTGGGGTAGGGAGGCCGAATGGTGCTGCAGATCTGCAGCAGTGGTGGTGGTGCGCAGATCTGGGAAGGTGGTGATGAAGGAGGGCATCGGTGGTGGGAAGGTGAGAGAGAGAGAGGGGGTAGAGAGAGGGGAGAGGGTTTTCTAAAAAAAGATCCTAATAGGGTTTTGATTTTTTGTTTCTTGGTTCATAGTGTATAAGAGAGAGGGGGTATTTTGGTCTTTTCCTCCCCTTCTAGTTAGTGTCTAATGGGTAGTGGGTGTGGGGCTTTAATTTGTTACTTTCATGTTGTTGGGGCTTTACTTACTAATTGCCCCTTGTTAAAATTTGAGCTCAGCTCGACTGGACTCGTAGATCTTATCAAACAAGTTTGTACCTCTAGTATTCGGCTTAACTGGTCACTTCATTTACATCATATTAAAGGATAACTATTTTTCTTTCATAATTCCTATTATTCTAAAAAAAATGTGATACTTTTTTTAACCAATATTATTCTTTCATAAGATTACTAGTTTGCACAAGGAAAATAGAGAAAACCAAGTTAGTAGAAGAATCAGTTTAGGTCAGGGTCATAACAGTAGTGGTAAAAGGATACAATATGAGAGAAGTAGAGATAATTTGTCTGAAAAGGGACACAATCATCTCAACGATAACGAAATGGGTCAACTGGTTCTTGGCAAGGAAGGGCGAGACTTTTATAATCTAAACCATATTGATAACAGGTTTCTCACGGCGACCTGTTCTAATCTGCAAAAATACTTTAAAGACAAAATTTTAAGTCAAACAAGTGATAATACATTTATGAAGAAGATGGTATTAGGGAGAGGATGTTGTAGTTGTACTTTGGTCAGTTTTCACATGAGCAGATTCATTGAAGACGAGATGGAAAGCATAAATGGTCTTATGACTTTGGAGTTGGACATTAGAGACAGTATCAAATATTTCTGGAAAAGGGAAGAGATCTACTAGGCGGATAGGTCACGACAACAGTGGATCCATTTTGGAGACAAGAACACAAAGTTCTTCTTTGCGATTACAGCACAGCGCAGAAACTTTAACAGAATCTCGGCGATCCAAATGAATACTGGAGACTAGACTTAAGATGAAAGTGAGATTAAAGCACAATTTAATAACTATTATGACTCACTTCTACAATCGCAGGAAGGACCACTACTTACGGAAGGTTTGAGATGTATAACGGGTAAAGTATTAGAGGCGATGAACGCAAAACTTATATCTATTCCAGACATACAAGAAGTAAAGGACGCGGTGTTTGACATTAGCCCAGGAAAAGCGCCAGGCCCTGATGGGTTTAATGGGAAGTTTTTTCAAGAATACTGGGATATCATTGGAGAAGACGTGTTTCAAATGGTGGTAGATTTTTTTACATATAATACACCGCTGATTGTCCTTAACGAGACACTTATTACTCTTATTCCAAAGGGAGATACTCAATTTGGAGTTGGTGATTATCGGCCGATATCATGCGTTAATTTTATATACAAAATTATATCCAAAATTCTGGCGAACAGGTTACAAGCTATTATGAATGAGATTACTTCACATACACAGGCAACTTTTATTAAAGATCGGTCAATTCAAGATAATATTATAATAGCACAGGAGGTCTTTTTTTTTATGAAACGCAAACTTAAAAATGAGAAACATTTTGCGGCCATTAAACTAGATATGGCTAAAGCATATGACCAAGTCCGGTGGGACTTCCTGCGCTTGTTGTTGGAACGGTTGGGTTTCAACATGACCTGGGTTAAATGGATCTGGAACTGTTTAACAACGGTAACTTTTCAACTTAATATCAATGGGGAACGGCAACCAGCTTTTACACCAGGGCAGGGGTTGCGGCAAGGGGACCCTCTATCCCCTTTGTTGTTTTCCCTTCTTACAGAATCGTTAATTACTCTCATCGAAAACAAGGTTGAAACAGGACAGATCAAAGGTATCCGTATTACTCGTAATTGCCCGGTTGTCTCTCACCTTCTTTTTCCAGATGTTTCCTTGTTTTTCCTCTCGTTGGAAGGGCAGGAAGTTGAGAAATTTCAGGAATGTATTGACACTTACTGTAAATGTTCGGTACAAAAGGTCAACTTTAACAAATCGGCTGCCTGTTTCAGTAAATAGACCCCGGTGAGTATCTGTCAACAGATTTCAGAATCATTACATATTAAAGAAGTGAATGACTTGGGGAAATATTTGGGTATACCACTATTTCATAAAAGGTCAAAGATCGAGACTCTTCAGTGGATTGCAGATAAGGTCTTTAATAAAGCTCAGGGGTGGATTGCGAAGAGCCTATCAGAAGGCGGCAAAGAAGTCCTTATTAAAGCTGTCCTTCAGGCTATTCCGACTTATGCTATGTCTATATTTTATTTTCTACTTGGTTTTTGCAGGAAACTAACATCGATTATTTCACGATTCTGGTGGAATTCTCTGGAAAAAAGGAAGATTCATTGGTTAGACTGGGAGAAAATGACAGCGGCAAAAGTTATCGGGGGAATGGGTTTTCGAGATATTAAAAGGGCGAATACTGCTCTCTTAGCACGGCAAGCCTGGAGAATATTACAGTCGCCACATTCTTTGATGGCACGATTACTTAAAGGGATTTACTTTCCACAAAAGGATTTCTTACATGTTAAGCTAAGACAAAGTCGTACTTGGTCATGGGCATGTTTGATTGAAGGGAGGGACTTATTAGTCGAGCATGGGATCATTCAGATTGGCAATGGAGAATCAACTAGAATTCGGGAAGATAAATGGCTACCATCTGGAAGAATTAAAGATCATCCAACACAATCGACGATCACAACTGTAAATCAGGTAATGCAGACTACGGAGAACAACTGGAACTGGGAGGTAATTGATTCAAACTTACCGGAGCCGGTAAGAGAAGAGATTTTTCGGACACCAATTTTGGACAGAGACCTACATGACACTTTTACTTGGCCTTACACAAAATCAGGATCGTATACCACGAAATCGGGTTACGCTACATTAACCAATGAACACTTGGGAAGCCGTACACAAACATCATCACAGGCAACTATTTCTAATTCTAAGTTGTGGACAAGAATTTGGAAATCAAATGTACCATCCAAAGTTCGTAATTTCACGTGGAAAGCGTGTTGGGATATACTTCCAACCTATGCTGTAGATCTCGGTTCCGCGTCCTAGGCGGTCGACTGGGGCCTAGCGCCTAGGAGGGACTACGCGGGGCCTAGGCGGGATTACGCGGTTTTGAATCCTGCTATGTAATTTTATATATTTAGTAATACGCGTGTATAATTATGATAATTTTATCTATTTAAGTCATAAAATTCATCTAACACCACTATATTGAATATGAAAAATACTAAAATTAGAGTTATAATATCAATTCAAGAATTTCTGAGAGTAAAATAAATTTAATGGAGGGCCTCGGCGGCAAGTTTTTACCATTAATCGGTGCCTAAGCGGACTAGGCGCCTCTTCCACGACGACTAAGGCGTTGGGCAAAAATGCCTAGCATTTTTACTAGGCGTAAGCGGTTGAGGGGGGAGTTGACGCCTAGACGGCGCCTAGGCGGCGATATCTACAGCATAGCTTCCAACACAACTTAATTTGTACCATAAAAATTGCAGTGACAACTCATACTGTAACTGGTGTGGAGAGATACCGGAAACATGCTCACATCTTCTCTTGAATTGTACTTTTTGTAAACAGGTATGGGCGGGCTCAGCAATGCAAATTCGTATCCCTGATGAAGAACCACGAAGTATAGGAGACTGGCTGGATCAGATTATTGATCAAACTGACCAATCCATGTGGGACACAAGAGTTGTGACGGCTTACATATTATTACTGATGTGGAACATATGGAAACAAAAAATGAAATGTTAATATGAAACTGGCACTCCACAAGTTAATACAGTATTACACTTAACACATGTCACTATGACTGATCTATTTGGTCAGGGCTGGAGTCAAATCCAAACACCAGCGACGGTGGCAGAGGAACAACAACAACCCACATCTACAGGCTCAGATATCCCAGCTGACGTTCAAGTGATATATACGTGTGATGCTGCTTTTAAGACAAAAGCCGAGCAAGGCGGGATTGGGATTGTTCGTAGGGAGAGAAGTTCGGGAAACCGACAGGTATACTCATTACCTATCTGGGCGGATTCGGTAACGGAAGCAGAAGCAATGGCAGTGTATGAGACTACTAAACTTGCCTAGCAAGAAACGGGAAGACGAATCATGATTTGCTCAGACAACCTTGAAGTCATTCAAGGTATTAATATGTTGCCAGCAGCGTGGTGGAAGATTAGACCGTTCATTAGGCAGATTCGGTAGGCAGCTGAGGGACATGGACAGATGTCTTTCAAACACATTCCGAGATGCCAAAATAGGTGGGCTGATCGAGCGGCGCGGAAAGCTAGGCAGCGAACAGTTGCGAGAGGGCAGCAGAATATGCTTGTCCTCGGATTCGGAAGATTGGGAATCGGATGATAATCGGACTGGAATGTTATGCACGATCGAACAAAAAAAAAAAACAAGGAAATAAAAATTCATTCCTAATATACATATACGAAGTTTAAAAAAGAATTGTAATTTGAAAAACTTTTTTTGCAATAAAATAATGTTGGAAAGAAAATATAACAATTGGAAAGAAGGTTATTGGAAGATGAGAGGAAAAAAAATTATGACGAACTATAATTAGGTTTTTTATAACATCAAAATTGTTAGAGACGTAATATTTCATGATCAACTTTAAATTTTAATTTTTGTTAAAGTTGAAAGGCGGTTGGACTAACCATTACTGAAAGAGCAATCTATTTAAACCCATTTTTTTAATACGAGCCACTTTGGATTCGAAATTATTATAACTCCAATGATATTGGATCCCAGGATTTCTTAATCTCTGCGGAAAAGCCTAACCACTAGGCTAACTATTAATCTTTTTTTCTTTTTTTAATATATAAGAAGTCATTTTAAATTTGGAATCAACCCATCCAAATTGATTATTTCACTCTTTTTTTGGGGCCAAGCAAGCCAAAATAACCCATCATAATTTGTACGTCTAAAACCAAATTAAAGACAATTAAATAATTAAACATGACTATAATTTTTTGAATATGGGTGCATACCTTTTTCCTCTACTCGATTCCTTTCTTTGTCTCTACCGCTCTTACTTACCCTTTTGTGCTTTTCTTATTTCACTTGCATTTCCTCTACATACCATAATGTCATAATCTAATCATTTTCAAAAGTTGTCCAAAAAAAAAAAAAAAAAAAAAAAATCATTTTCAAAAGCTATATACCATGAATTTATTGTTTTTATAATTGCTCGTGAGCTAACCTCACCAACTCAAAACATTTTTCTATATTAACTAAGAAATAATAGCAATATTTTAATAAATATTAGAGTAGTATTTTTTTCATACTAGAAGAACATTCCAAAATATATATTACTCCTAGTTTAGTCGGAATTATTTAATACAAGCAAAACCAATTATATCCAAAAGCACATCGTATTAGAAAAACAATTAGTAATTACATTATTTATCGAAGGCTTTCGTAAGAAAATGGAAACTTTATTTTGGTAATGTAGCTCGTAAATAAAATAGTCACGAGTAAAGATTACTCCATAATCATGAATATAGACAAATAGTAAACTATTCAAGTAAAATAAAGAACTTAAAAGTGAGATATATAAAACAGTACCAAAAGAAAAATTAGAAATAATGGTCCAATTTGTAATCTAAATTTAACCATAATTTGTCTTCTAGTATTAAAAAGGGAATAAAACAGTGTGCCAAAAGCTAGATTAGAAATTATAGTCTATTTAACAATCCAAATAGAACTATAGTTTATCGTTTTGCAATTACTTCGATTCCACGGATTTGTTAGCCATTTTTCTAATATTCTTTAGTTAACAGTGTTACGTTTCAACTAAAATCTAAAACCATGTACATAAGAAACTAAACAAGAGTCATTCCTAGGCCAAGAATCAAGATAAACCTCCATTAATTTTAATTAAGAGAAAACAAAACTCCACAAAATAAAACAACAGAATCAGAAAACACAGATATCTATACTATTACATACTTAGATACAACACACAATTTAGAGAGAGTTCTGATCTTGTCCCCTCTGCCATTTTCCTCTTCCCCACACCCCACAAATATTCGCAATTTCCTCTGCAAGATTACAACTTTTCATGGTTAGTTTTCTCACCCCCTCCAATTTCTTATTTTGGGTCTGCTAATTTACAATAAAGTTCCAATCTTTGAAGTTAAAACGTAATTCTTTCTTCTGGGTTGGTGTTATTTCTTACAAAATTCATATCTTTGTAGTAATTTGTCTCTTTTTTGTAGGTTCATATATTTTTTGTAGGTTTTTTGTTTGAAAAGTATTGATGGGTAACAAGCTGGTGGTAGGAAAGAGAAGGCAAGTAGTGGATGATAAGTATACAAGGCCTCAGGGGCTGTACCTACACAAAGATGTTGATAATAAGAAGCTTAGAAAGCTTATACTCGATTCAGAGCTAGCTCCTTGCTATCCTGGTGATGATGAAGATGGATTTGATCTTGAGGATTGCCCCATTTGCTTCTTGGTTTGTCCTCTTTTTTTTCGATTTTGTCAATTCTCATGTTATAATGTATAATATGTGTGTATATATGCGTGTTTTCTATTCAAGTCTGTGAACTGATGATTCAAGGTATTGCATTGAACTTGAAAATGAATCAGGGGCGGAGCCAGGATTAATCGCTGCCCCTGATTTTTTTTTTGTTAAGTTAATTGCACTATCGGTCCCTATATTATGCAACAATTCCACTATAAGTCGTTAAAAATTTAACATTTTTCATGACCTCGTATCTTTTCAGTATTATCCAAGTCTTAATCGGTCAAGATGTTGCATGAAAGGCATTTGTACAGGTAAATATTATTACGCGAACTTTATTAATGAGATTTTTACCTTCTTTATATCTATTGTTGTTGAATTAATAATATTTATTTGTTTTTCGTGAACCAGAATGTTTTTTGCAGATGAGGAATCCTAATTCTACTCGTCCGACACAGTATCCTTGCTCAAGATTATGTTTTTTTTTCTTTTAAATACTTACATATTTTTCGTGTATCACAACTCTTAATTCTTAACTCCATAAGATGTCCATTCTGTAAAACATCAAATTATGCTGTGGAATATCGAGGAGTAAAGACAAAGGAGGAAAAGGGGTTGGAGCAAATTGTAAGTATCTTGTTATATAACGTTTTAATTATTTGTTTTTGTTTCTTTATTTACATTTGTACCCCTTAGGAAGAACAACAAGTTATTGAAGCGAAATTAAGGATGAGGCAACAGGAACTTCAAGATGATGAGGACAAATTAGTAAAAAGAAGTGAATTCCGTTCTGTAATTGAAGAGGAGACCCAAGCTGCTTCGGGAATTAAACAACCTAGGTACGAATCTATTAATGAAATAGGAACGTATTTTTAGGGTAAAATAAATTTAAAAAAAAAAAAAACTCTTTTTGGGTCTTTTGCATAAATAATAAAAGTTTGGGGTTCGTAACTCATTTTTTGAAATGCAGGGATGATGAGTTTGACCTGGATCTTGAAGACATAATGGTTATGGAAGCTATTTGGCAGTCAATTCAGGTATGCATCAATTTCTATACTCAATCTTCAAATGTATTAGATATGTTATTAGGTCCCTTATCTTTATATTTTATAGGAGAATATTAGGCACAATGGTTCAGCTTCTTCAGAAGTATATATAGGAGAAGATCATGGATCCATGTTAGCTGAAGGTGGAACCTCATCTCCTTCTGGTGGTCTAGCATGCGCAATAGCAGCACTCGCTGAACGTCAACATATTCATGGAGAATCGTCCAATACAGGGGAACAAGATGTCCTACGATCATGATGAATGTAATATGGTTTGTGGATTGCATGTAATGAAACACTCTGATTCTTTAATAATTCTTTCGGATAATTTTAGGAAGATTCTTAAGTAGAAAGGGTATGAACCAAAAAAAAAAAAAAAAAAGGAGAGGGTTAGGATGTAAATAAAATTAAAAGAGTACAAAAGCGGGGACAATTTTGTAAGGCATAACTTAGAAAAAGCAAAGGGTTAAAGCCCAATAACCACCTACCACCTTACACCCTAGCCCATAAAAGGCACCTTACTGCAAATGTCTTGAATACCCTTACTTAGTAATTGTAATCACTTAACGCCGTTAACTGCTTCTTTAGCTCCCGTTTAATCCTTACATATATAACAATATATAAACATCTTCACAGCAATTAAACTCTATTTCATTTCCTAAAATTACAAAAAATTATAACAAAATCAGCTAAAAATTAATTGCGAAATTTACGAGCGTATCTCGCAAAGATTTGCGTCGATTAATCAGTAAGAAATCTTCAGATTTAGGTACATAAATTTCGCGCTTATATTCCTATATTTAACCCAAAAATTAATGTTATAATACGAATTTTTTTTCTGATTTTTGGTACTAAAATGATCTTCAACTTGTTAAAATAGTAGTATTACGTGATAATATGTATACAAATACGTAATAATTGAGATCATGTTCAAGTTTTTTACCGAAATTTTTTTACAGGTGATTATGATGTATTTTTTTTGAACGATGATTGATGATATAGTGAAAAGTTAGTAACAGATCACATTTATGATATGGACGGATTAAACTGACTTTTATTTGAAGTTATTTTCCGGAATTTATGTTGCATTTTTGAAAAAAATCTAAATAATGATTGAGTTTGAGTTTTATTATGTAAATGCTTAAGTTATAGACAGATTTGTAACAAAATGTATTGTGATTGAGATTTGAATAAAGGACTTGAATAAAATATGAGTGCTGGGAATTTTCCAGTACTGGAAAACGGATTAAAACTGCAGGTTTATTTGACTAAATGAGTAATGGTTTTTGAGAGTCGAAAATGTTATAAACTATGATTGAGTTGTGGGAAAGTTTTGTATAAAATATGTTGAATAACGTGAGAACAATGAACAAAAACACCAGTGTTAAGCATAACACAGGACAATGTACTTGTAGAATCACAAAAACGTACTTGTGTAAGTACAAAAATATACTAGTCCAGTTGTGGGAAGTATTCCCAGAACTCATCTGTACCATCCAAAAATTTGTAACTTAAAATTTTTCTCACATTTAAACTTATAACTTAAATCTTTTCACACATTTAAACTTAAATAATGTCTAGAACTGTAACAAGTAAATATTAGTCAATGAATGTTCCCATAAATCAGAAAACGAAACAAAACTGCAAATTTTTCAGATTTTTTTTTTTTGATAAATTGTTTAATGGTGTTTAATTATTGTGAAAGTTTGAAATTATGTTTGAGTTGTGGGAATCTAGATTTGTATGAAGAGTTGAGAAATGGGAAAATTTGCTATAATATGAAATATGAGTTCTGGGAATTTACCCATAACTCTTTAAAACCTAAGCAAGTGCAATTTTGTAGTTTTGCAAATACACTTTTGTACTTGAGCAATCACACTTTTTTTATACGTAATTATGAATAGCTATACTAACATCTTAAATTTACAATGCAGAAATGGAAACAATAACAGTAGAACATAGATCGTCGTTACACAATCTGTTCGATATTTTGAGCAGCGGACATTTTAAGGAGAGGCATCTAAATGAATGCAAGATATTGCCGTTTTATTTACTCATCAAAGGACTACTCGAGAGAATTGATTCCCTTCCTTGTATGAAAATAGACGTACCAGCCTTACAAGATATAGCAACTACTTATAAAATTCAAAGGAAAGGATTCTACATCAAGAAAACAAATTTACGAATTACTCGTGATGATATAAGAATTATAATGGGCTTGGAGAGTGGGGATCTAGATATTCCATATTTTACAAAAATAGATGTGACTGACTCTCAATGGTTTAACAGAATGTTCCCTGGAATAAAGAAAGGATTAACTGTGATAGAAGTAAAGATGAAGACAATGTTACTTTTAAAAGAACCTGAGTCAGACGAAACCAACAAAGATATTGCACGATTAATGTGTCTTCTTGTATTGGCCACAGTATTCTTCAATTCTGGTGGAGAATACATAGATTGGTGGGTGATTCGTGTCAGTCAAGATCTCAAAAAGTTGAATAAATATGACTGGGCAAGTGAAAGTCTAAAAATATTAGAAAATTCACTAAATGCTGGACAATTCAATAATCCAAGAGGTCCAAGCTGCATGTTGTTGGTAAGATATGAAGACAAGATTTGTATTTAATAACAACGAATTAATTATCAAAAAAAATTTATATTGCAGGCGTTTTTCTTTGAGCACGCGAACACATGGAATCCTATTAAAGAACACGCACAAGCATATCCAAGAGTGTTGAGATGGCACATTAAACAACGTCATGAATCATTCAAGCTCAATAAAATAAACAAAGTCATACAGAACTATGTAAGATACTGGTGATTTAAAGTATAATATTTATATAATTTATGTGATTTATCTTACAAGGTTGATGTGACATTTTTGTTGTTTATTAGTAGTCGCATGAATACAGTTTCAGAAACTTCCTATTTTTAAAAACTTAAAGTTTTCTTACACTAACTATTATGGGATATTTGGTTATGTGATTTTTTTTGGATTAAGTTACTCGAGATACAGTTACGTTTCTAAGGCTTTACTTGTAGAATCACAAAACCGTACTTGTGCAAGTTCAAAAACGTACTTGTCCAGTTGTGGGAAGTAGTCCCAGAACTCATATTTCAGATCAAAACTTCCAGAATACCATAACTTAATAGATTTATTAACATACGTATGTAAGGAAATCTACAAATTCACTGAATTTTTTTTTATTTGTTGCAGATGAAAAAGGAAAACTTAATACTCAAAAGCTATGAGAGAAAATACATAAGAGACTCATTAATGAATGAAGATGAACCTGCAAGTGAAGAAGAACTGCAAGACGAAAATGAAGAAAAGGAAATAGATAGCACTGAAGATGAGTTGAATAGATTAATGGAATACGCAGAGAACTTTCTGAAGGACCCACAAGAATATTACAGGAAAAGGAAAAGAAACTTATTATCACTAAAAATTATCATGGATGAGGCAGAAAACAGTCAAGAAACAAACGATACATCAATACCTGTGTTTATTATTGAACCACTAGGATCAAAAGGTATTGATAGCGTAAATCAAGCATCAACAAGTAACACTAGCAATACAGGTTATATTCGTACTTTACAACAATGTTTCCTAGATAATAGTGGTCCCAGCTTTTCACTTGGAGTAGAGAATTTGGAACCTGTAGGGGTGAAAGATGACACACCTGAAAATATAAAAGTAAACGAACAATTTCTAACAGATGTTGTCCTCACATCATCAAACACCAAAATGGAAGAACAAATAAATTCTTTGAATGAAGAGTTATGTTTACAGAAGAATAAGGTGTTTGAGCTAGAAACGAAGCTAACTGAAGCAGAAAATGAAAAAAAAGATATGGTGAACAAGAAGGTAGTCGATGAAAAATTAAAAATAATAGAGGCATTGAGTAACGATTTAACTTTGGTGAATAAAGATGTGACAAGGTTGGATACGGAGGTATCAAATGTGATTAATAAATTGGATTTAGAAAAGAAAAAACACTTCACATTATTATCTGACAATAAGAAGAAGGATGAGGAAATTATAAATTTAAAAGCAGATGTAAACAGCAAAGAAACAGAAAGTATACATTTGATAAAAGAATGTGAAAAACTTAATAAAGAAAATGAAGAATTGAGAACAAAATTATCCCAAATACAAAGCCCTGGAATAAATGAGACTGAAGTAGCATGCTTGAGAGTTGAGAATAATAACCTCTTAGAACAAGTAACAAAGTTGAAGTCATATATTCAAACTTTAAAACAAAAAAGGAAAGAAGAAGAGTATTTGAGAACCACAGAAATTGAAGAATGGACAAAGTTAGTAGAAACCGATCAACAAATAGACGAAAATAATGAAAAACAAATTGAAGATTCAAATCTAATGCTTGAGTCAGACATTCAACACCAAGAACCTGAAAAGAAAGGAACAATGTCAAACGAGAGAATAGTGTTGGAAAATGAAAAAGAGAAATCATTATTACCACTTAAAACTACCACAACACCCAAGGTATCCAACATCTTTTCTAAATTGAAGAGGAAATTCGAAAACACAGGATATCCAGCACAGATCTCTATGCCTAAAAGAGTTTCACAGAAAGATGATAGAAAGGAAAATAAGATCCCTGATGACTTTATTGATCCAAATGTAAGACAAGGATCAGAGTTTTGTTTAGATATGAAAATAGTAAACAGAATTGCAAGAGAAATGTCATTATCCACTGTTATTTGGAGCAGTCAAGTTAATGTGACAGCAGTAGACTTAATAAAATTAGCTAACAATGAAGGCGTAACTGATCAGGTACGATAAACAAAAGATCAGAAAAGAATATATTAAAACAATATTGCTCCATATATTAAAAATAATTGTTTATATTCAATTTTGCAGTTGATGAGTGCCATTTTATACCAATTGGACTTCACTAGGAAAGATAGTCATTTCGGAGGCAGTGATACGCATGCAGTATCACTATCATTAGATTTAACGGTATGTGATGTAATTATTATTTTTCTTATTTTGTTAGTATAATGTTTCCCGTACTTGTACTAATTAGTTGTATAACCAGGACCTGTTGAAACAAGACAAGGACATGTGTAAGACAAGCATTATTAAAAATTTTATAAAGTTTTTTAAAACTCACCAATATGTTGTTTTCCCAATAAAAACGGAATGGAAAGGAAAAATTCTCTGGAGTATTATGGTCTACATCAAAACTAAGAGAGGTTTTTATCATTACCATCAATACAATTCTGAACTTGAAGGAACATTGGGATTTGAAGCAGGAAAGAATGCGAGAATGATATTTGATGTTATAAAGACGAATTTTTTCGACATCAACCGAAATTTTTATTGTGATGAACCGATACATGTTGAAACACATCATGCGTCGCAGAAAATAGAACTTTCAGGAGTACATGTATTTATGTATCTGCGCAATCTTTACGAAAGCTCCTTTATAAAAAAAAATTTCGATGCAGAGGATGATGGGACATACAAAGAGTGTGCTGTTAAGTGGATGCTTCATGACACAAATACAAGAATTGATGTTAAAGCATTCAGTAATGGTGAGATGGTTGAAGAAGAATTGGAAAGAGAACTAAACGTAAAAAGTAAGCTAAACAAGGGTAAGAAACATGTTAATCATTGAAATTATTGAGGAAGGATATGTGTAATGGTTTAGATTTGTTGATGAAATATGTAATATTTTTTATGTTTGTGTGATAAGTATTTTTTAGTTTGCAGAGAAACTTGAGTTCTGGGAATACATCCCAGAACTGGAAAAGTACTTTTTTGTACTTGCACAAGTACGTGGTTTGTCATTCTAAAAGAACATTATTGAAAAATTTATCCAAATAGTATCCCATAACTCAAAATCCCATAATTCAAAATAAAATAAAAGGAATACAATTTCAAATCTAAAAATTTACTTATGCAATTACATTTATTTAGATGTTCAAGTACATCTAATTAAATTTAGTTTTTTCAAAATTTGTTTTGATTATTTTAATACTAATATTTTAAAATTTGGTCGATGAATTTTGCAATAAAATCAATATAAACATGATTTTTTTTATGTTTGTGTTATAAGTTTTTTTACTCAATGTACAAGATTTATGAATTTATAGTATTTTCAGAGGAAATTGAGTTATGGGAACTTTCCCATAATTGAATTGTATGTATAATCATGTACTTGCTCAAGTACATTATTGTACTTGTGTATGTAAATAACCTAAATAGTAGAGTCAAGTAGTTTTTTCTTTTCATTATCTTTCATTTTCAAATAAATAACCTAAGTTGTACATTCAAATTTGGTTATAGTTTTTGTAACTTACAAAGAAATCAGGCACTTATCTTATTTTTCATTTTTTTTTTACCAAATAATTACATACGATATGAACCGTTACACTTAATAAAAAAATAAAATAAAGAAAGAAACTAAAAACTGTACGCGCACTAACCCCACTAAACCACTAACAAACAAAACAAAAGAGAAAAAGAAAGAATAAATTAATCAGCTGAATCGTTTAGTATTCAGATCAATACAAATACATGCAACAAACAGTCACTCACTCGCTCTGTCTCAGCTTAAATTTCTTCAAAACACGCATTCATCAACCGATTTAAGTATTTCTCCAATAAATATTGAAGGTGATTTCCAAGTTTTTTCTGTGTTTTAATTTCTTTTTATAATTTACTTGGGTTTTTTAAAGTTCAAACAGTTGGTGTGCTTAAAGAATCGAAATGATAACACATAAAATTGTTTCGAGAGATTTTCTATCTATAGTAATTACTTCAAACAGTTGGTGTACTTGAATTTTAGTGTTTATATTTGATTTTTGTGAATGTTAATGTTCTTGATTATTTGATTTCTATTTTGGAACTCGTTTTCTATATTTGACTGCTTGAAATGTTAAAATAAACACTCATTCTTCTGTTATAAAAAGTATTATATAGTTTTAAGATGTTAGTAGTTGCAGAAACATAATTTTATAGCACTAAAGATTAAGGATTTTGACCATGCAGCTAAGAAAAATGTACTTACAGAAGTACAAAAATGTATTTTCGCAGTTGTGGGAAGTATTCCCAGGACTCGTATTTCACATCCAAAAATCCATAATTTAAACATTTTTCACACACATTTTAACAAAATTGACTGCCTGAGTTTTATATAAAAAAACTGTTTAACTTAAACTATGTGACTTGTATGAAAAAACCATTATAGTACTATATTGTACTTGTACAAGTACACATTATAGTTCTCTCGTTGGATAAGTTTTTCTTTCCACTATTACATACAAAGACATGTATGCTTTATGCTTTATTCATTAACATTTTCCCTGAATTGATGTAAATACAGATATGGTGAGAGGTTACGCATCGACCCTTTACGTTATTAACAAAGTATTGAGAAAACCAGAGGTTACACCCGAACATATTGAGGCGTGCAGGAAGACGCCTTTCTATTATCTCTTCAAACAACTATTCGATTTCAAAAATGATAAAGACTGTAGAAAGGTAGGGGACGTCCTACCGGGTCAGATAATCAAATGTTATGATGCCAACACAAACATCTTCAAACTTGGCGAAAAAATGTTGAAGGTAACTCGGAGAGACGTGAAGGTCTTGTTTGCTATTGAGGAAGGTTCAGAGGCAGTTCCTAATTTTTCAAAAGCGGAACTCAAAGAAAAGTCAGATTGGGAGCGGAGAATTTTTGAAAATTCAAAAATAGACAAAAAAGGAATAGTGACTGCGATCGACAAAGTGTTAGAGCGAACAGATACTCGTAGTATCGAAGAAGATTTTCCGAAACTGATGACGTTGCTTTCTTTCACTACATTATTCTTTTGCGAACAAGCTCCATTAAGAAATAGGAAGTACTTAAAGCACTCAGAACAGTTGGACAGTTTGAAAAACTTCAACTGGTCAAGAAGCATTCTCAGAGTGTTGGTTAAGTCTTTAAGGGAAAACTTGTTCAAACCCAGCAAAGTCGGAGGTTGTGTCACTGCAATCTTGGTAAGTCTTTATTTAAATACGAAGACATCTTAATTGTGTATGTTTTTTGTTTTCGGTTTTAAATATTACTGTGTTTCAGGGATGGTTTTTTGAGCATACAACCATTGGTGAGAAAAAGAAAGATGAGAAAACGAAAGAAGCGATAAATGCATTTCCTCGCTGCTTAAGATGGAAGTTAATTTGCAAGAATCCTAACTACAAAAAACAAGTCATTGACAAATTAAAATCCAATCAGGTAAGAAAAAACTGACTCTAGAATAAATTGTAACCTGTTAAATGTAAACATATGATAAATTTGAAAAGAGAAATCTGACTTTTAGGCATATACTCTGAGTTTCAGAAAAAAATTGAAGAGAAATGAGAGTTTTGTACTTGCGCAAGTACAAAAACGCACTTTCCCAGTAGTGGGAAATATTTCCCAGAACTCGTATTTCACATCAAAAACCCTGTGACTTAGCACTTTTCATACATTTAAAATTACATAGTGTTTAAAAATGTAATAAAGTTAACTTTAGTCAATGAATTTTAACATTAGTTCAGTTATATTCATTTATATTCAGTTATATTTGCATTTCTAGGTGAAAAATTGTGCAAGTACACTTTCGTACTTGCGCAAGTACAATAATTTTGTTCGTAGTGTTTTGAGTTTTGGGATTTCTTAGTTACTTGTTCTTTTACTCTGAACCTTTGTTTTAAGTATCTAAACAGTACAACAATATATAAATTTCAGGTAATAGAGAAGATTGAAATAACCGATGAAGAATTTGAGAAACTTGGGATCGATAAAGACGAGAAAGAGGAAGAAGAGAATGACGAAGAGGAGGTTGAAGAGCATGATGAAGAGGATGAAGAGGATGATAAAGAGGACGAAGATGAGGAAGATGAGGAAGTGGATGTGAAGAAAAAGATGAAACAAAGCAAAAAATGTAAAAATCTGGAAGACAGTGAAAAAGAATTACAGACGAGTAAGAAAAAATTGAAAAGAAAATCTGTAATTGATGACAATGAGACCAATGAGGAGGCAGAGGAACAAGAGGACGAAGAGGAAGGAAATGAGGAAGAAGAGGGTAAGAAAAATACAAAACAAAAGAACAAACGTAAAAAGGTAGTAAACAATGAAAAGGAATTACGGACAAATAAAAAAAAATTTAATAAAAGAACTCTAATCGATGAAAGTGAGACAGAAGAGGAGTCAGAGGAAGAAGAGAGGAGAAAAAGAAAGAAAAGAACAACTCAAAAGGATAAGAAGGAGAAAGGTATATTTAATATATTTTTGTAGTTGTACAATTAAAATTCTGTAATTGCTGGTTTTTTTATATATTTTGTTTACTAGTCAATGAAAATGATGATGACGACGAAGAAGAAGAGGAGGGGACTGTTTCAAAGCAAGAACTTCTTAAAGAGAAAGAATGGATGGGGCATGAAATTCACAAATTGAATTTAAAACTTGTAAGTTTGATGAAGCAATCAGATGCTCTAAATAAGAAGAATCAACAAGCACTGTCTGATAAAAAGATTATAGAAGATAGTTTAAAGACAGCAGAAATTAAGCTAGCAAGTACGGTAGAGATGGTTAATAATTTAGAAAAAGAAAAAAGGGATGCTGAAAAGGAGATACGTGAGCTAAAAGAGGAGAATGAAAATTATGTGGATGAGTTGAAGAAACTTAATGTCTTGTACATAACTGTGTGTAATGAAAATCAAGAAATGAAAAAAAAACTGAAGGAGTTGGGGATTCAAGGATTTGGTGAAGAACCTAAAGATTTAACAAAAAAATCTGAAGATGAAATTCAGAAAAAGAATGTATCTGGAAAAAAATTAGAAAAGAGTTACAATAGAAAGAAGCAAAATACACATAAGGAAGGTGAAAAACAAGTAGAAGGTAAAGAACCCGAGAATAATGAACCTGAAGAAGAAAATACAGGAAACAAGAAGGAAGTTGAGAAAAAAAACAACAAAGATGAGGACGAAGCATCAGTTATCTCAATTGTGGATAGCTCAAAAGCTGCACCTGCAGATAAAATATGACATGGACCCAGAGCTGGAAATTTTGCAAATTCTGATCAATGGACTGAAGATATTGTTTGTTTAATTATGATTTATGTCTTTACTTTATAATAGTTTTTAAAAACTAGTTTGCTTTTGAATGATGTAATGAATGACTAGTATTTGAATATATTTAATCGTATTTTAAACTTTTTTCAAAATTCATAAAAGTAAAATTTTAGAATAATAATTTATATCTTTGTTCTAACAAAATATAATTTTGCCACTACAAAGGCACAAAACTCATATTTCCTTTAACTTAATATTTTTTACACATTTTAACTTACATGATGTTTAAAACTGTAACATGTTCGTCCATAATTTCAGCTACATTATAAAGTAAAAAAAATATTACTTGTGCAACTACAAATACAAATATGTACTTGTGCAAGTACAAAAATCCTATTAGATAACATTTGAGTTAAATCCTAAGACCTAAACCCTAAAACCTATAGGATCACTATTTAGTAACACCTGATATATGCACATGATTTTTTTATTTTTATTTTTTATGTTTGTGTTATAAGAATTTGAAGTCGACATTCAATATGCATGAATTTTTATAGGTTTTTGAAAGAAAATTGAGTTATGGGAATTTTACCATAATAAAAATGTATGTTTAATAAAGTACTTGCACAAGCATAATAGTGTACTTGTGCAAGTATATAATCTAAGTTGTAGAGTCAAGAAGTTTTTTGTTTGGTTACAAGGGTTCCATTTTTGGATAAAAAACTGAAATCTTAAGACCTAAACCTAAAACTCTAAACTTTAAGACCTAAACCCAAGCCATAAACACTTAAACATAAGACCTACACACTAATAACTAAACCCTAAGAACTAAAACCTAAAACCTAGACCCTACAACCATAATCATGTTTGTTGTAGAAGTGTTTTCAGACAACATTCAATATTCATGAATTTTATATGTTATTGAAAGAAAAATGAGTTATGGGAAACTTCCCATAATAAAATTGTATGTTTAATAATGTACTTGCACCAGTAAAAAGTGTACTTGCACAAGTACACTATTGTACTTGTGCAAGTATAAAATCTAAGTTGTAGAGTCACTTAGTTTAAGATAGACAATTGAGAATTTGAGTTCATTAAATTAAATTAAAAGATAATAAAGCTTAAAATATAAATAAAATGTAAGTTAAATGTTAGATATGGAAAACTTCTTATAAATGTACAATAATTTTAAAACTTCCAAGAATTAAGTTAGCATTATTCCTGTTGATGGAACTAAGATAGATGTTAACTTACATTTATAATTTACACTATATTTATTTTTTTACAGTTTTTAGAAAAACAGAAACTTTCTAAAAATAGAATTACCCTATAGAATCATTACTAATGTTTATTTGATTTAAATTTTAGTATTAAAAAGTTTAGTTAATGAATTTTACAATAAAAAAATAAAAAAAATCAAATTTTCATATCAATAAAAATAAAATTACCCTTTGAAATTGTAATTTTAACTTTTTGGCAATATAACTTTACAAATGATAACTTAACACACATTTCAATTCATACACATGGACTTATTTTAAAGGGCCAAAAAGAACTAAACAAAAGAAGAAATTCAAAGGGCCTTACTTTATTCATAGTTTCTCGTAACGGCATTATTTCTCATTTGATATACTCAAACCGCCAAAAACAGTTCTTACTCTACACAAAGTCTAAACATTATATCAGGAACGAACTCAAATCAAAGAAAGTAAGAAAAATTGAAGAACGAATCTCGCTTAGATCTTCGGTGATTAATCAGGAAAAAAATCTTCATCTATAGGTACATTACTTGCGCGCCTAATATTACTTAATTTGCGTCAAAAATTAATGTTATAAATCGAAATATTTTCTGATTTCTGTTACTGAAATCATCTTGAAGTTGTTGAAACAGTAATATTACGCGATAATATGTATACAAATATGTAATACTTGCATAAAATATGTATTTAGAACAATTTTATTTACAAAAATGTTTTGTAGATGATTATGATGTATTTTTTTTGAAAAAATGATTGACGATATAGTGAAAACAATGTAACAGAAATCATTTATAATACAAATGCGCACTAAAATTTACATATGGGTTAAACTGATTTTGATTTGAATTTATTTTAGAGAATTTATGTCGCATTTTTAAAAAAATTAGAAGTAATGTTTGATTTTTATTGTTAAAATGCTTAAGTTCCAGAAATTTTTGTAATAAACTGAATGATGATTGATATTTGAGTAAAATACAGAGTGCTGGAAATTTTCCCAAAACTGGAAACCAATGAAAACTGTAGTTTAATTTGATTACATAAGTAATGGTATTCGAGTCTTGCAAAAAACGTCAAATTATGATTGAGTTGTGAGAAAGTTTTGTATAGAAGATATTGATTAATGTGAGAATAATGAATAATGAAAATAAAAAACAGTGTTAAGTACTTGTAGAACCACAAAAATTATACTTGTCCAGTTGTGGGAAGTATTCCCAGAACTCATCTGTAACATATAAAAACCCTACCAAATGCAATTTTGTAGTTGTGCAAGTACACTTTTGTACCTGAGCAATTACACTTTTTTTATACGTAATTAAGAATAGCTATACTAACATGTTAAATTTACAATGCAGAAATGGGTAAAAAAAATTCAGAACATAGATCATCGTTACACAATCTGTTAAGTGTTTTGAGAAGCAGTAATTTCAAGGCCAGGCATCTAAATGTCTGCAAAATATTGCCATTTTACTTACTGATCAAAGGAGTATTTGAGAGAATTGATTCTCTTCCTTCTCTGAGAATAGACGCACCAGCTTTGAAAGATATAGTGAGTACTTATCAAACTGAAAGTAAAGGATTCTACATAAAGGAAACCAATTTACGAATTACACGAGATGATGTAAGAATTATAATGGGCTTGGAGAGTGGGGACCTAGGTATTCCAAGTTTCACAGAAGCAGATGTGATTGAATCTATATGGTGTCAAAGAATGTTCCCTGGAATAAATAAAGGATTAACGGTGGGCAAAGTAAAGGAGAAGTTAATGGAACTTTTAGAAAAACCTGAGTCAACCGAAACCAACGAAGATATTGCACGATTAATGTGTCTTCTTGTATTGGCCACAGTATTCTTCTGTTCTGGGCGAGGATATATAGATTGGTGGGTGATTCGTATCAGTCAAGATCTCAAAAGATTGAAGAATTATGACTGGGCAAGTGAAAGTATAAAAAGATTAGAAAGTTCTCTAAATAGTGGACATCTCAATAATCCCAAAGGTCCAAGCTGCATGTTGCTGGTAAGTTAATACATTTGTTAAATATGAAGACAAGATGGTATTTGAAAACAAAACAATTAATTATTAAACAAATTTATATTACAGGCGTTTTTCTTTGAACACGCTAACACATGGGATCCAGTTGAAAACCTTGAACGTGCATATCCAAGAGTTTTGAGATGGCACATTAAACAACGCCATGAATCTTTCAAGCTCAATCATATATACAAAGTGAAACAGAGATATGTAAGATACTAGTTGTTTATCTTACAAGGTTGATGTGAAATTCTTTTAGTTGTTTAGTAATTTCAGAAATACAGTTTTATAAACTTCACATTTTTAGAAACTTAAACTTTTCTTACACTAAATATAATACTGTACTCCATTTATTGTATTTTGAGTTATGGGATATTGGGTTATGGGATTGTACTTGTAGAAACACAAAAACGTACTTGTGCAATTGCAAAACCGTACTTGTCCAGTGTTGGGAAGTATTCCCAGAACTCGTTTTTCACATCAAAAATTTCAGAAATATCGATCACTTAGTAGATTTAGTAACGTACGTAAGTGAATTTACTAATTCCCTGAATTTTTTTTTATTTGTTGTAGATGAAAAAAGATAATTTAAATCTCAAAAGGTATGAGAGAAAATACATAAGAGATTCATTAAGGAATGAAGATGAACCAGGAAGTGATGAAGAACTCCCATATGAAAATGAAGAAGAAGAAATGGATAGCAGTGAAGACGAGATGCATAGAATAATGGTATACGCAGAGAATTTCCTGAAGGAGCCTCAAGTGTATTATAGGAAGAGGAAAAGAAACTCTTCTGAGATAAAAGTTATTATGGATGGGGCCGAAAACAGTGAAAAAACAATTGATACACCCACAAGTCCATTTAGGATTGAGCCACAAGGATCAAAAGGTATAGATAGTGCGAATCAAGCATCAACAAGTAACACTATCAATACAGAATATATTGGTACCTTAAATCAACCTTTCCTAGACGAAAGTGGTCCCACCGTATCCCTTGAAATAGAGAATTTGCATATTTTTGAAACACCACCTTCAAAAGGAGTGTTAAGAGATCAGATAGCTGAAAACATAAACGACCAATCTTTAGCAGATGTTGATCTCATATCAGAAAATACAAAAATGGAAGCACAAATGAAGTTGCTAAGTGAGGAATTATGTTTACAGAGGAATAAAGTGTGTGAGCTAGAATTGAAGCTAACTCAAACAGAAACTGAAAAAAAAGATATGGTTAATGAATTAAATTATGAGAGGGAAGAGGTGAAAAAGCTGAATTTTAACCTAAATAATGTTATGACAAAATTGGATAAAGAAAAGGAAGACCAACTGGCTGAGATAAATAAGAAGAGTGAGGAAATTGCTATGTTAGAAGCATCTGTAAACGCGAAAGAATCCGAAAATATACAGATGAGACAAGAATGTGACAAAATGTTTGAAGAAAATAAAGAATTGAAAACAAAGTTAGCCGAGGCACAAAGCCATGCAAAAAATGATACTGAAGTCACATGCCTGAGAGCGGAGAACGATAACCTCTCGGAAGAAGTAACGAGGTTGAAATTGTATATACAAACTTTGGAACAAAAAAAATTCAAAGAAGATGAAGAATTAAAAAAAGGAGAAGAAGAAGATATCTGTACCACAATAGAACTAGAAGAGTCTCTGTCTGCAAAGAAGCAACAAAAAGAAATCGAACAATTAAAAGAAGCAACAAAGCCAGTACAAAACGATGAACAAAAAAACCAAAGTAATGACAAAGAAACAATGTTAAATGAGACAATATTGATGAGAAATGAAAAAGAAAAATCAAAATCATCAATGTTAACTACACCAACAACCACAGTATCCCAAATCCGTGAAAAAGTAGTGCCTAAAAATAAAACGAAATTGACAGAAACAAGTCGAAGCTCTATGGTAATAAGAGTTACAGAAAGAGATGATAGAAAGCCAAAAAGGATCCCTGATGACTTTGTTGATCCAAATAAGCTTAAAAAACAGAAAACTAAAGACAATACACAAGGAAAAGTGATTTGTCATGAAATGAAAATCGTAAACAGAGTCGCAAGAGAAATGTCACTATCTACTGTTATTTGGAAATATATTATTGAAGTGACAGCAGAAGACTTGATAAAACTATCTAATGATGACGGCGTAACTGATACGGTATGATAAACAAAAAAATTGAAAAAGATTAATGATGCATAATTTAATTGAAAGTTAAGTATTGATCCATGTGAAACAAAGTATAAATGAAGGAAAAAATAAATTTTTATATTGTACATTACAGGTTATGGGAAGCGTTTTATACATATGGGACAACACAAATAAAGATAAGCAGTACAGATGTAGTGGAAAATATAATGATGATAATCATGCAATATCAATGTCAGCAAATACAATAGTAAGTGATGCAATTTTTATTTTTTTTCTTAGATTAGTATAATTTTTCCATTACTTGAACTAATAAGTTGTAACACCAGGAATTGATGCAAACTGATTACAGCAATTTCATGAAAACCGTTGGTCGAAGTTTTAAGTTTTATTTAAACACTCACAAACATATAATTTTTCCAATAAAAACTAAATGGGAGGGTAAAATTTTCTGGAGTATTCTGGACTATGATAAATGCAACAAGAAATTTTTCCATTACCATCAACACGATTCTGAACTTGAAAAAAGTGTGGGCTTCGAAGCAGGAAAAAATGTGAAAGATTTAGTAGATAAGTTAGTTAAATATTTTCAAGCGAGAAGAAAGAATAGTAATGAAGAAGAATCAAAGACTTCTATTCCTGCCGATCAAAGAAAAAAAAATACTTCTATTCCTGAGCTGGTACATATTAAAACAAATCATGTGTCCAAGAAAATAGAACTTTCTGGAGTACACGCATTTATGTATTTGTGGGATCTTTACGAAAAATCTTATGTAACAAATCAATGTAGTAAGTATCAAGAATTGAGTTACAAACAGAGAGTTGTTAACTGGATAGTTCGTCACAATAGTGTAGTAATTGATATTAAAGAACTAGAAAAAGGTGTTGAGTTAGAAGAAAAACTTGAGAAAGAAATAAATGTAAGAAGATATAATTGTTGAAGTTATTGGTGAACAATATGTCTAATGTTTAATGTTTGTTGAGATGAAATTAATTTTTTTATGTTTGTTTTATAAGTGTTTTGAATTGACATACTAGATGTATGAGTTTATAGGATTTGAAGTGAAAATTGAGTTCTGGGAAACTAACCAAAACTTAACCGAAGATGTACATATGTAGTTATGCAAGTACTTTTATGTACTTGTGCAGGTACATATTATGAACTGTAGTTATTTAACATATGTTTTGATTGATTTTAATTTTAATATTTGAAAGTTTTGTTAGTGAATTTTCCAATATAATCAGTATAAAGATAAAAATTTTATATGAAGGTTCATCAAATCATGGATTGTATATTATTAATAATGTAGTGTCTAAAAGAAACTTTTGTAATTGTGCAATTACATATTCTAAGTTTTAGAGTCGAGTAGTTTTTTCGTGTATTAAAAACTAATAACCTAAAACAATAAAACCTTAAGATCTAAACACTAAACCTTGAACCTTAAATTGTAAAATTTAATTTTCAAATTTGATTACAATTTCTGTCATTTTCAAAGAAATCATACTCTTTATCTTGTTTTTTAATTTTTTTTTTTAAAACAAATCTGTACAGGGAAATTTCCCATAAGTCAAAGTCCTATGTTGTTTTTTAATTTATTTTTTGCATCAAAGAATACACATACGATTATTAACCTTTACACGTATTAAAAATATAAAATAAAGAAAGAAATTCAAAACAGTCAACCGAGTACAACACTAAGCCACTAACAAACAAATCAAAAGAGTATCAAATGCAATACACACCTTGACTACCACACTAATCATCTAAACCGTTCCTTCAAATCACTCAAAAAACATGCAACACACACAGTCACTCAACTACGCATTCTTTTATCTCTCTGTTTTTGTCAATTAGAATTTCTTCAAAAAAATCATAATTACGAAGGTTTGAAATGATGAAATGTTAGTGAAGTTACCGTAATCATTGTTCATCAAGTAATAGTTAATTTTGTCGCATTTGTCACCTGATTTAAGCATTTGTACAAGGATTACTGAAGGTATTTGAAATTTTTATTCAATTTTAATTTGATTTTCAATGATTATTTATGTTTTACTTGAATTTTACTTGAATTTTAGTGTTTATATTTGATTTTTGGGATTGTTAATATAGTTGAGCATTTGATTATTAGTTTCGAAATCGTTTTGTAGATTCGACTGCTTGAAATGTTAAAATAAACTCAAATTTTGATGTTATAAACACTGGAAAAATCTTATTCTATTCTTTAATTAATAGTCGAGTGTGAATTTTATTTGACTTGTACTGTTATAGATCATCAAAAATGACACTGTGTTTATAAGTATTATAGAGTTTTAAGATCTGGTAGTTGTAGAATTATAATTTTATAAGACTAAAATTTAGTTAAACAGGTATTAGATTAACTTCGAAAGTGTTTTGTTAAACCAGATTCAGAATTTTGACCATCCACCTATGACAAAATGTACTTACAAAAGTACATAAAATGTACTTGCGCAGTGGTGGGAATTATTCCCAGAACTTGTATTTCACATCAAAAAAATGCATAACTTAAAACATTTTTCACACACATTTTAACAAACGTGACTGCCTGTGATGTGGGAAAATTCCCAGAACTGGACTATGTTTGAGTAAAGTCAAAATTGTATATGAAAAAACTGTTACCTAAAACTATGTGTCTTGTAGGAAAAAATGTACTTACAAAAGTACATTTGTGTACTTCTGTAAGTACAATAGTATACTTATAGAAGCACACATTTTTCCTTCCACTATAACCAACCAAAGACATGTATGCTTTATGCTTTATTCATTAACATTTTTCCTGAATTGATGTAAATACAGATATGGTGAGAGGTTACGCATCGACCCTTTACGTTATTAACAAAGTATTGAGAAAACCAGAGGTTACACACGAACATATTGAGGCGTGCAGGAAGACGCCTTTCTATTATCTCTTGAAACAACTATTCGATTTCAGGGAGCATAAAGACTGTAGAAAGGTAGGGGACGTCCTACCGGGTCAGATAATTAAATGTTATGATGCCAACACAAACACCTTCAAACTTGGCGATAAAATGTTGAAGGTAACTCGGAGAGACGTGAAGGTCTTGTTTGCTATTGAGGAAGGTTCAGAGGCAGTTCCTAATTTTTCAAAAGCGGAACTCAATGAAAAGTCAGATTGGGAGCGGAGAATTTTTGAAAATTCAAAAATAGACAAAAAAGGAATAGTGACTGCGATCGACAAAGTGTTAGAGCGAACAGATACTCGTAGTATCGAAGAAGATTTTCCGAAACTGATGACGTTGCTTTCTTTCACTACATTATTCTTCTGCGAACAAGCTCCATTAAGAAATAGGAAGTACTTAAAGCACTCAGAACAGTTGGACAGTTTGAAAAACTTCAACTGGTCAAGAAGCATTCTCAGAGTGTTGGTTAAGTCTTTAAGGGAAAACTTGTTCAAACCCAGCAAAGTCGGAGGTTGTGTCACTGCAATCTTGGTAAGTTTTTATTTAAATACGAAGACATCTTAATTGTGTATGTTTTTTGTTTTTGGTTTTAAATATTACTGTGTTTCAGGGATGGTTTTTTGAGCATACAACAATTGGTGAGAAAAAGAAAGAAGCGATAAATGCATTTCCTCGATGCTTGAGATGGACGTTAATTTGCAAGAATCCTAACTACAAAAAACAAGTCATTGACAAATTAAAATCCAACCAGGTAAGAAAAAACTGACTGTAGAATAAATTGTAACCTGTTAAATGTAAACATATGATAAATTTGAAAAGAGAAATCTGACTTTTAGGCATATACTCTGAGTTTCAGAAAAAAATTGAAGAGAAATCAGAGTTTTGTACTTGCGCAAGTACAAAAACGCACTTTCCCAGTAGTGGGAAATATTTCCCAGAACTCGTATTTCACATCAAAAACCCTGAGACTTAGCACTTTTCATACATTTAAAATTACATTTTGTTTAAAAATGTAATAAGTTTACTTTAGTCAATGAATTTTAACATTAGTTCAGTTATATTCATTTATATTCAGTTATATTTGCATTTCTAGGTGAAAACTTGTGCAAGTACACTTTCGTACTTGCGCAAGTACAATAATTTTGTTCGGAGTGTTTTGTGTTTTGGGATTTCTTAGTTACTTGTTCTTTTACTCTGAACCTTTGTTTTAAGTATCTAAACAGTACAACAATATATAAATTTCAGGTAATAGAGAAGATTGAAATAACCGATGAAGAATTTGAGAAACTTGGGATCGATAAAGACGAGAAAGAGGAATAAGAGAATGACGAAGAGGAGGATGAAGAGGATGATGAAGAGGATGAAGAGGATGATGAAGAGGACGAAGAGGACGAAGAGGAGGTGAAAGAATTAAACAAGAATAGGAAAAAATGTAAAAGAAAATCTGTAATTGATGAGAGTGTGACCGAAGAGGAGCCAGATGAACAAGACAGAAGAAAAAGAAAGATAAAAAAAATTCAAAAAAAGAAGAAGATAGTCGGTAAAGAATTGGGTAGTATGATTAAAAGAAAGAGTAAAGAACAAGAGGACCAGGAAGAGGAAGAAGACGACGAAGAATATCTATTAGATTCTAAACAGAATGAAGCGGAGTCAGAGAATGTAGAGAATGAAAATGAGGTAAAGGAGTTGCAGAAAAATATGAAACAAACCAAGAAACGTAAAAAGGTGGAACACAATGAAAAGAAATTGAAAAGAACTCTAATCGATGAGAGCGATACAGAAGAGGAATCAGAGAAAGAAGAGAGAAGAAAAAGAAAGAAAAAAACAACTGAAAAGTATAAGAAGGAGAGCGTTAAAAAATCTGGTAGGAAAATGAAAAGAAAAAGTAAAGAACAGGACGAGGAGGAAGTGGAAAAAGACGTTGAACAATATAAATCATATTCTGAAGAGGAGGAAGGTATATTTGATATATTTTTGTACTTGTACAAGTAAATTTTAGTACTTATTGTTTGTTTTTATATTTTTTCTTTACTAGATGATCAAAATGATTATGATGAACAAGAAGAAGATGAGGGGACTGTTTCAAAGCAAAAAATGATTAAAGAGAAAGAAAGGATGGCGAATGAAATTCACGAATTAAATTCAAGACTTATAAGTTTGATGAAGGAATCAGAAAATCTAAAGCAGAAGAATCAGGAAATAGTGTCAGATAAAAAGATTGCAGACGATAGTTTAAGAACTGTAGAAGCTAAGCTAGAAAGTATGGTGGAGAGGGTCCAATTTCTAGAAAAAGAAAAAAGCGACGCTGAAAAGGAGATACATGATCTAAAAGAGGAGAATAAAAACTATATTGCTGAGTTGAAGAAACTTGATGTCTCGTATATAAATATGTTTAACGAAAATAAAGAAATGAAAACGAAACTGAAGGAGTTTGGAATTCAAGAATTTGACGAAGAACCTAAAGATTTAACAAATGAATCTGAAAATGAAATTCAGAAAAAGAAAGTATCTGAAAAAGAATCAGAAAAGAGTTACAAGACTCCTGCACGAGACATACATTACGTAAGAACTAGGAGGGGGGGAAAACGTGGTACTAAGGAAGCAAAGAATCATGTAGAAGATAAAGAAACTGACCCGAAGGACCTTGAAGAAGAAAAAACAAAAAAAAAGAAGAAGCAAGTCAAGGAAAAAGACAACAAATCTGAGAAAGAATCACTAGTTAGTTCAATGGTTGGAAGACTAAAAGCAAGAAGAGCTAAACCTGCAGCTAAAAAAAAAGAGCCTGAAAAAGTGGTACTCGACTCATCGGATAGTGATTTCCAACGTGATGAGGTTAAGGAAAAGAATGTATCCATGAAGAACACTAAATTAGTTAAAATTACAAGGAAAATGAAAAATCTTAAACCATTGGAAGCATATTTCGTCAAAGAAGATGTTGAGCATGTTGCAAATCTAGAGAAATTTGGGCCCTCTGTAGAGTAATTTGTTTATTATGTCATGATCATTCAATATGTATGAATAATTTGATGATTAACAAGTTTGTTGTGGTTGTTTTTTGTTAGGGTATGGAAGAAAGATAATATCATAGTCACCTTGAAAGATATGGATAATTTAAGGAAGGGCAATATGCTTGAAAAACAGGTTTTTTTCCAAGGATATTAATGTACTTGCACAAGTACATAAAAACTGAATATAAGAAAACTTGTGCAGGTTGTGGAAGCTGGATTTGTAATAGGGCAGAAATTACACGATGATATGCTTGTATCTAACACACAGGAACTGTTTTTAAACAGGAAATGCGACTACATTCCTAATGTCATGGTAATTCATATATACTGAAACACAATATTAGAATATTCAATTATCTGACATTATATTATGTTTCTACAGTATTACCTCAATCAAATAGATCAGAACGAGAAGAATGAAGTTTATAAAGAAGAAGCAAGAAAGATGGTTTATGAAAAATGGCATAAAGCAAAAGATTCAATGACCCACTTTTTAATGATACCAATATATACGGAGACAAAGAAGAAGGATATTGGTCATTGGACATTACTAGTTTGCAATTTAGAAGATGAACGGGAAGAGGTGTGGACTCATTACAACTCAAGAAGGGAATCGGAGATTGGAAATAACGAAGCACTTCGCGTTTTTGATTACATAAGGGAGGTTTGTCCAAGTCCAACCATGGAATACGAGAGTCTGACACCGGTAACATTGAAATTCTCAGAATCCTGCCCACAAGAAAAAAAACAACTTGGACTGCGGTTTATTTGTCTTGATGTATGCAAATGACATATACAAACTCTGTAAAGTTAAAGAAACTTATAGTACAGAGGAAGTGAATCAATTCAGGGCTAATCTTTACTCAGGAATTGTAAAGGACTGGGAACGTACCATCCAATATTTCACTGATCCAACGCAGGACCAATCTCAAATAGCCGATGTCGGTACTCCGCCATAGCCAAAAACATTATCAAATAACAAAACAACTTTACTTTTTTAAGTGTTTTTTAAGACTACTTTTTTTTTTTAAATGATGTAATGAATGACTTGTATTTGAATATATTTCATAGTATTTCAAACTTCGTAAAAGTAAATTTTTAGTATAGTAATTCATAATTTTGTTCCATCATAATCTTATACTTTTGCAACTACAAGTACCAAAATGTACTTGTACAAGTACAATACTGTACTTGTCCAGTGGTGGGAAGTATTCCCAAAACTCGTGTTTCCTGTAACTTAAACAATTTTCACACCCTAAAATATCACTAATAAATAACATTTGATAAATATACATTCAAAAAATAATTCTTTTTATGTTTGTGTTATAAGTATTTTAAGTCAACATTCAATATGCATGAATTTTATAGGTTTTTCAAAGATAATTGAGTTATGGGAACTTTCCCATAATAAAATTGTATGTTTAATAATGTACTTCATCAAGTACACGATTGTACTTGTGCAAGTATATAATCTAAGTTGTAGAGTCAACAAGTTTTTTGGTTCGTTATCCGGTTCCATTATTTTATAAACTAATGAGAATTTGAGTTAATTAAGTTAAAGTTAAGATAGTAAAGCTTAAAATATAATAAAATGTAAGTTAAAAATTGTGTATGTTTTTTGTTTTTGGTTTTAAATATTACTGTGTTTCAGGGATGGTTTTTTGAGCATACAACAATCGGTGAGAAAAAAAGAGAAGCAATAATTGCATTTCCTCGATGCTTGAGATGGACGTTAATTTGCAAAAACACCTTAAAACACACCAATAAAACGACATAGAGTCAAATATGCTAAAAAAATAGAGTCAAATAAGCTAAAATATAAACTACAAACGGACAAATAACATAAAAGTTTTAAATTTTAATAAAATCAACCCACATACATATAAATCTTCAAACCTCTTCACCAGCAACCTTCTCTGTATCAACGTCTTCCATCGCTTTGTCATTATCTTCCTTATTAACTTCGACTGCTGCGTCCAGATTCAACTCCATATTAGGCTCCGCATCCACAATACTACACAATCTACGGTTAGCTTCGACAGTAAAAGCATTACGGTCACGTTGTTGAAGATCCTTTTCAGCTTTCCACTTCAGATAATTCTCTCTACGTTTTTGAGTTCTTGGTGTAAATTCAACATTTCTGGCTGTGCTCGCTAAATCAGAATCTGCACTATCATTTAGTAGACTATCAATATTGAATGGTATTTCACCTGTATCCACTCTAGCCATCCTCACTCCAGCCATATCATTACGCCCTTTTGTCCTGATCTCGCGTTCTTTCCTCTCTAGTACAGTTGTAGGTTGACGCACATGCTGTCTATCCCACCTAAAGGACTCAATACGAGTGCTAAACTCATCTCCAACGCGTTTTCTTATTCCATAGAGTGGTTGATCTAGTGTTCTTAATAACTGATCATCCCTACTCCATGTTACAATCCTCTTCCTCGCCTCTGACAGCGCTTCCAAACGATGTGCTGGGGGGCAATCAATTGTCGCGTGCCCTATGATACCGCATGCATAATAAAAAACTCCTAAATTCTCGTATTTAAAAGGGACCCGCCCTACCCCGTCTTCTTGTCTAACAAAAGCTCCTGCTGGTACAGGTTTTACAATTGGAAAGCTCACACGAAATCGAAGAATGGTCACAACAGCAGAATCATTTTCTGGGAAATCTATTTCTTGAAGGTCATGAAAGCATTTAGAAAGATGCTTAATAGTATTTAGAGTATTTTGTATCTTGGCTAGTCCGGTAACCTGGACCCAAGCTGAGGTGAAGTTTGATTTATAATAGGTACCATTCCCAGGATCTTCTCCCTTGCTGATTACAGCGTGGAAACCAAATACATTACCAGGCCGTAGACCCCATAACCGGTCCCTTTCACCTCTGATATCAATTTCTAGTTTGAAATAGTTTTCGCTTACTTCTGAAAAATCAACATGTCCTAGAACATGCCATTTGTTTCTTACCCAATCTTCAAAGTCCTTCAACTCAATTAGTTGATCCGATAGAATACGGACCATTAAAAACCTGCCCCTATCCTGGTTAAACACGCTTTTAACTCTTGTATCAAGATCAATGACCCCGATTTCCGCCTCTTCGGTCGGACTCATTTGAGTAAGAATCAAGTTGTGACGACTATCTGTGGCCATGTTTATCGTACCTGTACACGAAGTAGCGCTAGAAGTTTAATGTATGGCTAATGTATAAACAATTAGTTTAATGTTGAATGTATATTAACAGAAGACTATTACCTGTGTTAGAATATTCAAGCAGTGGAGACGAGATGTAAACCTTGATAAATTTTTGCTTCTGTTAATGGATGAAGGTAGCACTTACTTTCTGAGTATTGAAACGAGATAGAAACTCAAATGAATTAAGTAGGGAAGAAGAAAGGACGGTTATTTTGTAAGTTATAATGTTAACTGGTGGTGTGAGACACGTGTTGCCTTGTCGGGTAACCAAAGGTCCATTAACCGTCTATAGTAGTATTCGAAGCATCATTTGGAAGTTGGAAAATACACGTTCGCCCTAAATGGATTCGTGGGCCAAAAAGAAAAAAAAGAAAAAAAACATATAAACTACTATAGACGGTTAATGGACCTTTGGTTAACCGACAATAGATAAATGCAATAAAGTTTTGTGGATGAAGGTAGCACTTACTTTCTGAGTATTGAAACGAGATAGAAACTCAAATGAAGTAAGTAGGGAAGAAGAAAGGACGGTTATATTGTAAGTTATAATGTTAACTGGTGGTGTGAGACACGTGTTGCCTTGTCGGGTAACCAAAGGTCCATTAACCGTCTATAGTAGTATTCGAAGCATCATTTGGAAGTTGGAAAATACACGTTCGCCCTAAATGGATTCGTGGGCCAAAAAGAAAAAAGAGAAAAAAAACATATAAACTACCAAACAAAAGAACTTTACTTTTCTAAATGTTTTTTAAGACTACTTTTTTTTTTTTAATTATGTAATGAATTACTTGTATTTGAATATATTTCATCGTATTTCAAACTTCGTAAGAGTAAAATTTTAGTATAGTAATTCATAACTTTGTTCCATCATAATATACTTTTGCAACTAGAAGCACCAAAATGTACTTGTACAAGTAAAATAATGAACTTGTCCAGTGGTGGGAAGTATTCCCAGAACTCGTGTTTCCTGTAACTTTATCATTTTTCAAACATTTTAACTTACATGATGTCTAAAAATGTAACATGTTAAGTTTAGTCAATTAATTTTGTCCATAAGTTCAATTATATTCCCATCACTTGAATATGTTTCAGAAAAATTAATAATATAAAAAGATACAGACTAGTGCTTCAACAATACAATAAGAATTTAATAAAAGAAATATAATCAAACTAATCAAAATTAATATCTTGAAACTCAGATGTCATAAAAAATGCAAGTATAAAAAATGTACTTGTACAAGTATAAAAATGTACTTGTCCAGTGGTGGGAAAACATTCCCAGAACTCGTATTCCTGTAACTTTATCATTTTTCAAACATTTTAACTTACATGATGTCTAAAAATGTAACATGTTAAGTTTAGTCAATTAATTTTGTCCATAAGTTCAATTATATTCAGTAATATTTGCAATTTGAAGTGAAAAAAATATAACTGACTGAGTTGTGGGAAAATTCCCATCACTTGAATATGTTTCAGAAAAATTAATAATATAAAAAGATACAGACTAGTGATTCAACAATACAATAAGAATTTAATAAAAGAAATATAATCAAACTAATCAAAATTAATATCTTGAAACTCAGATGTCATAAAAAATGCAAGTATAAAAAATGTACTTGTACAAGTATAAACATGTACTTGTCCAGTGGTGGGAAAACATTCCCAGAACTCGTATTCCTGTAACTTTATCATTTTTCAAACATTTTAACTTACATGATGTCTAAAAATGTAACAAGTTAAGTTTAGTTAATTAATTTTGTCCATAAGTTCAATTATATTCAGTAATATTTGCAATTTGAAGTGAAAAAAATATAACTAACTGAGTTGTGGGAAAATTCCCATCACTTGAATATGTTTCAGAAAAATTAATAATATAAAAAGATACAGACTAGTGCTTCAACAATACAATAAGAATTTAATAAAAGAAATATAATCAAGCTAATCAAAATTAATATCTTGAAACTCAGATGTCATAAAAAATGCAAGTATAAAAAATGTACTTGTACAAGTATAGACATGTACTTGTCCAGTGGTGGGAAAACATTCCCAGAACTCGTATTCCTGTAACTTTATCATTTTTCAAACATTTTAACTTACATGATGTCTAAAAATGTAACAAGTTAAGTTTAGTCAATTAATTTTGTCCATAAGTTCAATTATATTCAGTAATATTTGCAATTTGAAGTGAAAAAAATATAACTGACTGAGTTGTGGGAAAATTCCCATCACTTGAATATGTTTCAGAAAAATTAATAATATAAAAAGATACAGACTAGTGATTCAACAATACAATAAGAATTTAATAAAAGAAATATAATCAAACTAATCAAAATTAATATCTTGAAACTCAGATGTCATAAAAAATGCAAGTATAAAAAATGTACTTGTACAAGTATAAACATGTACTTGTCCAGTGGTGGGAAAACATTCCCAGAACTCGTATTCCTGTAACTTTATCATTTTTCAAACATTTTAACTTACATGATGTCTAAAAATGTATGAATTAAGTTAGCATTACGTCTGATGATGGAAATAAAGACTTCAAAGGTTTTTTCTTTGAAATAACTTTTACTTCTTGGAAATATAATCCTATAACTCAGATTGTCTAGAATGAATGATTAGTAAACATAACTTAACACACATCTCCATTCATACACATATCCATTTGTTCAACGGCATAAAAGAAACCGTTCATTTTTTTAGAAAAAAAAAAAAAAACTGTTCAGTTCATTATTTTGAAAAAATAACTGTCAATCGAGTTCAAATGTCCCGCTCAAAATTCAAAAATGAAAAATGTCTATAAAAGAAGGATTTTAACAAACGTTATTACACACTTTTCATATCCCTTTCAACGTTAAAGAATTCTTACATATTGCAGAAAAAATTAACAATAACCAGCATAAAAAATGATGAACCTCACGGAACAGTTGTTGATAATAGTATTCTTGTCATTATCAGTCAAAGGATTAATGCGTGCAAAATGTGTTTCTCGACGATGGAGGCTGTTAATTGACGATGTGAATTTTGCAAAATGGTTTTTAGATTTTAAAAGAAAAAAGGGTGGAGTTTTCATAACCAGTAGACTTCCAAAAAATGAAATCAATCCAATATTGTCATTCTATTCTACTGATAGATTGGAAGAAATTTCACAAGATGTGGTGATACCATTTGGATTTGTAAGGACACCAATGATGTCTTACACTTGTAATGGTTTGATTTGCATCGCAGATTGTCAAACATTAGTGTTGGTCAACCCGTCAACAGAGCAATTTAATATGCTTCCTTATCCAAAGAATTACATTGCAGATCTTATGGAGAACAACCTTCTTCCGAGAGAAAACCCAGGCCACCCTGTTAATATAAAAACAATTGGATTGTTTTTTGACGCAACCAATGAACATTATAAGGTTATAATGTTTCTTGAACAAGGAAGATTTATGTGCACTGTAATATACAACATTACAGAACTAACGTGGAGAATAATACCACATGAATATCCTTATTTATCTGGTATAGGGGTGCCGTCAAATTCAACTTTGCATTGGACTGCAAGGGGGAGGGATGAAGCACCATTTCTACCACACTTGCCTATTCCAGATCATGATGAATATTTTATATTTTGTTATGATTTTAGCAAAGATATATTTCGAGAGATGGAACTACCTAATGGAGTAGTTGGAAAAAATCTGAAAACGATCAATGACAAACTTGCTGTATTCTCAAGTGTTGTTGATGAAACAGAATTTGTTAATGTGTGGTTAATGAAGGAGTATAATGTTCATGAATCGTGGACAAAGATTGCCAAAATTGGTCCATTGAAATATTATATTTCTGACTTTATTTGGAATAACAAAGAATTACTGTATGGGTCTAATCATGATGATCAGAGTAACAGTGTTCATCAAGAGTTGTTATCTTGTAACTTTAAAACAGCAGAAACAGAGAGAACAGGAGTGTTTTTCGATTCGATTGTGTTGTACCATGAAGGTCTAACAAACGTAGGGAGGAATGCAAATGTAGATGGTAATCAAGATTTAACAGCTGAAGGAAGGATTAAAAAAGAAGAAGTTGATTACTAGATTTTATATGTATTAATAATTATTAGTTTAATATATTTTTAATGTTTATTAGTTGTAATAGTTAATTCTAATATTTTAGAATAGTTCTGGTGTAATTGAATATTACTTTCATTAAACTTAATATAAATATAGTTCTTATTATAAATGTGTTTTTTGTAGAAATTAAGCATGGAATTACAAATAAACTGTAAAATGCACTTGTAGAATGACAAAAATGTACTTGTGAAAGTACAAACTCTACTTTTCCAATGTTGGGAAGTATTCCCAGAACTCGTATTTCTTGTAACTTAACATTTTCCACACCTTTAAAATTCACTTATAAATAAGATTTTACACATACACTTGTTAGAAATCATTTTTTTTTTTTATGTTTGTGTTATAAGTATTTTGAGATAACATTCAATATGCATGAATTTTATAGTTTTTTCAAAGAAAATTGAGTTATGGGAACTTTCCCATAATAAAATTGTATGTTTAATAATGTACTTAATCAAGTACACTATTGTACTTGTGCAAGTATATAATCTAATTTGTAGACTCAAGTAATCTTTCGTTTCGTTATCCGGGTTCCACTTTTGGATAAAACTCTACACTATAATCTCTAAACACTAAACCTTAAGTCCTAAACCCTAAGACCTAAACCCTAAGACTTAAATCATTAAATATATCTATAAGACAAGTATTTTGAGACAACATTCAATATGCATGAATTTTATAAGGTTTTTGAAAGAAAATTGAGTTATGGGAACTTTCCCATAATTAAATTGTATGTTTAGTAATGTACTTGCACAGTACAATATTACATTATATAACTTAGTAAAACTACAAAATATATTACTATTACTTTCCCATAGTTATTGGACCTTTCTCAAATACCCGATATCGGTATTTTGCCATAGCCAAAAACATTATCAAATGACAAAACAACTTTACTTTTTTAAATGTTTTTTAAGACTACTTTTTTTAAATGATGTAATTAATTACTTGTATTTGAATATATTTCATATTATTTCAAACTTCGTAAAAGTAAAGTTTTAGTATAGTAATTCATAACTTTGTTCCATCATAATATAGTTTGCAAGCACCAAAATGTACTTGTACAAGTATAATAATGTACTTGTCCAATGGTGGGAAGTATTTTCAAAAATGTACTTTTCCAGTGGTGGGAAGTATTCCCAGAACTCGTATTTCATGTAACTTAACATTATTATACAATCACGAAAATGTACTTGCGCAAGTACAAAAACGCATCTCTCCCAGTAGTGGGAAGTATTCCCAGAACTCGTTTTTCACATCAAAAAAAACTGTAACTTAGCACTTTTCACACATTTACACTTACATAAAAAACAAAAACTCAAGTGCACAAAAAAAAAAATAAATAAATAAATAAATAAATGAACTCATAAAAGAAATGTGAAGAACTTATTCATTAGTCCCCTATAAGTTTAAGCATCTTATTAATAAACCTCTCTAAAAACTAAGCAGTACAACTCAAACCAAAAAATCATTTAAACACTCGAATCCTTCAAATTTGTAAATTGCAAGCACAGATTCGTGCATGCAAACTTCACCCATTAATCAATTTGTGTTTTAATTTTCAATTCAAAGAGAAAACTTCAGCAAAATGAAAAAACAACAAGTAAAAGTCAAAAAAAAGAGATTAGGTAATGTATTTATGTTTACTTTACTCTTTCTGTAATAACATAACATACTTTCATGTTAAATGTTTATGGGCTTTAACGGTTATGTTCTGTATGTTGATTTTTAATTCGTAATTATGTTTTGTTTTAGTGATACAAATTGGAAAAGGAAACATAAAAAAGTTCCTAAAAGATTTCGTATAATAATCATTTTAATTACAATGTCTTTTCTCAGGAACGTCTAAAAAGTATTCTGAAGTTAGATCTTCATTAGATGGATTGTTCCAAGCTTTGAGACACAAGAATGTAAGCAGAGCACACATTCGTTCTTGTAAATGTCTTCCGTTTTATTTGTTAATAAAAGAGATTTTTGAGCTAACTAAGGTGAGATCTTCTATTAGAAATAAAAACATTGCTGCCCCATACATTATCGAAACATTTAATACAAAAACAAGGAAAATGGAATTAGTTGCAAACAAAGGGTTTGTAATAGAAGAAGTAGATGTTAAACTTATATTGGGTGTTGAAGGTGGTGATGAAGAGGTACCCAGTTTCAACAGAAAAGATGTGATATCAACAAAATGGTTTAAAAGTCAATTTAAAGGTTATGAAAAACAAGTAACTTCAAAGGTTTTGAAATTAAAGATTAAAAGTCTATTAGATGATAATGATACAAGTAATCAAGGTTTACGTAATTTTGCGCGTTTAATCTGCATTTTAGCCCTACAAACATGCTTCTACCCATATAATGCTGGAAGAATTGAATGGTCTGCTGTTGGAGTTTCTAAAGATCTTGAAAAAATAAGAAATTACAACTGGGCACGTGACATGGCTAATAGACTAATGAAATCATTGTCATCCAACAAAAAACAAAATCTTAAAGGACCTGGTTGCATGCTTGTGGTAAGTAACTTATTATATGAAGATAGATAAGATTTGATTAAGTAATATACATCTACTAAACATGTTATCGTCTATGATTGTAGCCATTTTTTTTTGAGCATGTCAATAAGTGGAAACCAACCAAAGATCACGTTTATCCTCGTATTTTCAAATGGCTAGATGTGATTCATCTAAAAGATAAAGAGACATTCAAGTCAAAGTATATTGATAAAGTTACCTCTGATAATGTAAGTTTTTTGTTTTTGTTGTTCTACTTTTTGTATTTTGAGATATGGAACTTTAAGTCAAGGAATTTTTGTTTTGGATAAACTTACAATTCATACAGTTAAATATGCCACTCTGAGTTTTACTTTTAGAATCACAAAATTATACTTGTAGAATTATAAAAATGTACTTACAAAAGTACAAATCTGTACTTTCGCAGTGATGGGAAGTATTCCCAGAACTCGTAATTGACATGAAAAAACATGTAACTTAAACATTTTTGACACATTTACACTTACATAATGTCTACAACTGTAACAAGTTATATTCAGTTATATTCAGTTATATTCAGTTATATCCCATTTAAAAAAGGAAAAAAATATGACACTCTAAGTTGTTGGAAAATTCCCACAACTGTTACTTAGACTTGTTAACGTAAGTTTTTTGTTTATGTTTTTGTATTTATTGTATTTTGAGTTATGTGATTTTAAGTTAAGGGATAAAGTTGCTCGTAATAAAATGCAACTACATTTAAGTTTTTTAAACTATGTTTCTGCAAGTATTAATAAAATGCAAAACTGTACTTGTAGAATCACACAAACGTACTTGTGCAAGTACACAAATGTATCTGTCTAGTGGTGGGAAGTGTTCCAAGAACTTATATTTTATATCAACAAACTCCTAACTTAACATTTTATATCTAAAACAGTAACAAGTCAAGTTTATTCAGTGAATTTTCGAAAATAAGTTTTTATATTCAGTTATATGTAAATTAAAAAGTGAAAAAAACATGACTGTTTGAGTAATGGTATGTAAAATGTCAAAATATGAGAAATTTGTGTAGTAAATTTTAATACATTTTAATTTTTTACAGGTAAGAATTGGATCCTTAGTAATTAAGAAATCAGAGAAGAAGAAAATCAGTATTGCACTTGGAGATCAAGTTAGTGAAAATGAGGATGAGGATGATGAAGAAGATGATGAAGAAGAAATTGAAAATGATGAAAGTGATGATGATGATGATGATCAAATTGAAAATGATGATGATGATGATGATGATGATGATGATGATGATGATGACGATGATGAAATTGATACTGATGATGAAGACGATAATAGAAATGATTGTAGTAATGATTATCAAGATAATACTGTTGATGATAAAAAGGATGATACTCAACCTATAGAAAATATAAATAATGATGGAGTCCAACTTGAGAGATCTGAGTTGGGTCAATCACAACTTGATAGTTCTATTGGTAAAGCTATTAATTATGGATTTATGGGACAAACTAGCTTGGATAATCAAGATCAGTCTACTAATCAAAAGAAAATAAGTTTGATGGAGCCAAAGATTAGTGCAATTGAGGAAAAGTTTCATGCAGTAGTAGATGATAATAATAAACTACAAGAGGAGTTAAGATCGAAAGACGACAAAATTAAAAGATTGGAGAGTCAATTAAAAGAAGTTGTTGATAATAATAAATGGTTGACAGAAAATGCAGATCAATTCAAGATTGAGAGGAATAATATGATAGAAAAATATGTCAAAATTGCTGATGAGAATAAATCGTTGAAGTCTGACATACGAACGAAGGAAGATGAGATGAGAGAACTAAGAATCAGAATCGGTGATTTGGAGATGAGACAAACAAAAATGGGTGTAGATGTCTATAGAGAAAAGATGGAACAATGGAAAGATATGTTGGACAAAGAGATGAAAACCAACAAAGAGTTAATTCAAGTTAACCGTCTTTTGAGGACAGAAAATATTGAATTATTTAATGAAAATGAATCATTGAAAGAAAGTCTTTATGCAGAACCAATATCACACTTGTATGATGAAGACACTGAGATTGTGAGAACTGGTTCAAGAGTGAAGAAAATGGCAAATAAGAAAAAAAAATCTTCAAAAATGAGTAAAGAAAATGTTTTCGAAAAAAAAAATATAACTGTAGAAGAAAAGACAGATTTAGATGAGGAGAATGTTGATTGTTTGGCAATTGTATGTTTAGAGAAAAATATTCGTGAACAAGAAAATGTAAAGGAACCTATAGCTCCTGAGTCATCTAAACGGAAAAAAAAAGAAGATAAAACAAGCAAAATAAATTATAGCAGAAAGAAAGCACGAAACGATGCGAGTTCAACTTTTGTTCCACTACACCTTGCTTGTTCTACTGATACATATGGGTTACTACTGAAACTGGGAAAGAATAATCCCGAAACTGAAATTATTTTGAAGAAAAATGATTTACAGATATCTGTAGCTGATGCAATGAAAGTTGCGCAAATAGGAGTACAAATTCCAGTAATGGTATGTAGATTTCAACCTTTTCAGTTTATGAATGTTTGAGAAACATAATTGATTTCTTGATTTTTTGATTGTAATATCATTAATGGTATAACTCAAGTTTTGGGATCTTTATTATTTTAATCTCATTTTTTATTGAACTTCTTTTTTTTAGGTTATAGCGGCAGTACTAGATATGATGGTAACAAAATTTACAGGTAGTTACATTAAAGATCCAAAAGCAAAAAAAGTTACACACATCAACATAGCAAATGAGGTAATTTAACTTTAACTCAGATTACAATTTGTTTTTATTTTTGCCTTTATATTATTTTAAAAGTTGAATTTTATATTTATGTTAAAAGTGTATTGTTAAAATATAATAGATGTTTGTGTTTATAGCATTTGAAGTGAGAGTGGTTTGTGGGAAAATTAACAGAATGGACTTGTATCTTTCGAAGATGTAGGTGCCCAGGAACAATATTGTACTTGTCGAAGTACATATCTGTAGTTGCATAGTCTAGTATTACAATTGTTGATTGATATATATTTTTTTGCATTTTCTTTAGGTATTTAACAATGATGATGATATTGATGCACAACACAGATACATAATGGAAGAGTTTAAGAAACTCTACCTGAGTTACGAAACTGTGTTATTGCCTATAAAGACATTAACTGCACGAAACACATTTTGGACACTCATGGTCTATCACAAAAGTGAGAAAACATTTTATCACTATACCCCACTACCTCATACGAAGGAGAATTCAATTGGATGGAAGACAGTGCAAGATGCTAAGAAATTAATGAAGTTGTTGATTTCATCTGTCAAAACAAATATTGATGCTATTTTGCAGACAGATAAAATTACATACACAGGTTTTGTTAACAATGACTCAGGAGTAGCTTTACTTTTTAATGCTGCAGAGCATCATAAGAGTCAGCGCATAAGCAGTCGATACAATAATGGTGTCATTGAACAATTTAGGTGTTGCCTCTTGAATTGGTTGATGCTAGAAAATTGTGATAAGAACGGATGTCAATGCATGCATTTAAATGAAGCCTTGAAGTATGGTTAACAAATGTAGATCGCATTTTAATACTGATTTGTTGTTTTCTAGTGTAATTAATTTTAACATTTATGTCTTAAAATGTTCCAAGTTAACCTTACTGTAGTTCCTTTGAATTATCAATATTTGTGTTTACAATTGTTTTTAGATAAGTCTCATTAAACACAAAAAAATCAAAAAACTAAAAAAAATCCCATAACTCAAAAAAAAAATCAGATCAACCATATTGTCCTAGAAACAAAATCTTTTAGATAAGTGTTATAATTCTGTGTAATACATACAAAATATATTACGAAAAAACACCGAATTCACTTTCTTCAACATTACGAAAAAAACAACTGTAAGAATAGAAGATACTCACTTATGGCAAATTACGCAGAATTCAAATTCTAATGTTAATTTTCATTTTTTTTCGTTTCAAAGTAATCAATGTAACATTATTAGCCTTTAAATTAGTAATTTGACTAAAAAAAAACCTTTACACGTAATAATAAAAAAAAGACAAAAGAAAATCAAATCGGTACACTCAGTACCACTACCACTACCTCACTAAAAAACAAAAGAGCAAAACCGTTACTTGAAAACAAAATACATGCAACACTCATTTTGTTACTCACGTATTCTTTCTTTCTCTCTCTGTCTCTCTCTCTATCTCTCTTTCTCTTAAATATTCAAAAATATTAGTTACTCGTTCATTCACTCACGTATTCTCTCATTTCTCTCTCTCTCTCTTTCTCTCAAATAAAATTTCATCAAAAAAATTAATTACAAATTCAGTCAATCACGTAGTTTCTCATCTTGTTTCTGTCAACTAAAATGTCTTCAGAAATTTTAGTTATGAACGTTTGATATCAGCAAATGGTAGAGAAGTTATATTAATCTTTGAAGGTACTTGAAACTTTTATGTAATTTTTACAGTATATTTGGGTTTTACTTGAATTTTACTTCAATTTTACTTGAATTTTAGTGTTTATATTTGATTTTTGGGATTGTTAATATCGTTGAGCATTTGAAATGTTAAAATAAACTCAAATTTTGCTGTTATAAACACAGGAAAAATCTTATTATGTTCTCTAATTAATAGTCGAGTGTGAAATTTATTTGACTTGTACTGTTATAGATCATCATAAAATGACACTGTGTTTATAAGTATTATAGAGTTTTAAGATCTGGTAATTGTAGAATTATAATTTTATAAGACTAAAATTTAGTTAAACAGATTCAGAATTAGAGTAACTTAGAAAGTGTGTTTCAAAACCAGATTCAGAATTTTGACCATGCACGTATGAAAAATGTACCTACAAAAGTACAAAAATATACTTGCGCAGTGGTGGGAATTATTCCCAGAACTCGTATTTCACATCAAAAAATGCATAACTTGAACATTTTTCACACACATTTAAACAAACGTGACTGCCTGTGATGTAGCAAAATTCCCAGAACTGGACTATGTTTGAGTAAAGTCAAAATTGTATATGAAAAATCTGTTAACTAAAACTATGTGTCTTATAGGAAAAAATGTATTTACGATATTGTACTTGTACTTGTCTAAGTACAATATTGTACTTGTACAAGTACACGTTACAGTTTACTGGGTAGAGAATTTTTACCTTCTGCTATAACAAACAAAGACATGTATACTTTATGCTTTATTTATTAATATTTTTACTGATTTGATGTAAATACAGATATGGTGAGAGGTTACGCATCCACACTTTACGTTATTAACAAAATATTGACAAAACCAGAGGTTACACCCGAACACATTGAGGCGTGCAGGAAGACGCCTTTCTATTATCTCTTCAAACAACTATTCGATTTCAAAAAGGACAAAGACGGTAGAAAGGTAGGGGACGTCCTACCGTGTCAGATAATCAAATGTTATGATGCCAACACAAACACCTTCAAGCTTGGCGAAAAAATGTTGAAAGTAACTCGGAGAGACGTGAAGGTATTGTTTGCTATTGAGGAAGGTTCCGAGGAAGTTCCTATTTTTTCAAAAGCGGAACTCGAAGAAAAGTCAAAATGGGAGCTGAGAATTTTCAAAGATCTGAAAATACAGAAAGAAGGAATAGTGACTGCGATTGAAAAAGTGTTAAAGGAAACGGATAATACGAGTATCGAAGAAGATTTTCCAAAATTGATGACGTTACTTTCTTTCAATACATTATTCTTTTGCGAACAAGGTGAAGTACAAAATAGGAAGTACTTAAAGCACTCAGAACAGTTGGACAGTTTGAAGAGCTTCAACTGGTCAAAAAGCATTCTCAGAATGTTGGTTAAGTCGTTAAGGGAAAACTTGTTCACACCCAAGAAAGTCTCAGGTTGTGTCACTGCAATCTTGGTAAGTCTTTATTTAAATATAGAGACATCTTAATTGTGTTTGTTTTTTTTTTTTTTTGGTTTTAAGTATTACTGTGTTTCAGGGATGGTTTTTTGAGCATACAACAATCGGTAAGAAAAATAAAAATGCGATAAATGCATTTCCTCGATGCTTGAGATGGACGTTAATTTGCAAGAACTCTAATTACAAAAAACAAGTCATCGACAAATTAAAATCCGACCAGGTAAGGAAAAAACTGATTCTAGAACCTGTTAGATGTAAACATATGATAAAATTGAAGAGAAATCATAGTTTTGTACTTGCGCAAGCACAAAAACTCACTTGGCCAGTAGTGGGAAATATTTCCCAGAACTCGTATTTCATATCAAAAACCCTGTGACTTAGAACTTTTCATACATTTAAAATTACATAGTGTTTAAAAATGTAAGAAAGTCAACTTTATTCAATTAATTTTTATATTATTTCAGTTATATTCATTTATATTCAGCTATTTTTGCATTTCTAGATGAAAAATTTTGCAAGTACACTTTTGTACTTTCGCAAGTACAATAATATAGTTGTGAGTGTTTTGAGTTATGGGATTTCTTAGTTTCTTGTTCTTGTACTCTGAACCTTTGTTTTAAGTATCAAAACAGTAAAACAATATATAAATTCCAGATCATAGAGAAGATTGAAATAACCGATGAAGAATTTGAGAAACTTGGGATCAATAAAGACGAGAAAGAGGACGAAGAGGATGAAGAGGACGAAAAAGAGATGAAAGAATTAAAAATGAGTAGGAAAAAATGTAAAAGAAAATCTGTAATTGATGAGAGTGCGACCGAAGAGGAGACAGAGGAAGAAGACTTTAGAAAAAGAAAGATAAAAAATATTCAAAGAGAGAAGAAGAAAGTCGGTAAAGAATTGGATAGGAAGATTAAAAGAAAGAGTAAAGACCTAGAGAACCATGAAGAGGAAGAAGACGACGAAGAATATATGTTAGATTCTAAACATAATGAAGCGGAGTCAGAGGACGAAGAGAATGAAAATGAGGTAAAGGAGTTGCAGAAAAATACGAAACAAACAAAAAAACGTAAAAAGGTTGAAGACAATGAAAAAAAATGGAAAATAACTCTAATCGATGAGAGTGATACAGAAGAGGAATCAGAGAGAGAAGAGAGAAGAAAAATAAAGAAAAAAACATCTCAAAAGGATAAGAAGGATTTTGTTAAAAAATCTAATAAGAAAATCAAAAGAAAAAGTAAAAAACAGGACGAGGAGGAAGCAGAAAAAGACGTTGAAGAATATAAATCATATTCTGAAGAGGAGGAAGGTATATTTAATATATTTTTGTACTTGCACAAGTAAATTTTAGTACTTATCGTGTTTTTTTATATATATGGTTTAATAGATGATGAAAATGATGATGACGAGGAAGAAGAAGAGGAGGCGACTGTTTCAATGCTACAAATGATTAAAGAGAAAGAAAGGATGGCGAATGACATTCATAAATTAAATTTAACACTTACAAGTTTGAAGAAGGAACTAGAAGCTTTAAAGAAGAAGAATCAGGAAATACTGTTTGATAACAAGATTAGAGAGGATAGTTTAACAATTGTAGAAGCTAAATTAAAAAGTATGGTAGAGAGGGTTAGTGATTTAGAAAACGAAAAAACCGAGGCTGAGAATCAGATACGTGAGCTAACAGAGAAAAATCAAAATTATGTTGCTGAGTTGAAGAAACTGGAAATGTCATACAAAACCGTGATCAATAAAAATACAGAAATGAAAGAAAAACTGAAGGAGTTCGAAATTCAAGAATTTGACAAAGAATCTACAGATTTTACAAAAAAATCAGAAAATGGAACTCAGAAAAAGAAATTTACTGAAAAAAATGATGCAAAACAGGAAGAAAAAACAAAAAAACAAGAGAAAAAACTAGAAAAAAAAGAGAAGAAAGATGAGCAGGAACCACCAGTTAGTTCAATGGTGAAAAGACTAAAAGCAAGAAGAGCTGCACCTGCAGCTAAAAAGAAAAAGGGAGACAAAGTTGTACTCAATTCATCAGACAGTGATTTCCAACATGATGAGGTTAAGGAAAAGAATGTATCAACGAAGAATACTAAATTAGGTAATATTACATGGAAAGACGTTACTGAAATTAATCCAAAGAGAACTAATAAGAAAACAGTCAAAAATCATAAACCATTGGAAGCATATTTCGTCAAAGAAGATGTTAAGCAAATTGCAAATCTCAGGATACTTGGGCCCTTTATAGAGTAAGTTGTTTATTATTTCATGATCATTTAATATGTATGAATAATCTGATGATTAACAACTTTGTTATGGTTGTGTTTTGTTAGGGTATGGAAGAAAGATGAAATCATGGTCACCTTGAAAGATATGGATAATCTAAGGAAGGGCAATATGCTTGAAACACAGGTTTTTTTTTACAAGAACATTAATGTACTTGCACAAGTACATCAAAACTGAAAATATAAGAAAACTTGTGCAGGTCCTTGAAGCTGGATTTGTAATATTGCAGAGAATACATGATTATATGCTTGTATCTATGACGCCAGAACTGATTGCAAACAAATGTAACTATATTACTAATGTCATGGTATGTTTTTGTTAATTCATATATATTGAAAACAATATTAGAATATTCAATAATCTGACATTGTATTATGTTTCTACAGTATTACCTCGACCAAATAGATCGGAACGAGAACAATGAAAATTATAAGGAAGAAGCAAACAAGATGATTATCCAAAAATTCAATAATTTAGTGAGCTCATCTACCCATTATATAATGTTCCCAATCTATAGTGAGACAAACAGGAGGAATGCTGGCCATTGGACATTACTTGTTTGCAATACAGAGGATAATCGGGATGAAGTCTGGACACACTACAACCCATTGAGGGCATCAGAGATTGGATATAATGAAGCACTTCGTGTTTTTGATTACATCAGGGAGGCTTTTCCAAGTCCACCAACAGATTGTGAAACTGACATACCGGTTACACTGAAAGTATCAGAAACTTGCCCACAGCAACAAAACAACCTTGACTGTGGTATGTTTGTTTTGATGTACGCTTATGACCTATACAATGAAGGTAAAGTTAGAGAAAGCTATAGTATAGAGAGAGTGAATGAATTCAGGGCAGAACTGTATTCGGATATTACAAACGACAACGCAAACACCATCAAATATGACTGTGGGCCACAGCCGGACTTCTCTCACGTAGCAGATATCGATAGTCCCCCATAAACAAGAGTATTGTCAAATAACAATATAGGAAACATACCCTTTGTTTTTTTATGAGTTATGACTTTACTTTTTTAATTGTTTTTTTAAAACTAGTTTCATTTTAAATGATGTAATGAATGACTCATATTCGAATATATTTCATCGTATTTCGAACTTCGTAAAATTAAAATTTTAATATAGTAATTCATAACTTTGTTCCATCATAATATACTTTTGCAAATGCAAGTATAAAAAATGTACTTGTACAAGTATAGACATGTACTTGTCCAGTGGTGGGAAAACATTCCCAGAACTCGTATTCCTGTAACTTTATCATTTTTCAAACATTTTAACTTACATGATGTCTAAAAATGTAACATGTTAAGTTTAGTCAATTAATTTTGTCCATAAGTTCAATTATATTCAGTAATATTTGCAATTTGAAGTGAAAAAAATATAACTAACTGAGTTGTGGGAAAATTCCCATCACTTGAATATGTTTCAGAAAAATTAATAATATAAAAAGATACAGACTAGTGCTTCAACAATACAATAAGAATTTAATAAAAGAAATATAATCAAACTAATCAAAATTAATATCTTGAAACTCAGATGTCATAAAAAATGCAAGTATAAAAAATGTACTTGTACAAGTATAAAAATGTACTTGTCCAGTGGTGGGAAAACATTCCCAGAACTCGTATTCCTGTAACTTTATCATTTTTCAAACATTTTAACTTACATGATGTCTAAAAATGTAACATGTTAAGTTTAGTCAATTAATTTTGTCCATAAGTTCAATTATATTCAGTAATATTTGCAATTTGAAGTGAAAAAAATATAACTGACTGAGTTGTGGGAAAATTCCCATCACTTGAATATGTTTCAGAAAAATTAATAATATAAAAAGATACAGACTAGTGCTTCAACAATACAATAAGAATTTAATAAAAGAAATATAATCAAACTAATCAAAATTAATATCTTGAAACTCAGATGTCATAAAAAATGAAAGTATAAAAAATGTACTTGTACAAGTATAAAAATGTACTTGTCCAGTGGTGGGAAAACATTCCCAGAACTCGTATTCCTGTAACTTTATCACTTTTCAAACATTTTAACTTACATGATGTCTAAAAATGTAACATGTTAAGTTTAGTCAATTAATTTTGTCCATAAGTTCAATTATATTCAGTAATATTTGCAATTTGAAGTGAAAACAATATGACTGACTGAGTTGTGGGAAAATTCCCATCACTTGAATATGTTTCAGAAAAATTAATAATATAAAAAGATACAGACTAGTGCTTCAACAATACAATAAGAATTTAATAAAAGAAATATAATCAAACTAATCAAAATTAACCTCTTGAAACTCAGATGTCATAAAAAATGAAAGTATAAAAAATGTACTTGTACAAGTATAAAATTGTACTTGTTCAGTGGTGGGAAAACATTCCCAGAACTCGTATTCCTGTAACTTTATCATTTTTTAAACATTTTAACTTACATGATGTCTAAAAATGTAACATGTTAAGTTTAGTCAATTAATTTTGTCCATAAGTTCAATTATATTCAGTAATATTTGCAATTTGAAGTGAAAAAAATATAACTAACTGAGTTGTGGGAAAATTCCCATCACTTGAATATGTTTCAGAAAAATTAATAATATAAAAAGATACAGACTAGTGCTTCAACAATACAATAAGTAATATAAAAAGATACAGACTAGTGCTTCAACATATAAAAAGAAATATAATCAAACTAATCAAAATTAATATCTTGAAACTCAGATGTCATAACACCACTTGAGTAGATGCTATGTTGGCTCCTATATGGTTCTATAGGGTTCATAACTAATGAAAGATTAGTCAATGGGACCAAACTTTCAAAATATGATCCCAAGTAATAAGTTTGACCAAAAATAAAAGAAGGAACTTGTTTCTTATCATGAAATTGATGTAGTTCCTGAGCTTTAACATTGTAAATAAATGCATCTTCGTTTCCATAAAATACGAGTAGTTCCATGCTTTTCAACCATCCAATGATCCTGAAATTAGTATAATTGAAAGGATGTAAACGTCTATCACCCTTCAAATCAATACTATGCTTTAGCCATTGTCCATTAGCTTTAAGCAACCAAAACTCATATAAATAATTTGTTTGATCCCTCATCCACACCCAGCAGCAAAGAGAATTGTCCATTTCCATTAGAGAGCAGTTACAATTTCTTAAATCGTTACGAGAAGGAAAATTAATTTCTTCAAAAATTTCAGTTTCAAGGTTAAAGCAAAGAATACGACATTTTGGTTGACATAACCAAAAAACAAAACAGCCAATTGTAACAGAATAAACAGAATGGCGGAAATTATACATACTATGGTAAGCAGAACTGATGAGTTCTTTAATATAACCACTTATCTTACCATTAGCATTAACGTTTCTCCATTGATGATCAACGCCTATAGTTAATATTATACATCTAGATATTTCTTCCGAGAAATGAAGTACTTTGTATACCTTAGAAGAACTACAATATCCAAAAGATATACAATTTCTACGATAGCAATCTGGAAAATGCGGAAAAACAGGCAGAGGCAGAAACTGTTTTACAACAGGATTTGCAACATAACAGGAATAATGAGAATTAGCAGCTCCAATACCAAAAAACAAAATTAACCCATTACACGTTGCAGAAACCTTTTGAAAACAACGCATATTTAAATGCGTAGCATCAAAAACACTGGAATGCACAGTAGGTTTAAGTATATAAGGTAAATAAAAGGGTTGATGAATTAACATGGAGTTCGAAATAGATTTTTTTGCCAAATGGGCAGCTATAAATTTTGGCGATTGAATGATATTATAAAATCTTTTGGATAATAATCTACAGACGTTGAAAAGAATATCAGGAGGCAGGCAAACTAGAATAATAATAAGCATATCATCAGTGAGACAGGAGAAAAAACCAGTGTCCATGATGATCTTTTGAGTACAGAGAGTATGTGATTTAGTAAGAAAGTAGTTGTAATATGTGTTAGAAGTGACAGGTTCAGTACATATATTTATAAAGAAAACTTACACAATAAGAAGTTTACTGGAAGATGAACGGACTAAATAACTCTTCATCTGACAATGAAATTATTACTTAGTCTTTTAATATTTAGTCTTTTAATAATGTATTTCCTCAAGTACACTATTGTACTTATGCAAGTAAAAATTTGAGAGAAAGGATTGACTGTATTACTTATATTTATGACAAAAGATTATACAAAAAGAAGTGAACTATTGGAATATGAACAAACAAAATGACTCTTCAGATAACAATTAATTAATTTTTAGTCTTTTAATAATGAAATTTCTTCAAGTACACTTTTGTACTTATAAAAAGTAAATATCTGGATTTGAAAGAAAATTGAAAAATCTTAAGATATAAAAAATTTGAGTTTTTGGAATAATTCCCATAACAGAATTCCATCTGTCAAAACCGAAAAAATTATTGTTTTGAACATCTTCTTGTAAAAATAATTAGAAAGCTTACAATATTAAAGTTTTATCACTAGATAGAACATAAGCTACAAAAAATGTACTTGTACAAGTATAAAAACGTACTTGTCCAGTGGTGGGAATACATTCCCAGAACTCGTATTTCCTGTAACTTAGACATTTTTCAAACTTTTTAACTTACATGATGTCTAAAACTAAAATATGTTAACTTTAGTCAATTAATTTTGTCCATAAGTTAAATTATATTTATTAATATTTGCAATTTTAAGTGAAAACAATATGACTGAGTGAGTTGTGGGAAAATTCCCATCACTTGAATATGTTTCAGAAAAATTAATAATATAAAAAGATACAGTGCTTCAACAATACAATAAGAATTTAATACAAGAAATATAATCAAACTAATCAAAATTAACCTCTTGAAACTCAGATGTCATAAAAAATGAAAGTATAAAAAATGTACTTGTACAAGTATAAAATTGTACTTGTTCAGTGGTGGGAAAACATTCCCAGAACTCGTATTCCTGTAACTTTATCATTTTTTAAACATTTTAACTTACATGATGTCTAAAAATGTAACATGTTAAGTTTAGTCAATTAATTTTGTCGATAAGTTCAATTATATTCAGTAATATTTGCAATTTGAAGTGAAAAAAATATAACTAACTGAGTTGTGGGAAAATTCCCATCATTTGATTATGTTTCAGAAAAATTAATAATATAAAAAGATACAGACTAGTGCTTGTGTATCTTCCTATTAAAAAAGAGAAATTGATTTATGTGAAAATTCCCAACACATGGACTTTGTATCAAAAAAACAATTGAGAACAAAAATCATCCAAAAAGTAAGAAACAAACAAATCTAATAGTAGTTACACTGAATTTATTAAACAAAGTAAGAAAAAAACTATCCAAGAGAAGAAAAATTATAAAATCAAGTGGTAGGCATAACTACATCACATTCCGAGGTTTTGTGAGTGGTCATTTGATTACAACTCAGACATCGTTTCTTGCGGAAAAAAGACTCTGAAACAGAAGGGAAACGATTCTTCTTCAGTCTACCAGGTTGTACTTTAGACACAGGAGGATGAATGAAAATCTCTTCAGAAGATGAACTAAGACTTTCAATTGTAGATAGTGCAGGAATGGCTCTTGAATATGCCTCCAAATACTTTGAAGAATAAAAGTAATCTTCAACATAATCATATCTGTTGTTCCTTCGACCATAATACAAAGCTGCAACTGCATGTGTGCAAGGAAAACCTTTAAACTCCCACTTGCGACAAGAACAAGTACGTTTAGCGATATCAACTATCATTATGGGATCAGACTCAACTTGAAAAACATCGTCACTTGATTGACGAACAATCCATGTTCGACAATACTCAAATTTAATATCCCATCTATTTTGAGACTGGGTAGAGAGTATAGTATTACAAGACTTGCCGAAAACAGATCGTTTGTACATTTGAACCATCAGAATATTACGAATCGCATCGATAAGTTCAGTCACAGGTAATTCACGCTTCACCTTTATCTGATTATTAAAGGATTCGGCAGCATTTGAGGTCATCTCGCCGTAACGTTGGCCTGGGAAAAAAGCATCTGCATATTTCTCTTTAGGAAGATTTTCAAGAAAGGTAACTGCAGCAGGACCACCAGCTTCTAAAAAATTATGAATAGCTTTATCATACTCATCAGTAGTTAAAGCATAAGCACATTTGTCAAGAAGTTGTGACATAGATTCAAAAAGACTTTTACTACTTTTACATCTGAGTTTCAAATTTCTCTTTAGATGAAGAATGCAATAAGAGTGGTGAGCTTCAGGAAATACTGTCTTCAATGCTGCAGCAATACCTGCGTGACGGTCTGTAACGAAGGTAATCACACGATTACCAAGTAATAAACGCAAAAACTGGAGGAAACTTGTCCAATTAACAGTATTTTCAGCGCGACAAACAGAAAATGCAATTGGATATAACCCTGTAAAAATGTACTTACATAGGTAAAAAATGTACTTTCACAAGTACAAAAACATATCACTATGAATTTACTATGGTCTATAAAACAACATATATACATAAAAATGAAAGAGATGATTGAATTTTAAATTGTATACCTCTATTCGCATCTTTACCGGTTATAGCAAGCAGATGACCCTGGAATTTAGACTTCAAAAATGTGGCATCTGCAAATAAAAGAGGACGCATGGCACTAAAGCCTTCAAGGCAAGCACCAAAAGCAATATGGCAACGTTCGAATGCATGACTTGTTGGGTCAAAATCCAAATGTACTTGAGAAGTTGGGTCCACGGATTTTAAATTTTTAAAGTATCCTAAAATCCTGTTATAAGACAAACCAGCATCTCCATAAACCTCGTCCCTGGCTTTATTTAAAGCTGCATAAGCTATCTTGTAACTAATATCATAACCGTAAAAGACCTTGATATGATGAACAAGTTCATTCGGTTTTGTAGCAGGTCTACTCTTGTACTCTTCTATAATAACATCCTTAATCAGATCAGAAGACAACCGATTATTTGACAATGATCTATCTGGAACACCGCATGTATGTTGCTTGACAAATGTTCTTATATAAACCTTTTTGTCTGAATTATCAACAGATGCATATACATACCATAAACATCCAGATTTTTTGCGATTTTTGCAGCAAGCACTAATACGGCGAATATCATTGTGGGTAAAGTCAAAAGGATATCCAGTTTCACACGCAAACTTAGACAAAATACATCTGAATTCTGTCAAACCGCCATCAAATACTTGACCAACATCTTTTAACCCGTTTTTCCAGTCTTCACTACGAAGTTTAACTTTTTTATGAGGATAATCTTGTTCATCCTCTACAATTGGGACAGATTCAAAATCGACTTCATTAGAAATATGAGATGATGAACTAAAAATGGTAGAATTTGAACACTCAATAGAATTTGTATTTGTAATAAAGAGATCCAGTTTCTCTAGACCATCACGTTCAAATAACCATAGAAGAGTACAATAATCAGCCTCAGTAACCATTTTGCAAGATAACTGATCTCCATAACTATAGTGGATATCAAAGGATACATGATTCAACTCATCCCATCTTTGTATCACATATTGTTTAATTGACTTAAAAGAATCAAAAAACTCAAAAGGATATATTGCACTATCAGTTCCATACTTGAGAGAAGCCAATACTTTAGGAGCCATCACAAAAAATATACCTTAAACAGCAAAAGAAAAAGAAGAATCAGTAATATAAGAAGAAAAAATGTAGTATATGCGAGTGATGGTAATTTTCCCAGAAGTGCAGACAATAATTGGTTGCTAAACAAAACTGTATTTGTGCAGGTACACAAATGTACTTGTAAGAGTACAAAAATGTACTTGTCGAGTGATGGGAATACTTTCCCAGGACTGATATTTTTCATCAAAAACCCAAAAACTTATGTACAAATAGAAACAATAAAATTATGTACAACATCACGAATGGGAAAAATCAAAAAAATGAGATAAAATGCAGTAGAAAAAAGATTGCAAAACCTTAACAGATTCTCAAAACTAAATATGTTACACCAGAAACTAACCAATAACACAAAAATGAAGTAAAACATTCATAATATATAACAAAATGAACATCACTATCTATGAAAAACAAAATAAAAGCAATAAATGGAATATAACATAAGTTGTAATGCAGTAAAACATTTATAAAACAAAGACAACTCGAAAATATGTGTATATATATTCTTAACTTATATTTAAAACAGAAATTTACAAAGATCTACAAGAATTAATGAAAAACTGAAGGTAAACTTATAAAAAGACAAAAAAACTAGAAAATCAACGAGTGATGGGAATTTTCCCAGTACTCAACAAATAGCACAAAAACTACACAATTATATGTATGACATCCATAACACAAACACATAAAAAACGATGCAAATACTTAAACAATTACACAGGTCTGACACCACGAAAAACAACGATCATCTAGTAAAACAGATGAACAGATATTCATAGTAAAAAACAGAGATATTCAAAGAAAAAAACAGAGTTAACAACAAATTGCAAAAAAATGAACCGAAAGACATCAATACAGATTAGAAACGAAGCTAATACATTGAGAATTACACAGTACAGACACAAACAAAAAACAGCGATATACATGAGCAAATATACTATTAAAAAATTGTAAAAAACAGAAAATCAAATTTAAACATAAAATACGAATCGTAAACAACTATTTAAACACAAATGAATCAAAAAGAGAGTAACGGTGGAAGCAAATACTTGAATTCATAGTAAAACAACCTGAAAATTGATTCGTACAGTTGATGATTGAAAGCTAAAAATTATGATTTGCTGGAGAATATAACGATAGAAGCGAGATGAATTTAACGTCTTGAATTGCAAAAAGTTGTTGTTATTGAAGAACGTATTTAATTGAGAGAATTCGAAATCATAGTTGGAAGCATATTTGAAAAAAGTAGTTGTTGAAGGACACTGAGAGAAGGAGAAAGAGAATATATAATTAAATAAAAACTAACGACGGTAGTAAACGGAACGGAGAAATTGAGATAAAGAGAAGCTGACGTGTTAGGGGGTAGTATTGGAAGCTAAAAATATGAGGTGCCTTTTACTGGCAAAAAGAAAGCGGCTGGGGTGAGGGGGCATTATTTCTAATTTGAGGTGTTTCTTGGGCATTAATCCAAAAGCAAATAACCTGACCAACCCAACTTGGAAAAGTTCAACTAGGCCCAAGGTGTATTTCAAATTTGACCCAACCCTAGGACAAGTGCCTCCACAGACTAAAACAATTGAAAAATAGTACAAAGTTTTATAAAATATTAATATTAAATGGATATATATATATATACTAAGGAGATTCACGATAAAGTGTCCGTTTGGAAGTGTTTTTTTGGAGAAACATTTAAAAGTGTTTTTAGTATTTTAAGAGTTTTTTTGATTTCCAAAAGCTTTTCCAAAAAAGTACTTAAAATAATTTTTAACTTCAAAATAATTTTTAATAATTTTTTAAAATTTTAAATTTTATTCTAAAAATGCTTTTTATCCTAAAATAAGCTCTTCCAAACGGGCCCAAAGTCGCATCGCGTGTATAAACGATTTGCAACATCTTGGGATGAAACAAGTATATGCAAATTTAGCCTCACATCAATTTAAACTTGTACCTGTCCAACTATTTACTTGATTATCAACTTACCCCTTATTTTCTAAAATGTGTCATTTTATCTCGTATATTAAAAGGTTCGTGCCAGAATACCCCATATTGATGGGTTTTCTCTATTTTATCCGTTAAGTAGATATTTACGTGGCATTAAACAGCCTAATTATCCCGTCAGTATTTTTTATTTTGTAAGTTTATCCCCTAACTCTATTTGTTATTGACTATTTACCCCTGCATATTCCTACTTAATGGAAAAAAAAAAAAAAAGCGTACATCTAGCACGTAATAACTGGTAAAGGGGTACGTTTCGAGTACATGGAAGATTTGAATTTCTTTACTCATATATATATATATATATAAGTGCCAGGACAATTTAGTACAGGGTATTGTAGCACATAATATTACAAGAGGAAAATTGTACATTTTAGAAAGTAACGAGTAATCTGTCAAAGATTAGAATACATGGAGGATTTGAATGTATTTACTCAAATATAAATACACATATGCATGACAATTTTGCAAGGCCCGACACTGGAAAAGTTATATTAGTCCCACAGTAGTATTTCAAACTGGCCAACATTAAAGCACAAGTGCCCCACAGAAATATGTACAAGTAGCTTCTTCCCTGTGCAGCGACTGTATAGCGATTCCCTGTGCAGTCCTTCGGCCCTGGCAAAGCTGTTCCAGAGAAGCTCTTCCTTCTTCTAAATGCTCTGCCATCTCGGTTTCTGATCCACTCCACATGCACAAAGGTCCAATACGGCTAGATTAGACCTCGTAGGCAAGCACTCCTGAACCGCCCTCTAAATCAATACCCTTACCTTTTGTGGACACCAAACTCGCTAAAATTTCCCCCAATCCACACCCTCCTCGAGAGCAGTCAATCACTCTCAATCTACTCGCCACAAATACTGACTTAACAGTATAATCTTTATTTTATATATAGGTTATACCTATATCATTACTTTATCAAAAAACAAATACAATGAAACCTTGGATATCTCTTTCGATTAATATGTGATGAATGATGTCTCCAAAGAAATACTGGAAGATGATATACTTTTTTCAAAAAAAAAAAGATATATTTGACATTTTCGTCATGAAACTGAACTTGAAAAAAAATAGAATCCTTTGAAGCAACTAAAGTAGTAATGTTAGAGAGGGAAAGAGACACATCATTCTCACAAGTAAAGCTACGTGAGGAAATCCACCAACAATAACCTGAATGTAGTTCTGGATGGGCTTTGACCTACGGTCAAGATCGAGGCTAGTAAAGACATACCAACTCTGGCGAGAAACATGAGGGAATTAGTCTAACACATGAATTAGAGCTACAATCTTGTGTGATCATAATTACGAGTAAATTTCCTGCTTCTCTATCTTACTTGTTACACTCTTATTTTAACATAAAACCGATGTTTTTTATCCTATACAAACTAGTAATAAATTTTCACAGAAGTTTCAAAAATAAATAAAACTTCAAGTTACCCTAAATGGTGTATAACGTAAGATTTCAAAGTGATAGATGTGAGTTATGACTTAATATCTTTATGTTATGATACTTAAAGCATGGAGTTCTTCTAAACAACAAAATAAAAGAATTATTAGCACTAAAATAATCTGGATGGGACATTTTGATATAGGATAGCGGATCATGCAATGTGAATTTGTCCGATGTTCTTTTTTAATTTGGGAAATAACGTAAATAAAAATACATTAGCAGAGAAATATTTAACTTTTCTCCGGACCCCTTTAAATCAGTCTAATTTATATGTTACTGTTGAGAAAAATACTGGATTCGCCTCTAACTTATGATATATCGCCTCTAACTTATGATATATACCACTTAAAAATAATACCATCCAAAATCCAAATATCATTAATGACTTAGTGTGATTTGATTAAAAATTATTATGCTAACTAATGACACTAACTCATGGATTAGCTCATGGATGGTATAAATCTTTAGTGGTTTATATCAATATTTTTGTAAAATTATGCCCACTTTAATGGCAACAATGTGTCCCTCATGTTGACTATTTTGTGTTAAAATTTGTACCTTGTTCCAATGTGGCTCTGAGATTGCATCGCCCCAAAGCCAGAAATGCATACCATGGGGTCTTTCGCCCACAAATGTGCACCTCTATGACAACTTCTAGCTCAGAGATCTGTTTTAATGTTTGGTTTGACCATACATAGACTGATTGCTGCTTTCGTTGAGAGAGCTGACTATCATGACAGTGTGTTGGTGACTATCATATATATATATATATATATATATATATATATATATATATATATATATATATGCTATCTCTACAACCAAATATATATATATATATATATATATATATATGGATACTCATATATCTGGAGTCTGGACACAAAGACACCAACAAACTGTGATTATCATAATTTTGTGCCTCGTCATCTTTTAATGGTTCCATTGTTCCCGGAAAACAAACTGTGATTATCATAATTTTGTGCCTCATCATCTTTTAATGGTTCCATTGTTCCCGGAAAACAGCTACATATTTATAATGTACATATTGTTAAATTGCCAACTCAACCAAAAGTCCGAACCGTTAGGAGAAGACATTCTATTAATGAGATTTTATATCTCAACACGTCCCCTCATTTAAGCTTGCACGTGCAGAATATAGGGGGTGGCGGTAGAGAGACTCGAACCCAGGATCTCAAGGTCCGTGGAGCTCTGATACCATGTTAAATTGCCAACTCAACCAAAAGTCTGAACCGTTAGGAGAAGGGCATTATATATATGAGAATTTACATTCCAACACGCCCCCTCACGTGCAAGCTTAGTAGAAGCCTTAGAAGCTTATTAGAGTCAAGCTTTGCACGTGCAAATATTAAAGTGGGGCGGTGGAAAGACTCGAACCCATGACCTCAAGGACCATAGAGCTCTGATACCATGTTAAATTGCCAACTCAACAAAAAGTCCGAACTATTAGGAGAAGACATTCTATTAATGAGATTTTATATCTCAACACATATTTTTGAATTGTACTTTGTAGTACAAAGTACTACAACTATCTCCTCGTTCTGCATAGCTCTATCTATCTAGTAGTAGTACACAATCTTTCTAATCTTGTCAGACGGATTTTCAATTTAAACTGAGTTTTTTTATTTTTAACTTAAATTAAAAGAAAGATTTCAAGATTAACTCATAAGCAAAAATAATTATAAAACTAACCTAATCAGTTTCTTGGAGGAAGGCCTTTACTTATCAGCCCAGTCTACTAATCACTATATCGAGTAATTTTGAGTAAGAAAAAGAAAAAAATTGGCCAACAATCTCTATAAGACCATATTTGAAAACCATTAACAACAAAAGGGTAATCTAGTATCAGTAACTCCGGGTCATGTGAAGAGTTCGAGTCCTCAGTTACCATCCCTCTTTAACATTTCATTGTACTTCCTTTAAATGTGTTATATATTTAGAGGGGTGCTAATTGAGGACTCGGACTCTCTAAATCTCTCAAATGTTCCGCAAGTGGAGTTACTTTCCTCTACCAAATCATTAATTATAAAATATCCAATCTCTATAACGATTCTGTTTTATTTCCTTCATGACACATTTCTACATTTTTGTAGTGTTAACACAATCATAGAATAAATAGATCGCACTTTCCTTGAAGAACCCGCACCAAAGACAAATACTCGTGATGGCCAAATCCGTTTCACAAGATTTAATCTTTTTGTTAACCTTTCTTTTCTTGTACTGCTCGCCATAATAGGATTCTTATTTTTTATGGACAACGCAATTTCCAGATCTTTTCTCAATTTATTGTCATTTTGACTCCATTTGAGATTGTTTTTTGAAATAATCATGTGATTTTAGATTCTTAATAATACGCTAAACCTTCAAAATTATTTTTAAAAAAAGAAAAATAATCACTTATAAGTGATTTTGGATCTCAAACATATTTTTTAATATTTTTTACAAATATTAAAATTTTAATCGAAAAACGCTTTTGGCTTTAAAAAAATCAATCCTAAACGGACACTTCATGTTCAACGTGAGGGTTCCCCAAACATACCAATTTTACTGAGTATATTCAATGAGTCTAATGGAGCCATTATAGCATATCACGTGACCTATTTTCATGAGATAGTCTTAACGTTGTGATTTCAAGAAACTTATCGGTTGGGAGTATGTGATGGATTCTACTCCAACTCTACGATCCATTTTCATTCACGTAATCTTATATCTTATCAAAACAGATATCAATTCTAATCGATACTATATCTATATTCACTAAGGGACCATCGCCAAGCCATATATCGAACCAAAAGATATACTCTTACCGTTATTTAGCACTCATCGGATCCCCATCTAACCACGACAATACCTTTCACGGTGACTTCACAAATTTGTGAATCATACGTCTTTATAGCATATTGTATTCTAATTGTATTTCAATTAATAGTTTATTTTTATAATTTTCTCAATTTAACCAGGTGAGCTAGCTCATCTGGCCAGGGCCCTGTCTCTCAACTAAGAGGTTACAGGGTTCGAACCCCGAAAGTGGAAGAAAACTAAAAAGAATAAGGTTGTTGGCCAGAGGTCTATTGTCTAATCCATGAGGTCCAAGGTTCGAATCCCGAAGGTAGAAGAAAAATTAAAGAAGGTTGTTGGACGTGCTAGATTATTAATTAAGAAGATTTGTAACAGCTAGTCTAAAAAAAGTGTAAACTTGATGTTTGAGCTCCATATATAGTTTGATTTGCCGATCGAAAAAAAAAAGTTTCTCAATTTTTTAAAATATTATTTAATTTTTTTTAATTTGTTATAAAAATATTCGAAGAAAATATAAATTGTTAATATTTATAATCCTTAAAAAATTAAAAAATTAAAAAATATGAAAACTATTTAATAAATCACGATGGAGTTTTCATTTTACAAAAGACATATGCCTAAAATGTGTTGAAAAAATTCAAAATGTTAGGATGCAAGCCTGTTGATACACCTATTGTTATGATTGAGAAGTTTAAAAAATAAGACGATACTAAAAAAATTGAAGGAACTCTTTATCGAAGTATGGTAGGTATTTTGATTTATCTTATAGCAACATGGTTGTATATAAGGTTTGCTACAAGTTTGTTATCCAAATTCATGAATAATCCAAGTCAAAGTTATTTTGGAGTTGGGAAAAGAATTTTTTACTACCTTTAAGGGACTCTAAACTACGCAATCAGATTTTTATAAACAAAGCAAGTCAACTTTATTAGATATTGCGATAGTGATTGGGGAGGTTGTCTTGATGACATGAAAATGACCTCTAGTTATTCATTTTCTTTTGGAAGTGGAATATTTTCTTGGTCGTCCATGAAACAACAAAGTGTAGCTCAATCTTCAGGTGAAGTGAAATTTATTTCAACCAATCTCACAACGTCTCAAGTAATTTTTTGTAAGAAGGACTATAAAATATATTAGTGGAAAATAAGATACATGAACTGAGTTATATTGCAACAACAAATCTGCAATTGCTATGGAACAAATCATGTCTTCCATAGTCAAATTCAACATATTGCAATCAAATAATACTTCATTCGAGTTGCAATTGAAGATGGAGAAAGTCAACTTAAGTTTTATAGATCAGAAGAACATCTGGTAGTCATTTTTTTAGAAGCATTTCTAAGAGATAAATTTTAGTATTTAAGAAAACTTTTACGAATTCAATAATTCCACATCAAAAGGAATAATGTGGAGTAGTATTCATTGATACAACAAATGCATGGACATACCCTTCCAACTATCTCTTAAGAATAGTAAGCGTCGTCTTAGAATACAATGCATTACACTTTTGGTAGGTGATTCATGTGTCCATATCTAATATTAGTTTCATGTATTTCCAATTAATACAAGGAGATTAGAATGGTCATACACCGGTTTAAATAGTGGAGTCGTTTGCATCATTTGTAATCATTCACAAAATAAGAAAAAACAAGTTAATAGTAAATAAACTATTTTCTTATCTATTAATATATTATTATTTTGTCATTTTTATACACAATATTGTCCAAAGCTAACATACTCTGGGATGTGTGATAAAGGTTTCGAGTCTTTCGACAGGGGTGTTGGTTTAAAAACTTGAGTTTGGAAAATGTTTGACTAGGGCGCATGCTAATAGTGAACATTTACTATTATCACAAATAAAATAAATAATTTTAGAAATTTTTTTGAACAAATATAATTTCAAAAAAAGCACATAGGCGTTCCCCTCCTCTGAGAAGTGCATTCAGCCCATTAACTTAATGTGTTTAAAAAATGATTAATTAGAAGCGTTCTTCTGAGGAGCTTCTTTACTTTTTGTAAAATTTATTGGGAAACAGTCTTTGGAATGATTCTGGAATGGTCATGACACTTTTATTTTACCTTTCACTGAGACTATGAAATCTTCCCTATAAATGTTGATTTTGTTAAGTCTCTAATAAGTGAGTTTCTCCCATTTTTCAATTAATTGGTGCTGCATAAGAATATTTTTTGGAAGGCGAAGGCATACCGCCTTGTACAATGTACGAAGTTTATCTATAGATTTGATTGTACACTACTACAAATCACCTCTTTAGCGACTAATCCATTAGCGACTACATGCGTGTAGTCGCTTATGACAATGATTTAGCGACTAAAATGCATTACCGACTACATCCGTAGTCGCTGATATGTTTTTCTAGCGACTACTATATGTAGTCGTGAATGTTATACTTGTAGTAGCTATTGTTTTTATTAAATTTTTATTTTCTTTTACACGGTTAAATGTAGTCGCTATTGACAAAGTTTTTGGCGACTACTTTTGTAGTTGCGTTTAAGATGTAATAGCGACTACGTTTCCATCGTTAGCGAGTACATAATGCAGTCGCTAATGAAAGCGACGTATTTAATATTTTTTCTTTCCCACAATTCTCTCAACACCCTACCAAATTTTTTCACTAATCTTCATCAAATGTTACGCCAACATATCTAACGCTTTTTCGGATTCCATCAACGCTTTATTAGGTGGTCCTGTTCAGATGCGATGGATGTACACGTTCGAAAGGTATTTGAAGAAGTTAAAGGAGTACATACAAAACCCGGCTAGGGCGGAGGGTTCAATCGCCAAGGGATACGTTGTGGAAGAGATACAATACGATCACTATTTCTTTGGTTAACACAGAGACAGATTACTCACGGTTAACCTTGACAACTAGTGAAGAGACCGAGGTTGATGCAGATCTACTGGGAGATGATACGTTTATTTAGGATGACGAGGAGTTATTTGACGAGACATTGGACGAGTACACAGATGATCAATTAGAGGAACCTATCTACATTAATAGTGATGAGGAAATTGTGGACACAAGTGGTTACGAAACAGATTAGAGATGTTTATTATATTTTAAATGTTTTGTATTGAATAATTAGGGCGTTTTTGAAATTTGATATTTAATATTGTGGCTTTGGTTTGATTATAGTGTATTTGATTGTAATAGTGTTATTTAAATTATAACAGGTTTTAAAAAAAATATGTTTATTAAAAATTAAAAAAAGAGAAAATCAAAAAAATTGAGCATTCGCGACCACATTGTAGTCGCGAAAGATGATGAACTCGTCGCTAAAGATTGTAGTCATTGGCGACTAGTTCATGCGTATGAACTAGTCGCTAATGATTATAATGCAATAACGACTACATCAGTAGTCGCTAAAGAGGAATAAAAAAAATTAATTAAAGAATCGGCGGTCCACTTTCCCGCCCAATCATTGACACGCGTTTCACTCTCATCATTCGCGACTACAAAGTAGTCGCGGAAGACGCACGTGGCGGTCAAATTTTAGATGCGTGGCAGTCAATCTTATTTCTAGCGACTACGAAAAAGTAGCCGCGAATGATAAGTACTATGTGTACTACTCGATAGCTCATATTTCTCACAACTCAAACACTTCACATTAATAAAACCCCTCCCCCTTTCTTTCCAATTTTCAGCATCAATTGAAGGGTTTAACACCTTCAAATCATATTGCAATGTAAGAAAACCATCAATTAAACACTTTTTTTTCGATTTTTCTTTGTATTTTCTAATATTATCACAAATTTTAATTTCTAACCTAATTTTATTTTGTTTGTGTTTATGGTTGAATGTAATGGGCATGATTTCTAGTTGAAAGGAGCTATCATTTCATCAAAAAGGTAAGATTTTTCATCCATTAATTTGTGTTTAATTTTTATGATTTTTTTTTCATTTTTTTCATATGATTTTTGCATGTAAAACAAAATTCTTAATTTAGTAGATGAATTTTAGGTGTGATTTATGTAAGTATTAACACATTTGGAAAGTTAAAATTGGAATCATTAAATAGAAAAACTTAAAAAGATTTTTTGACTTAAAAATTAGGGTTTCCAATGAAAATTGTGCCTAATTAGTATGAACTGTGTGCTAGAATGCATTTTAGAAATATAATAGGCATAGATTAGTATTGGTATCAATTTGCAATTTTTGAAAATTTTAGGAATACTATGTAGTTTTTGAGAATTTTAGGATTGATATTCAATTTTTGCGAATTTTTGGATTAATATGCAATTTTTGAGTATTTCTGGATTAATATGCAATTTACGAGAATTTGTGGACTAAAATGCAATTTTTGAAAATTTTGGACTACTTTGAAATTTTTGAGAATTGTAGGATTAATATACAATTAACAAACTATGTGGGTTAATTATCAATTTTTAAAAGTATAAGGACTTTTTTGTAAAATTTATTTATTGAAGGACTAAAATGAAATTTATATTAATTATAAGGACTTTTTTCAATTAAAACGATATATTAAGTTTTTTAAGTTTTAATAAACTTGTAGGGTTAACGATTTGTAAAATATTAAGGACTTTTAGTAAAAAAAATTTAATAGTTTAAGGACTAAAGTGCAATTTAAAAATTATAAGAATTTTTTTATTTAATTTTAATACTATATATATTATTAACCTTCTTATAAAAAAAATGAACCATCATCAAGCCAAGGCAAATAAGGAAAACCGAAAGAAGCTGAAGAACCCTAGTTAGTCAGGATCTAGGAATTAATCCCGAAATCGGGATATCATTTACGAGGTAGATAATATTTTTTACGTAAATATACCTTATCAGTATTAAAATTATCTAGAACATTAATTGAATTATTAAATAGAACATGGAAAGTTAAATGAAGAATTTGATGATGATAATGATAATGATGATGAATCAGATGATGATGATGATGATGATGATGCTGAAGGAAGTGATTCAGAATAAAGTGAGGGAGGAGAAGGAACACGTTTATAGTTTGTGGATGTTTTTGGTTTTTTGCTTGTTATTTTAGTCGGTTATTGATGTATTTTGCAGGGGCGGAGGCACGTTAGGGTTAGGGGGGTCTCCATGGCCCCCCTGGTTTTTAAAAAAAAAATTATAGCTACTTTAAAAAAAGAAAATAAAAATTTATAAGTAATTTATCTTAAATATTTTTAAAAATTTTCATTTGCCCCCCCCCCTAAATTTTAAGATTTATTTTTATTAGACTTTTAATTATTTTATTTAATGGATTTTATTTTATTTTTTACAACAAAATATGTGTTATTTTGTAAAAGAAAAAGAAATTTATCAGATTATTAATCACAAAAATTAATATGCGGACTTATATTGCAATCCTTACACAATATAGGTACATATAGTGCATTTTTTTAATAATATAAGGACCTATTTTGCAATTTTAACGTAATAAATAGACTTATCATGCAAATACGGTGAAAAAAAAATTCGGGGTCGATGCCCCCGAACCCCTTTGGCCCCCTTAACACAAAATTCTGGCTCCGCCCCTGGTATTTTGACTCTATTTTAATTATTGTTGTTTCAATTGACGATGATTTCATTTTAACATATTATTGATATTTTAATTTTCTATTCTTATTTTCTTTTTATATATTTTTTTATTAATTATTTATATCAGTTCGAATCAAATTTTAAAATAAAAAAAATTTTAAATTTTTTTAAAAACAAATTGTCATTTGCGGCTACTTTTAGTGCCTATGATATAGTCCGTGTAGTCGCAAGTTAATTATCTCTAACGACTACAAAAGTAGTCGCAGATATTCAATCATTAGCGTCTCTACTTTGTGTAGTCGTTAATAATTCATCAATAACGACTACAACTGTAGTCGTAATTATGAATTACGTATCAGCGACCACATTTGATACATTAGTCGCTAAAAAATATCTTTAATGACCAATTACTAGCGACTAAATATCAACAACCATATGTAGTCGCTAGTGTGAAAGTCCGTCTTTCGCGACTAATTTTTTTACCACTAGTAATTACTAATGTAGTCGCTAATGTTGAAGACGGGTGTAGTGGTATATGTTGTCACATCGGTTTCATCCATGTATATAGCTCATACATTACACGACAATCATTAAAATTCATCAAAAGCCCAATTCATTAACTCATTCTCTACTTTCGATGGGTAGCGGGTTAGATCACAATTTTGTTGAGCAAATATTTTTCAATATGGTATAATTTTTGGGTTTGAATTCGTTAAAGCGTCGATACATCCACTAACTATAATCATTTCAAAAAACGTTAGCTAATTCAACATAGTCCAAAATTATTTCAGAGATCGTTGGCCAGGAAATATTTAATCTTACCTTTTCAATTTTCATGCTACATGTTCAAACAAATTTAAGGGAATCTGATTTGAGACAGAATCATTTTAGAGATTTTTGGCTAATTTAGTGTAATCTAGAATCGTTCCAAATATCATTGTCCAATAAATTTTTCTTTTTAAAGTAAAGGCCTCTTTAAAATTAAGAAAATTATTTATTTTTTGATGGGCTGAAAGAATTCTGAGCGTCTTTTGAAATTATTTTTACTTATAAGTTTTTTTTGAAATTATTTGTTTTATTTAAGATAATAAAAAAAAAATTGGTAATGTGTTTTTGAGAAAATTTTGCCTCCCTCGTGACCTGAGGCAAAAGCCATCATTGTTCGCTATGTTAAGTACTACCTTTATTCCATACTAATAGTCTATTTAACAAAAAATAGTTATTTTACATTATGTGTCAAATTTAGAATTACAATACATAATAAATGATTTTTTTCTATTCCATTCTCTTTTTAAGATCGCTTACCAACTAAATATTTAATATTCATTTTCTTTTAATTAGGGATATGTTGGTCATTTTAAATTAATTTCTTTCTATTTTTTAGGTTCCTTAATATGTGTGAAATACTCTGAAAAATCAGTTATTATAGAATAGAAGTAATAAATCGTAAAAGCATGAAGAAAGGCGAGACTGAAAATTACGAATAGGAGTAGGGTGAGGTGGGTGAGGTGAGAGAAACCAAAGCATGTGGAAATGTGAATGAATACTTCAAAGACAATTTGAGTCTAGGCGCATGTGAGGTGAATTGAGGGATGTTGAAGGTGGGGTGTGTACAAGCCTGGATCGAGATAAGGGGAAGAAGCAGAAGTTTAGGGTTTTTAATTATTTTTATGTTTTTAGGGTTCTCCGATCATGTAAATATTATATATATATATATATATATATATATATATATATATATATATATATATATATATATCTTTTTCTATGAAGTCTAAAATTCGAAGAAAACTAATGTTGTTAATGGATCCCATTTTGTAAGTTCGCTTTGGATAGTAACACTTTGGGCAGGATTATGTATGCTGAATGAAATGGCCATCCACAATATTGTTATATTGAGATAGAATCACCATCACATAATTATTCACAAAAACCTCCTTTATGCAATTGAGTTTATGCATATATAAACTAAACTCAATCCATTCCATGATAAAGAGGCCTAGATTTCAGAAATAGGGTCATGAATACAAATCAGTGGCACACAAATTAGAAATCTTCAAAAGAAATAAATAAATTTGAATCACATATATAAATTAGAATCTTACTTGATTCAAAACTAAACTCAATACATGACAAAGAGGCCTAAATTTCAGAAATCAAAATTTCTCACAAAACAAAATAAATTCATTCATTAGGAAACCCAAACTTAGAATAAAGAAGAAAGAACCAACATTAACAGAGAAGATTACCTATTATATAACACACCACCACCATCATAGATAATTTAACCAATTTCAGAAGATTACATAGATGGATTTAACCAATTTCATAAGTTCACATATAATACAACACACCACCACCACTCAACATCGATGCTTGGTGAAACAATCTCAGATAAGAGATTAGAGAATAGAAATGATAAGAGGGGTAATCAATTAGGGGCGGTGGTTTGATGAAGTATTGTATGCAATATATGTTTATTATTTAAGTAGCTATTATTTTTTTAAATGTACTTTAGTAGGCATTTTTTTAATGTGTTATTAATTAACGTGTTTATAATTTAAGGTTTTCTTTTAACTTAATATTTGTTTTAGAGATAATGAATTTTTATAATTAACATTGTTTTGTCACTGTTCTTGTCTTTAAAAAAAAAAATTAAAAAACCGATAAACCGATAGTGGGACCGGTCCAGGACCGAAACCGGAACCGATAAACCGGTCCCTGTTATCGGTCGGTTTTCTGTTTTTTAGGACCGAAGAACCGGTCCGGACCGGGACCGATAGTAGAGGTCCGTTAGACCGGTCCGGTCCGATAGGGGTGGTGCACGATAAAAACCGGTCCGAAACCGGACCGTTAGCCAGGCTGTTAACTTAATTATAGTTACTTTCAATCGCTTATTAGAGTTATTTTTGGTAGAAAAAAAAATCATTTAATCTCTAATATATATGTTTGTTAAATTAGACGTTATAGCCTCCACAGGTAAGAAAATAAGGATCATGGTTCCGCAGTTGATCAATAAGAACGCTTGGCGCCATAGCCGGCCCCACATAGTTTAGACGTTATAACCTTTTATTTATATGTCGCATAAGATCGATGAATCACGGAAGGGATATGTTGAAGCCCATTGTAATGGACAATGGAAGCAGTACTACTAAGGTTAATCATTTTAGATAAGTTGAGACTTCTGGTTATGCAGATCATGCACCCCTTTGCTGCTCACTAATTGCGTGTTGTGTTCTTTACTTCTTTGTTATTAATAGGTTGGCTTTGCTGGTGATGATGTTCCGTTTTCTAAGTTCTATTCTATCATAGGTCGTTATCGTAATGCTCGTGTTATTCCAGAATTAAAGCGTTTACCTGATTCAATAGGAGATGAAGCACACAATATAAGAGACGCATGTAACAATTTAGGGGAGAGCATGGGTCGGTTTTACCCGGTTTTGAGGTTAGGGTAAACCGAAGGTACTATATTTCGGTTTAAGAAATTGCTTGGGTAACCCAAGGGTAGGGTAAAAAAAAGTTTACCCTCGGGTTAATTCGGGTTACCCTTCGGTTACCTTCGGGTTACCCAGTTAGTCAACATTAGTCAAACTTTTTTTAATGCATGAAAAAGTTTTAAAAAATGACACAATCTGAAAAAACCGATATTATTATACCTCTAAATATCAAAGTTATTATTTTGACATTACAAACTAAGAAGTCGTGAATCAATACTTCAAAATAAGTTATGTATGTTTGGAATATCCAATAAACCAAAGGAAAAGATTTCTCTAATATGTATGTTTTGTATTTTTTATATTACTCGGTTTTTCGGTTTGGGTAAATCTAACCCAATAGCTTGGGTAATATATAGGTAAAATATATGGACCCGAAAAATCATATGGTAACCCGATGGGTAAGGTTGATCTTGGTAAAATTAACATATATTTTGGGTCGGTTTGGTTAAAATTAACTCGGTTTTTCGGTTTCGTTAAAATTATGCTCTGCCCTATGTAACATTACGTACCCCATTAAAAGTGGTATAATCAGCAATTGGGATCATATGGAGAAGATTTGGGATCACACCTTCAAAAACGAGCTTTCCGTTGAGCCTGAATCGCATCCCATTCTTCTTACTGAACCGCCATTCAATCCTAAACAAAACCGAGAAAAGATGACTGAAATTATGTTTGAATCATATGATGTCCCAGCTTTTTATGCCATTATACATGCAGTTGCTTCTTTGTATTCTACTGGTCATACTACTGGTATTGTAATCGAATCTGGAGAAAACGTGAGCCATACAGTTCCAATCTACGAAGGTTATGCACTTTCTCATGCCATTTCACGTTTAGATCTTGGTGGGCGTGATATACAAGAGACCATTTTGAAACTCTTCTTTTATCTATGTCTTGGGGTTACACTTCAGCGGGAAGGTTCTGCTATTTCAAACGTTTAAAGAAGAAATATGCATATGTAGCACTCGATTTCGAAAAGGAACTGCAACTAGAGAAAGAGGATCCATCATCAGTTGAAGAGATCTTTGACTTGCCTGATGGAAATACATGGAAAATTTCTTCGACAAGGTTTCGTTGTACGGAGATTCTCTTCAATCCTTCGATAGCGGGACTAGAATCTCCCGGCATTCAAGTTAAAGCTAACGAGTCTATTATGAAGTGCGACACAGATATAAGGAAGAGGTTGTATGAAAGTATTGTGCTTAGTGGTGGCTCAACAATGATTCATGGCTTTGGGCGTAGGGTTGATAAAGATATTGGTGCTCTTGCTCCTAACAACATGAAAATCAGAGTGATGGAACCGAATATTAATAGGATGTATAGTGCGTGGGTAGGTGGATCAATTTTTGCATCCCTCGATACGTTTCAACAGGTAAAGCTATATAATCTTGTTAACACGATTGTTTAGATCTTGTGAATATAGAAATGATGGTGTTTCTTGTTTCAAATCTGCAGATGTGGATCTCCAAGGCCGATTATTATGAGTATGGTTCTTCAATTGTTCACCCGAAGTGTCTCTGATCAGTTTGAAGATCCTTCATTTTAGAATTTCAACATTGTATATTAGATGCATTACCATAAAGGAATGCACCAACCCTGTGTCTTCCCACAAAACCAAAAATTCAAGTATTCATCATCCACGTTTATCTTAATTTTACCCTGCAAAGGAGGAGACTAAGATGTAAGTCTATTTATATATGTAGTGTTAGTTTGTGGAAGAGCTAATACATGGCAACTTACTAGATAGTATTAAGGGTAAAGGCCACGTGTGGCCCTCGATCTATACCCAAAGTGCACGGGCCGCCCCTGATCTTCAAAATTACCCTTTTACGCCCCATATCTTCACCTTTTGTGACACCGTTAGCCCTTTTTTCATTTTTCTGTCAGTTGACCGTTAGTCAACGCCACATGGCGCCACGTCAGTGCCACATCAGCGCCAACTCAGCACCACCGTCTTCGTCAGCATCGTCCCTAACTTTAAAAAAAAAAAAAACACCTTTGAAGGTTTGAAGGTTTGAATGCTAGTTTTGAAATATGTCAAAATCAACGGATTTATAACTTCTAATCTATTCACACTTTTCACCATTATCTAATTAAAATAAAATTGTCAAAATCAACCCACCATTGAATTGTGGTCTGCAAGTATAAGTTCTCATAACCTGGGGGTCCCGGACCATAACTTATTTTTATAATCAAAATTTTCCAAAAGGTAGATCCCTCCCTGTCCCTGATTGATGCAGCGTTAACCCAAATGTTTTGCATAATTGCAAAAATCAAATTTTAAGGTGATAGCATTTTCTACTTGTCAGCACATTTTCGTCATTTCACATTGTGGAAAATATAATTAACTTTATACCCATTATTGATGAGGTGTGTAAATAGTTATAGATTGAAGATGGGTACCTTGACTTCCTCGTATAGCTTCTTATCCCAAGCAAAGAGACGTTCTAAAGTTGAACAAAGACTCTTTGTACCACCTGATTGTTCTATTGAAATAGGTTCGAATTTGTACTTAACAGCTAATGGTGGTTTTGAACTTATCGATAATCATAGCCCATCTTTAAGGTAGACCTTAATTTTTGATTTTTTCAATTATGCAAAACATTTGGGTGAGATGGGCTATGATGGCTTCTAGTACTTTGGGTGAAATGCTTGCTATGTCAGATGCTAATAAAACGTGTAATAACATAGAAGATACTTTAATGAACCAAAGGATTTTGTTGTGTTTTGAAATGGTGAGAAATGGTTGAATTTTTTTATTTTAATTTTTCTCCATTGTTGAAGGTTTGAAGCATTCAAACCTTCAAACCTTCAAAGGTGTTTTTTTTTTTAAGTTAGGGACGATGCTGACGAAGACGGTGGTGCTGAGTTGGCGCTGATGTGGCGCCATGTGGCGTTGACTAACGGTCAACTGACAGAAAAATGAAAAAAGGGCTAACGGTGTCACAAAAGGTGAAGATATGGGGCGTAAAAGGGTAATTTTGAAGATCAGGGGCGGCCCGTGCACTTTGGGTATAGATCGAGGGCCACACGTGGCCTTTACCCTAGTATTAATCACTGCATCGAGAGTGGTATTAAAGAGTTCTAAAACAATTTCTATATTATAGTTGTAGTTTCATTTTATTGAATAATGCTTATACCATCACAAATCTGGTCACCATAATATATATCATTATGATAAGTGGTCTAAATATTTGGTTTCTTTCTCCAAATTAATACTCTGATCTCTCTTTTTATAATTTAACCACTTAGAGTCTTAGATACACCTAAACAATTTAGTAATAAATTTACACATTACTCTATTTTAAATTTGATAACCTAAATGAATCAAACAACATGTTGCAATGATGAGAGTTATTTCCTTGAGTTACATTCCTCTCTTTGAGCAAACTTGGAGACAAATTATCAATTCTTTAAAGTTTGAAAAAGCATCTTTAGTAAAAAAAAGAAAATGTTGTAATAGAGAGTTAAAAAGCATTTTTCATTGTCATTTAAAGAGAATACGTTCAATGGTATGCATTAAAGTTCAGTAAGTTCTAACTTTTTTATAATTGTTAGGATAGGTAAAGCATTGTTTTGGTGATACCAAATCAAGGCAAACTCAAAATATTATGACCTCAAACTAATAGGGATCTAGGTTGGAAAGTGAGGCGATGAGGATGGTAATATAATTAGGATCGTGGAGTAAAATATAATATAATAAATAAAAAACGAAAGGAACACCGATATACGTAGAAAACTCAAATCAGGAAAAAACCATGAGAAGAAAAAAAGATTTTATTATAGAAGATTGATTATAAATCATAGATGTAAATATTAATTTTCTTTATCAAAAAATACAATTTTTTTATTTTTCTAATTTTTTTTAGATTTAGTTATGACGATTTTAAAAAAAAATTCACGGACGTGCGCGTGTGTAATAAAATTAGTAGTAGGTGGTGGTGGTGGTTGTGGTGGTTGTGGCGGTGTTGGTTGTGGTTGTGGTAGCTGTAATAGTGGTTAAATACATAGTAATGGTGGTGGTGGTGGTGGTGGTGGTGATAATGATACCTTATTATTTGTTTAATATTTAAAAATAAAATATTATATTGAAAATAATATGTTTAATAATAAAAATAGTAAAAGTATAAAAAATATGAAGAGAATAATTTTTATAAATAATTATTTTATTAGGCACTTTTTTATAAAATAAATTATCAAAGACCTAATTTAACAGTTATGTACTTTTTATTAGGTTTCTTTTAAGAAATACCTCTATTTTTAATTAATAACAATAAAAAAGGTAAGAAAGTAAAATGATAATAGATTTTTGATTTAAATAGAAAACTGGATAATCTAATTAAAAAAAATTAATAACATGTAAACTTTTAGACATAGATTTTCCTAATTATGATTTAAATAGGTATTTTCTTAATAATATTATTTATTATTTATTAGTATTAGAAATAATTAATGAAGTCTACTTTTTAAACTAGAATTAATACAAAACTTGACATGTCACAGTATTAATAAAATATAACCATATCCACACACATGGGTCATGATTTTAAGAATTTTCAGTAGGGAGGGGGTTGTTTTTCCGGTCCTGGACACCATAACAATTGTTCAACTTTTAAAAGTAAAAATGTTAGAAAAAATACACATGATATCTCATCTCCTTTCTTTCTTCTCTTCCAAGTCCAAATATTATTTTCTCTATTCAATTTTATTTGCTTAACTTATTAAAAAAATATTCAATATTACTTATTTTTTATAATACTAAGATATTTTTTCCATACTTTTTATATTTAATGTTTTTTTAATCCTTGTGTCGCAAAAAATGAAACAAATAAATTTGGACGGAAAGAGTAATGATGTAAAACACCTAAACATTATGAATTGATCCTCAAAGAGTCTATTTTTTCATCCAAAAATCTATATTTTTACAATATACCTAATATACTTTTATTTAATCATTTTATACTAAAAGAATATACTATATATAATATTTTACACTTCCATTGACAAAACTGGAAAAAAAAAAACTGACCCCCACCACACCTAACTTTTACAAAATAAAAATTGACCCCCTTGACCCCTCCCTTACCCACAACCCATAGGAAAAAATGGAAGCCCAAAGTTTTACACATACAATGTACAACCCATTATGTTGCATATGACACCCCAATTTATTACATATATTATATTAGAGAACCCAAAGTTTTATACAACAACCCATCATGATGTATATGACAACCCATATTTTTTCTACCCACCCACCCCACCCTTTCATGGAAAAGAATATCCTTGCAGCCGTCCTGATCAAAAAAAAGTTACTCCCCTCCCCGACCCCCTGCTGGAAAATGTTATGGTCCTATGAAGAAAAAAGAGTATTGAAAGGAAAGATGGTATTGGTTGACTCTATTTTGTTGAGGAAATTTGTGTTTGTCCCAAAACCACCTAAGTGCTTTCTATAATTGTTGGTTGTTGAAACACTCAGGGTGTAAGAGTACCATTGACAAAACGTATTTTTGAATCCCTCCTTGTTACCTATAAACCTAGTTTTTTTGTTTCTTTGAGACTAAGCTATCGTCTGTTTCTTTGAGACTAAGCTATCGTCTGTTTCTTTGACAAGATTGTTTATAATTTGTTATTATTGTTGGGAAATTGTTGAGCCCATTAATAAGTCTAAGGGTATGGACTTATTTTGTAAAAATATTATAATGTTGCCATGGTGAGCGACAATATTCACCCTCTTTTCTATAAGGCTAATGAGGACTCATGTATATCTTGGTACTTGGTCTTCATTCACACAAAATGACTTTATAGAAAGTATAACCCTTTGAAATGACATTTCAAATTGGAACAGTCGTTGTTATGACCCCTAGATCGTTAATGGATTTCAATGATGTGATCGTCTCGTTTGCAAAAATGGGAACTAAGGGCTAGTGATAAGCACATTGTCGTATTGAAAGAATTTATCTCTCAAAATGGTCCTTTTGAACTGCCACCAAAAGGTTGTTTCTTCACGTGGCCGAATCGCAGAAAGAGAAACCAACATGTCAAAGAGCCTTTGAATGTAGTGTTATGCAATCACCATTGGCGAAGATTGTTTCCTAATCCGTTTGACACTTTTTTCATCTGTCGGTTAATAGGATTAGATCATTTGTATTTTATTATCTATTTGAGTAAATAACCATGTGTGTCCCTCATCTTTACATATTTTGACTATATATTCGCCTATGTTTCAATATTATCAAAAAAATCCATTATCTTTACAATATTCCCCATAGTTGGTCCAAAAGGATTTAAGTCTAAAATTAATTCCATTCAACGTATGCACCACACACAAGGCCGTAAATACTCTGAACATGTTAGGGTATTACAGACATTTTAACTTTTATCTTTCAAATTTCTTAATTTTAGACCAATTTTTATCTTTCGTTTTCCACATTATAGGCTAATATTAATCTTTTGTTTAGCTCTTCTTAGGCATGTAATTATCTTTTATTTCCCAATTTTAGGCCAAATAATTATCTTTTCCCCCTTTATCCAATTAATATATCAACTTTAATAATATAATTTAAAATAAATAACATTATTAATTTATAGTGATTATTAGAGTTGTGCAACAGATTAAAAAACCCGCTCAACCCGTTCACTTTAACCCAAAATAAGACGGGTTGCGGTTTATTTTTTAAAAAAAATATACACTTTTTTGCGGGGTGTGGATTTTAAAGTGGAAACCCAGAGACCCGCAAACCCGATTACCCTTTTGATATAAACAACTATACAAATTTATATTGATCATTTTAGTTGTATAAAAATAATAAGTTTCATGTGTTTCTAACTCTATGTTTTTTTTTCTTCTTCCTTCTCTTGTAAAATCTCATATAATTCAACAATATCTCATCTAATACGTGTAATTTCATATCTTATTATTATATTATATCTATTTTTATTTAAATCAAAATTTATTTTCCTAAATTATCAGTTTATATATTCCAGAATCGTAGACTACTTGAATAGTTTATGGGATCCTAATTTTCATTTGTGAAATACGATTGATCCCAATGATCCCGTATACAAATATGATTTTTTATCAGCTCAAGTCACCCTCAATGCACCCGAAACTCAATGATTTACATAATGTATTGGGCGGGTGCGCGTATAATTTTTAAACACCCACATAGAACGGGCGGTTTAGGAGTTGAGCATTTTTCATCCCAAACCGACGCGCACACCCCTAATAAGTACTCCAAGTTAAAATAAACAACAACTGTTGATATTCATAAGGAATACTTCAAGTTTGTCAATAACAAATACTCAGTCATTCAAAAGAATAAAATAATAAACTCATTTTACCTATAAAAAGGTTTAATCATAAACAATAAGAATTTACTATAATCTAAAATATTCTAAAACCAAATTCTAAATCAAAGCTAAATAATACATATTTCATGGTGGGTAATACAAGCAATTTCTTTATATTGGGTTTATATTGGCGAAGCCAATTCTTTTTGCTTCAATTCTTTCTTACTAAAGGCAAGCTATACTGCATCCTCATCTTTATCACCCACTCACTTAAAATTCTTCATGTGCTTATCAATAGGTTCAAAGTACTTTTTTGCTTCTTGTGAAGTATTCGTCCCAGCCCCTGCCCGCTTAAAAATGAAAGATAATTAGCTACCTAATCAGTCATTAACATCAATTTCAGCATTGGTTGTGACTAGACTATGATAGCTATCTTTTCCTTGATTGTTCTATCACTTTTCTTCAAATCTTTGCTACACTTGAAACATATCCAAGAAATAAGTCCTTCCACCATACCAATTTTTTTTGTAACACGGATTAAACAATCATTATAATAACATCGAGAAATAAGATTCTATCATGAACTTATTTTCATTTCACAAACTTATTTTCTTAAGGAAAAATAAAGAAGATCGTGTTTAGAACCAAAATTAGTAGTGCAGTGTTAAGGTTTACTTGGTTTGGAAATAAAATGCATGATTGTCAATAAGAGCATTATAAAATGGTGTGTTTTCAATTATAAAATATAATAAAAGTTTGTATTTGTCACTATTATATATTACAAGGATCAATAACAAACATCTTATTAACATGTATATGCAATAATTTCAAAACTACACAACTTAAATTCCAATTACAAAATAAATCCCTCTCTTGGATATCTCATGCATATCATATACCACTTTTATAGAAATAAATAAACGTGTAGGAAATATATACCAGAGCTATTATAAATAGAAATAGAATTTACTTAGAAATCAAGAATGATTATGTATATCAAACCAAAAAATAAAATAAATTTTATCAATGAGGTATGAAATTAACTGTGAAGAAAAACAAAAACAAAAATCTTGTTTAAAAGGGTATAAAATTAAAAGAAAAGAACAAATAAAACGATTGACTTTTATCATAATGGTATTTTCTAAAATATTGAATTTTGATATCTAGTAAGTAGAGGCCTTCCGTTTTTTATTCTTCTTCGTCTCTCCTAGGAAGGATTGTCCAAACTTTAACATTCTTTGAGTTTGTTGTGTTGTATAGTTTGTTTATTGACGATTCGTTGCATGTGATCATCACAAATTTGTGAAGGAGCTAATGAATTAGGTTTTTTTTGTGAATTGATTTTTTAATGTTTTGTTTGAAATTTATGTTAACACGGTTATTAAAAATATTTTTTAGCACCTATATGTATCAAATTTTCTAATATAGGTCATTATCTTTTACGCTATAGTGAACAGATAGTAATACCCCCTAAAACATAAGCATGCGAGCCACACATGTTTTTTCTGTTATTGACCAAGCGTTGAACGTAAAGTATTTGTTAACTGGTCAATGTTGGGAAAAAGTATAAAGATAGTTGTATCTTTGGTCAATTTTGAAAAATGGGTGAAAAAATAGTCAAACAATGTAAAGATAAGCAACAAACAATGTTATATACTTTATCTATTGTTCAACTATTACCATATAAACCATGACATGGTGATGCAATTTATTTTTACGTTTTGAAAAGTGAAGTAAGACAAAAAAATCTCAATGGTGGGGAAGGTCAAATTTCCACATCTTTGAATGGAGCTACTTCTAATTAACTTTGACCCAAGCAGAGCCTTCATAGGTGAAAAATATAAGTAGGTGAGCTCAACTTCAAATGACAACAAATTGACTCAATAACTTAGCATGAAGGTGAGAAACTATCACATGTTTCTCCATATCACATAGGAGAGCGTCAAATTATCAATTTCAATGTTACTATTTAATTGATGAACCAAAAATACATATAAAGAAAAGGAGGTGCATTAACCTATTGAGAAATGCATATGATTGTTGTACATTAACAATGTCAAGCGTCAATGACCCTTAACTCATAGCAAATGAGTGAGTTGTATATATGTGTGCAATAAAAGACATATGACCAAACCAGAAATATAAAATCAAAGGAAGCTTTAAAAATGTGCTTCAAGTAAAAAAAGGGAAAAGTAAACTTATACATACCATTCCAATTGTGACTTCTAACAACCCTTACTACACCGAGTCAGAGAAAGACTTTAGCTTTATTTTAAAAAAAAAAACCATTTAATATATTAACTAAAATGCATAAATTATCACCTCCAGTGCACTCAATAAACTACTACCAATAATATTTTTACTTTGTTGACCAATAGAATTGATGTAGTCAAATATACTAACGAGTCATACACTAATCTAAAAAAGATATTATTCATCTTGAGAAACCACATAAACATGAACAATCCAAGAGTGTACATGATTGGAAATATCAAATGATGCACATTTGGTCAAGTATTAAACCTCATAACTCTTCAAATGAGTTAGATACAAGGCCATATGCTAAGGTATTTTCTTTTGAAGTGGAGATACTACATTTCAATTTCCTATCTAAAACTTCTATAATACTATCAATAAGGAGTAATTACCTTTTGGAAGAGAATCTAATCAGCACCGAAATCCCAAATAACCGATCAACTAAAGAAATAATACAAATGAACGATTAATTGATAAACAAAAAGTCCAAATAATTAAATAATGAATCGATAAACAAAAATATAAATAACCTAGTGATTTTTTTGAAAACGACAAAAGGAAGAATCTGGATAAGAGAGGAGTTTACAACAGGGTCTAGTAGTGCAAATATGCAATTAATTGAAAACATCATATACACTGAGAATTTGAAAATATAGAAAACTAGGGAAATAACGATAATCAAAATAAGGACCTCCAAATCAACCAAAGACCAATCAAACATATGGATACATAGATGGAACCCCTAATCAAAAAAGAAAAAAAAAATATATGACCATCCAGAAAATGAAATACCTTGATTGGCAAAACATTCAAGTCACTCGGAAACACTTCCTAAGATGTGATATTACATTAAAATCTCTTGATATCAATATCTTAAAGGTAATATTTTAAACATTAAGCTTACTTTGTTTGCTTGGGAATTGTTAGAGCCATTAACACCTTTTAAGACACATTTTTTATTTACTCCCAAACCACTTGATATCCAAATATAAGATTTATGTAAATCAAAAAAAAAAAACATTGTTAACTTTTTAGAGTTTCAGTTAAATAAATGTCAAAAGATGTCTTTTACCTTAAAATTTGGTTTTAGAGACTAACATCACATTGTTGTAATAATGGTGGCGGTGAAAGATATCTTGCATCAGGTGACGGTGGTTATGGATACCTTAGTTGGACAGGGGCTGCTAGGGTTTCATGCATGTAAAATAGATAAGTTTCATTGTGAGAGTAATATGAGTGGGTGACGGTTATGGAACTGGCATTGATAGTGTAGCAGTATTGAGAAATATCTTTGTCTGCTAGGTGTTTGGTTTCTGAAGAGATGAGTTTGTGTGACTATAATCAAAATAACCACCTTCAATCCAACCAAATCCCAATCAAATATATGTGTACATATAGAACCCCTGAGTGCAAAAGAAAAGAAAATATAAGACCACTTAGAAAATGAAATACCTTTATTGGTTAAAAATTCGAAACTCTCAAAAATACTTCTTGAAATACGTTAATACATAAAAAAAATATTAAAAGACGATATCTTAAAAGGAAGGTTCCAAAAATTTACCACACTGTGTTGGTCTAAGAATCGTTAGAACTATTAGCACCTTTAAAGGCACAATTTACGTAATTACTCTTATTCCATATGCTATTCCAAACATAAGATAACCAAAAACAAAACAAAGAAAATAAAAAATAATAAACTTCTTAGACTTTCAGTTACAAAAATTGTCTTTTACCTTAAATTTTTTGGTTTTTAAAGAATAACTTCATATTGTTGTAAAAGATATCGTGCGACAAATGATGGTGGTTATGGATGTCTTCTTTGGACAATGACCGTTGTGGGTTCGTGTGTGTGTGAAGAAGATGAGTTTTAGTGTGAGTATTATGTAAGAAGGAGATAGTTATGAAATTGGCGTTGATGGTGTAACCGTGTTAGAGAGTGATCTTTGTACTGCTAGGCGTTTGATGTGTGAAGAGATAAGTTTTTGTGAAGAAACCTAAGATGTGTATTTTGTTTTTTTGTTTAGAATCAATATATTTTTCATTTAATATATCATATTTGAAACAAAGAGAAATGAATAATTTATAGTGTTTAGGGAGATTACAACAAGAGATACAAATTTAAAAGGATATAATTTCCTCTACCAAGATTTAAAGGAAAAAATATTAAATTTTAGATAAGGATTACATAATCTTGATAAATTTAATGGTCAATTGACTGATTTTAATGTATTAAAATAATTTTTTATTTAATAAATTCAGGTCATAAAAAAGTAAAATATATATTTTTTGTTTTAAAATATTTTTTAATATTACTTTTTATATATATTAAAAAAATTATTATATTTTATATATTATAAGTATATCACCCATATAGTTTTATTTTTTTTGTTACATAGGAGAGCCACTTTGGACTCGAAGTTATTGACTCGGTTCGAAACTGCACTACTAAATTAGATTACCAAACCTTGTCTAATGAGCTAATCCCAACTGATTTCATAAAGTGTTATATATATATTTTTATATTTTCATTGAAAATAAATTATAATATTTTAATAAGTAATATAGTAGGAAAAAAATAACAAGTATTTAGTGAAGTAGCTCTCTCATGTAAAAAAAAAAAAGAATCATAATATTTCAGTTAAACAAATATTTAAAACTATATTTTCAAACTTTATAAAACAAGGAAAAAATATATTATAGAATAAAGATGATGTGTATATTTTTTTCTAAATATATTCCATTATATCTTAAGTCTATCATTGATAAAAGGGGTTATTGTTGAAAACATCCTCCTTAAACTCCCTAATTGTTTTTTTATGCCTTCAATAATCTTATTTATAAAAAAATGCCTAATGAAATAATTATTTATAGAAAACATCCCCTTTATATTTTCTATACCTTTATTAATTCCATCACATGCGCGCGTCCGTGAAATTTTTTTAAAATCGTCATAACTAATTCAAAAAAAATCAGAAAATTAAAAAAAAAATATTTTTGAATAAATCTAATTAATATTTACGTCTATGAATTTTTTTGATTTTTTTTGATTTTTTTTAATTTTTTCGAATTTTTTTAATTTTTTTTTCGCAGACACGGAATTCCATGTTTTAAACATGGAATTCCATGTTTTAAACCGTGAAATAAACATGGAATTCCATGTTTTAAACATGAAATTCCATGTTTCAAACATGAAATTCCATGTTTTAAACATGGAATTTCGTGTCTGCGAAAAAAAAAATTAAAAAAATCAAAAAAAATAAAAATATTCAGAAAATTCCGAAAAAAAATCATAGACGTAAATATTAATTTGATTTATCCAAATATAATTTTTTTTGAATTAGTTATGACGATTTTAAAAAAAATTCACGGACGCGCGCGCGTGTTTATTAGTTTTTTTCTTATTTTTTAATTGTTAATTATAAGGGGGCTGTTTTCAATAAATATTTTTTTCTAGGCACCTTTTTCTAAATAAGTTTTTTAATAGGCATCAATCAACAATTGGCTCTTGATAAAAAGCGTAGAGCATCTTTTAACTCTATCTCTTAAATCTATATTACTAACCTAGACGACTAATTGTGATATAATCTCATCCTCAATTTTCACGTGTTTTACTAGATTTTTCCACACCGCTTAAAAACACCGGCTGCTAATCTCACCCTCAATTTTCACGTGTTTTACTAGATTTTCCACTCCTCTTAAAAACACCGGCTGCTACTGGAAATTAGTCAAAGAATCCACACATTGATTATTATTTTATTATTTGTAGTAAAAGTCAAAACTATACTATTCCCTCCGTCCCAAAAATAATGTCCACGTTACTAAATATGGTGTCCCAAAAATAATGTCCACTTACCATTTCAAGACAACTTTTTCTACCTTTTTCCTTTACTACCCCTACCTTTCTTTTAATTTATAATTATTTAAATTATTATTTTATACTTGATTGCATTTTCCTAGGCATAGGAATAGGTGTACATTATGACATTTATTAGGGGTATTTTTATACATATAGGGTTCAATAATGACATTTCTTAATCTGTGTGAAAATGCTAAGTGGACATTATTTTTGGGACGGAGGGAGTAGTACTCTAGTAGTAAATGGAACAAAAAAAAAAAAGTAGTAGTAATAAAGTAAATGCTTCATATCATAAAAGTTATAATAAAGCTGCAAAAAGTACACCTATAAACTAGCTATAGAGTATTTTTTAAGTCAGTTGACATTTTTCTTCTATTTTGACGAACAAAATTATTTATTATGTTTTTTCTTTTTCTTAGGTGGGAGTAGGGGTGGGAATCGGAAGGAACTGATCGGAAAAAGGGTATTTCCGAAAAATTCTTATTTTTTTCGGAATAGATTTTTTCTGTTCCAATTCCTATCCAATTTTTCGGAACTGGAAAAATTATTCCGAATTCGGAATTTCGGAATTTGCCGGAAATTCGGAAATTTCGGCACGGAAATTTCGGAACCTTTCATTCGGAAATTTCGGAATTTTGGGTTCGGAATTTCGGAACTTTTGTTTCGAAAATTGCGAGACTAAGGGTTAAAAATCGAAGCAATAGTTTATCACTTACACAAAAATAGTTAAAAACGAAACTTATTAAACTTTTCATGTAACCGTAGTTAAAAAGCTTAACTTATAAACTTCATGAACAATAATAGAAATAACATAATTAACAAAAGGTAAAAAAAAAAATAATAGGAGTAACATAAGTAACAGAAGGTAAAAAAAAGACTATAAATTACTTTTCAAATTAAATAAAAAAAACAGATATAGGGCTCGTGGGAAGGTAATGTGAAATTTGAAGAAATGGGTTAGCCTTAGCCTTTAGGTTTTATCAGGTTTATTGTTTTTCTTTATTTTCATAACATAAAAAAAATATATCATTGTGTTTCAAATTTTCAACGCGTTTACATTTTCTTTTCTTCTTTTGTTATGAAAATTATCAACATTTATACTTTTTTTCTTTATATTAATATTTATTATTTCTGATTGTGTTTGAACCTCTCCCTAAACATGGGAAGCCTAGGTCTGATTTATCATGAGAATATATACGGGGAGACATGTATACCTCCATGAGATTAGTCGGGTGCGCGCAAGCTAGCTCGGATCACCCATTTAACAAAAAAAATTATTTATTTAATATAGGAAATGTAAAATTAGAAATTCGGAAATAAAAATCGGAAACATATTTCGGAAATAAAATCGGATCGGAAAACCCGGAAATTTCGGAAATTTATATGTAGTTCCAATTCCGATCCGATTTTTTCGAAAAAATCGGAAATCGGAAATCGGAATTTCGGAATCGTAAAAAGTTGTTCCGAAATCGGAATTTTCGGATCGGAAAAGTCGGAAATCGGAAATTTCGGATCCGATTTCCACCCCTAGGTGGGATCCATCTAGCTTGCGTGCACACAATTAATCTTATAAAAATATACACATCTTTTTATGTATTTTTTGTTAATAAAATTTAAAACTATAATTAAGTTTTATTCATTTTTAAAAAAAAGTTCTCTATAGCTTAAAATTAATATATTTTAGTTAGGCCTGAGACAAAAAAAAAAAATATTTAAATTAGGCAAATTAATAATAAAAAATAATAAAGATTATTGTCCAAGAAACATCTTAAATTAAAATTAATTCCTTCTCACTTTAACAATAATTTTTTAACCTATAAATGGCCACATATATTTTATAGTTTCATTCTCTTTCTCTTATAAAGAGTCGTTTGAGTTATGGAAAATTTCACATTACTCACTCAATCTTTGAGTAATGTTCTTTAAAAAAAAAGGCGCCTTTTATGGGTAAGGGCGTAAGGTGGAAGGTGTCTATTGGGCATTAACCCAAATAATAATAATGCTATTACAATTTACACCTGTTATTATAGTATTTAATCATAAATACTTATATATATTTAAAATAATCAAATACATCTAATATAATATTTAATCATATTGTAACACTCTTTCTTTGACATTAACGGTTAATTTTCTTAAATAGTCGGTGGTAGTTGTGGGCGAAGGTGGTGGTGGTCAACAGAGAATGTCGAAGGTGGTGGTGATGGTAGTTAGCCTGGAAGCAGGGGTGGTATCAGGTGGCGATGTCCTGATTTTTAATAAAAAATAATATATTATATTATAAATATAATATTTTAAACATTAAAAATAAATATTGGATCAATTACCCATGGGATCTTAAAGATTATTGTAGTGACACATAGGAGCTAGTCAATTCATTTCTTCTTCTTAGAGGCCAATAAGATGTCCAATGTCATAACTACCCTCTAGTGCATATAAGACAAAAAAAAAAATTCTTGTCTCTCCTCCACTACCATTAGTCTCTCTCCTCCATTACCATTTATCTCTCCCCTCCTTTATCATTTTTTCTCTCTCCTCCTTCACTAATAACAAATAATTTCCAGCTCCGACAACAACCACCGATCACCGCCGACCACCGCCCGCCACCCACCGCCACCGCCGGAAAAAGTTCAGAGCGTGGAAAAAAGTTCTGAGCGTAGAAAAAATTTCTGAGTCTGGGATACTGAGCATGATAAAAGTTACTGAGCATGGGCTACCGAGCATGAAAAAACGTTGCTGAGTATCAAAAAAAGTTCTGAGTGTCGAAGAAAGATGCTGAGTATTCGATTTTTTTTTGTGTGACTTTACTGAGCATGCTCGTTTGCTCAGTAACTTTACCGAGCGTGCTCAGTAAAATTACTGAGTATGCAAAAAAATTCGATGAATTTTTGGGGTTTTTACGGAGTATTAGTTTTCTTATGACAACTTTATTTGAGAAATGAAAACCAATATTTTGAATTAATGTACCAAAGGATAACTCAATACAAATCAGTAACTTGATTAAAAAAAACTCCAAATCAGTAAATTAACTACATTCATCCTAAAAAACAAATCAGTAAATTAATTACATTCATCATCTAAACCCAAATCAGTAAATAATTACATTCATCATCTAAACACTAAAGTCCACATTCGACTTGATTAAAAAAACCAAAATCACTACAAGTCCCTAGATTATACATAATTTCACAAACTTACTTTGTAACAAAATGTCACACGATCAGGTTTTCAAGTAATCATTTATGTTACGTTTCCGTTTATTAGATCTGGAAAAGAAACAAATCTGGGCCCACGTTTTCTTCTGCTAAACGGACTGGGCTTTAACTTCGCTTTCAGCAATTCGAACGGAGATTAAGAAAGAGGCGACGCTGCTGGACTAGAACGGAGCCATTGCCGGAGCTTAGTTATAGATCCACAACCGTCCCCTTCCTTCCTCGCGCCGGAGCTCGATCGCAGCACTCACTTAAGCTTCGAACGTGAACGACGCTGCTGCAACAACTCGAACCACCACCTGCTGTAGTATATAATGGAGGATGGTGTTCTTGTGAAGGACCTGATCGATAATGGAGGCTGGCCACGAACCCGTCTTCTACTCTGTCTTTGAACCATGGCAGTGAAGATTCAAAGCGACGCTAGACCTCAGATGGCGGCTTCATTGCCGGAACTTCATCACAAATCTGGCTTCGTTGCCGGAACTCAAACCCTAATTTTGAGCTCTATGCATTTTCAGAGGAGAGGGTTGAGCTTCAAAGAGAGAGAAAGAGATGACATATGAGAGAGGAGAGAGGAGAGATTGAGAATGTTTTATGTTTTAATTTTTATTTGATAAAAGTTAGTATATATAGGTAAATAAAAAACAAAAAGGAGTAAGAATGTAATTGGTTTTTCGGCTTCTAGTGTTAAAATTAGTTTGTGGCCTTTAGTAAGAGGCTATAAAGCCGGTCTTGTTAGGTCCCGAGGTGGTGTCTTCAAGACCCTTTGGGTAATAATCTCATATATAATTAAAAATGATAATAAAAATAACTGTGGTATATATTTAACCTTTTATACTAAATAAAAAATAAAAACCCTTTCCTCACTAATTAGGAACAAAAAATCTAAATTATTATTAAGTGGATATTATTCTAATTATAAAATTAATTATATATTTATAATAGTAAATACATTTCTTTTATATAATTTCTTTTTTATATCTTTTATATTATTTTTGACTTATTTCTAATTTAAATTATAAATTTTCAGATTTAAAAAATACAATTTAATATTTACTAATACTTCGACCCCGTTTGAGATTTTGATTATTTTAAAGTTAAAAGTGTTTTTCAATTATAATTTAAATATTTGTAAAAATTATTAAAAATTATTTTGATATCTAAAATCACTTAAAATGATTATTTTAATAATTAGTTATTTAGTATTCTTTTTAAAACTGATTTTAAGAATGTAAAATATATTATAGGTATAAAATCAAGTGATTAATTTAAAAAACAATTTCAATCGGTCACTTAAAGATATATGTAGTATTTTATAATTTAAATCATAAATAATGATAAGAGTACTTTGGTAAATGAACTAAAGTAGAAGGTAAATAAAATGAAAATGACCTTTTTATTTTTTACATGTGTCGTGTTTTGAATGGGAGGCAATCAAACCCACTTTTCATAATGTACATCTTACAGTATGGAAGATTTTTCCGTGTAATATACTCAGAGAATCAATGTGGGGGCATGTTTTTAACACTATATAACAAGGTTATATCTCGAAGCTTTTCAACACAACCCAAACGAGTTTAGCTATGGCTTCTCTAGTTACTCCACACCCTACTAAAACCACCGGTTCTGCTTACTCTTCTTCCTCTTCCTTGTCTTCTTTTCCAGCTTACCCTAAACCGTCTCAATTTTTCATCAATGGAAAGCGTAACAATAACTTCAAAGTCTCATGCAAAGTGATCAAAGAAGGTGATCACACTGGTAAATTTGATAGAAGAGATGTTCTTCTCGGCATTGGAGGCGCTTATGGTGCTGCTAACCTAGTTGGTAATAAACTAGCTTTAGCGACACCAATTCAAGCCCCCGAGGTATCAAAATGTGTTAAACCACCTCAAGATTTACCCAATAACGCTCTTGATGCTGAAAATTGTTGTCCACCAGTGCCCTCATCAATTAAAGACTTCAAACTTCCAGCTCCAACAGGATTACGTGTTAGACAACCTGTTCATTTACTTTCAAAAGAGTACGTAGAGAAATTTGAAAAAGCCATTGCGTTAATGAAAGCTTTACCAGCTGATGATCCACGTAATTTCACCCAACAAGCGAATATCCATTGTGCTTACTGTAATGGTGGGTATGATCAAGTTGGGTTCCCTGAACAACTGCTTCAGATCCATTACTGTGACATGTTCTTTCCTTTTCATAGATGGTATTTGTACTTTTACGAAAGAATCCTAGGAAAGTTGATTGGGGACCCAACATTTGCTTTACCATTTTGGAATTGGGATACCCCTCGTGGTATGACAATGCCAAGCATATTGATAGATCCCAAATCATCTTTATACAACCCAAATCGGAACCAGAATCATTTACCACCTGTTATTGTCGACCTTGATTATGCTGGAAAAGACACAGATGTAGCTCCTCTAGACAGAATTACTAACAACCTGTCCGTGATGTATCGTCAGGTTATGACAAATGGTGCCACTGCTGAAGGTTTTCTTGGTAAACCCTACGCTACTGGTGATGATCCAGCTCCTGGTGCAGGTTCAATTGAAGCAAGTCCTCACATTCCTCTTCACAGATGGGGTGGTAATCCAAAAAACCCCAACAATGAAGATATGGGTAATTTCTACTCAGCTGGTCGTGATGTATTGTTCTATCTTCATCACAGTAACGTTGATAGAATGTGGTCAATTTGGCAAAAGCTTGGTGGGAAGAGACGAGATCCTACAACCTCTGATTTCTTGGACGCAAATTACTTGTTTTACGATGAAAATGCTGAACCTGTTCGAGTTTACGTTAAGGATTGTTTGAGTGATAAAAAACTGGGATACGTTTATCAACCTGTAGGACTTCCATGGCTGCAAAATAGACCAGCTCCAAAGAACACGCGATCTAAAATCGCTAAAACTTCTGGTGCTAAACCAGCTGCAGTTACTCTTCCAGCAGTTCTCGATAAAACGATTAAAATCGTTGTTCCAAGGCCTAAGGGAAGAAGAAATGCTGCAGAAAAGGATAAAGAAGAAGAAACCTTGGTGATTGAAGGTATCGAGTTGCCTGTTGATAAGTACATCAAGTTTGATGTGTACCTTAATGATGAAGATGAGGGTGAGCCTAGTTTGGATAAGTCTGAATTCCTAGGAAGTTTCGCTCATTTGCCACAGATGAAGAAGGGAAACAAGAAGATTATAACTAGTCAAAGCTTTGGTTTGACTGAACCACTTGAGGATTTGGATGCTGAAGATGATGATACTGTGTTGATTACATTGGTGCCAAGGGCTGCTAAAGGTGAGGTGAAGATTGCTGGAGCCAAGATCATCTTATCTTCTTGATTTGCATATGCATGCATGCGTGTTTTTTCTTAATTTCTTTCAATTTTTTTTTTGTTTCCTGTTTGATCCTCTAGTGCTGGTGTAGTGTGTACAATAACGTGATTGGGTACCTAGCTATTCCTTCTATTATTAGAAGGTGCATGGATTTGTTTATTTCATCACTTTTTGTATCTTCCCTCTACCATGAGAATCAATAAATTTCACCGGTTCTAGCTAAATGATATGCTTAATTTGGTTTGGTGTTCTCTCTCAAAGTAATGAAAAATTAATCAACCCATAGAATAGCTTAAATGGTAGATTAAAAGAAAAAAGTCAAGCATAATGTACAGATATTAATATAAAATATTGATCTTAATATTGAAGATGACAATATAAAATAAAGAGTAATGATATATACCACCCAAATTCATACCACCCAAATACAACCTGATGTCGTGGCGTGAATTGGTTGGTCACAACTCGTTAATGTATTTATTTTCTTGATTTGATTAAAGATTTGTAACCAACCCATTCACGCTAGAACATTGGGTGGTATTTGGGTGGTATATATCATTACTCCTAAAATAAATCTATATTATATTTTAGAGTTTTTTCTACGGTTCAGATTTACCCGCATAAGTGGTGGCCAGGATTAAATCTGGCCAAACATAAGTGGTGGCCAGGATTTAATCTGGCTAAACATAAATGGTGGCCAGGATTGATTCAAGTCCCACTTATTTTATTTCTTTTTGAACCTGGGTTCGATTCTTGTCAACCGAATTCATTTTTGCTTTACTATCTTTAAACACGGGCTTTACCTAATATATATATATATATATATATATATATATATATATATATATATATATATATATATATATATATATATATATTTGTAAGAATAACCCAATTTCTTCATAAGTAATTCTAATAAATTTTATAATACCTTTTGTCCTTTTTAGACTTGTAATCTACATTACAAACTTATGGATTGAAATTTTTTACTTATATACATAGATTTCATTTTATAGTTAGATATTCAATTCTTAAAATTATGCAATCTTAAAAAAAAAAATTTAGTCTAAAGAGATGCAGTTTTGAACCGAATCAATAATTCTTAATCTAAAATGATATTTTTATTTAACAAAAAAAATTATAATGATGAAATTTCAGTAAAAGAAAAGAATTGCAACTTTTTATACACGTATGTAATCTTACCAGAAAATCCAATAGGAGTATAGTTAGGTGAAAGAAAAAAAACAATATAGTACATCTCCCTTAATATAAATAAATATTTCACAATCTTTTCTAACTTAACAATATGTCATTCTTGACTTTGCAAATTAAAGTAATTGTAAGCAACACGTTTGTGAAAATAATTAACAGACAATTTTAAAATCTTCAAGAATTGACATGTTTATACTTCCTCTCACTACAACGTGCAACGTGCGACCCCTTTTGCAAGGACCGCGGTCATTGCTAAAGACCCCAAAGGTCTTCGATTAAAAAAAAAAGCATAAGCTACCGACCGGATTGGTCTTTGGCGACGGATAGTCTTCGCTAAAATTTTGTCGCGAAAGACCCTCTCATTGCGACGGCGTTAACAGTCGTCGCGTGAGCACCTGTCTTTTGCGATGACTGCAATTGACTTGGTCTTTTGTGACGACTTTGTTCTCACTAAAGAGGGGTCGATTGCGACGACTAAGTCGTCGCGATTGCTAGTCAACTCTTTAGCGAGAACTAGTCAACTCACACCAAAGACTTTTATTTTATTTTTAATTTTATTTTTAATTCAATTATATAATTTATTTATTTTTTGCTTTTTTTTGAAATTTTAATTTGACTTTTTTTATTTCTCTTATGAAAAGAGATAAAATAATACAATACGAAAACTAAATTATCTGATAGTCAAGTCAAAGTCATACAAAATTCAAAGTCATAAAAAGTAAAAAATTACAAACCATAAAACGAAAATAATAAAAGTCATAAGAAGTCAACAGAAAGACTAAATATACACGAACTCTCAACCAAACAACACACCATCTAAGGATTAGCTAAATCCTCCTCTTCATCTTCATCTTCTTCTTCATCTTGGTCTATAAGATGGAGTCACGAGCTTGACGGACGAGATGTAGTGGGTCGGGGTCGGGGTTGGGGTCGAGCTCGGGAGAACCAACATCGGATGGATTGCTGGATGGAGGGACTAGTGCTTCCTCGTGACCACGTTCCTCTCGGCACCTGCTGAGCAAGGTGATAGTTGTACTCACCCGTGAGTCAATCGCCTCCTTAGTCAGTCGCGTACTAGCAATGGAAGCCGAGGATCGTGAAAAATCGTCTGGCACCGGGTCCTTGCCTATGGAGACAAGGAACTCGTTCAGGGACCTCATTAGCAACTCGTAGTCCCGAAGCATGCTGTCGCTTACCAGCTCCCAAGCATTAGAAGACCTCCTCTTCTCCGGAAGCGGGTGGCCAACTCCTGAGATCCAGTAGCGGGTCCCGTCTCCTAACCCGAGACGGGCCGCCTCCATCACGGCGTCTACCTGCTCCTGTTGCGTCCTAGGAGGTATACAAGATAAGTCTCCGCTTTGGCTTTGTGATTCACAAACTCTATTCTCGAGAATCTCCCTCAACGCTCCCTGCACAATAAAATAAATATATTAAAATAATAAATTTACGTCTTCTCTCTCGTACTCGGGACTCCTGCACCCGTTCTTCTTCTTGCTCCACCCGATCTTGAAGAAGAATTCGTTTATCTTTGGTAGATGCACCGATTCCATTTTATCCCCGGCCACTAGAGGGTGTTGACTACTCTCATGTCCTTGTAAAAAGTCAAACAGTCAAAAAAGTTACTATAATAAATATTTTAAAAATATTTATTACCTCCATCAGATTATCCCTCCACCTGGTATAGCTCCTAGCCCCGGCTCCTCTTAGGTTTTGAAGCAGCTCCCTATTATCCTTATTCACTTGAGTTTGATGCTATTTTTTAAACAACGAATGAAAAAAAAATTGTTAGTCAATTAAGATAATATTTTAATTAATACAAGTTAAAATAGTACAATCACCTGGGCTCACTCCGAATCCCACATCTCCAAGGTGAGCTCCCAATTCTCGGGTGTTTGGTCATCCGGTTTTTTCCAAGACTTGTAATACTTCTTCTTCACCCGATTCTTGTGGTCGCTATACCCCTCTCCACATTTGTTGGTTATCCCCTCAATCTGAGCGGGCCTGCCTCCACCTCAAAAAAATCATGTTTATAAATAAATGAAGTTAAATATATTTTTTTAGATAAAGATAAAAAAATAAAAATAAAATTAGCCGACTTACTCCTAATCGAGTCAAAATATTCGTCTGCTCTACTTGCGGGACATCTGTCCAGAACCTGTGATAAAGTGGAACATTCTCTCGGATGGTGTGATTAATTACTTGAGTCACGTGGTGGGCGTATTTTCCCACGGGGTTCCAAGTATAATCGTACGTGCAAAACTCCATTGGTAGCCTACCTCCATACTTCCGCCTTGACTCCTGGACCGAGGCAAGAGTCATCTTGCCTCTCGGTTTTCTCGGGTTACTACCTGTTTAATTTTACGATTAAAATAATAATTACGTCAAAAGTAGGTGTAAAATAAAATATTACCTGGTGCGTTGCAACCCCCTATGGGATTGCTGCGATTTTGTGTCAGGTCGCGTCCATCCCCATCTCCGTCATGAGATCTCTGCATAACATCGACCATCTAATATTTTTAAAATTACAAATTTACCCCTAATATGATTTAAAAATGATTTCCAAGGCAGGTAAAAATTTAAGTAATCCTCTAAAGGCCCTAATATTTTATGAAAATGAAAATTAACCCCAAAAAGTTAAAAAAATACAATTTAACATAATTTTATCTAAAATTATTTCTAACGCGCCTTAAATTTTATAAATACGCAAATTAACCCCTAATTTTTTTTTAAAATTACAAATTTACCCTAATATTATTTAAAAATTATTAGATGGCACTTTAAAAATTTAAATAGTCCTCTAAACTAATATTTTATAAAAATGCAAATTAACCCTAAAAAGTTTTTAAAAATACAATTTAACCCCTGTTATCTAAGATTATTTGTAAGGCACCTAAAATTTTATAAATACCCAATTTAACCCCTAATTTTTTTTTTAAAATTACAAATTTACCCCCAATATTATTTAAAAATTATTTCTAAGGAAAGTAAAAAATTAAATAATCCTCTAAAGGCCCTAATATGTTATGAAAAAGAGAATTAACCCAAAAAAGTTTTTAAAAATACAATTTGAGAAAATTTTATCTAAAATTATTTCTAAGGCACCTAAAATTTTATAAATACGCAATTTAACCCCTTAATTTTTTTAAAATTACAAATTTACCCTTAATATTATGTAAATCTTTTATAAATTACTCTAAGGCCATTAAAATGAAAATTAACCCCTAAAAGTTTTTAAAAATGAAAATTAACCCCTTAAATTTTATAAATTACTCGAAGGCCACTAAAATGAAAATTAACCCCTAGAAGTTTTTAAAAATGCAAATTAACTCCTAAAATTTTATAAAGTACTCTAAATCCACTAAAATTTTATAAATACACAAATTTAACATAATTTTAATATTCAACAAAAAATCCAAGATATAGCACCTAAATTCTAAAAAATTTCTTTCTAAATTCCAAATTTTTGCAACTAAATTCAAAAAAAAAATTACAATTAAACATGCTAATTTGTAGAAATTTATACACTAAATACAAATCTTAACCACCTAATTAAATTCGGAATTCATTGTATAGGGCAAAAAATTATTTCTTAAAAAAATGGAAAAATAAAATACAACTAAACATGCTAATTTTTAGAAAATTATACACTAAATAGCAATCTTAAACACATACTTAAATTTTGAATTAATTGTATATAATAAAAATTAATTTCTCTAAAAATAAAAAAAAGCTAAAATTGGATTGCATACCTTAAAATCCGAGGAAAAGGGGTTAAATGATGGTAGGGAAGCTCCAGAAATTATAAACAAACCAAAAACATGTATTAGATTCGTGATTAAGCAAAAAAAAATTGTAATTTTTTTTTGGAAAAAAGCCAAGGAAATCTTACATAAAAGCTTGATTAAATGATGTTTATGATGATGTAGATGTCTTCCCTTGAATTGGAGGAGCTTGGTGTTGCTGAAAATGAAGGATTGGAGTTGAGATTAATGGAGGGTTTGGAGGTTGTGATGATAGAATAGGGAAGAAGGTGGGTTCGGCAGGTACTTAAAATCCGCCACCCCTTTAGTGAGGACCTTGTCGTTGCTAAAGAATATGTCCCTCGCAAAAGGTCTAATTTTTTGGGAAGGCGCGCAATTGACCGCCATAATGCGTGGGTTTAATTTTTGTCCCCCCCTTTTGCGACGACGCGTTCTCGCTAAAGACCCTGGGTATTTTTCTTTTAATCTTATAAATAATTTAATAATTACTTAACTTACATGATAAATCTTATTTCTTTTAAGCTTATAAATAATACAATAAATACTTTTCAGAAATTATAATTTTTTTATCGTATAAATAAGTTAATAATTACTTAACTTACATAATAAATCTTATTTTTTTAAGCTTATAAATAATTCAATAAATACTTTTCGAAAATTATATAAAAAGAAATTCTTATAAATAATTTAATAAATACTTTTCAATAAATTATTATATTATAAATTTTTTAAGCTTATATTACAATTTTTTTTCTTATACAAAATTTAATAATTACTTAACTTATATTATACAATTCACATCATAATCAAAAAAATATTGAAAAACAGTAAACGTTCAAATGTTAAATGTAATACATCACAAAAGATACATAAAAAAGAAATACACATCTAATCAGACTTGTCCCCATCATAAACTATTATTGGTTTGTCATCACTGTCAACATATATAGTTTCCTCATCAGTCTCGTACTCTTCTAAGGTGTCATCATAATCTTCATCGTCAGCGAGATCAGCGGGTTCCGGTACAAGGTTGAAAATCGAAAGATTGATCTCTATCCCTTGTCCAGTACTCAATTCAATCACCGGGTAATGTGAATCCAATGTTGAATCAGCTAACGGAATGTCGGTCGGATCTGTGACAGCGGAAATCGATTCTGAACCAAATAGCCTGGGACTCCATCTGTGACGGTCGTTCACTTCCCAAACTAATTTCTAACCCTTTTCCGACTTCTTTGCGTTAATTTGATCAACGTAAAAAACCTTTTTTGCTTGAGTAGATAGGATGTAGGGTTCTTCAGACTACCAAAAAGTACTTGTGTTGATAATTGTTGCTCCAAGTTCTGTCTTTCGCAATTTCTTTTTTACATCTGTGTTATACCACTTACACTTGAACAACACAGCTAGGGCTGTAAGTGAACCAAGCCGCTCGAGAGCCGCTCGAGATCGGCTCGTAAAAAGCTCGGCTCGAGATCATTCGTTAAGGTAAACGAGCCGAGCTCGAGCCTAAAATATAGCTCGTTTATTAAACGAGCCGAGCCGAACATGTTCGCGAGCTATTCGAGAAAGCTCGTTTTTTTATTATATATATCATATACATATAGATAATTATGTTTTGACACATTAAAATTTAATACACACTTAGATATTCCAAAAGTCTGTTAAAAAAAAACAAAGACGTTTGACTTACCAATTTTATTGAGTAATGTGCAGACATTCATTCTCATTTTTTCAATATGTTATGCTGTTAAGAATTCTATATAAAATCTAACAAATTAAATAATGCTAATAATTATTGTATGTTTTATCTAGTAAAAAATCTGATTTAAGATTTATCTTTTTGGTAATTAGTTTTTGTAGATAAGAATATATTTTTTCTTCAAAATGTTATCGATTATAAATTGTTTATCCTTTTTTACCGAATGTCTAATGAAAATTCGTCGACCTTCAGTGAAGAGTATGCTGATCTAATGCATGATAAAGACAAAAATGACGTTGATATGGATCCGGATCCAGACATGGATGAAATAGAAGAACTTCAAAATGGAGCATTTCAGAAAAAAGCTAGGAAGAAAAAGCAGTTTGCAAGTTTTGTAAGAAAGCTCTTACCATAGTACAAACGGGTACAACTACACATTTAACGCGACATTCAAAGGCGTGCTTGAGCAAAAAGGCTACTAATAAAAGTTAAGGTATTCTAGATTTTGGTGGGTCTGATAATGGAAACCAAATTTATAATTTTAAATACGATCATGCTAAAGTAAGAGAACTTGCCGCACATATGGTGCTTGCACATGAATATTCATTCAACCATCTAGAGCATATTGTATTTAATAAGTTCATGAAAGCCGTTTCACCTTTTTACAAAAAGATTTCACGAAACACTGTTAAAGCCGATTGTTTTACTACTTACGAAATTGAAAAAAAGAAATTGAAAATTCTACTGAAAAATGTGACTAAAGTTAGTATTACTACAGATTTGTGGAAGGCGTCGGGGCAAAACATACAATATATGGTTGTTACATGTCATTATATAGATTCTGATTGGAATTTACAGAAACGTGTGATATGTTTTTGTAACATTCCACCTCCTCATAGTGGACTCGTGATCTCTGATGCTCTTTCAAGTTGTTTGAGTGAATGGGGGCTTAAAGATAAATTATCATCTATTACTGTGGATAATGCCAAATATAATGATTGTGCAGTCGAGATATTAAAATCAAATTTTAGATCGAGTGGAAAGCTTTGTTTTCATGGGGAGTTCTTTCATGTACGTTGTTGTGCACACATACTAAATCTATTGGTGCAAGACTGTTAGAGGAGCTGTTAAGTATATATCGCATAATGAATCTCGGCTTGGTAAATTTCATCGAGTTAGCGAACCAGGTATCTCTCCCTTCTCGAAAGTTGATTTTGGATTGTCCGACTAGATGGAATGGAACTTATATGATGTTATCAACTGCATTGGTCTACAAAGAAGTGTTTCCTTTGTATAAAATGCGAGATGATATGTTTACATTCGTACCTAGTAGCGCAGATTGGGTCAAAGTTGAACAAGTGTGTCAATTTTTGGTTGTTTTCAATGAAGTCACAAATATAATCTCGGGATCCGAATATCCGACATCTAATTTGTTTCTTTCAGAGACGTGGAGGATAAAGGAAATTTTAGATAAAAAAAGAACGATAGTTGTGAGTTTATAAAGACTATGGCAAAAGCTATGAGCGAGAAATATGAAAAGTATTGGGGTGATTGCAATTTGTTAGTTTCTATAGCAGCGGTATTAGATCAAAGGTACAAAATGAAGTTAGTTGAGTTTTGTTATCCTAAAATATATTCGTCTACTGAATCTGAGATAAATATCAAGAAGGTTCGTGATACTTTATATGAAAGACTACTCTGCTTCATATACTTCATCGACCAATGAGCAATCTCGAGGGTCTAGCTCTTCATCAGGTTTCAATTCTAATGAAAGTGGAATTTTAAATGATTCTAGTGGAAAAGCAGCTTTTGATTCTTATCTTAAGCAAACTAAAACTACACAACCAATAAAATCTGAATTAAACATATGCCTGGAGAAGGGTAATTTTACTTCTGAAGAAGGGTCAATTACCAAATTTGATGCTTTGTGTTGGTGGAAAATGCATAATATCAAGTTTCCCATCTTATCGAAAATGGCATGTGATATATTAGAGATTCCAATAACTACGGTTGCATCGGAATCTACATTTAGTGCCGGAGGTAGAGTTATTGACCAGTATCGTGCTTCTTTATTGGTGAAAACAGTGGAAGTGTTACTTTGTGCTTCAGATTGGGTACGTGTGCTTCATGGAATTAAAAGAAAGCCGAAGGTAAATGTTACTTTAATTTTTTGTGTATTATTATAACTAGCAATAATTTTAATAGATGCTTATATTTTTCTACACTTTCGTGTAGGATGAAGATCGAGGATATACAGAGATTGAAATTCTTTACCAAGTAACATTTTTGTATCTTTATTTAAAAATTATAATTAATTTTGATATCAAAGTTTTAGTATTGCTCGAGAGCATTCACTGTAGAGAAATACTTTTCAAGACCTTTGAATATTTGCTGCTTTACAGATATGTATGTTTATTAACAAAATTTCCTTGTGTGCAGTTTACAAGTGAAACAAACACTTTTATGGCTGAAGAATGAATTGAAAGTGAAGAACAATTAATTTTGGTGTCCATGCAATGTGTTTTGTGTTTTGAATCTTATTGTAATTATTTAGACATGATTTTTGATGGTTTTGCTTGACATGGCTTAAACGGTTAAACTTAAATTTTTTGAGAGATCAGAGAGATGATCCTTTACTTATTTGTATTGATTATTAAGATATTTTAATTTTACAGTTTGATTTTAACAGCTCTTATCTTATAATATTTTAGAGTTCAGCTATAGTTTATAATATAAAAAGGAAAACATTTGTACTGAGATCAAAATTTTAACTACTTGGACGAGCTTTCGAGCTCGAGCTCAAAATAATTTTACCGAGCTTTCGAGCTCAAGTTCGAGCTCGATTTATTTAGCGAGCTTTCGAACTCGATCTCGGGCCTACTTACATGCGAGCCGAACTCGAACAATGCTTTCAAAGCTCGGCTGGTGTTCGAGCTCGGCTCGTTTAAATGTATAATTAAACAAACAAGCTTGTACATCTAGTATTCGGCACGGCTCGGCTCGTTTACAGCCCTAAACACAGCTAAACAACCACCAGTGAATTCAACCTCGACGATTTTGACCAACTCACCATAAAAAGGATCTTCTCCTGTGAAATCACAAACCAAATATTTTATATACAAACACCCAAGTAAAAAAACCAAAAAAAAACCAAACTGTGATTATACAAACTCTGTAGTCTTGACTAACTCTCTTTTTACCTTTTTCACGCGTTATCCATTTGACCCCGTTCACAATGCAAGAATCATATTGATATATGATGCTATTCGACATGTGGGATAAAGAGAGAAACTTTTTCGTAACAAGTGGATTACCTTCTTGATCCATTTTGAACACATGCACACGTGGTCGGTTATTAGTTGAAATAAAGTCAACTTAGTTTGTTGGATTTTATACCTTTTTCTTGAACCATCGACGAAAATGCTCTCGGTGTTTTGCCTCTCTATCACTGACCGGAAGTGAGGACTTGTATTTCCTAATATCTAGACATAGTGTTAATAAACGGTAAATAAGATTTTAATTAAATAAACGGTGAATAAGATTTTAATTAAATAAACGGTAAATAAGATTTTAATTAAATACTTACATCATATAGTGCTGGATCTCATCACAATTATGAAGGATTTACCAACCGATGTGGTCTATCTATACAAGGGGTAAATATCCATACTTTTTCTTACCAATCGGCTTACACCGGCTGTTAAACACTGATATTTCCTTGTTTTCAATACTCGTCTCGTCGTATCTCCCCGGGTCGTTGAACTTTGTACTTTCCTCTTGAAGGTATCTAGATATAAAAGTCAAAGTTTCCTCTACAGCGTACCCCTCGGCGATTGAACCCTCTGGCCTCGCTAGATTCCGAATATATTCTTTTAGTTTCTTCAAGTATCTCTCAAACAGATACATCCAAAGCATGTGAACCGGGCCTCTTAACCGAGCTTCCTCGTACAAGTGCAAAACAAGGTGGATCATAATATCAAAAAAAGATAGAGGAAAAATATTCTCCAACTTACACATAAGCTCGACCACTTTAGACTTTCCGGACTGCAGTTCCTTTTTACTCAGGTTCGTCTTACAAACATTTCCGAACACGTTGCACAGCCCAATAATCGGATCGCTAATGGATTTGTTGTCTATTAACCCTGGAATACTAGCCACGAATAGAAACTGCATGAGAATATGACAGTCATGGGATTTCATACCGATAATCTTCCCCGTGTCACTTTGAATGTTGTTTCGCAAGCTAGAAACTAAACCATCTAGAAACTTTTGCACCTTCAACCACTCTAGAAACTCGCGTCTCTTATCGACTGTCATCGCATACTTTGCACGTGGCATAATCGTTTTACCACGTGAATCGACAAATAACCACAAATCGGACCTGATGTTCATGGCTTGCAGACCTTTCCTCGACTTCACGTTATCTTTGTTAATTTTCCCATCTAAACCCACGACTTTGCCTAGAAGAGCATCACAAACATTCTTCTCACAATGCATCACATCGATGTTATGTTTCAACAAGTTTTCCGACCAATACGGTTAACGGTAGAATATAATTTTTTCTTCTTGTTCGACTCGGTGACTATGACCATCAACAGGACGACTCAACACGTCTTCATCGGTACTCTTTCCGGTATGGTGCCAAATCATATCTTTCGCGTTGTGCCTCGAAGCATACATTCTCTGTTGCAATCGGAAAATAAAGCATCTTCTTATGCGCCACCTTCTTCCCCTTCTTCGGGTCCCACCTTGATTCTCCACAAATTGGACATTTCTCAAGATTCTCATCCTCTTTGTAAAACAATGCACAATCATTCACAGACACGTCGATCGTGGTGTATCCCATGCCCAAACTTTTCAACTTTTTGTTACACTCCACATAAGAACCTGGTAAGTTAAAAGGTTCAGACAAATACGACCCAACAACAGAAGAAGTTCGGTAAACGAGGTGTTCGTCCACTTGTTCCTCACTTTCACATGCAAAGGCTTTGCTATGAAATCCAAAGAATTCGTCTTAGTACAATCGGGGTACAAATATGTCTCCATTTCCTCGAACAACGCGTCGAAAAATCCATGATCGCTTTCATTGACATTCTCGTCACGCATCTCGGTGTCACCGAAATTCCCACCAGTTTCAAACGTGGGTCCCAAATCATGAATTACATTACCCATTACATTATCTTTGTTTGGTTGATCCACTGGAATTGCTACCTTCCCGTGTATCGTCCAAACCTCATACTCTGACCAAATACCCCACTTATATAGATTCCCTTGAACAACGGCTAGTGTAAACTTTCGATTATAATAACAATGACTACACAGACTATGTATTCTACCAGCGTGATCCAAACTATTGGAGGCAAACTCAATGAACTGTATTATACCATTTATAATATTCCCTTGTAACCTTATTCTTTGATTTAATCCAACTCTTGTCCATTCTCTAAAGTAAATTAAAACATTAATTATTATTTCAAATGATTTAATTTAAATACTACTTAAATCATGCGATTACAAGGATTTACATCAATACCAATATGTTATAAAAAAGTAATTACGACCCCTAAAATTTATAAAATTGTCAATTATACCCCTAAAGTTCTTTATATGTCACTAATACACCTAAAGTTTAATGAACTTCACTAAGGTACCTAAAGTTCAATAAATATCCAATTTTACCACTAAAGTTTATTAAATTCCTATAAGGCACTTAAAGTTAAATAAATATTCAGTTTTACCACTAAAGTTTATTAAATTTCTATAAGGCACCAAAAGTTCAATAAATATCCATTTTACCACTAAAGTTTATTAAATTTCTATAAGGCGCCTAAAGTTTAATAAAATTATATTTTTACCAATAAAGTTTATTTAATTTCTATAAGGCACCTAAAGTTTATTAAATTTATATAAGGCACCTAAAGTTTAATAAAATTACATTTTTACCACTAAATTTTATAAATATCTCTTAAAGGCCACTAAAGTTTTTAAACAATACTCTAAACTACCTAAAGTTTATTCAAATATCACTTTTACCCCTAAAATTAAATTAATACAATAAGGCTCCTAAAGTTTATTATCATTACAATTTAACCCCCATATTTAATGAAAAATATACTAATGCACCTAAAGTTTAATAAAATTACAAATTTATCCCTAAGGTTTTTGAAAACTATAAAAAGGCCAATAAAGTTTATTAAATTGTCATTAAATTAACTATAATCATAAACAATTATAAAGATACCCCTAAAAAATCTAAGTAGTTCCCAAACACCCTTTGATTAATTTTAAAAAAAAAATTCATCCAAAATTATTATAAATCAATAAAAAAATTAAAACTGAAACACAAAATTATAGAATAATTACTATATAACAAAACATGAACAATATATCACATATAAATCAATAAGCACAAATACTTTCACTTATATAATACAATATATAACAATAATTTTACAATATAAACAAATAAAAGAAAAAAATAATAGAAAATACCTTTTTTTGAGTAATTGATGAAAAATTATTGCTTGAAAAAGGGACCAAAAATAGTTAGATGAATCGTAGAAGTTTCGTTATTGGTTGATCCGGAATTTTTGTAGGGATTAGGGAAAAAAATTGGGAGAATTTTGGGGTATTTTTTTGGGTTTTTCAAAGGTTTTGTTCGCAATTAATGGCCAACTGCCGAGTGGTTGTATTTAATACGACGATCTCTTTAGCGAAGACCAGAAGTCCTCGCTAAAGACTTCCAAAGTCGTCGCAAAAGACCCCCTATAGCGAGGACCACGGTGTCGTCACAAAAGGTGTGACCCTTTTGCGACGACTTGTAACGGTCATTTTCTTTTTTTTATTAATTTTAATTGCGTGAATAAAGGCTGTCGTCGCAAAAGGGTAGAGTCTAGCGAGGACCTTCTTGTCGTCGCAAAAGATATCCTCGCTAAAGACACCGCCTGTAGTAGTATTATTTATTTATTTTTGGACATGTATACTTCCTCTATTTAATGCGAAGAATCGTAAGAATTGTAGTTGCATGAAGTTTACAATCTTAACATTCCCTAACTTCCTTAATACTGACCAGTTTTTTGAAAGATTAAATTATTATATATTGACATCACCAAATCTACCTGCTTCATAGCCTTATGCATGAAATATAAGAAAAAAACGAACGCTAAATAAATTGGTTAATGGTAACTTCTTTATTTACGTTCAAAGAGATACTGATGTAATGAAAAAGTTAATTACAAGAACCCCTTACCTAATTCACTTTATTTGGGAAGTTATGGGATTTTTCTATTTCACTTTTATTTGGGAAGTTATGGGATTTTTTTTATATTTTGGTGCAGGGGGTTTATGAAACTAATAATTGGATTCTAACACTTTTGATGTACGTTTCTTTTATTTCGGTGATATATGTAGTACACTTCTACGGGAATAACGTTTAGCGACTGTATAGTCGGCCGCTAGATGTACCTAAACCGGTCATTAAAGTTATAAACAAGCGTCTGTGGTTGTTAAAGGTTGGTCGTTGTTGATTGATCGTTTGAGGTGCCTTTTTACCAAGAAACCTTTTATGTAATCGCTAAATGGTTTATCTTTACCGATCACCTAATCTCTCGCTAAACGTTATGACTTCTAGCTACCATATTTGGCCGCTAGGCAGCTTTTCTTTAGAGACCGCATTCTGGTCACTAGTTCTTGCATTCTGGTCGCTAATTCTTTGTTCCTCTAGTGACCATCCGTTGTTCGTGAGTGATTTATTTTCATGTCGACTATTTGTCAGTTGCTAGTGTCTCGAGAGTTGTTTTTAAAGTTGCTAAATATTTTATAATAAAAAAAGAATTATTCATAGAGTTCTTCGTTAATAGACCAAGTAAACCAAAAGTACAACAAAAGCATATTAATTCTACAATGATAAACAAAAATCTTCAAAAGTTAGTAATTAATGCATATAAGTTATTTTGATATACAAAATTAAATCAATCAACTAATACTACTAGCATATCGCGGATCTGTCCCTTTCATCTGAAATGATCTCATCATCAATATCAATATGCATAGCCTAGTGGGTATCAGTCTCATTAGGTTACTCGTCCTAAGTAACATCTATCTCTTCTTCATTATCTACAATAGTTGGATCATTTCTCTAATATCACTTAGTCGACTTCGGTGTGTTCTCTGTTATTCATGTGTAATTTATTTATCTATGCGGTATTATTCAAAATAGGTATCAAATCAGATGTATCAAATGTCGACACGACACCCCAAATATCTGCACTCCAAACATGACGGCCGCTCACTTCCCGGAAAGAATAGGGTCAAACCGTCGAGTTGTGTTTGGATATCGGCTAGACTATACTTCCTAGGAGGAGATCTATAATCGCTTTTTGGATACAGAGACTTATTTTTTCGAAACAGATGTTAGATTTGTAACCATCGTCGGTAATCAAAATACACAATCCATTTATTTACCTTGATTTTGATTCTATTAGAAAAAATGGTTTGAATCAATGTAAGGGTATTACAACTAAATATAGTCCCACGTTTATTTAAGTGAAAAGTCTAGTAAGTGACATAAGAGTGCTTGGTGATGATGTCATTGAAACTATTAACTTCTTCATAAGTTGTTTTAAAAAAGAAGATGGTATCATCATCAAATAGTAAGTGAGTGATGTTGGGGCACTACTTATTAAGATTTATGCCTTCCAATAATCCTTTATCAACTTTATCATTTAATAAAGAAATGAGAGTTTGAGTTACATTCAAAACAGAAGAGGGATAAGGGATCTCCCTACCTTATCCCTCTTTCAGTTTTGGATAAAGAATGAGGGTCTCATTAATGATCACAAAATAAGTGTATGTGGTTACACACCTCATTATTTTACTAATCTACCTGGAGTAAAAACGCAATTTATCTATAAGCTTATTAAGAAAATCTCACTCCATAAATTGATATGCTACATAATACTTTTTGGTATTTAAAAAAAGGTGCATGTTTCATGTGCAATCATTGTATTTTTCATGACTATGTCTCCCGTGTATAAATACAAACTAATTCTCCTTTACAATAGAGGTCATGGTAGGCAACATTATATTTACTAGTATCTTGGCTATGATTTTATATATGTAGTTAAACAATTAATGTGTCTATAATGTAATATGTTGATGGTTTTATCAATGTTTAGGGTAAGAGATATTTAAGTTTGGTTGATCTCATCCAAACTACTCTCATAGTACCAAAGTTTGCTTATAACTTTAATAACTTCAAGCTTAATGATCTCTCCGTAATGTTTGTAAAAAAACCAAGGTAAACACCTTGTCATGTGGCTTTACTAAACCTAATATTCCAAATTGTGTATTTTATTACTCTAATTTATCTTTTAACAAGGTTGAGGTTTCTAGTCTCATTAACTACAGGTTTAATAAGGTCTAGAATAGAGTTAAAAACTTTATTTCCCACACTTTTAAATATCTGGAAAAAAAATACTTGAATATAGTCAATAATATATGTAAGGTTTTCCATCCAAATATCTTCATCATAAGTAATTCTCATAATCTTATTGATTTTCCTTCTTTCTTTAGTAGATGCATAAAAATAGGAAGTGCTTTTATCACCTTTATTAATCCAAAGGTTCCCAGACCTAGAGACCAAGAAATCTTCCCTCCTAGTCCATGCTTCTCCTATAATTTTAGTAATAGGGTTGTACTCCTCCCAACTAGAGTTGTCACTCTGGTTATTCGTAAGGATTCTCATCCTCTCTATTAGATTGTTTATAGTTTTTCTATTATTGTAAAATTTATTCTTACTTCACTCATTAATTAGAGTTAACTCGGTGAGTTGGTAGGCAAGTCATTAATAAAGGAGAAAAGTAGCAGGAAAAAAAAGTGGTGTATGAAAATGAAATGGATGAAGGAACTTATTGGTATGTACTATATTATTAAGTAAAAAAAGGTGTATGAACACCGTAAGGTAGATGTGTATATTTGATGTTGTAGAATAATTAATCCTTGTCTTTATACATCGTTATAACTTCCAATTTCCTGGTACAAATATATACTTATTAAATTTAAGGCAAAGTTTATTTCTTCTTATAATAAATTATATTTGTGGATTCCTTTTCATTAAGACAAAAGTTTTTAAAATTACATCTTTCAGACTTTCTAGAGTCATCCTCAAGGTATAAAAGACAGTGGAGTGGTCAGACCTAACTACTGGCAACACTGCCACCCAAGCAGTTGGGTAGTGATTAGACCAATTGTTATTACACAACCCCCTATCAAGTAAAATTTTGGTAAGATCCTGTCTACTTCTCCTATTTGACCAGGAAGAAGAGCATCATTTACTACTAAGTTCTTCAAGAGAAAAGACTTTAATAAATTCATTGAATATTTTCATAGAATTCTTATAAGTTTGAGAGACCCCTATTTCTCCTTGACGAATCTACCAGTTTAAAATCACCAATTAGGTTCCAAGTTTTATTTTTAGGTGCACAAGTATATATTTTTTCAAAATCAGTGTTCTATCTTTTTCATAAGGTGATCCATACAGAAATGTTGTATAAAATATTAACATTCTTATCATTCTTAATACTACAAAATACGGAGTATCTGAAGTATCAATCACCTTTATTTTAAAAGTAAATACATCCAATACCCCCTGTACTATGGGCAGATTGACAACTAACCCCCCTAGTATATTTTTTGGTACAGGTACCCCCCAGTTTCTGTATTCGTGTCTCCTTACCCCTTTTTAACGAAAACCGTAAAAAATGTCTATTCAGTTGGTCACGTGCTGGTCATGTGCGCGGTTTTTTTAAAATTAAAAAATCAATTTTCTGATATAATTAACAAAACCCAATAACTGACAAAGATAAAATTGGTACTTCATAATCACCTAACCTACATATGAACGAAACTAAAACAAGAAATCCAAACATGATCCAAAAATCTTTTTTCAATTGGGAGAAATGAAGAATCCTAATTTCAGAATTTGTGGGTTCTCCAAAGCAAAATACAAAGATCTTCATCCAAGCTCTCTTAGGTATATCATTATTTTGCTATGCTTAATTTTTTAATTCTTTTCTCTTTATTCACTTTCTCTTCATCCATGGAGATCCACCATTCGAATTTCTTTTTATTCTTCTTTGGCACTATTTTGTTATTATCTTTCTTAGTGGCACTTTTGGGCACATCATTTTTAGGTTTTTCTTTCTTAATGTCACTTCCGAGCCACTCCATTACATAGTACTTGATCCTATCGGATTCCAATCCTCCGTTCACGTTCTCCTGTTTCCACCACCAATCCCTCTCGGATTCACTTTTTCTCCTCCTGATTCATTTATTATTATTAATAATATTATATCCACTATCAACGTTGAACCTAACGGAAACACTAGTCTTGTCCAACCCTGAAGATGGTGAAGTCTCCGCCACCCCCATACTTTCCGGTGTCTGATCCCCGTTCATTACCACTACCTCCTCTGTCATAACACTTTTTCTTTCCTCCATTATCCCTCCACGTTCTCAATCTTCTTAATGATTCTTTCGTCATCCTCAATAAAATCCTCTTCATCCTCCTTTTTTCAAAACCTATGCTAATCCAAAATCAAATAGTTTTGCTTCAAAATAGATATCTAACAAAATATTTGACAAATTAATATCACAAAATAGGTATTTCTTCATCCAACCTGTGCTAATCCAAAATCAGAGAGTTGAGCTTAATATTGAAGAAGATGAGCTAGAGCCTCGTCGTAGTGGTAGGGTTCCTAAGGATCCAATTATGCTTGATACCTAAGTCCATTTCTGTGAGTAGGAACTTTGATTTCACTTGGAAGATTTCATCTCGTGTGTAGAATTCGGTTGCTTTGGGTCGGATATCTTCTGTGATTAGAGACATTTTTAGTTCTCAATTTTTGGGTTTCACTTTGTGTTTAGTGAGTTAGAGATGTGGATGAACTGGAGTAGAGATCAGTAGGTAATAGAGTGAGGTTCATGCAGAACTGTCGTCCAATTTGGGTGAAATTGCTTTAAATTCCACAATTTCTTAAATTAGAGTTCTTCATTTCCCCCAATTGGAAGAAGATTTTCGGATTATGTTTGGATTAATTTTGTTTCAATTTTGTGTATATATAGGTTAGGTGATTATGAAGTACCAATTTTACCCTTGTCAATTATTAGGTATTGTTAATAAAAATCAAAAATTTGATTTTTTAATTAAAAAAAATCGCGTACATGATCTGCACGTGACCAACTACCGGTAATTTTTAACGGTTTTTGTTAAAAAGGGGTAAGGAGTCACGAAAACGAAAACTGGGGGGTGAGTTGTCAATCCGCCCTAAGTACAGGGGGTATTGGATGTATTTACCATTATTTTTATATCATCTTTGATAAAAAATATCAATCCTCCCTTATTTATTTAGGCTCAACTGTAGTGACAAGGGCCATGTTAATAGTTCTAGCTAAATTTTGTATCGCTGATAAGCAATATTTAGTGTAAAAGATAAACAGTATATGAGGATGAAATTTAGAACAAATATTGCTAAGGGCCTGGACTGTCAGAGCGGCGTCAATGTCCAGGAAGTTGCATGTTGCGTGAATCCTTAGGGTTGAAGGGATTGCAATTGGGAAATTCCAAAACCCGAATTTGCATTATATTCCTCCACTAGTCTTGTTGAAGATGGCTAACTTCTGCCATGTTAGGCTCTACCGATAGAGACGAGACGTATGTGTTCTCTAACCCTTTGCCCTCATTATAATATTGAAGTACATTATTTCTAATGTTAGCTTTAAAAAAGTATCAGATGAATATATTTATTTAGATTAGTTTATCTTACGATGAAATAAATTAGAGGTAGGCAGGGTTCATAACGTGCTTCTTAAATAAGAAAAATCATATACTTGAAATAATTCAAAGAACAAAATGTCATTTTATTTTACTATTAGACATCTATTATAGAATCTTTCTTTTTTGTTCAGGATAAAACATTTATACAATGAAAGATTTTTACACAAAATAAAAATATAAAGGTCAAACTTACACAGTTCATCCCTACCCCGACTACCTAACCCCAAAATCTTTCCAAACAGAAAACTTTCATCCATTGAACGATTCCACTTAGCCAATCCTCATTAAAATATCTAATAATGAACCAAATAATATAGATGAACGAACCCAAAGCCATCGGGAGGTACCGAACCAATCTTAAATTCGAAACCATTACCTGCATTCTATGCTATAGATCCCGGTTTTGCGACCTAGGCGGTCGACCGGGGCCTAGTGCCTAGACGGGATTACACGGGGCCTAGGCGGAATTATACGGTTTTGAATCTCGCTGTGTAATTTTGTATATTTAGTAATTTATTTGCAGTAATTATAGCAATTTTAACTATTTAAGTCATAAAATTCATCTAATAACACTATAGTAAATATAAAAATACTAAAAATTGAGTAATAATAGAATTAAAGAATTCTCGAAAATAAGAAAAATAACAAGAAGGACTATGCAAGCATGTTTTGCCATTAATCGATGCCTAGGAGGCCATTTTTTATCATTAATCGGCGCCTAGACGAGCTATGCGCCTATTCCACGACAATTAAGACGCTAGGAAAAAACGCCAAGAATTTTAACTAGGCGTAAGCGGCTGAGGGGGGAGTTGACGCCTAGGCGGGGAGATCTACAACATAGCCTGCATTAGAGTAAAACGCCACAAATCTCCCTAATATTCAACTTGTGGTTGTGGGTTACCCGGAGGATGGATCAAGTGGCAGATTTTACAACTCAAAGTATCCAAATATATAGAAGAAATCTAGATTTCAAGCATCTATCCAGTAGGTGACAAACCCACTATCTCTAATAAATACATGTCTTCCCCTAGAAACCCATCAAAACATATCATAAAACTACCCTCGCTCATACTACGATCTCGTACCTTCCAAATCAAACCAAAACCCATCCAATTCCTCTCTTTTAAATAACACTTAAAACAAGTACAAAGATAATACACAACCTTTTTCATCTTCTTGGTCCAACTCACCCTATCAACCACTCATCTCAATTAATTCCTAATAAACTCAATACTTCTAACTTGGTCCATCTACATACTTCACACAAACTGAATAATAATTCCACTATCCTAAAACCAACCCAAATACCAATGTCTATAATTAAATTCCTAACAACATCCATCTTCTTCAAAATGACCCAATAAATCATTGGGTTTGACCCACTCATTTTTTTCCTCAACCATAGGGCTGCAAACGAGCCGAGCCGAGCCGAATACTAGATGTACAGGCTTGGTTTGTTTAATTTCTCGAGCCGAGCCGAGCCGAGCCGAGCTCAAATTTAAACGAGCCGGACCGAGCCGAGCTCAAATTTAAACGAGCCGAGCCCGAGCTTCCAATCATCCAAATCAGAAATGTTAGAACTTGTTTGTTTAACTTATTGAACAATCTTTTTTAAGTCGAGCATGAGTTGCTCATGAACAATTTGTTTTTTATGGTTGAAATGGGACTTTCATGAGTGTGTGGTATGAAAATATGAAACATAACACTAATAAAAAATAAATGTCTAAAGAAATTAAAAATATCCAATTAGATATTGAAAGTTTAATAATATGTTTATAAGTAGATAATTTATTTTTATTTATAATTCATAATTTTAAACGAGCTCACGAGCCGAGCTCGAGCAGGCTTGTTTACCTATCGAGCTTAAAATGGAGCTTGAGCTTGAGCTTGTTTACATTCGAGCCGATCTCGAACGAGCTTTTCTCCGAGCCGAGCTCGAGCTGCTCGCGAGCGGCTTGGTTCATTTGCAGCCCTACTCAACCATATCAATATTTGTACCTTACTCGGTCTTCCTATTTTGCATCACTATCAGTTGTCAAACTCAACTCCCAAAATCCAAACCAACCATACTGCCCCACCCAGCATGGATGTAATCAACGGTCACACGATCGACCCACCATCCCCTCAAAGGCCTCACCGCACTCCCACGTTGCTGCGACCTATCCCTCTCTGAACGCCACCCCTTCATTAACGACCCACCGCGAATTCGTGCTCCATCTTAGCCAATCCTTCAAGAACGTCTCGTAACCCACGATCTTGTCCACTTGACATCCCACCCCACTAAAAACTATGGAGGTCCACAATCTACCACCACCTGGAAACTATTCATACCCACCATTATCCATGCTAGTCGTTGTAATCCTCACCACCACAATACCTTTATCCATAATCTAGCACATCAAAACCAATCCTAAAGCAACCTAACAACAATTGCAAACACAAATAAGTGCGTCACAAACGTCCATGTCAATCAGAAACCATAAGAATTTTGATTGAACAAACCAACAAATTAATAGGTAAGAAAAACCATAGCAAAACAAAGAAACCTTAAAAGAGAAGAGAGTTTATCCTTTCTCTCTCTCTCTCTCTCTCTCTCTCTCTCTCTCTCTCTCTCTTTCTCTCTCTCTTGGAAGGACTTCTTTCTCTTTTATTATTTTTCTAAATTATAAAATCTTTTGGATTCAATAAATACGAAATAGACCATGAGATATTTCCCAGTGATAAAGACTGAAACCCTATGATCAAAAGGTTTAGGTTTCAGATCTTATTGAAGTTGAAATTATCTCTAGTTTAAAGTAACTCTCCGATGTATTAAAAAAGAATATGAAATAATATCGAAAAAGTCATTAAAACAAACTTATGACCGTCCATAAGTAGCAAAGTTTAAAATGATAAAGACTTTACCAAGTGGTAAAGATTGAAATCTCATGATCAAGTTTTTATAGGTTCGAATCTTGCTTGAATCTTATTCTTTATAACTAAACGGTTGCGGTTTCAATTTTTTATATGCTAAATGGATTCGGTTATGGTTATTAATTTTTTAGCGGTTAGTTAATCGAACCGTGGTTATCCTAACCAAGATAGAATGGTAAAATAAGCGGAAATGAATTATCATGAATATATTATATATATTCTTCAACGAAATGTGATTTAAAATTAATCCTTTTGTTATCACAATAACAAAATAATTTAGGAAAACGGACAGAATAACTTTATATTGTTTTTTTTTTTTTTTACGTTAAAACTTTATATTGTTGACCAAAAGGAAAAACTATGTTGCCATAGTAGGTCCACTTGTTCATTTATCATGAAAACTTTGCCTTCTTGATTTGAATCAATGAAAGCTCTTGTTCGTCCGCTAGCCATAAAGTCGACCCAATTCTAACAGGGTAGGTGAAACTACGACATTCGAAAGATTCTAATACTTCAGTAAATCTCAAAAATGCATTATCATTAAAATCATTTTTAAGTGTGAGAATAATATATACTATTTCATACATAAGAAAATGGAGTCTATGTTATTATAGGAAAATATACAACTACACTATGCATGGGAAAAATGTTTCATTTCTTTTTCGCCTTTCCTATTTTTCAAATTTCATTACATAAATAATTTAATTATTTCATATAAATTAATTATCAATTTTAAAGTTTGAGTTTAAAATTATAAACTTTTAGCTGATATTATATAAAGATATAAAATAACATCCACGATCTAAATATCAATATATAGACAAGATTAAAGTCAAATAATAAAAGAATGTTCAACATGCTGATATCTCATCATCCTTTAGTCGTTGTAGCCTTTCATTCTTGTCCAAGAACTTATAATCGGTTCTTAATTAGGTCATGCATGAGCGGTACGTGCACAATTGGACCGTGCCTAAATGTTGATTAAGAAAATGTAACAGTGTTGTGTTCTTGTAAGATATATTGAACGGGGGTGGCGAAACTAGATGCATTGGTCATGTAAAATATATTGAACGGTTGCCTGTATTTTCCTGTGACCTGTTGTGTAATAAAACAAGGATATGAGATATGAGACAAGGATGTTAGATTAGAGATGGGGTGAATCAGGTGGTTGTTATGTTCAATACTAATTAAAAAAATATATGTATGAGAAAATGTTTCTTTACCATATTGTCTATTGGTGAAACTAGACATTTGAAATAGAGTCATGCTGGATACCTAAATCATAATACTTTTTATTGCCTCAGATTTTAAATTAATCAATTATATAATTTTTTTTATTTATTATTTTCCTTTATCTTTATGATTGATTCACTTAGGAGATGATAAAAATGTGATGTAATTTGAAATGAAATCTAGCATTACTCTTTGATTTATTCTAATAGTATTTGATCTTAAAAATGTATTATTATAAAATTATAATTATTAGTTTTACAATCGAGATGAGACAAATTCATCACAATCTTAAAATTAGATATGGGACAAATACCATTTAAAAAAATAATAAAAAAAAATTATAGACGTAAATATTGATTTGTCTCGTCCAAAAATGCATTTTTTAATTTTTTTTTAGAATTACTTATGACGATTTTAAAAAGAATTTATAGGACGCGCGTGTGATGGAATTAGTAGTAGGTGGTGGTGGTGGTGGTGGTGGTGGTGGTGGTGGTGGTGGTGGGGGTGAGAGTGGGGGTGGGTGGTGGTTGTGATGATTTCTAATTAATGGTTCTTATTATTTAATAGTTAAAAATGTAGGTGAACTTTCACATTTATAATAATGTTGATTTAAATGAGAAAATAATGTTTGATTTAAATAGATAGATAATGTTTTATCTAAATGGGAATAGATTTTTTGTCAAAGTCCACAACTACAACAAGAGTGGTTGTAATGTTTGAAGCTAAAATATTAGGTAGTGATTGGTATGATGTAATGGATTTAGGTAGGAATGTAATAACTCCATGAACGTAATAAGGTTGGGAATGTAATAAACTTTGTAATCATTATACAGTGCTTGGTATGCCATATGAATAAGAATATATGGACTTGTTGATTTCAAACTTGTGCTAGTAACTAGTTAAATTAAATGAGATGGCACTACAAAAAAACAGCTAATTAGTGACATTCGTTTAGTGACACTTCTAAAAAAATGTCACCTATAATACATTTCATGACATTTAATAAACTGTACCCATAATTAGTGACATTTTGTTTATAGATGTCACCTCAAAGTGTCGCCTATGGTTAGCGACATTTTTTTAACTGTCACCTTTTTCATTTTTTATATATGTAAATGTTTAAATATTTTGACTTTTTTTTTCTTTCAAATAAATTGTTTTAAAATTCATAAACTTGTAATATATAATTTTTATATTGTACTATTTTAACCATGGTAATTGAATAATTTTATTTGTAAAAAAAAGAAAAGTTAAATAAGTTACGAATCTGTATTAGATATTTTAATTACTTAATTATCTCTATAATTTTTATTTGAAATTAAATTAGTAAAGTATAAGCTGTAGCCCGTAGTTTAAAAACACTTATTTACAAAAAGAAAAAAACACCTCATTAATCTTATATCCCTACCCGTTTATTAGAATATTCTAATAAATCAAAACAACCCCAGTTTTCAAATCGTGTATGCTTCTTCTTCATCTTCATTTCTTCATCTTCATTAATCTCATATCCCTAACCCTAACTGACCTCAAGTTGTCCAATCCTCCATTAAAGCCCTAATTTTTTACCTCAACGTTCATTAATCTACGGCAATGGCTCTGATTACTCTCGATCCTCCTTCGGTAACTACCATTCCTAAAAGAACGCCATAATTTCCTCTCATCTGCTCTCAGCTGCTTAGAAATGAGTAGAAACCTCGTGTCCTTTCAATTACACCACCGCCATCTCCACCGCCATTTCCACACATGCAAGCTTCATCCATATCACCTCCACGGTAATCATCTCCACTCTTCTATTATTTTTATCTCTAATTAATCATTAATAGTTTTATTACATTACTCAATATCTAAATTCCCTACCCGTCCATGGTTTTATCCATCTGCATCACAGTCTCGGTCGGTTCAGTAAGAGCAATTGAGAGTATCATATTCGATTCAATACCTTATCTGTGTTAAAAGATTTCTCTGATTCTTGCTTATGTTTTCTATAACTCTTGTACATTTATACAATATAATGTGTATGTCTATTCACACTTTCTCTTAAATTATTTCTAAATTTTTGTATCTAATTTAATTGTTTTTTATTAGTTGTAGATCAATGAGAAGAAATTGCTTTAATTGTTCGCATTACAGGCGCTCTTAGGAAGGTAAGCCAGAAAAGTTTGTATCATTTTTGAAGGTTTAATTTTTTTTGTGGCTTCTGTTACTTTTAATTAGAGGTGCTTTGTGTTTTCAGGTCCATAACCTTTTTCATGAGCAACTTTTGAATTGGTAGCGCTTTTGGAGCTATTGGCGTTTCTCTTTATTATTAAGACTTTAATTACCACACTTTGGCCTTAGAAGGTATATAATTTACACTCTATTCTAAGAGGTTACAGTTTTATCTCTTATTCAGTTGCTCAAAATATTTACATATCTATTTGATTTGAGTAATTAAAACTATGTTTATATGTAATAGGTTGATGTAAAGGTTGTGTGAAAATTGAACACTATATCCAGCACTGGAATAACTTTTTTTTATGTTCCATTGTTTCAGGGAGAGAGCTTTGGGCTTTAGATCTTCTAGGTCAGAAGGGGTTGATTCAAGAAGGGAAGATGCTGATGTGATCTCTTAGTTTCTTTAACTGATCTTGCAGCGATATGGTAAGCTTCACCATGTCATTATTCATGGTTGAAGTTTAATATACTCTTCGTCTGATGTGGCAGGAAAAATTGTAAATTGCAGAGACTTTGAGAGTAAACTTTAACAAGTTGTAACTTTTTTTATTGAATTAATTGGTTGAATCATCTACTTATGATATATATATATATATATATATATATATATATATATATATATATATATATCTTTCCAGTATTTTTAATTACATGTGTTAATCTACTAACTTACTTTTGGGGTTTATGTGTCTAAGATTCTGTGGATCGAGTGATTGATCACTCAGTTCAAGGTGATTTTGCGGGTATAACAATGCAGACAAAGATATCCTCAAAGTTGAATTCGAGAGAAACAAGGAAATATACATGTAAGGCACAAGGTGTATTTAACAATAAAGCACCTCCTGTATTTAACATAGTTCGAGTGAACAAAGATTAGTTAAATACAGGAGGTTCTTTAGATCGCATTCAAAACAGAACTAAAGAATGAAGATATGCTTTCGATTATGCATTTGGTTCAAATTCTGGGATTTTAGTATGACTTTTTACCGTCCAGTATCTATAGTTCTTGAAATTACTCGTTCTTAAGGTCAGATTTATTAATCTAATGAGTTTATTTACAGGATGTTCATAGAAAAAGTATACGTTCCACCATTGCTGGGGTAGTACAAGGTCTAAATGCAACCATATTTGCTTATGGTTCAACTGGAAGGTACCATTAATTTTGAACTTTGACCTATAATTATATGTAATCTTATATTTTCAATGGTTTCAGTGGTAAAACATATACTATGGTCGGTACTCAAGCTGATCCTGGACTTATGGTTCTTAGTCTCAATACAATTTTCGATCATAGCTCTGATAACTTTGAAGTTACTTGTTCATACTTACCTTGAAGTCTATAATGAGGTAAAATATTTGCATTTTTTGGTGTCAAATAATAGAGACTCAATTCATTAAATGTGCAGGTTATCTATGATTTACTTGAAAGATCATCAGGTCATTTGGAACTTCGAGAAGATCCAGAGCAAGGTATAGTTGTAGCTGGACTTAGATCAATCAAGGTTCGTAATAGAATTCTTTTATTTATAATATTGTTTGAATGATAAATTTATATATTAAAAAATTGATTTTGTTCAGGTAAACACAGCCGATAAAATTCTCGAACTTCTGAATTTGGGTATTAGCAGACGAAAAACTGAAAGCAGAGGTTAATGAAACATCTTCACGGTAAATAAGTTTCTAAATCAGTATTAAATAAATATATAAATAAATAAGCTTCATTTACCTTGTTGAGTTCTGTGTGACTCAAATATTACTTACGGCTTTTGGTTGGTAAGCTTAAAATATTTTACTAATTACCTTAAGGTCCCTCAAGTTTTCAGAATGTTTTTTTCGCCCCCTCAGACTTTTTAAAATTATCTTTTTTGGATTTGATGTTTGTATAAAATTGGTGGTTGTATGAAAAAATATAGGGACCTAAACTGCAATTAATGATTGTTTGTTTGACAGATTCTCCCGACAAATTTCTGCAAAATGAATTTTCCACATCACGATGCTATGGACTGGAGGGGGTTTTCTAAGTGTCATATTCTATGTAAGGGTAATATTGTCGTGTTTCAGTTAATTGAGCCTTGCAAGTTCTCAAGGTAATTATCAATAAACTACTTTCAATTTTAATTTTTGCATAGTATAGGGACGTATAGTGCAATTTTTACATTTTAATCTGATGAATTGTTGAACATGCTATAGGTGTACATTGTTCGAGTGAATGGGTTAGATGTTGCAACACTTTGCCTCATAAATATGAGTGATTTGAGCGCATCAACTGATTCTGGTATTCTCCCTCTCTTTTTTTTATTTAGGGACCTCTTTTTTACTGCACTTTTTGCTTAATATAAGGACCTTTAGTGCAAATAAAATGACTTGGAGTGTAACACACTTATAAATGTGTGTGTTACAGGTTATGTTGCTGTGTTAGAGGCAATGCTTGAATCTGGAGAAAAGAAAATAAATTTGAAGCAATACGTATACCTTCATTTGAAGGACCAAACTGCAACTATTCCATTTGCATTATGTTAATATTTGAATTATGCTATAACAAATCGGAATTGTATATTATTTTTTTTATTTAAAAAGCGGAGGGTGACACTTAAAACGGTGTCCCTAAAGCGGAGGGCGACACTTAAAACGGTGGCCATAAAGCAGAGGGCGACACTTAAAACGGTGTCCCTAACGAGATGGGCGACACTTGAACGAGTGTCTCCAAACTGATGGGCGACGCTTTAAAATATGTCATCAAATATTAAGCGACATTTCTTTTGAAGTGTCCCCAAAAGATGGCGACATAAAAAATAAGGACACTTGTTTTTTGTTAGGCGACAGTTCAAAAAGTGTCACTTAAAGTTTGGCGACAGTTTTTAAACTGTCGCTTACCTGTAAAATAACTGTCACCAATAAACAGTTTTTTTGTAGTGTGGTAAATAAGATATTTAAGATACAAGATAATATTTATATTATTATAATGTAGTATTAATTTTAGTAAAATAAAACATAAAAAATTAATTATTTAACTAATTTTAAATGATTTGTACATAGTTCGATTAGTCTTAAATTTTTATATTTCGACTTTAACTTTTATCGAGAATATATATGATAGTTGAAGAATTGATATGATTTAGTTTTCGATTTGCAAGTTATTGACTAGAGAACTTGATTTATTGTTATAGAGAAGTAAAAAAATAAAATTTTAATTAGAATTGCTAATTTATGTTCAAATTTTGATAAATATGTTGATTCGTGATTTATGTTAAAAAATTTACATATATGATGTAATAAAAAAACATGATATGAAATGTATAATATGTTAATTTTGAATAATTTATTTTAGTTTGTTAAAAAAATGTTCATCACAATTACAATTGTAATTGTAATGGGTTATTGATAGGTAGTTACTGTGTAATAAAAAACTTCATATTCATTATAATGTGGTTACAGAAGGATTGGTATTACAGATTCGATTACGGTGTACCAATTACAATAATCAAGTTTAAACCAGTAATGCTATTATAATACTGATCTCATTACAGCATACCAATCACATTTTTATGTAATACAAATGAGAAGTTGGTTTGTTATTTTGATTTAAGAGAACATTAACCCTAAAATAAATATAAATTATTGAAATATATTTTATTTTTTTATTTAAATATATATTATATGACAATTTTTTATAATAATGTTTAATATATTTTACAAGACAACATAGGGTTTTTAATATAGTACTAAAAGAAATTTAAATTCATACTCCAATGTTATATAAGGATTGCAAAATCATTAGATATAATTTATAGTATAAGTATTCAGAACTATATACATTGTACTAAAAAGTTTATGCTAATCACAATTCTAGCACCTAATTCTAGTATTTTAAACAAATCGATTTAAGCGAAAACAAAAGCTGTAAATTTTGATATTTTTAATACCTTTCTCTTAATTAATTTTATTCCTATATTCCAGTGGTAATTTAATAATTTTCCAATTGTTCTTGAATATATATATGATGCTTATATATCGAGGCGGGTCCTGAATTTTTAAGGGAAGACTAAATATTAGAATAACAAATAGAGTTTGGAGTTCAGATTCAAAAAAAAATTAGGGTTATTTTTTTTCTAGGAGGACTAAAGGTTTTATATTTTGTACTACAAGGCTAATATTTGGGTTGGAGATCTAATATATATGTTTGGGGGGGGGGGGGGGGGCAATGTCTACTTTTACTAAGATTTATTTCTTAATTTTTTTTGACAAATTCTTACTGCACTCCGGAGTTGAGAGAGAAAGAAAGAGGGGAGGGAAGGTTCATCCCTCCCATGTGTGTATATATCACGTAGTTTAACTTTTGTACTTGTATATCTTCCACATCGACATAGGTCATTTGTAATAGATGTATAAATCTGAATGAAGGTCAATTATGTTGGATTTAGATTCTCTATCTACACAACTAGAAAAATTGACTTGAGAGATATGAATAAAAAATATTCCAGCATATCTATGAGAGATCAAAGAGGCCAAATGTGGACTTAGAAGAGGCCAAATGTGAACTTAGAAGAGGCCAATATTAGACTTCAACAAGATGCGGGTCATACATCCATCATGGAGAAGACTATGTAACTTCAGGAATAAGCAATTCGTCTTGCCAATGTGTAATGTAGTTTCCACCAACCAAAGGTTAGATGTGGATATGCACTAAAGAGTGCAAAAAGAGGAGAATTTTTGTTGATTCGATTAAACTTCCAAAAAATTATGACTTTAATTTTGGAAACCAAGGTCATGAGGCTTTTGTGGACTAATACAAGAGATTGTTGGGAAATAGTGATGCAACATAAGGTTTAGAGGAAAAGTTTTTATTATGGTAATGTATTTCCAAGAGACCAAGGGAATGGGCTTTATGTCGAGGTGATGAAGAGATTAAAGACGTCATGTTCCGGATTGCAAATGAAAAAGATCCCAGGCTAAATGGGGTACTCTACTCTTTCCTCTAAGAGGTCTTGGATTGTGCCGGGGAAGCGATTGTTGAAGAAATTAGGGAGTTTTTCAACTGGGGATCTTTTGTTTAATCAACTCAAAAATACCATAAATTCTCTTGTTCTCAAGAAGGTCATCCCTTTAAAGGTGGATGAATATCAGCCTATATGTGTTTCAATTTATTTATATAGGTATTACCATGATTATTGCAAAGAGAATGAAGCCGATTTTGGATGGGTTGGTTGATAAAACTCAAAGTGCATTAGTATTTTGGAGGCTCATATCGCATAATGTGTAGTTTGTGCAATAGTTGTTGATGGGGTACAATATCAAGAGCAATTCACCCGAGATGCACAATCAAGATTTATACTTGCAAAACATATGACTTGGTTTCGTAATAATTTCTTCATGAGTTCCTTAAAGGGATCAAGTTTTTGACGAGATACATTGAGTAGATTATGTCTTATGTTACCACACCTTTCACCTCGGTTGCTATAAATAGAGGAAATTCATGGGTATCTCAAGTGGAGAAAAGGTATACACCAAGGTGACCCACTCACACCATATCTTTTGTTGGCATATAGCTTCCCTTAATAGGTTGTTTTAATGTGACAAATCCTCTTGTGTTTAGTGTGCTAATTTCTATTGTTATTGACTTTCCTTCTTGCACTCTAATTCATCAAAAAGCTCTTTATCATGTTGATCAACTTTATTGTCTTATCTTAAGTAACTATTTCTCATACAAATGCTATTAACCTTATCTTTATGTATATTGAGAATTAGCTTTAGTGATCAACTTCAAAGATTCTTAGAAATGATGTTTCTAACAACTTTCGTAAAGAAGATTTATTGATCCAAGTCATTATCCTTCAAAGTTACTTGGCGCGGTACACCGGTGCGGTACACCGGACCAAGCTCGCGGACCAGGGCGCGGTGCAGAGGCTAGCCCGTCAGTATGCTAGAAAATCAAACCATTGAAGCGCGGTACACCGCACGAATCTTGCGGTACACCGCAAGAAAGGGTTTTCTGCACAAAAGACAAGTCATAAGAAATATATCCGTTGGGAGATTAATAGATCCGTTGGAACCAAGTCTTATGACCGTTGGAAGCCATTTTCTACTATAAATTGAAGCTCTTTGAAGGCTACAACTACACCAACTAATTACAAACATTAAGGGGCTTAATTGCTATCATTCAAGAAGGTGTCAAGTGCTATACATAGTCAAATTCAATCTTAGTGTGCTTATAAATCCTTTCAAGGAGTTAATCAATTAAGCCACAAGGTTCTATCCACTCAAGAGGAGTAAACAAGCTTATAGTCATATCCACTCTTTTAGGAGTTTTAGTTACAAGCTTTTATTAGCAAACCTTTAAACACTTTGTTGCTATCCTCTTAAGTCTAGGTCTTGTAATAGATAGATTAAGAGAGAATTCAAGTATAGGGAGTATACTTGGTGTCCTTGTGTTGTGATTACACAAGTGGTTTGTCCTTCGTGTTATCGAAGAGTTTGTAAAGGTTATTGTGTTCTCGACCCGGTTAAGAGAGACACGGAAGCTTAGTGAAAAGCTTGAAATCCTAAGGAGGCTTCCTTAGGTAGTGGATGTAGGGAAACCGAACCACTATAAATCGTGTGTATCTTTCTATCCCTACTCTATTTACTTTCCGCACTCTATATGTTTGATTTTATGCTAGCTTGAGTTATATGATATTGTTTATCTAGGTTTTCTAACATATAGTCTTCTAGAGTAGCTTTTAAGATATTGGATTGTCGATTTACTTGTTATACTTTTATATCAACTCTATCTTACCTTTGCATGATCCCATAAGTGTTTGATATATTAGTTGACTTAGAAGTTTTCTCTTAAACTTATTATTGTCCAAAAGATTTTTTAATTAGGCATTAATCTTATTAGTAATCCTATTCACCCCCCCTCTAGGACTTTCAATTGGTATCAGAGCCTAACTCTACGTGAATAGCTTAATCGTTAGTAGAGTAAACGATATGGAATTTAATCTTTTGGAAAGTTCGTCTTCTACTCGACCTCCACTTTTTGTAGGAACTTACTATTTTGCTTGGAGAACAAAAATGGAGGAATTTATCAAAGCCGAAGATCCCGATCAATGGAGAATCGTAAAGGAAGGTCCATTTGTTCCTTATAAAGAGGAGTTAAATGAAGCGGGAGTTCTTAAGCTAAATCAAGAAGAAAAAGAGTTTGATGAACTTACCATTGAGGAAAAGGCTAAGCTCACTCAAAATGCAAAACCAATGTACACTCTCATTCGTGGAATTTCCGAAGAAATTTTCTCACAAATGTTAGATTGTAAATCCGCAAAAGAGCTTTGGAATCGTTTGGAGTTTTTATATGGAATTGTCGAAAATGATGAAGAAGAAGAAGTTTCAATCCATGATGAATCTCATAACAATTTTAAACCAAACCATGAGGTAGCACTTTATCCTAACTCTTTATCTCTTCCTTATAATTATTGTGATATTAGGCAAATTTCATCCCTTCTCAAAATTCTTGATTCTCAAATCCATTTGAATAATCTTATGTTAAAAAAGGGTAAAATTGAGCTAAAGAATTGTTTTAAATGTTGTATTACCTTGGATGATATTCTTGGCAATACTAAAAACCCTTGTTTTGAAAATATTTTTTCTTTAAATAAATGGAAACATCCTATGAAGAAAAATATAGAAGGTTTTAGAAAATTGGATGAAGTTTTTTCCCTTGCTCTTGATACTTTAAAAAATCATCCTTTTTCAAATATCACTCCTTTTGATCCAAATGGCTTTTTCAAAGAAAAATTATATTTAAGTGATAATTTGGATATTGGAAAGAATGTGGAAACTTCTTGTTCAAAACCTTTACATGGTATCTCTATTCGAAAAAGAAGTTCTTGCAACTATTGTGGTAAACCCGGTCATCATGCTTCTACGTGCCATTACCATGAACAACTTAATAGTGGATCTTTGATACCTTCATGGGAAAAACCAATATGGATCGTGACAAATGCTAACAACATTTCCGGATCCATTCCACCTCGGTTACCATAGTAATATGCATTGAAGGTATTGAGCGTCAAGAAAATGGAATTTTATGCAAAAGGACGTTCAAACCTCATAAAAGGAAAATACGGTGAAATTCTTTCCTCTCTTCTTTTTATGTTTATGTTTTTATTGGGTTTTATGTGTTTTATCAACTTGTGCTACTATCTTGAGGTTCTTGACCTTTTACATGCTTTAGTGTTGTTTTATTCTTGCATTGGGTCTTTTTGCACTTTTAGAAAACCTAGGGACTTTTGTGAAATTAACTGTTATATGAGTTTTTAGGTTCTCCTTGGCTTTTCTTTTCAAAACAAAGATGCTCAAAATTATTTTATACCATTCCGAATCATTTGGGGAAGTTTCGAATGTGTTTCGGGTGTTTTTAAAAGAATCGAAAATCTCATTTTTTGTGTCCAAACCGAACACTCTTTCGGTGCACCGGACGATTCCCGCGGTACACCGCAGGTAAGGGTTTTAACAGCTTTTGAAGGCCGTTTTTCATTCTATTCTCTTCATTCCCTCATTAGAACACCTCCTCTCCTCCTCCTTGGCGATTTCTGGCCACCCTCATTCCGTCTCCACCACCAAAACACCTTTCTTCACCGCTTAAATCACTCCTCCTTCTCTATCCTTCATTACCCATCTCGTTTTCCACCATGGTTCGAACCAAAACCGCTGCTAACAAGAAGAAAGCCTCCACCGGAGCCTCCTCCAGCCGCCACCGTTCACCATCTCCGGCAAGGTCACCAACACCCCCTCCACTCCGGCCATTCGATGCTCTTCCGGGAAGAACAATTAGTGCTTCGGCCTTTCCCTCCGGTGAAAATTCTCTCTTTGATCTCCTTTCATTTCAAAAATGTCATAAAATCTTTGCTTTTACGGGTAGTCATTTGGCAATCGGGTTAATCGAAGATTTTTATACTAATTTTGAATATAATCATGCTACTACTTCGATCAAATCAATTGTTTCGGGTACCGTTTTACGATTAAAGTCAAATACTTTGTGTACTAAATTTAACATTCCTTCGGATGGTTTTAGCGGCTTTTGGTCTAGTGGTTGGGATAACTCTAATATTGATATAATTGCTCAAAATGAGGTTAATGAGTTTGTTAATGGAAGAATGGTTGTTCCCGATGGAAATTGGAATATTCGTAACTTTGATCCGGAATTCATTGTGGCTCACAAGTTTCTTATCTCGGCCGTGATTCCGAAAGATAAGCATGATGCAAAACTTATCCCTTATGAAGCTTATCTATTATATTTGATCTTCACCAAACAACCGATTAACATTATTGCGATAATGTTCAAATGGATGAATCATGCTAGAGCCTCTCGGGATAAAGTCCCTTACGGTATTTTCCTTTCCAAAATCTTTGAAGCTAATGATATTTCTTTTGGAGGGACTAATGTGAAACCAATCAATAAGTCATGGAGTTTCGATTATCTCACGATTCTAAGAATGAAATTTGTTATTTATAACAACACCTATGTTTCGGTTTCCATTATTAATCGTATTTCGGATGCTACTATTCGTAATCGCATCCTTGAAGCAAAAAGTTGTACCGATGGTCCGGAGCTTGACACTCTTCAATTATTAGATAACCCGGCCCAACAAAACCCTATTCCAAATGAGCCCACTCCAAGCCAACCCACCAATGTAAACCCTCCTTATCCATCCGGTTTTGAAAGCGCTGTCTCGTTTCATGGATTATATAGGAAGTAAATTTGTGGCTTTGGAAGACAAAATAGAAAGGAAATTTGGTGTTTTGGAAGAAAAAATAGGGCTTCTTGCGAATGAGCTTTCTTGTATGAAAAATGATGTCTCTTGTATTCGTGATGATATTGGAAATGGAAGAAGGTCTCGGAGCCGCTCTCCTCGTGATAATCGTTAAAACTTCTTGCTTTGGTGTTTGGTCTTTAAAATTTTTTTTTGGTGTTTGGTGTTTATGGGTTTATGTGCTTATGTGGTTGTTTTTGAACTTAGTTTGTGGTGTTTTTACGCTTTTTAATTGTTTGGGTCCGTGTTTTGGACATCTAGGATATTGCTATGTTGGATTATTTGGATATTATGTTAGGATGCTATGTGTTTTATTTTGGATTATTGGTTAAATTTGGTTGTTTTTTTCGTAATTGTTAGATGCGTATAATCTTTGGTTTGGATTAATATGTTGCTAACTTTTTCTTTGATGGTATAGGAACTACTACATCTAATCTTTGATCTTGCTCATTAGTCCCTATAATTTGTGCCTTCTATCTTTGTTCTCAAAAAGATTTTTCAAAATTACATTTAGTCCCCAAAGTTTTTGAAAAATACATCTTGACCCCTTACTTTTCAAAAAAAATTACATTTTTACCCCTAAATTTCTTCAAAATAATTTCAAGTATTCTTATCAAGGGAAAATTGTCAATCAAACTTTTTCAAAATTAAAACAAACTCTATGCATTTTGTAAGGGGGAGACTTTGTTTAAATATTTTAAAAACTCAAATGCTTAAACTAATCTTTTATTTTATATATTGCAACTAATCGTTTGTGTCATTAGAAAGCATATGAAATGAATATCTATCGTTCAAGGAGTTGGTAAAAATCTCTATCCTTAGCTCTTACTTTACAAATATCTATCTTTGTGCATCTCTTTCCAAAAACCGTTGTTATCCTAAATATCATGCACACTCTCAAAATCATTGTTTAAAATCTTTCACTCGAGTTTTTTGCTCTTCTATTCTTAGTTGTTTTTACCCCGTCTTTTTGATGAAGACAAACGGGGAGAAATATTATGTGCACTAAAACCTTCAAAACTTGCACATTTTAAACACTCACAAATGCATCTCAAATCTTATGCTTATTGTGAGGGGGAGTTTTATTTCATTAGTGCTTAAACTTTCATATCATTCCTAAGGTGTTTTAGTGAAGGATTTGTCATCATCAAAAAGGGGGAGATTGTTGGCATATAGCTTCCCTTAATAGGTTGTTTTAATGTGACAAATCCTCTTGTGTTTAGTGTGCTAATTTCTATTGTTATTGACTTTCCTTCTTGCACTCTAATTCATCAAAAAGCTCTTTATCATGTTGATCAACTTTATTGTCTTATCTTAAGTAACTATTTCTCATACAAATGCTATTAACCTTATCTTTATGTATATTGAGAATTAGCTTTAGTGATCAACTTCAAAGATTCTTAGAAATGATGTTTCTAACAACTTTCGTAAAGAATATTTATTGATCCAAGTCATTATCCTTCAAAGTTACTTGGCGCGGTACACCGGTGCGGTACACCGGACCAAGCTCGCGGACCAGGGCGCGGTGCAGAGGCTAGCCCGTCAGTATGCTAGAAAATCAAACCATTGAAGCGCGGTACACCGCACGAATCTTGCGGTACACCGCAAGAAAGGGTTTTCTGCACAAAAGACAAGTCATAAGAAATATATCCGTTGGGAGATTAATAGATCCGTTGGAACCAAGTCTTATGACCGTTGGAAGCCATTTTCTACTATAAATTGAAGCTCTTTGAAGGCTACAACTACACCAACTAATTACAAACATTAAGGGGCTTAATTGCTATCATTCAAGAAGGTGTCAAGTGCTATACATAGTCAAATTCAATCTTAGTGTGCTTATAAATCCTTTCAAGAAGTTAATCAATTAAGCCACAAGGTTCTATCCACTCAAGAGGAGTAAACAAGCTTATAGTCATATCCACTCTTTTAGGAGTTTTAGTTACAAGCTTTTATTAGCAAACCTTTAAACACTTTGTTGCTATCCTCTTAAGTCTAGGTCTTGTAATAGATAGATTAAGAGAGAATTCAAGTATAGGGAGTATACTTGGTGTCCTTGTGTTGTGATTACACAAGTGGTTTGTCCTTCGTGTTATCGAAGAGTTTGTAAAGGTTATTGTGTTCTCGACCCGGTTAAGAGAGACACGGAAGCTTAGTGAAAAGCTTGAAATCCTAAGGAGGCTTCCTTAGGTAGTGGATGTAGGGAAACCGAACCACTATAAATCGTGTGTATCTTTATATCCCTACTCTATTTACTTTCTGCACTCTATATGTTTGATTTTATGCTAGCTTGAGTTATATGTTATTGTTTATCTAGGTTTTCTAACATATAGTCTTCTAGAGTAGCTTTTAAGATATTGGATTGTCGATTTACTTGTTATACTTTTATATCAACTCTATCTTACCTTTGCATGATCCCATAAGTGTTTGATATATTAGTTGACTTAGAAGTTTTCTCTTAAACTTATTATTGTCCAAAAGATTTTTTTAATTAGGCATTAATCTTATTAGTAATCCTATTCACCCCCCCTCTAGGACTTTCATCTTTTTATATTATCTCTTGAGTATCTTTCAAGACTCTTGTAGAGAGAAACAAATAAAGGATTTAATTATCATCCCAGGGGTGAGAAACTTAACATTACCCCCATATCTTTTATCGATGATTTAATGATTATATCAAAAGGAGATTATGGGTCAGTTAAGGTGTTTATGCAGTTTATTGAAAGCTTTTCTAAATGCCCAACTCTTAGATGAATATGCTCAAGTCAAATATTTATTATTTGGGGATCAAAGAGAATATGCTTAAGGATATCTTGGAGATTTCACTACTTACTGAGAGAGATATGTCGTTCTGTTATCTTGGTGGTCCTCATGGTACTTCGATTATGTTGTTATGGGACTATAACCCCCTTACTATCCAGTTGGAACGGTATGTGAGATTGTGGAATAAACCTACCTTTCAATTTTTCAGGTAAGTTAGAGCTCATAAGACCAGTTGTTCAAGGGGTTATTTTCTTTTAGTTGTCCATCATTCCGGTCTTGGTGGCGGTTAAATATTTGTTATGTAAGAGTTTTCGTGGCTTTTATTGAAATGGTAAGTCTCTTAAAATCAAGTCGAAGAAAATATGTACCCCTAAGATGGAGGGAAAATTCAAATTAAATTTTTTGGGTGTTTGGGATAAAGTTTTGCATATGAAGATGTCGTGGAGATTAATGGAAAAGAAAGACTTTTGTGTATTAAATGGGTTCATGACGAGTATATGAAGATCCAAGAGGTTTAGGATTAGAATGTTGAGGAAAAAGTATTTACCGCTTTTGAAATAGATATGTATTTCAAAGGAGGAAATTAATATCTCACTCGGGAAAGCAGAAGAGAAAAAGTGTTGAGGTTGAGGTTTTCAAAACTGGAGTGACCAAGTGTGAGAAATATTCTCATACACAATAATAATGTTAATACTAATACTATACTGAAAGTGTGGGACAATTGTTTAACACTACGGATTTGCAACCTTTGGATATGAGAAATTATTATGATTTTTATAGGACTCCGTATGATATTTTCCAGGAGGGGATTGCACCCGAGATCATGGACAGACATTATATGAGACCCGAGAATGACATCTAAATGTGTTGTAATTATTTGTATATAGTCTTTTTGTTGGCTACGGACAAAGGATCAGTTGGTCTTTATGAAGTTTGACCCGCTTTGTGGGTTTTATGAGAATGAATTCAAATCGAATTAGTATCTTTTCTTTGAATGTGATTTGTCGAGGGGTGTTTGGGATGATATGAGGAGGTGTGATTACTAATGGTTGAAAAATTGAAGATGGGAATCTTGTGGCGAAAGAAGGCAATGTGTATTGTATTTGCACTTTAGATTTATTTATTTAGAAAGCGAGTAATAACCTTTAAAGGTGAATTCTCGTTTTGGGAAACTATCTTGAAATAGGTTAAAACTTGTAAATTAGAACTAGTGCAACCGGTTGTAAATGATCATATGACTGCTAGTCTAATGAAACATATCACCTATGATGAGGTAAAAGAAGTTGTTTGGGAGCTAGATTTGAACAAGGCTCCTATGCCAGATGGTTTTACATGAATATTTTATACTACCTATTGGGAAATAATAAAACTTGATGTTATGAGGATCATTAATGATTTTTGGAACAATAATGGATCCCTTGAGTCTATTAATTAAACCTTTGTAGCTCTCATCCCCAATGTTGATTGTCCTTATGAGGTGAGCCATTTCAGGCCCATTAATTGTACAAATTTCATATACAAAATTATATCAAGAGTTATAGTAAATAGGCTAAAGCCTTTGATTCCTTTAGTGTTTGATGAAAACCAATCAGGTTTCATCCCTGGGAGAAATATTCAAGAGAATAATTTAATTTCCCATGAAATCGTAACATATATTAAAAGAAAAAAACTACTAAGAAAAAACTTATGGCTATTAAAGTAGATGTCAAGAAAGCTTATGAATTTATTGAGTGGGATTTTTTAGAAAATTTACTTAATAGGTTGGGTTTTTACTCTAAATGGATAAACATGATTATGAATTGTAACACTATTGGTAGTTACTCAATTATGATTAATGGTAAACATTATAAATTATCTAAACCTACCAGGGGCTTAAGGCAAGGAGATCCATTGACTCCTTTCCTTTTTTGTCTTGTTTCTCAGTTGCTAAATATTCTTGTAAAAATAAAGTGCATAAAAATTTACATGAGGGTTTTAAGATAGGAAGATATTATCATGTTATTACACACCTGCTCTTTGTAGATGACAGTATAATCTTTCTTAAAGCTTCATATAAAGATGTGGAAAGTTTTAATAACATGATGGATAAATATATTCTAACTACTGGACTTTGTTTAAATTAAAATAAATATGGTATTTTATTCAGTCGAAATACCCCTTGTCATATTAAAAATATAGTAGCCCATAAATTGAAAATGAATCAAGTAGAATCTTTAGGTTCCTACCTTTGTATACGAATTGATTGGAATAGGAACAAAATAAAGACTTGGATTGGTTAATTATAAGAATTCTTAAAAATATTGAGAATTGGCAAACTATTTTCTTGTCAGATGCAGGGGAAAAAACTCTTATTAAGTCAGTTTTGTAGAGATTTCCAAATTACTTAATGTCCAACTTTCTTTTACCAAAACTATCATTGATAGAATCATAGCCAGGTTCTGGTAGGGGAAAATAATAAGAAAGGAATTCATTTTTTGAACTAGGAATCTTTGTGCTCTTCAAAATATGTTGGAGGCTTGGGTTTCAGGGACATTAGCATAATGAATCATGCCCTTTCGAGTAAACATGCATAGTTCATTCTACAAAACCCTGAATCAATTTTGGAAAAACTTTACTAAGGGAAATATCATCCAAATAATTCCTTTTTGGAGTCCAAAATTGGATATGCTCCTTCCCTGGGTTGGAAGGGTGTTTTGGAAGGTAGGATTTTTTTTTTATAATAATCTCAAATGGGAACTCGGAAATAGAATAGATATTAATGTCCAATCTGGCATTTAGATTAAACTTCTAGGACTATTAAGACAAAAGATAGTACCATAACCTTTGTAAAAGAATTTTACATTCCAGATAATAAATCTTGGAATGAAACTTATATTAAAGAGGAATTCGACAGTGAATTTGCTAATATAATTCTGAACATGCCTATTCCCTCTTTTGAATGTTTTGATTATTGATTTGGAGTGATTCAATAGATGGTAATTACTCAGTCAAAGAAGTTTATGCTCTTATCAAGGATAAGAAAGACAAAGAAACTAGTAAAGCTAATAGTAAAAAACCATCAGCCTAGTATAAACTTAGCCCGAGTATTTGGAAACTGGTTTAGGGAATGAAATGTAACCCAAAAATAAAATAAAAAATTATGTATAAATGCATATAAGATAAACTTTCAAGTGAATTGAACCTTTACGAAAGGAAATGCTCTTAAAATAGAAGCTGTAAACTTTGAAATAATGATGATGAATCCATTAAACACTTATTGTTTGCTTTCCCTTAGGCTAAAACAGTTTGGTTCTCTTCACCTATTTCCCTTAGAACCAAGAATAGTTCTACTTCAAAGATTGGAGACTGGTTTTAAACCTAGTAACCTCTTTAGAAGGTATTGAAATGGGGAAACTATTTTATGCTGAGTATATCAATAATATTTACAGGCAAATATAGAAAGGGAGAAGCCAATTTGTTTATAATGGGGTTACACCTGATCCTCTCTTTACTTGCAATATTGCTCATAAGAATTGGTTGGAATATAAGCTCATCAATAATCCTCCTAATGATGCAAATAAAACTGAGCTGGAGGAAATGAATAATAATAATAATTATCAAAACAATTATGCGAAGTCTATTTCTATTAGGCACAACCATGGTATTGTAACAACAGTTGAACATTTTAGTATATGGGGACCCCCCATCTTAGTGAAATCAAAATCAATACTAATGTTTCTTTCTCTGCTTCTGGTTGTGTTGTTCCTTTGTTATCAGGGACTCGTTTGGTAATTTGGTGGGTGGAGACTCAAAAATCATTGAACCAAGCAATGTTTGCACTACACCGCGTCCATCTTTCAGCGACTACATTTGTAGTCGCGAAAGAAGGAAATAGTAGTCGCTGATGCCAAAATTTGTCTTTACCGATTACATGTAGTCGTGATAACTTAGTCGCTAAAAAGTCGTCGTTAGAGGGTATATCTAATTACAAAAGCCAATAAGTAGTCATAATTGCTCGAGTGTCATTACCGTAAATAACTTACACCATTGCCGACTACTATTATTGTCGCTAACTATTAAATATAACGACTACAAGGTAGTCGTTATATGTTTACATTCACGACTACTTAATTTTTAATTTACGACTAAAATGTAGTCGTAAATTAATAAAGTATCCACGACTACTAGTTTAGTCGCTAGAGGTTGAGAATTAGCAACTACTCGTTGTTGTTATTGTAGACTACATGTAGTCGCGAAATGACCTTTTATTAAAATAAAAAATAAAAATATGTTTCTGAATTATATTTAATTGTAATTTTTATTAATTATTGTAATTAAATATAATTCTAAAAACATATTTTTTATTTTATTTTTAAAAATAATACAATCAATAATTAAAAATAAATAATTAATTAAAATACCAATAATATATTAATGCATCACTTCAAACGAAAGTCAACCAAAAAGTCAAAATAAAAGTCAATCCAAAGTCAAACATAGTCAAACTACGATTACATAATAAAATTAACAACCAAATAAATAAAAAAATAACCAACATATCCCAATCTACTGGATATATAAACGAGTCTCCCGTTCTCCATCAGACTCTTCATCATCTTCATCATCCTCGTCATCACCTCGACTCTCAGATGCATTACCTGCTGGAGGAGTAAGGTTTTCTGGCATAGACTGGTAAGGGGACAAACCCTGTTGTACCCCCATCAGATTAATCTATCATATCGCATCGGTCACAACAGCCTGAGAGTAATCCGGAGGAGAAGTGCTAGTAGAGGCTGTAGTTGTTGGGTGTATATAAGGTGTCAGTCCTTAGACTACCTGAAGCTCGTTTATTGCTGCCATCATATTCACGTTCTGCTCGTCTTGGGCCTGGGGAGTCGAAGGACCCGAGACACGCTTCCTCTTTCTCGGTCGGCCCACACCCGGTGTCCAACTCCTCGTTGGCGAGCCCATAACCTCCTTTGCAGTTTCCTTCACCGCCTCAACTTGCTCCATAAACGACAAGTCACGAGCTTCGGTTAAGTCAGATTGACTCTAGGTCACTTTATCTTTCATCTCCTCCTTTAACACTTTCTGTTTAATTAACGACACGAAAAAAATTAATATTAAAGTCAAATAATTAATAAAATTATAATTCAAAATTAAATTTTAAAATAAACTTACAACCGCGTTCTTAAAACCATCCGACCTCCACTTCTTTGTCTTTTTGCTTTTGCCGACAACCTCGAAAAACCCACCCATTTGTGGAATGGAGACTTGTTGTTGCATAACCTCATATGTCACTGTCATCGTCCCATCCAGGGTTGCCTTTTAAACACCCTGTTTCATTCAAAAAATTCAATTAATATTCTAAATAATCTAAACACCTATACAAAAAACTAACTACCTCGTAAAGAATATCCCTAGTTCGGGAATATTTTTTAGACCCTGTCCCACTTTTATTATTTTGCTTCTTTCGATTTTCTTTATTCATTTTAGTCTGGTGATGGTTTTTATTGTTACATAGGAGAGCTACTTTAGACTTGGAGGAGTCATTGACTCGGTTCGAACATGCACCACTAGATTGGATGACCAAGGCCCTGACCAATGAGCTAATCCCAACTCGTTGGTGCTGGTTTATCTAAAATACAAATATCAATAACATTATCTATAATCTAAATAATAAAATAAATAAAGAATTAAAAGTAGACCTTTGCGGCTGGTGAACCCCATAACTTACAACACCTCCCCTATATCTCATCAGACAAGTCACTCAGTTTATTTCCCTGCAAGAAATACTCCTTCACATTATGTTTGTAGTCTTCGTACCTGATTCGCATGGTATCATCTAAATTCCCGGCAATATCTGCCCAATCGGGCCTTTTCCTCGAATTAGCAATATCGAAAAATTCCTATATCCAAAATATTAATTATAGTTAAATAAAATTAATAAAATTTCCTTTATATGTATTAATATTGGGTTTAGTTTAAAAATTACCGATAATCGCTTAACAACTGCTTCTTTATCTGATTGGGGAACTTTTTCCCACGCTTTGTAGCACGGTGATATCCTCTCTCGAATAGTTAGCCCGACCACTTGGCTAACATGTTTACCGTATATAACCGAAGGATTCCACGTGTCATCGAGTACGCAGAAGCCGACGATAAAGGATACCCAACTGCCTTTAATGCCCAAATGGCAGATTTTAGTGACGCAATCCCCCTCGTTTTGCGCTTAATTGGTACTGTTTTAAATTAGATTTAATTAATGTATATTAAAAATTAAAATAATTTTAGAAAAAATAATCTTTTATATACCCGATTGGTTGTTACAATTGGTCAGGTTTATGTTTGGATTCTGATTGGATTGTGTCCCCATCATCCCCGCCCACCGTGTAACCTCGCTAACACGCCAGCCATTTATTTGGCATTCCCAAATGATAAATAAATAAATTTTAAATACATAATTAAAAAATAAAATAAAAATCTAAAAATAAATTATTAGATCACCAAATTAATTACATAAATATAAAATAACAATTATAAAAATTATACATCACCAAATTAAAGAAATATAAATTAAATACAAAATAAATATTAGAATATCAAATTAAATGAATTAAATAATTATAATAACACATCCAAATCAATTACCAATATAATCTGTATTACACAAAAAAATATTAGTCATATTATAAATAAAATAAATATATAACTACTAATATACGTAATTATTTTTTAGTCCTTATATTTTTTTTTATAACTTTTTTAATTGCAAAATGGTCTTTGTATTTTTTTTAAACATTTTAGGCCTTATATTTATTAATATTTTTTTAATTGCAAAATGGTCCTTATATTTTTTTAAACAATTTTAGGCATTATATATTTATTAAAAAAAATTAATTGTAAAATGGTCCTTGTATTTTTCAAAAAAACATTTTAGGCCAATATATTTTTCTATAACACTTTTTGTTTAATTACAAAATGGTCGTTGTATTTTTTAAAAAAACATATTAGGCCAATTTATTTTTGTATAACTTTTTTTTAATTGCAAAATAGTCCTTGTATTTTTTTAAAACATTTTAGGACAATTTATTTTGCTATAACTTTTTTTATTTTAAATTGGTCCTTATATTTTTTTTTAAACATTTTAGGCCACAAATTTTTTTGTTACATTTAGTTTTTAATTGCAGATAGGTCCTTGTAGTTTTTAAAAAAATCCTAAAAACCCTAAATTTATTCAATTAATTTTTTTCCTATTTTAACAATAAAAATGTGTTAAACCTAAGCTAAATCACACCCAAATACACCACAATATACTCGGATTTCAATATCAACACAAAAAAAGGAAAAAAAACTTTAATTTTTTTTTACAATTAATTGTTCTCTATTTAAACATCTAAAACGTGTTAAAACTAACATACATATCATCCTAAAACACTCTTTAATATTCGGAATTAACCTAAACAACCAAAATCAAAGAAAAAAAATGGAAAAAAAAACCTTGAAAATTATAGCACAATTAGGTGATGAAAAACTAACCTTTAATGATGAAATAACAGCTCCTTTGATGTAGAATCCATGCCCATATGATTCGGAGTTAAACACAAAGCAAAAAAAATTAGGTTAGTGAAAAATGGAGAAAAAAATGTTATGAAATCTTAAGAAAAAAAATGGAAATTAAGGTTAAAATGATTTTATAATACCTTTGGTATCGATTGGGAGGTGTTAAGAGCTCCAATCGTTGATCGAAATGGCAGATTTTGAGAGAGACCTTTGGTTTTTTTGATATGGAGTATGGAGAGTGTGAGAGAAATCTTTCCTGATGTTCATATCCTTAAGATCCCTTCTCGCTTTCACGTTATCTTTGTTTATTTTTCAATCAAGACCTATAACTGTACCAAGCAAACTATCACACACATTCTTCTCACAATGCATAACGTCAATGTTATGTTTCAACAAATTTTTGGACTAATAAGGTAAACGATAAAAATACTCTTTTTCTTCCAATTGAATTGACGAGGAACAGTTTGCTTCACGATCTTGCCCCCAAAATCCTTGTGTGTACCGGGAAACACAATGGGCAACCCATCTAACTGTGTCTGAATATCAGCAGGAGTATGCTTCCTCGGTGGGGCCCTATAATCGGTACTCAAGTACAAAACCTTGTCTTTTCTAAATCGATGTTTGGGAGGTAACCAACGTCTGTGGTCAACGTACACCACCCCTTTCTTTACCCTCTTCGAAAGAGTAGAATCCATGCATTTTGGGCAAGCTAAGTAACCTTGACCTGACCATCCTGAAGTGTATGACCAAGAGGGGTAATCATTAGTCGTGGACAACAAACATATCTTCATTGTAAACTCTTGCTTCGTGTGGGCATCATACGTAAGGATCCCTTTCTCCCACAACTCGTCCAATTCATCTATAACAGGTCAAAGAAAGACATCCATGTCCTTACCGGGTGAACGGGGTCCCGGAATCAACAAACAAAGCTGAAATGTGGTCTCCTTCATACATTCCCACGGTGGTAAGTTGTAGACGGTCAATATAACCGGCCGCATGTTGTATGAGTTATTCTGCATAGAGAACAGACAAAAACCATCGATACCCAGACCCAAGAGCATATTCCGAGGTTCGCTAGCAAACTTAGGATGTAACTGTACAAATCTCTTTCAACTATCACCATCAACCGGATGACGCAACACATCTGGGTCGGTACTCTTCCATGTACGGTGCCAAATCATATTTTTGGCAGTGTGTCTCGAAGCATAAAGTCGCTGCAACCTCGGGGTAATCGGAAAATATCGAAGTTTCTTATGCGCTACTTTCTGACCCTTCTTCAGGTCCCATCTGGATTCATTGCATACGGGACACTTGTCGAGGAATTCATTTTCCGTATAAAATAAAGCACAATCGTTCACGCAAACATCGATGGTAGTGTACCCCATACCTAAACTTTGTAACTTTTTGTTGCACTTCTTGTAAGACTCGGGCAAGGTATGAGGTTTGGGCAACACGCGACACAACAGTTCAAGAAGCTCGGTGAAAGATGTGTTAGTCCACTTGTTCTTCACCTTCACGTGCATTAGCTTCGCAATGAAATTTAATGAACTCGTTACTATAAAACCTGGGTATAATTCAGTCTCCAATTCCTCAAACATAGATTCGAAACTGCCACGTGTTGAATTGATCGAGTCTATCATCTCGGTGTCACCCGAATGACCACCACCCTCGTAATTAGGTCTCAAATCTTCATAGAAATTAAACATATCATTTTCTATATATCGAGTCTCGGGAATTTCTAAATTCTCACCATGCTTTGTCCAAATCTCATACGTGGACAAAAACCCAAATTGTAAAAGATGTGACCTAACTTTGTCCACATTAAATCGACGATTATTTGAACACGCATTACACGGACAAAACAAAGTTTCATTAAATCCTCTTTTATTTAAGAAAATATGAGAAATTCTTCTGTCCCCTTAACAATATCACGCGAAACACGATGAGCGGAACTAATCCAACTTTTATCAATACCCGAAGCCATCATCTATTACCAATATAGTCAACTACACCAATATAAAATAATACAATATAAATATTTAATTTGAGCATTTAATTATCATACAATACTATAACATGTAGATTAGAACAGTAAAAGATGTTTCTAACAATCTAACCATACTATATAACATTAAATACACAATTGTAAACAATGAAAAGAAAATTTAAAAAGTTTTAATGAAGAAAAATACCTACTTTTGGGCAAATTTGGTTGGAGAAAGTGAGAATTGTGTAGGTCCCACTTTGTTGGTTGGCCCCAGAAAGTTTTTACATGTGTTGAAATAGTATTTGATAATGATTAGTGGGAAAAAATTGTGAGAGTTTTGAGAAAAAAGTGGAAAAGATATAAAATAGTGGGTATTAATGAATCCAATTCGCAACTCACTATCATAAATACACTATGAGCTTTCGCGACTACCTGAGTAGTCGCTAAAAATATTCAAGTAGTCGCTATTATTAACTACATAAGTCGTCGTAAAATGAGAAAAGTCATCTGCGACTACTTATGTCGGTGAACTATATAATTTTTTAAAAAAATAGCTACTACATATAAATCATTAATGACTACAACGTATAGTCGATAATAAAAAACGTACTAATGACGACTTTTGTAGTAAAAAAGGATAGAAAGTAGTCGTAATTGAAATGTAGTCGTTAATGATATATCTTTAGCGACTATAAATAAGTAGTCGGGAAAGATTCTGTCGCTAAAAATCAAGCGTGTAGTAGTGTTGTGAAGCGGAAGTGCGGGGTATTTTATGGGGATGCGAGATAACTCAAAGATTTCCAACTAACTCGGTGATCATTGAGAACGATTGTCAAGTTATTATACAATATTTAACTTTCTCTTCTCCTTGTAGTAAATTTGATTGTTGTAATATTTTCAGAACTATTTATGGTACTGCTGAATCTTGTAGATCTATTTTTTTTTCTTTATTAGACGCAAAGGTAATCGTATTGCAGACTGGGTCACCAAACATAAGCTAAGTGGTTTTTTGTTAGGTGACTGGAGTATTCTTCCTTCTTTTCCGTTAGCATTTCTTCTTTCTCATGACTTTGCTTCTTTTTTTTAGTCGAAACAAAACTTGTTCTAAAACCAAACAAGTACACAATTAGCCAATTCCTAAAGAATTGAAGTCCCTAGCTAACAGGTTTGCTAATTGGGGAGGAGGGAAAAAGCTCCAAAGGCTAAACAAAGGGCCATTAAGCATTTGTTTAGCCATCCAATCAGCGCACGAATTCTTTGATCTCCTAACATAGGAGATTTTTAAGTTATACAAAACCTTACACCTCATAATGTTTTTAACCAAAATAATAGTATTACAAAAAAACTTAGACGAATTACAAGTTTGGTTAATGATAGATAAGCAATCATTCTCTATCTCTACTTTGCTTAAGGGGTATCTTGACGCCATTAAGCACGCCTCATAAACACCTCTTGCCTCAGCTTCAACAGCAGAATTTGCCACAATCTTTAAAGCATTCCCTTCAATCAAGCTACCTGATGAATCCCTAACTAAGCAAGCAACAGAAGCCTGATTAGTACTCAAATCAAATGAGGCATCACAATTAATTCTAAAAGAACCTGGTAAGGGAGGAGTCCAAGAGTTTTCCCTTCAGGATTAATACAACTATTCCTTATCACATTATTTCCAACAAGTTCAACTTCAGACCCATTCAAATTTGTTACATTTTGCAAATTTCCATCTAATGAGTTTGATAAAAACTCTAAGTTAGTCTTAGAAAAGGCCTCAGTAGTCAATTTGGATGCAAATTTGAACTCATCATAGGCTTTAAGTGAATCATGTAAGATTCTCAAAGGGTTAGGTGTTACACCTCTAAATAAGCATTCATTTCTACCTTTCCAAATTTGCCAAGCAATAAAGAAATCAATTTCACCCAAATCAACACCATTTGAATCAGTGTGATCAAGACTAAGTCTTAAAAACTGAATTCATTTCTTAAAGTTAAAAGAAGGTTCAGTGAAAGTCTTGAAGCAGAATGGACTAGCCATCCAAACTGCCCTAGACCATAAACAATGAAAAAGAAGGTGTTCAACATTTTCATCCTCAATCCCACAAACAGAGCAAGTAGCTGAAGCACAAGACTTCCTTTTCATTCTATTTTCATTTGTTGCTAAACCATTTTCACAACATTTCCAAATAAAATTTTTGACTTTAGGCAAAGTTTTCATTTGCCATATAAATTTCCAATCCTTAGGATCCAAATTAAAAGAAGTAGACCCTTTGTTATCATTCTTAATCTTTTCCATTCGCTCTTGAGCCTTCCAAATTCTAGTGTACATCTCTTTCACTGAGACAACCCCATTGCTAGAGAAAATCCAGAATGGGGAGTCAAAATAGTAGAAAGAAGGGATGATGATACTAGAAATGGTTGCTACAGAGGAATTAGAGAATAATGCATTCAAAATATCAAGATTCCAACTTTTTGAAATAGGATCAATCAATTCAGAAACAAATTTAAAAGTACAACCTGTAGGTTTAACAAAATCATGACAATTTGGGGCCCAAAAGTCTTCCCAAATTCTAATTGAGGTACCATCACCTATAATCCACTTTAAATCATTGATGAAACAGTTTCTACCTTCCATCAAACTCCTCCATCCCCAAGAGCAGTTACTACCTATATCAGCAGTTAAAAATCACCATTAGGAAAATATTTTCCTTTAAAAATTCTATAAAGAAAAGAGTCTTTATTATTGAAAAATTTCCAAGCATTTGATGCCAATAAAGCAAGGTTTTGACAGTGAAATTCTTTGAAACCCAATCTACCTGAGTTCATCAATGTCTTTCATTTGATCCAGTGACATCTTCCTTCCCCTTTATTGTTCCAATAGAAATTAGACACAATAGAAGTAAGATGTGAAGTGACTTTCTTAGGAATTAGAAAAACCGACATTATAAAATTAGGAATTTCTCCTATAACAGCTTTGATTAGAACCTCCTTACCACTTTTAGAAAGTAATTTAGTGTCCCAACCTTCCATTCTATTCATTACCATCTCAGTTAACCATTCAAGAGATTTAACCTTTGATTTTCCCCAAGAAGAGGGGATTCCCAAATATTTTCCAAGGTGTTGTAACTTTTTCATACTTAACTGATCAGAGATTAAATTTCTCATCACTTCAGGTGTATTTTTGCTAAACATCACTCCACTTTTATTCAGATTAAGTTTCTGACCTGTAGGATAAGAATACCAGTTAATAATATTCAAAAAATATCAATATTATATACAGTAGCTTCAAGAAAGAAAAGACTGTCATCAGCAAATAAAATACGTGTTATCATTGGAGCAGCTCTAGAGATATAAATCCCTTGAAGTAGTCCTAAGTCTACATAATAATCCGTAAGATTAGTCAAAGCTTGAGTAACCAAACAAAATAAATAAGGTGAAATGGGATCTCCCTGTCTCAGGCCCTTTTGAGGTTTATCAAGCTCAAATAGCTCACCATTGATTTAAAATTTATAAGTAACAGATGAGATACAGTTAAAAATCCATTCAACCCATTTTGAGTGAAAACCCATAGCTTGTAATAGATCAATCAAAAAATCTCATTCTATATTTTCATAGGCTTTGCTCATGTCAGCTTTAATAGCTAGACTAAACTTGTTTGAAGTCTTCTTGTTATTTAGGTAGTGAGTAACTTCTTGTGCTATAAGAATATTTTCAAAGATAGATCTTCCAGGTATAAAGGCAGTTTGGGTCTCAGACACACACACCCATAAAACCTTGAAGTCTTGTTGACAATATTTTTGAAATTACTTTATATAAGAAGTTTGCACAGCTTATTGGTCTAAAAGAACCAACTAAATCTGGGTTAGCACATTTTGGGATTAGTGCTATAATTGTATCATTTATCTCCTCAAGAGATGTATTATTTTCAATAAAATCTGAGATAAGCTCAACAAGCTCTTCTTTTAACTCGTTCCAGAATTTCTTGAAGAAAAATCCTCCAAACCATCAGGCCCTGGAGATTTATCCCCACCCAATGACCAGCCTGCATTTTTTACTTCTTCAACATCAACTGGTTTTATCAAGGCTACATTCATTTCTGAGGTAACAACTTTTTTAACTTTACTCAAAATCGGATTGTATTGCCTTGGGCCAACTGACTTAAATATATTGTTATAGCAGCTCACAATTTCATTTGAAATTTCAGTTTTATCTGTTAGCCAGGAGCCATTATCATCTTTTAACCTCAAGATTCTGTTTCTAGTTCTCTTGGCTCTAGAAGTAGCATGAATTTTTTTGCTATTTCTATCACCTAATCTCAACCATGTATTCTTTAATCTAAGGTACCAATGTAACTCTTCTTTTTGCCAAAAAAGTTCAAGCTCCTTACTCAACTCTATAAACCTCAACTAGTTAGAATCATAGTAAGGTTCATTAATGATTTTTTCAAGCTGAGCAAGATTATTTGAAATCAAAACACGGTTGTTCAGAATTCTTTCTCTTACCCAACTAGAGATTACTTTCTGAAAAAGGGACATTTTAAATTTGAATTTCACCAGGCCAGTCAAATCAAAATAAACACCTCTTTTCCATATTTCTTTGATAATAGAGCATAACTCCTTATCAAAAATCCAATCTTTTTCAAGTAGAAACCTCTTTTTATGATGCTCTCTGAAAACACCAAAGTTCAAGATAATAGGAGAGTGGTCAGAGCCTGTAGGGGGTAGAACTTTATTCCATGAATTAGGGAATTTATTCAACCACTCTTGATTAACTAAGATTCTATCCAACCTTTGTTTGATTTGCTGCTTTCCATTTCTCTTGTTAGACCAAGAGAAATTACAGCCCTTAGCAGGAAGATCAAACAAGGAGTTAGAGTCTATAAAGTTATTGAAAAGAAGCATATTTTTCTTGTGAACTGAGTTGATATCACCTCCAAGTTTCTCAGATGGAAACCTTATGAGGTTAAAGTCACCAAGAACGCACCACACTTTAGAAACATGATTTAAATCATTTAATTTTTTAAGGAATCCTTCCTTATACTCATCAGTTGTGGGTCCATAAACAAAATTATACTCACATATGCCATAAGAAGGGTCCTCATATGTACATTGAATTAAATTCTTTTCAGAATTTATAAGATTGATATTTTCTGCCTCTTTAACAAAAATGGCTAACCCACCTGATAATCCTTCACGATTCATTTGTGCTACAAGAGTTAAATTGATCTTAGGACTTAAGGATAATAAATAGTCAAATTTGCGCTTTGTATCAGATAAGAAGAGTACCTTAATGTGATGAGTCTTGATCATGTCAATCAAGCTCAATTCTGTCAAGGCTGTGCCAATGCATTGACAATTCCAGGCTTGAATCATTGGAAACCTTGGGGTTGATTTGGGTCAACCTCGCAAACCACTTCAGCTTCCATGCCTTCAAGGAAACCTTCATCATACCATTTCTCTATACCATCATCAATAATCTCTTTATCCATCTCAAGTGGCTCTGCCATCTCATCATCAACTCCAAGAGTAGAGTCAACGAGAGTTGCTGAGACTTGAGATGCAAGTTCATACTCAAGAGGAAGACCTAAATCTTCCCTCACTTGCTTTGTTCTGTTCTTGTTTCTTTCTATTGAACCAAAGGTAATGTTCTTAACCGAATTCTGAGCAATAGAGGGATCAATTAGGGTTGTCCTCAGGAGGAGAGCTAATAAGAAGATTCCCTTGAGGCCCACATAAGCTTTGGACTTCATTATCTGAGATGGGCCTGATTTGACTCTTACTAGATACACCAGGAATAGTAGTATGGCCCAAAAGAACTAATGGAGTTAATAGAGAGTCTTGAACCAAGTTAGCCTTAGCTACAATAGTGGGCTTAGTACCCACTTTAATCTCTCCTTCTTCAATATTTACAGCCTTTATTTTGTGCTTAGATTTAAAAGGCCTCTTCACTTTAGTAGCCTTAAAATCCATCTCTGCTTTAAAAACAAATTCATTAGATTTTTTCTCATGATCATTGAACTTAATCCAATTACCAAGCCTCAGGGCAAGCTTGTTATTATTATCACAATGTTTCTCTTCATGGGACACTATACCACATCTAAAGCAAAAATCAAACAACTTTTCGAATTTGAATGCAATCCACACTGATTGGTCTTTTGCAATTTTAAAATTAAATTCAGCAGATAATGGTTTGAGAATAGAGAAGTCAACTCCCGCTCTAATAGTAGAATTATCCTTAAACTTGAGGGGATCAGGTAGTTCAATTTCCTTCACTTCACCCAATCTTGAGGCAATTTTCATGACATTAGCTTCTTTGATAAACAAAGGGGGAATACCTTGAATACGAATCCAAAAAGAAGTAAAATCCAAAAGAGATGGATTTTTAATGGTCTCATCATATTTCTGAACCAAGACATGGAACCCAAACACATGATATGGTCTATTTAGCGAAACAATATCTAAATGTGCCTTATCATCAAATTGAACAGTACACATATTAAAGCCTCTCTTTTCAATCGAAATCATGCCTTTAATGCCCCAATACTGTATAATGATTTTCTTAAGATAGCTCATATTAATGGTACCTGAAGCTAAAATGCGTAGGATGAGTTTAGGTTCCTCATAAATTGAATAGACAACATCCTTATCAGGAGAAAAACATAAGTCCTCCTCTGACTCATCCTTCTTCTCTCCATTAAATGCCATTAATGGATAATGACTAGAAAAACAAAGTAATAGTGATCTCAAAGATACACTTAATCGAGATTCGAAGATAACGAAAGCCAGCGAGCGAGAAGAAAAGGACACTAAATTTCATAGATCTAAGAGGAGATCTATAAGAAGAAACAAGTGTTGAAAGGAAACAAAGCAACGAAGGAAGGAGGGTCGAGGTGGTGGGTGGAGGTGAGAAGAGACGGATTTAAGGTTTATTGACGGTGGAGATGGAGAGGAAGAGTTTATCGGGAGTCGGGCCAAAGAACATTTTTTGTTTACAAGGACCTGTTTTTAATAGATATGAGATCTATGACTTTGCTTCTTGTGGTATTGGGAAACTTTTTAAAATCGCTTCCGCTTCTACTATTTATTTATTATTGTTTGAAAAAAAATGTTGTACCTTTATCTTTTCTATTCTGGTGGTAAATAAATTATCTTAGATGTCCATTATATCTTGTATATCAAACATATGGAAGAACCAGGGCCGGTCCTGGTAATTTGGTGGCCCTGGGCGAAATTTAAAATTGGGCCCTCAGACGACTAATTTAGAAAAAGTTTTAAAGTGCAAATTTTTTCAAAAAAATCGACACTTCTAATTTATTTAATACATATTCCATAATAAATTTTTGATTTGAGCAAAATGACTATATATCTTTTCATTTATTACGTGAATAACATTCAAATATAAAAAAAAAATCTTAGTATATGACAAATTCATAGTGCACCTCGGGGGCAATGTTGATCGTAACTCTCATACCCTTTATTTTTATTAGAGTCCGATCCAGGATTTCCAAGGCACCGCCCCAGAAAAAAATTAGGCTAATATCTAGATCATATGGGTTTGAGGAGGGCGAAACTCTATTTTTTGTATGTTTTTTGCTAAAAATTTCAGGTAAAATTTGTATTGCGTCCCAAGACTGGGGTGGCAGGCGCCAGCACCCCCTAGATCTGCCACTGCTCCTAATCCAATCAAGATATGACCCTTATAATAGTTAAATAAAAATTAAACTTAAAATAATAATAATAATCACAATATGATAACCTTTTCTCGGTGAACAATGAAAATATAAGCTTAAAATGATATGAATTGCATCTGTTTAGGCAGATTCTAATGCAGTTAGCATATATAATGAAATATAAAATATATTAACTAATATTAAAATAAAACTTATATAACAGATACACAAATGTAATATTTTTTAACTAATAATTCTTATTCTATTGAGATATTTTTGATTCATACATATTGTAATTAATATAATTAAACAATAAAAATATTTTATTTCTTTAAATGGCAAAAAGAATAAGAGCAGCTAAATTTTTAAATGGCAAATAAAAATTTAAATTTTGAGTAAAATTATTTTTTACATATTTAGATTAAAATATATATAAAAAATGATTTAAAAATATTATATAATTTTTTTATAAAATCATACACAAAAATATTAGATTAAAATGTAACTTTTTAAACAAAACATAAAGCTAAAAAAATTTGTAAAATAAATAGATTAAATTGTTATTTTTAAATTGCAAACAAATAAATGACTAATTAATTTAAAATTTAAAATTAATATTGCTCTTTTAAAATAGTAATAGCTTGTTAGGGGGATTCAAAACTAGGTCACACACAAGGAAATATGACAACTTACCAGTGAGGCTGGTACCAAACTTTGCTTTAAGACATAATTTATTCGTAAATATAGAAACAACTTACATACACATATATATAAATATAACAAATTTGGGCCCCCTTTTTAGCTTGGGCCCTGGGCGGTCGCCCGGTCCGCCCATACCCTGGGCCGGGCCTGGGAAGAACTAGCTATTTTCTAACTTGTTGCTAGAATAACAATTTTAATTATGGCTTGACAGATATATACCTCAAAATAAAAACACACAATGTGATGTAAGATTATATTGTCGGACTCATTTGGATAAACACTAGTATTCGGAAATTTAGTATTTCACCAACTTTGGCAACTGCCAACTGCCAAAGCTAACATCATTTATACTCCTAAAAATCCAAGAAGAAAAATAGTATCCATAATTTTTTTTTTTTGGTCGACGAATAGTATCCATAATAAATATGTGTATGTAAAGCTAACATCTTATGGAACGTTAAAGCTAGAGAGTTGAAAAATTAAATCCTATAGCACATTCTATTCTGCCAATATTTATTATTTGAAAACATAATGATTTAAATATATTTTTAGACTATATTTTTTAAAAATACTATTTTTAAGTTATATGTATTTAATAATATTATTTTATGAGATATTTTATATATTTTAGTAATGTTGGGTATCACTGGAAAATATATCATCTAAACATCACCCATGACAAGGCCGGTCCTGGGGAGAGGCCAAGGAGGCCATGTCTTTGGGCCCCTCCCCAACTCATATAATTTTAGGGCACCTCTGAAGCATAATTTTTTTTTATTAAAAAGGTCCAGTTTTACTTATAGCTTTGGATTCTTTCCTAACTCATATAATTTTAGGCCTCTTTCTGAAGCATAAATCTTTTTAATTACAAAGGCTCAGTTTTAGCCCACCTGAAATAAAAATATTAGATTATATTTTTAGTTACAAAAAAATTTAATTAAGTTAACTTTTTTTTAATTTTTAATATTACTTGTTAACTTAAAAGAGACCTAGATATTTTTTTCCTTTAAAATATATTTGATTATTTTTTTATTATATTTTATATAACTTGTAATTTTTTTGGGGCCCATTTTTTAAAGTTTGCGTTAGGCTCCCGAAATGTCAGGACCGGCTCTGACCCATGATATGACAGGTTGTTGGTCCAATCATGGAGGAGGGAGAAAAAAGAAAATTTAGAAAAAGAAAATCCATAATTAAACCATATAACCGTCCATCATAGATGATTATAGAAGATGCATTTTTAGATAATACCTAGCACTATTTTTTTAAATTTCTAAATTATATCTAAAATTAAAGTATCTTACAAAATTTATGAAATAATATAATAATAAAACTTAAATAATATAAAAATAAAACTTTTAAGTTGCTACTTCTAATTAATGTGATTCAGCTATGTATTTAAATCATAGGTAAAGATTTAAAAATTTAATTTGTTTTAAATCCTAAATCCTAGTTAAAGGACTTTGCTAACGCCTTGGTTGTGAAGGCACTAGAATGATAGTAATATAAGTGTTTTTTACATTTTTAAACCAAAAAATAGATAGAAATTACACTTATACTCTGATTTGGAAAAGCATTGCAAAATAGACCAAATCGAAAACCAAGTTCTCAGTTTTTAAATAAATCCCAAAATACAGAGATCTCTGTTTTATTATTCATACAAAAAATAAATTAATCATTTGTAAACTCTACATAGTATGATTTCAGTTTTAAAACACAGAAGAAAAATTGATAATCTACGTTAAGACGACCAATTGTACAATTTTTTAATCTGGAAAAATTGTTTTGGAAAGTTTCTCAATAGGAGTATTGCATAGTTGTGTATTTCATAAATGCACAACTAGTCCCTTTTGTGTAAATTGCAAAACTTTCCTGTGTGTTTCAAAATTGAATTATACTATAAACAAAAGTTACATTTTTGCCACTCGGCAGGAATTTGAGTTTTTTTTTTTTTTTGGAATGGCAGGAATGGGGATTTATAAATAAATGCCCCATGACTATAGACTTAGGGCTCGTTTGGAAGTACTTATTCTAGAGTAAAAAACGTTTTTAGAATAAAACTTAAAATTTAAAAAAATATTTAAAATAATTTTGAAATCTAAAATTATTTTAAGTATGCTTTTCAGGATCAAAAGAACTCTTAAAATGCTAAAATTATTTTTAAGGCTTTTCCAAAAAAGAACTTCCAAACGAGCACTTAATAAACAAAGGCCCAGTCTTAACTAAACCCCTAACTATCCATCAGAGCACAATTAAAAAGGAAAAAAGGCCAAAATACCACCCCCTCCCTTATACACACTATGAAACGATTAAAACCAAAACAAAATGTTCATTAGGGATTTGAAACCTACTCTCCCCATTCGCTCTGTGGTCTGCTCTCTCCAGTGAACAAGAAAATCCGCCGCCTCTTCCTATACCTTCTTCACCACCACCAAGCAAATCCGCCCTCTTCCCCTTCCTTGTTGTCACTCCTCCACTGTGTCTCTTTCTGAAGCAAATCTTCCACTCTTCTGCACAAAACAATCTCAATCAAAACCCTCTGTTCGTGGGCCTTCCTCCACCACCAAGCAAGCGTCGTTGCTATGGATCTTCCATACTATATCGATGCCGCCGTTCGTGGACCAACCTCCCGCACCTTCTCCCCCTCCTTTCGCTGCCGGCTCCATGGAAGCCACCTTCTGCAAAAGAAAACCGACGCGAACCAGTTCTGCTCTCCTACACACTAACAGATTTGCTCGTCCTGGAGAAGAAGACCTTCGCTGCTGCCATCATCTTTCTGCCTTGGACTGCTGCAAAAAAACTCGTCGCTTTACCACCACGAACAGAACTGATGTAAACAAACTCGCCGCTCCTCTGCAACATCACCATCATCACCTTCGTTTTCCTTTATTTTGTTTTCAGATCTATTTTTTTTCAATCAACGGGGGTGCAAGGGTACAGACCCTTTTGGGCTCAGGTCGTGGCTGAGTCCAACCCATTACTGCGCTACGTTTCTCCACCAGTGAAGTCCTCCAGATCTCCCCCTTCTGGAAAGTTATTTGTTTTTGTTCTTTTTGCAGCTGCCATGAAGGCCTTTATTATTTTATTTTACATAAACCCTAACCCGGTTTGTTGATTTGCAGGTACAAGAGTGGTGTAGAAAACAGGCCCAAGGGTCCAGCCCTTAGAGTCCAGATAACCTTTCACACCATTCAACATTTTCTTTCCTTTTTTTTGTTTTTCTAGACTTTATTTTAGTTTTCTGTGTAATTGTTTTTCAACTTGGTGAAGGAATTCCTTTTTTTCTCCTATGCGAGTGTGAAGTGTTTCATTTGCTTGGACACAGCCCATTGGGCCTAGGGTACAACCCCTAAGTTACAATATTGGACACTTTGAACATGGACAAGGACAAAACCTGGGGCTTGGGTACAACCCTTAGGGTACACAAACTTCATTGGACATGGACATGGGCAAAAATTGAGGCTTGGGTATATCCCCTAGGGTATTTGGACTATCATATGGACAAAATATGGTTAGAACATGGACAAACACTAAATGCAAGTATATAAAAAATCATTTCACACACCTTAAAAAACTTAAAACCCAAACATAGGTCTGTACCCACGGGTACATATTTATCAGATTAATGAAACGAAAAAAAGAATTAAAAAACGAATTACTGAAAAGAAAAAAAATTTAAAAGGGCAAAGATAGCAAAAATGCAACAAAAAATTAAAACTAGGCCTTATTTAGTAGGTTTTCTTAACTAGGCCTTAAAAAATAAGTTATGTGGGACTTTGGCTCTAATTTGTATATTCCTTGGCAGGAATTTAAGTTAATAAGGTAACTTGTACAGTTGGTGCTCCGTCTTACCAAACATACAACATAGCAGATATAACTATCTTATTCCAAAAAGTTGTAATATTATCTCAATAGGAATCGATAAAAATGGCATAACGAGCGCATTAAGATAAATTGCATAATTGGTCTTTGATAGAGTATAAAAAATTACACCATCAACACATTCGACCTAAAATTCTAGTCTGAAGCCTCAAAAACAACGATAAAGAAGAAGATGTGTCTTAAAAAGAGGATGAAAAATCTAAGTAAATAAATAAATGGTGAATAATGGTAACAATCACATGCCTTACTTTAGATCACCGCTGAATAGCTCTATCTTTATTTGTCTGAGGCTTTGCCTCATTCGTCGAGTCGTTCCTGAAACTAAACATTATGTCATGGCCAAAAGGAGGTGTGCTCACAATGTCACTCTGACGATCAACATAAGCATTTTTGTTATCAGGGATTACTTTACCCGATAGAGTTATGGAGACTTAAATCAACTATAATAACCACAACCATTTTAGAAAAAGAGAATTTATGGGGGTATGTAGAGTGTACTAAATTATGTGGTGGAGAGAAGTATTTATATATGTCAAAGGAGCGCGTGGAGCGCTACCAGGGTGAATAGTATTGGTCGGGGATGAGTGTGTACGATAAGTCGATGGGGGAAGTCTGAGTTGCCGAATGAAATCTTTATTCAACACTGAGAATTTTCCCTCTAATGACTCGAGATATCTGCCTCAAGAAGACATACCACATCCTCTTCACAGTGTTTTGTTTTTTAGTTTGGACCTTTTAGGCCTTTTCGGGTTCACTAGGTTTTGGTGTCATATTTTTTATTATTAGTCCCCTTTATATAAATTTCCCAACATTCTTCCGTGTTTCAAAATTGTAACTTAACTATTCACAAAAATTGATACCGCCCCAGTATGGATATGAATGATTTTACAAATGTTAAATTAGGTAAAACTGACTTATGTTTTAACCATTTAATTGAAATGCTAATTATTTAATTAAACATCGCTACAAGAAAAGTATCCTTTTGATGAAGATATTTTTGTCTCTTGATAACTATTTCTAGCGTCATCAAAGATAATTGTGACGCTTCAACCATTGTCATTTGAGCGTCATCTATGAAACCGTAATAGTTTGTCTATCATGATATTAAACATAATCGTCATTTTTTTAAAATAATTTTCTTAACTGTTAAAATATTGTCATCTTAATGTTATATTATTGACGTCTAACATTAGCGACAATAATAACAAATGTGTAACAATGACAATTTTTCAGGTGTCATTCTATTTTTATATTATTGACGTATTAGACTAGTGTCGGTATAAGATAATATGTAACAATGACGATTTTGAACAATCTTGAATTTGTTATATTAGCATCACTTTTATTTCACAATTTTACACTCATAAAACTTATAGAATCACAACACAATATTAACAAAAAAAATTGAATTTGTGTAACACATATATAACAAATTCATATATTAAATATGAAATGAATTAGATTTTAAAAATGATAGCATAAAACACAACAATGCTAACTCTTACAACATCAATAATACGAATGTTGCTTATAGAACATTGTTTAATAAGGTAAAATTCTAATGCTGGAATAGGAATAGAAAATCATCAAACGTAGAAGAATATCATGGAATACTAGAATGCTTGTAGAGCTATCTAACTTGATGGATTCATTTGAAGGGTTAAAACAGCGTATTTTATTACATTCTCGGGTTTATTTGATTTCTTCTATAAGTTTTTTTTTGGTACATGGGTGATATGTGATTGCTTGTGGGCACACCACGACTAATCCCACAGGGATATACACGCCTCCCCATGTATATTCTCAAGTAAATTAGAACTAGGTTACCCATGTTCAGGGAGGGGTTCGAGCCTTGCACCTCTTACTTTACACCCGTTGGGGAGGGTATTCGAACTCTAAACCTCCCCTTTAAGTGCTGAAGAAATAGCAAGATTCTGGCCAGTTGAGCTAACTGAACTGGTTTTCTTTTATGAGTTATTTCTGAAACTTTTAACTCCACTTGCGCTTTCCCAAGTTAATATTTTGAATGAGCAGCTCAAATCGCATTTCTTCTGATTCAGCAATTCATATCGAGCCTTGGAGATCGATGGTCAACAAGTACTCATACTCGTATCCTTACCTTAGAATTCTTATTAGTTGAGAAATCAGAACTTGAAATGGGATTGGGTTACACAATGACTAACATTGTATGTTGTACCAATATAAGATAACTGTAACATTCATACAACTGGAAAACTCAAGTCATTAAAGTATGATTATAGAAAACACTAGTCATACGAATGAAAAAAGTTGCAAGAGGAATGTTGCACTTACTTGTAAACTTGCCACTCATGAGGTTGCTCATAATTACATCATTTACTATTCGGATGCTCAATTTGAATGCCACCAGAGATGCTCAATACATAATTACTATAAAGTTCTGAAGAATGTACTTTTGGAATTCAAATTAAGAAAAAAATTAAATACCTTTAAAGATGAATATGATCCTAACAAATATAATATTACACGGCCGAACCATTGTTTAGATATGTGTGTTTTGCAATTGAAAAGTACTTTTTATCAAGCGGACAAAAATAAATGAAATGTAAAAAAAATACCGAGAAGATTTTCAACATTTTGAGCACACAATTGTACTTGAATATAGAATTTTAAAAGATCGGATCCATCAAATTGGCTTTGTACTCTCCTGCAACAAATTCATATATAACACTGACCTCCATGTAATAGAACTAATTATGAGAAAGATTTATTATGGATACTACTCACTTGAGAGGCCACAAGAATTGGCATAAGAATTGACTAAAACTTCACTTTTCCACCACGTTTATTCTAAAAATTCACCAAACACGCAAATTAAAATAAGTATATATATATAATAAATCAACTGAATAACTAATTGAAACACACAAAAAATGATGATATTAGACCATCTCTAACAGTTGCCCAAACGATTATTTACAGCAAAACAATTCAAAAAATGCAGTATAAGACTAAATTGCTCACTCTAACAGTCACGACAAATCAATAAGACCTACAAAACTCACATGACACACCCTCCCCATATACGCTATTCTCAGCGCATCACTTCTCATACGGTAAAAGACTTCCAACAGTCATAAAATGGCCACTGTAGGATGTGTATTTAAAAAATATGAGAAAATTCCATTTTAGGTCATTATCCATGGTCTAAAAAGGTCATTATCTATGGCCTAAAAACATTTTTAGGCCAAACGTTTCAAAAGTCACATTTTTAGGCCAAACGTATTTAAAACACCCATTTTTAGGCATTTCACTAATTTCATGACATATTTCATTGATTTTAAGGACAATTTAGGCATTTCAAATGAATTATATATTTATTTGGGTGCATCACAAACTAGGAACTCTATCTAAAGTGTCCAAATTGTCCTTAAAATCTATGAAATATCTCACAAAATTAGTGAAATGGCCTAAAAATTGACGTTTTGAATACATTTGACCTAAAAATGTGACATTCAAAACGTTTGGCCTAAAAATATTTTTAGGCCATAGGTAATGGCCTAAAAATGGAATTTTCTCAAAAAATATACTTAAATCTGATAATTTTGAAAATTTGTAAAAGTGATGAGATTAGGTTAATAATTATATAATTTTTTGGAGTTTCAATGATAGAAGTTAATTTTGTACGTTAATCTAGATTCTTCAATTATTGATGGCGTAGCCAAGCCGGTTTGATGATGGTTGAGAATGGTCCCCAAGTGGCGACGGTTTTCTTGTTGGTGGGAAGGAGAGTGTAAAGAGATTTCATTTTTGTTTTTTCTACTAATACGAGTGTGAAGAGACGAGGTTTAGGTTTTATGTTTCATTGTTTTTCAATGTTTACTTTTTCTTTTTATTTTTTGTTATGAAATTTTTCAACAGTCGTATATTATTTTTAATCTTAAACATAATAATTTTATTTTGTACGATTTGATTTAATAAAAAGTGTAATATTATATTTTTTGATAAAATTCACTTTTCGTATTTTTTAAATAAGCTATAAATAATTATATTTATATTATTAAATATATTATATTTATATATACATATATATTATTTTAATTATTTAATTTAATAAGTCAAACAATAATAGTATTTCGGAAAATGAGTAGTCATCAGACCATGAGTTTGGTGATGCAAGATGAGCACAAAAATAATTTTATGTTATGTGCTGACGATAGTACAACGGGCGGGACAAGCTGACCTCACTTGGCGTGATAATACGAGACAACCCACGACATGGAAAAAATATTACCCGGGGTTCTTCTCACCCATTAAGCGAGTCAGGTTAAGACGAGACGGTCTAAAGGACGAGTGATCAGGTTTATGCTGATATAATTGTTTATATTATATATTTTTTTTAAAAAGAATAAATAATTATTAGAAAAATAAAAATGTTAAGAATATACATATATATATATATATATATATATATATTAGTGTGGGTGATGATTATATATATTCGTCTCATATGATATTTTTTTAATGGCAGCTTATTAAGAACTGTCGAGAAAATAGTTTTTTGTTGATGACTTTTTAAAATCGTTAAGAAATCGATTTAAATATTGACGACTCAAATAAGCGTCATAAAAAAATAGAGGCCAATTTTTATTAAATGACGATGGGAACAATTTCACTAAAAAATCGTCATTGTATGGGTATTTTCTTGTAATGCAGAGAGTTCAATGCTTGATTATCTATAAGAATCATAAAACGTACCTGAAAATGAGAAAATATTTGTAGATTATTTATTTACTGGAAATATATAGAATCGTGAGACGATTCATCTGAACGATATATTTATTTTCAATATAGTGCTTAAAATAAATAATGAAGAACCTGAACCATATAGTGTGGGAGAATGTTGATAGAGAAAGAAGTGGACAAAACGGGAACAAAGCAAAGCGAGTATAGTTAAACTCGTTAGATAAGCGCCAAATTGGTTTTCATACGAAAGAGATATTAAAGCAATAAAATTACAAGATATAAAGCCCGACTTGTAGCTCAAGGTTTCTTTTTTAAAGTCCTGACATTGATTATGAGTAGACATATTCCCCTGTAAAGAACACAATTACCTTTTTAATTTTTGTTAAAGTTCACAAAAAATTAGAAATGCGCCTTATGGATGTAGTTATGGCATATCTATATGGATCGCTTGAAAATGATACATACACGAGAATTTCCATAGGTGTTCATTTGCCTGAAGAAAATAAAGTAAACCTCGTCAAAAGTATGGGATTAAACTAAAATGATCCTTATACTGATTAAAACAATTTGGATGTATGTATTATAATCGTTTGAGTGGATACTTATAACACGTGGAATTTGTAAGTCCAAAATATCCATGTATTTTCATAAAGAAAACTAAAAAAGGTTTTGCAATCGTTCTGGTATATGTAGACGATCTTAATCTTATTGTAACTCCTTAAGGGCTCGATAAGACTACTTTCTACTTAAGAAATGAAATTGAAATGAAATATTTACGGAGAATTAGATTTTGTCTTGGCCTTCGAATAGTGCATATACCAGAAGGACTTTTCTATATAAATCAACATATCCTAAGAAAATCCTGAAGCAATTTTATATGGATAAATTCCCTCCAATATCAACCCCAATGGTGTTAAGATCGCTCGGTAGAAGAATAGATCCTTCCTGGCCTCGAGGAGACAGAGAAGGGTTGCTTGGTTTGAAAGTACTATATTTGAGTGTTATTGGTGCACTAATGTATCTTGCTAAAAGTACAAAACTGTATTTTATTCTTTGATTAACTTATTATCTAGGTATAGCACAACCCCCATACGCAAACATTAGCAAGGAATTAAGCATTTCACGGGATATCTTCATGGAACAACCACTTAGGCTATACTGTTTCAAAAATCTTTCACCATCACTAGTCCGATATGTTAATTCTGGTTATCTGTTAGATCCTCATAAAGAAAGGTCACAGACATGTACATAATTACCTATGGGGAAATTGCTAATCCCTCCGTTTCATAATGTTTGTTCACTTACTAAAGATATAGTTTCAAAATGTTAGTCCACTTAAAATATCAAGACACTTTTTCCCACCTTTTTCTACGTTTACCCCCATTAAAAAATTAAAATTTATATTTCCAATACACATTTAAGATATCAAGACACTTTATGAAGGGTACTTTTGTAATAGGGAGTGTAATAATTGTATTTCTTAATTTGTGTGAAAAGTAAAGTGGACAAACATTTTGAATCGGAGGGAGTATATCCTAGAGTTTTATCAAGTAAACCATGACAGCTACCTCCTCAAATCACGTTGAGATTCTTGCTCATCATGAACCTAGTAGAGAATGTGTTTGGTTACAATCTTTCATGCAACATAGTCAAGAATCATATGGATTTTCCAACATAGAAATAATCCAATCACATTGTCTGAAGATAATGCAACATGTATCACGCAAATTAGAAGTGGATATATTAAAAGAAACAAACTAAACATATATCAACAAAATTCTTTACACTCGCGAACTTCAAGAAAATAGCGTCATTGATATTCAGCAAATAAGTTTAACTGAAAATCTAATAGACTTGTTCATTAAAGCGTTACCAACGACGACATTCAGTCGACATGTCATCAAATGTGGAATGCGTTAGCGGAAAGACTTGATGTCAAAATGAGGGGGAGAAGGTATTTGCGTGAAATACTATTTTTTCTTTACCATGATTTTTTTCCACTAGGTTTTTCCTTGGTAAGGTTTTCACGATACAAACCAAATATGATGTAACTCTCACTTTAAATTTTTGGTGATATCCAAAGGAGAGTGTTATAAGATATTAATAATAAATGTATATACACCAATGACGTTATCGATAAAATCACTACATGTAAAAACGACTTACAACAATTTATGATGAACCAAAATCTGATACATGGATTTGCGCAACTACTTAAGTCTCACGACATCTTAAAGTAGTATTTACGCAACTATTTATGTTTTTCTATATATATTGATATTTATAATTTTTTATAACCGATTAAAATTTTTATAAAATAATAATTCAAAATTATATATTTTTTATATTTTGAGTTATATCTGTTAATTTTGCAACCTAGATCACATAGTTGGCCTTGATCCAAAGCTACTTTGAACCTTAAAGTTTTAAAGGTTAGATTATTTATAACTTTTAGCATTATTATTTCACGTTTTAAACCAACTCAAAATTACTTTTTCATTTATTCTTGTTATCCTAATTAGGGGTTCTATGAATACTACTCTATCTATGTCTCATAGATCTTCCTAGCAACTAGCAAGTGAGCAGATCGATAAAATTTAACACGCTGCACCTTCTTTTTTTTTTCTTTTTTTGTGAAATACACGCTGCGCCCTTACTCCAACATTTACTCTTTCAATTTATGGATGGGCATCAAGATCTCCCAAATGCCACTTGACGAAAGTTATTACTTTATCGAAATCACAACCACCAACCGAGCAACTAATTATTGGGGGATGGTGATTTACAAATTCGGAAAAAAAAAAAAACGCACGCTGCCGGGTCCAACTTCACTGACCAAAGTACTGTTTTACACGTTTATTCTGTAGCACAATATAAGTATATATCCCAGTAAAGGTTTTTGCCATTTGCTAGAAAAGGAATTTTTATTTTTATTTTTGAATAGTAGTATAGAGATTCGCCCGAAGAAAATGGGAGGTTTTAATCGTCCAAAAAAAAAAAGGAGGTTTATACACTTTGTAAGAATTTAGTAAAAAAATTTCTTATTAGTCACAGGACCACAAATGTATAAAAAAAAACATTATATTTATACGCTAAATTAATAAATAATATTTTATATGGATTACTAAATAAAGAATGAAAAGTATATGCCTATTTAAATCATGATTAGGAAAGTTTATACCAAAAAATTGACATGTTATTATTTATTTTTAGTTAAATTATTCAATTTTTCATTTAAATCAAAAATCTATTACTATTGTACTTTCTTACCTTTTATTATTATTAATTAAAAATAAAGGTATTTGCTAAAAGAATACTAATAAAATTGCCTAACTGTTAAATTAAGGCTTTAATAATTTATTTTCTAAAAAAATATCTAATAAAATAAGGGGGAATTATAAACAAAGGCCCCATGACTTTTGGGTTAATAAAATAAGGCTCAAACTCCATCAAGCCTTTAACTACTCTTTCCAATCCAACTAAAACTCAATAAAAGACCTAAAACCCCTTCCTTCCCTCTTATATTCACAGTAAACAAAATATACCAAAACAAAATACCTATTAGGGTTTCTAAACCCATCCCTACCCTTCTTACTACTCTCAACCCCTCTTTCTCACTGGTCCGCCCCCATCCCAGAAAACCGCCACCCCACCACCCTCTTCCCCTTCCCACCGATCCACCATGGCCGCCCCCTTCCCTCTTCACCTTCACACCGCCCCACCTTCTCCACCACCACCAAGCTGAAAACTGTCTCCATCAGATCTGTTGCATAGGTTTGGTGGGATGGGTTTGTTTGGTGAAGACTCTTCTGTCGAGATCTCACTCTAGCAGTTGAAGACCGCCGCCCCCTGTAGCAGTGGAAGACCTCCGCCTCTCCATCGCACCAAGCCGCGCTCCTTTGTTCCTTCGTTCACGCCTTCTCCCCCTACGTTTGTTGCCAAAAAACCAGATCTGCTCTCCTCCACCATCTCACCTTCGCTCCATCTCCTGGATAAGAAGCCCACCACCACCATCGAAGCCCTGCTCAATAGCAAATCTGCGCCACCACCGCGAACTATACATAAGACAGTTCCAAATTTAACGGCGGATCCCTGCTGACGCACCAGAAAATGCTTTTGCTGTGACGCACCATAAAACGCCGATGTGAGGTCGCACCCATCGTCGTCGAGATCCATTTCACCGCTGTCTCACCGCCGCGCTTGTCCTCCGATCCATTTTGCAGTTGTGAGGTCCAGCCCCATCAGGGTCCAGCAAGTCTGGTTTCATTTTCTTTTTTTGTTAGGTCCAATGTTAGTTAAGGTCCATTAACAAAAAAAAAACCTTTTGTTAAAGTCCAACCACTTTTTTAATAACTCGGTTCCTATTCTGTTTTTTTAAGACAATGTTAAATTAAAAGTTGGTTCCTTTTCTTTTCTCTTTTGTTAGGGTCCAGTCCATTTTTTGTTAGGGTCCAGTTTTTTCTTTTTTTATGGTTCAGTCCCCATGGTCCAGCCCCTAGGGTCCATCAATTATAAGCTTGTTATCAGATTCTAAAAAATAAAGTAAAAATTGGGATGAGATTAAATGCATTGTGATTTTTTATTTTGACAATATTAACTCACACTAATCTAAAAGGAACCTAAATAAAACCTTTTAATCCTATTTTTTGTTGCTTCTTGTTCCTATGCAATTGTGAAATTGATTTTGTATGGTATATCCTTTTGGGTACCTCTATTAAACATTGACATGGATAAACCTCGATAAGAATCGTATTCCTAGACTCGGACATGGACAAAAAAATCATAGGTATGTAACTCCGTGTAAAATAGGTGCGTACCCAAACAAAAAATGTAGCTACGGACCTCATAAAAAATGTATGTACGTACCTCCGTGAACATACCGAAAATGTATATCGGTGAGTTAAAAAAATAAAAAATCAGAAATTAAATTAATAAAAAAAATTAAAAAAAAAACTTAATAAAAAAATTGAAAAGGGTATAAAAGTAACGAATCTAACTAGAAACTTGACTTAGGCTTTAAATAAGACTTTTTTGTGGTTGGGCTTTAAATAAAACTTTTGGAGTTAGTTAGGCTCCAATTTGTGTATTCCTCGTAAAATAATTATTTATAGAAAACATCTCTTTTATATTTTTTATACATTTACTACCCTTATTATTAAATATATTATTTTTAATACAATATTTATTTTTAAATATGAAACAAATAATAGAGTACTTCTACCACCATCACCACCACCACCACCACCACCACCACCACTACCATATATTTAACCATCATTACAGCTACCACAACCAGAACTACCACCATCTCAACCACCCCCACCACCTACTACTAATTCCATTACACACGCGGGTGACTGTGATTTTTTTTTTAAAATCATTATAACTTATTCTAAAAGAATCAGAAAATTAAAATATTTGCATTTTTGGATAAAGCAAATTAATATTTACGTCTATGATTATTTTAATTTTTTTTAATATTTTTTCGCAGATACGGAATTCACTGTTCAAAACATGAAATTCATTAATCGAAACACTGGATTTTCTTTTCGCAAACCTGAAATTCACTGCGAAAAAAATTGAAAAGGTTAAAAAAAATATTTAAGAAAATTTAAAAGAAATCATAGACGTAAATATTAATTTGTTTTATGTAAAAATGCAAATTTTTATTTTTCTGATTTTTTTAAGAATTAGCTATGACGATTTTAAAAAATTCCACTGACGCGCGGATGTGTAATGAAATTAGTAGTAGGTAAAGTTGGTGGTGGTAGGATGATGGTGGTGTTGGGGGGGGGGGGGGGGGGTGGAAGGTTTTAATCGCAAATGTGATAGATCCATCTTAGTTTTACAATAAAAATGCGACAAATCCCATCTCAGTATTAAATGGGTTCTTTTTTGTTTTAGTGTTTAATAATGTTGATAACTCGTACAATTTGATTTTAAATGTTATATAATTAACTAGAAACAATAATTTTCTTTATTTCAATTAATTATTGCTTCTCAAGTCATCAATATTCAAAGTAAATAAGTTATTTCTTATATAAACGTAAATTGTAGGGAATGGATCAGAAGAATAAGCAGTTAAAACCTTAGGTTTTGAAGGCTCTGCAAACAAAATCAGAGTAAGAATAGTAAAACTGGACGGAACAATCCTATCAATCCCTCGACATACATACATAACCCCATGAGGTCAAGACTTTTTATCTCGCGAAACAGCACATTATCATCTCCAACACATTATACCTTTAATTAGTTTTACAATAGAGATGGGACAAATCACATCTTCATTATACAATAGAGATGGGACAAATCCTATCTCAGTAATGGAGATGAGACAAATTCATCTCAATCTTAAAATTAGAGATGAGACAAAATTTTATTTAAAAAAATCAAAAAATAAAAATAAAAAAAACTTGAAAAAATTCAAAAAACTTCATAGACGTAAATATTAATTTGTATCATCTAAAAATGCAATTTATTTTTTATTTTTCTATAGTTATGACGATTTTTTTTTAAAAAAAAATCCCGGATGTGCGCGTGCGATGAAATTAGTAGTAGGTGGATTTTCACATCTATGATAATGTTTGATTTAAATGAAAAATAAATATATGGTCAAAGACAACAACTATAATAAGAGAATATTTTCATCTTAATTATTATGTAATCTAAATGGGAAGTTAATTTGTTATTTTGATTTAAGAGGACATTGACCCAAGAATTAATTAGATTTTTTTAAAGATAATGTTTTGATAAATTAAACTTTAATATGAAATTTTTAAAAAATATATCAATAATTATCATGATCGGAATTAGTAAAGAATAAAACAATCTAATGACTTGAATTACAACTTTATTAAATATAAGCATACTTTTGTAAATTGTTTACACAAAATTTGAAAAAGGAAATAGATATGAGTATACCAGAATAGATAGACAATTGCGGAAAAGTAAAGACCACAATCACTTATCGTGGTTCAGACAATAATGATCTATATCCACGTTAAGCTCCGATGAAAGTAGACCATTCTTAGAAACTTCAGATTACAGACTACAATACTGCTTTTAAACCAACCAATCCTCTCAACCTAAAGATTTCACAAAGCTAACCATAAATCTCACTAGCCTATCAACTACGTTGTAAGCTATCTAGAATGAATCAAGGAGATTCTTACGATTACTAGATTTACTTGCTATTTCAGCTAATCTTACAACCCAGTGTGAATACTAAAAAAGGTGGAGGTTTCAAACTGTTAAGGTATCAAGAGAGAGAAAGTATTAGTGAGAATGAGAGAAGAGAATGATACAACTGAATCAACAAAAGAGGTTATTTATATGAGACATATCCACATGTGAATGAGAGCAATCGATCAAGCGCGATATCAAGGGATCAAAGTGAGCCACGTGTTCAAGCGCCCAATTAAAACGATATAGTTTTGATACACGGGGTCCATTAATGTGCCAAATAACTTTGGCACAACTTCAGTCAAGTAACTCTTCATCAAAATAATACATAACATAAATATATATTATTTCAACAATCTCCACCTTAAAGTGTTAGTTCCACAAAATCTTCATCTTCACTAGCCTTTAGCGAACCACCAACTCATCATCTTCTCAACCCAAAGATCATGTAGAAAACTCAACCAATAAATAGCAATTCCAATTTATGCTTATACTTGGCATTAGTAACAACTTTAGTACCAAAATTTGCAGGATTGTTTTTTGTTGCTATTTTAGCACCTTTACTTCACCTCTAGTAAGTATCTATTATATAATAACACTTAACATCAATATGCTTAAACCTCTCATAATATACATGATTCTTACTCAATTGAATTACACTTTGTCTGTTAAAGTATAGAGTAGCCTCACCCTTAATAATTTTTTCCTCATATAGTAAATTTTGTAATTAAATAACTTCTTTTGTTGAGTCAGTGACTGCAATATATTCAACCTCAGTGTTTGAAAAAACTACTAAATGGTGTAGGTGATATTTCCAGGATATACAATTATTACCAAAGTAAAACAATAAGATATAGTGGATTTCCTGGAATCTATATCCCTTGCAATGTCAAATAAACATATCCAGCCAATTCAAAAGGAACATTGTGATTACCATAACATAATTCAATACTCGATGTGCTGCTGACATAAGTCATCATATGTTTTAGTGCACACTAGTGATCAAGTCCAACATTGGACATGTGCCTGCTTAACAAAAGACAAATCTGGTCTAGTGCTTGTCATAGCATATATCATATATCCAATCACATTAGCATAAAGCACAAAACTCATTTTAGCTATTTCTGAATATGATTTAGGACACTAAAGTTTAGACAAAACATTGTGGCCAGCCAAAGGAGTCAAAATGTGTTTACAATTCAAATTACCAAACTCAGAGACAACTTTTCTCAAGTAAGGTTCTTGATGAAGTTTTAACATGCACAAATTTCTATTACGCTAATAACTATGCCTAAAATATTTTTAGACTGCCATAAGTCTTTCATATCAAATTATTTACTTAAGGCAACTTTAAGCTGACTTATATTATCTAGAGACTTAACTATTATGAGCATGTAACCAACATAAAACTGAATACACTCATTCACCTTAGTGTTAACATATAAGTAGAAACAAGAATCATACTCAGGTCTCATAAAACTTATTCTCAACATAAAAGAGTCATATTTTTATACCATTGCCGAGGGGATTTTTTCAAACCATATAAAGATTTTTTTATAAACATATATGATTGAATTATTATTATAAACAATCCTTCATGTTGGCTATCGTCTCCATAAGTGTGATAAAAAATCTAACAATTCAACACCCCTGGAGATTTAACGAAGCGCAAGTGTATGGATCATTGACAAGTAGTAAAAGTAAGTATTTAGAGTTATTATCTCCAAAGGACAATGTTTCTTAATCTTACTATCATGTTTTTAGGAATTGTACATGATTTAGATGCTACTACTAAACTACTGAAAGTAAAAATAGAATATTTGTTTGGTTTTTTTGATTAAAGACTAAAGTGCAATTAAAAATAAACTAATTATGAATTAAACTACTAAAACAAATAACCTAACGAAGGGAGATAAGTATGCGAGTATATAGCTCAGTTTTGCTAGTTTTTCCCTGATGTCTCCCCATTTGTGATGATTTCATTTTAGTTGGAGACATCATTTTTAGGAATTATTAGGAAGTTATACTCAATTTTTATTAGAATTATTGTATTTTCTTATTTCTTGTCTTGGTTTGATGATTTATCATTTTTAGAGCATATTTGGTTTAATTGTTTGTTAATTGTGAATCTTTAAAAATATATGGTAATTAATTAGATGCCAAATCAATTCCAAGAGATAAAAGAAAGATTATAATGATGGAAATTGGAGATAAAAGAAAGAAAAGATAAAATAGGAAAAGAAAAGTTGTCAAGTAAATCTGAATTACAGCAGCTACATCCACAAAAGTGATCATAACTCACGATTGGATGATAATTTTAAAGAATGGTCTGAAATAAAGTTGTAGAGATTTCCGAGACGATCAGTTTCGATATGAAGAACACGTCAATCAGAGCATTATTGAAGAAGTTACGACCAAAACAAAACAACAACAGTTTATTACCTTTTATATATTTTAGGGCGACGAATTTGAGTTGGACTAGAAGTCCAATTACTTGTCTTACACTCCAAGAAAACGAATTAGGGCTTCCTAGAATCCTATAAATACAAACTTTAACTATTGTAAACAGGTATGTCATCATTCCTAAACCTTAAGTATCATAGAAATCACTCAAGAGAAGCAACAAGACATGTAGAGAGGAAGACAAGTAGCTAGAAAATAACAAACTCCTCTTCTCCACCATCTCCCTCTATCATGAAGGTCGTTTGCATTAGATTCGCTTATCTTTGTTTCTAATTACTTTTATCGGTAGTTTATTTTTATGTCTTTAGATATGAAGTAATTTTCCCATAGCTTGGGTTTGCATATGTATAATCTTTAGTTTCTAAATCTTTATTTGTTTTTACGTTATTTGGGGAAAACATTTTAAATTTTTTCTAGCTGCTTAACCATATATCTGTTTTATGTGCTTTGATTTATTGACCGTAGTCTTGCAAATGCATACGTATAGGCTACCCCAGTAATTGTAGTTAGATGGTCACCCGGAAGGGGTGTTTAATTATTGAAACACTACATAAGCGTCTAGTGTGCGGTAGTGATCCTGACGGACTTGCCTAACTAGATAGTCTTAGGGTTTAATTTAATCACCGATCATTATTAGAAGACCAGTCTCATCTATGAACCTAGTGGCATAGGAGCACCTTAGTTAAGTCCCCTCGTAATTGTGAGGTCGCCACCTAAGTCCGCCCGGAATGGGGTTAGGAGAAATTTAGAATCCTGACTATTTATCTAAGAGCTTTAATCACCTTTATAATTAGAATATTGATTTAGAAGGATAAGTGCATACTAACAACCCCAAGCTATATTTCTCATCTCCATTCTTTTACTATTTATTTATTTGCATTATTAATTTCCAGATCTGAAAACCAAATAAATATTCTTACTCTTATTGTCTTTTTATTTAACAAGTAATGTCTCTTACACTTCTTTAAATCCATAAGTAGATCTAACAGATCAAATCACTGCGAACGAACTTTTACTTACTAACTAAACTTGCGAACGATCTGTAATACTTGCAGTGAGTTTCTCGTGGTAGTCAAGGGTGTGTCTTTTTTTATTATCTTTATTTATCCATTTATTTATCACACATTTTCCCCCACCATCCCCTATCATATGGAGTTGATGATTCTAGTTATAGGGGCAAATTGAGAAGTTATGCTAAATAGGATTCTAACTTCCTTTTAACTCTCGTCAGGGTAGCTCAGAAGGCTGCCTAACAATTAATTGAGCACTCTTATGATGGAATTCTATGTAATGATCAGCCGTACAAGTAAGTATCATATATGATTATTCGGCTAGTCAAGCCTGTCTGGAACACTAACGCATACCCAACATATATAAATTCTTGTGGTTCCAAACCCCCCTGAGAGGGTGATAGTTTAGGTCAATCTATATGTGATCAGGATATAAAAAGTCCAATTAAATCAATTAATAAACATAAAACATCTATAATTCATAACCCAATTCAATTACACATAAAGTGGTCACAAATAACATTGATAATCATCAACTAGTATTCAAGGTTTATACATAATCGCAAACTCAATATAAATTAGAATTACTTCATACTTAAATAATGAAAAACAGAGAGTATAAGTATTAGAATCATGATCAAAAGACAAAAGAAATACAAATTACTCTAATGGTTGTATGGAACCGATGGAGGAATGATGGAGTAGAGTTTCAGCTTTATCTCCCAGGCGTTTCTCTTCTCTTCTCTGGCGTGTAACTAATGCGTAATGAATTAGGGCCATTTTCTAATAATAAAAACTGATATATAAAGAGTAAAAAATGTCTTAGGAGTTGTGGGTCCCTTTTAAATGGCGCAAGTCAACCCAGACAGGTTTTGCTAAAGGTGTGGATTAGTTCAAGCCACAACAGTTGCAACTTTATTAACTTCTTCATATTACCTCTAAATCACAAATCATCAACTTTCACGTGCTCCTAACTGCAATTAATACCAAAGGGATATCTCAAATTCTTTGTTAATTGCATGTTGTGACTCCATCTTGTCAATTTCCAAAGTTAGCTGGTAAACGCTCTCACTTTTCAAAAATGGCGTTTTGGTCCTTTAACGCAATGACTTAGGTTTTACCTTCCCTTTTCAAATTTTTTCCTTGTCTTGGTATCTCGTATCATCCAAGTACCTAAGAGTTGCACACTTAACACAAAAATTATGCATAAATAGCTCTACAAGTAACAAATTTCCGAAACTAGACAAGAAATAAAAATATGTCTAAATATAGTGAATAATCCCTCAAATAATTACAAATAACCCCTAAAACGATGTCTCGTGACTATATTAATATATCACATAAAAGGAGAAATTAAGATCCCCCAACTCAAAATTTTGTCGTCTCGACAAAATAAGAAATAAACTAGAGACCTCAATCAAGTAAATATGGGAGAGAAGATTGTAAAAAATGATCCCAAAGCAACTACCTAACAAGCAAGTATCATGTAGGTTCACTTGGAAGAGGTGTATAGTATTAATATGTAGCCCTTACTTACTTGAAAGAGACTTATTATGTACCGTTGAATCCAATTAGCAACAACGTCCAATTTGTCCCTTGGAATTGCAATAAAGTCCTTGTCGTAGTTAGTGGGAATTATGAGCGTCTCGATATACGTTTCTCTCCACCTTTTCACAACTCACATTTTAACATCTTTATTAATTTCTAGTTTTAATGCAGTCTTAGTAGTTTTTAAATCCAAAGATTAAATAAATAAACTTTACTTTCGGTCTTTTTATTTCTTTATGAACTGCTAATCGAAGCTAAAGTTATTTAACTTTTCAATCCCTATGGAGACAAACTCACTTACCTACTATTATTACTTGTGACTACTCATATACTTGCGAGTTTCATATTTTGAGTGTCAATTATTATATCACACCTTGGAAGACACCATGGTCGTCTAAATTGGGTTAAAACTGCCACATGGACTTGTTTGCTATAACTGGATAGTTCAAGTCATCTTTCCAAAGCGTTCATAATTTCTTCGTCTCAGCTTAAAATTGATCTCTTCTTCTTCTCACGTGTACTAGACTCCAAGTGATACATTTTTTCAAAAAGGCATACTCAAATTTCTTTTGAAATATTTCTTTTGATTTTTTTAAGTTGACGAAACTGTAGTTTCAGTTTTGGTGTTTTGGCTTCTATTTATCTTTCCGACTTCTTGGCCTGTCTCGATATTGTTTCCACTCATCTTAGGTGTTTCCTTAAATAATTGACTCCGTATATTGTCCTTTACATCCTTGTATCCTCCATGTTCTAAGAGATACACAATAAAAATACAAAACTACCTCAAATTGCTCTAAAACACCTTAAATCTCAAATAATAGCTAAAAAAAATCAAAATATGCTAAATCAAGGCATAAATACCAAATATTAATGTAAAAAAACCCAAAAGGATGTCTTGGAAGTATCAAAATATATCACAAACAAAGATACATCAATAAAGCTCGAGGGTGGATGAGTATCTTTTGAATTTTTTTTAAGAAATTCTGGGATCTGGTGGATGGTGAGGTAATTGATGCGGTGAGAGAATTATTTACTTAAGGTTTATTGCTTAAACAACTTAATAGATCTATCATTTGTCTCATTCCATAAAAAAATAAACTTTGGAAGGTGGAAGAATATTGACCAATTTCGCGTTGTAACGTAATATACAAAGAGAATGTGATGATTACTGTGGATAGAATTAAAATGGTCTTCGATGAGCTCATAGATAAAAAACAAATTTCATTTGTGATTAGAAGGTTAATGTTCAAAATATTCACCTAATGCAAGAACTGTTGAGGGGGTATAACAACAAGAGTATCTCACCGAGATTCACGATAAATTGATCTATGCAAAGCTTATAATTCAGTCTCTTTGGTTTTCCTTAGATAGGTTCTTACTTGGTTAAATATTATGACACGGTATATTAATTGGAGTACCACTTGTGTAACTATACCCTCATAATCGATTGAAATTAACTGAGAAGTTCATGTGTTCTTCAAGGGAGGCAAAGTCCTAGGGAAAAATGGTCTCACCTTATCTCTTTGTTATATTCCTTAAACATTCTCTAGATTCTTGAAGCAACAGAGTATATATTTAACTATCATCCAAATATGGTAAGCTCAAGATCACAGATTTGGATTCTGCCGATGATTTGTATCAATAGGACATCCCGAGTCTGTCAAAGTACTTGGTTGAGGAATTTGTGAAGTGGTAAATTCTATGGTTGAATTTGATCAAATTGAACATCTATTATGTGGAAATTGAAGAGAATAAACTTGATAGAAACTTAAAGATCATGCAACTCACAAAGAGAGTAATGTCATTCTCTATCTTGGGGTGCCACTTGGAGATTCAATTTTTTTTACTAGAGATTACAAGTCACTTATTGATAAGTTGGAAATCTAATTTAGATTTTGGAATCCACCAACATTGTCATATGTAGGGAAGTTAGACCTTATTTGATCGATTCTATAGTGGGTGTTTTATTTTTGGTTGGGCATCTTTCTGGTTCTAACGAGAGTGAAATATAATATCTATAGTATATTTTGGTGTTTCTATTGGGCTGGTATGTCCCCAAAAATTGAATAAAAAACATTTTGTACTCCGAAGAGTGAGGGGGTCTCGGGTCAAAGGACTTGGGAGCTTGGCAACATCCTACTCATGAAAATATTGTAGAGAGTCCTGGGTAAATATGATTCATTGTGGATCAAATGGGTACATGGTAAGTATTGGAGGAACTGGAGTGTTTGAGAATGGTAAACGAGAAATGGAAAGAACTGACTCGCCTTTGATGAAGTAAGTTTGAAAACTGAAGGATGACATATTAATTTCTCTCATAATTGTGGACACAAAAAAATCTTATCGATATAGTTTGGGTGAGATGCAGGTGCAAGTTGTAAGAAATATACCATTATTGTTGATTATATTAGTAGTGAGGATATTTCATCATTTTTCACTGCCGATCTTAATAATGGAGAATACTTTGCTTTGTACGAAAATCCTTATAATATTTTTCGCTTCTGATCTTTGTCTAGGTGATGAAAAAATATAGTTTGGGATCCATATTTAACCCGAAACATGCGATTGTCGTCTTAATGACACTACAACAAAAATTACAAACTAAAAATCACATGGTATACATGAAATTTGTCTCGCTTTGTGATTTGTGTGGTGATAATTATGAATCTACAAACACTTATGTTTTGAATGTGACGTCTCATGTATGGTTCGGAGAGATGTTCATAAGTAGTTTTGTATCACTAAATAAATGATTGCAGTTACTTAAATAGATAAAGAAGATAATATATGGAAATACTTGTAAAAAGAAAGCAAGGTGTATCACTTTTGACGCCATAGATGATCCAAGCACAAAGCAGGTAAGGCAATCGTTTTAGGCCCAGCGTCGGGATGAGGCCCAAATATAATCGATATGTGTATTCAGATATGTATCTTTTATATTGATAATTTGATGCTAATAATATACATAGTTTGGTGGGTAAACTATTTTCATATTAGCAATAAGTCTATGGTTCAATATTTGGGTGTACACTCATCTTTTTTAAGCGAAGTCTCTTTTTCTTTGGATCTAAATAGTTTAAGTCTTTCCATAACTATGGTTTGTTTTTTCTATACTAATTTTATGCTCATTTTGTTGGTTAAATACTTTATTTTGTTATTAATTAAAGAAGAAGAAGATAAAGATATAGGGAGAATATGGTTCTTGTATTCCAATCAATAGTAGTATAAAACGAGTTTTATATTTATAAAGAAATGAGTGACCCTTCACTTGCCACATTTACAAGTCACGAATAGAAAAAATAAAACTTTGGCCCCTTGGACATCCACTATTAAAATACTAAAATTTATTAATAATACTCCTATTTGGATGTCCATCCATTAGAAAATATGTCTTGTTAAAACCTTGTCAAGAAAAGCCTTGTGAGATAAAAACCTGGTTGAAGAAAAAAGAGTAAATATCCATGGAACTAATTATCGTAAAATACCGTCTCGTTTAAACCTTGCCAAGAAAACTCAATGGGATAAACCGTGGTGAAGGATTACAGTGTATTCATTCGTGCTCCCAAAGAATGGGTAAAATATCTTTTAGTTGGCGTATTATGAACCAATCTTTTGAATGTTGTGGTTGACTCTACGTTGGTGAGCAAATTAGTAAGATTGTTACTTAATTGTATTTGATGAATGTCAATATATCCATTATTCTGTAACTCGTGTGTATAAAATTTAGGTGATATATGTTTTGTTTTTATCACCTTTTATGTAACCATTTTGAATTTGTGTAATACAGGAAACAATATCCTCATACAATACCGTCGGTATACTTCTTATTCAAGATAAACCACACTTCGCTTGGATATATTGAAATATCCACTTAAATAAATATTTCATACCACCCCCTCCCCTTTGGATATTCACCGAAGGATATGACTCATTAAAACCGTATCAAGAAAACACATTGGGACAAAACTTGATGAAGCAAAAAGAGTACATCATTCCTCGGGGGTATGACACATTCAATCTGTCTCGTTAAAACTTTACTAGGAAAAACCCAATGGGAAAAACCGTGGTGAAGGATTACGACATTATGTATTTCCTAATATATTAGATACTTGTGGGCTTGTACCTCGATGGTCGTTATTAATAAAAACTTTAGTGAACAAATCTTCTTGATTTTCACTTGAGGATATAAAGTGTAAGTAACATAATTTGCTTGATCAAGAAAAGAAGTATATAATTATTTTGATAATGAAAATGTGGCATGCCTTATTGAAAACTTACTAGGAAAACCCAGTGTAAAAACACCTTAGTGAAGGAAAAAAAGTACATGGTCGCTCCTAGAGTGTGATAAAAATCAACACTAAAGGAGGAGAGCGACTACCGCAAGTGTACGGGTCCGTCCAAGTAATAATTTAGTAAAAATGGGTTAATCGTCTCCACGTGGAATTCTAGGTGAACATATGTGTTTAAGAAATAGATAAAATCAATTGCGGTACAAAATAAATTAAAGATAAAGATATGTTTCTTTAGTTTTTGGAATATGAAACTACTAGACACAATAAAATAAATTAATTAAAGGATTAACTGGATGAAATCAAAATAAGTAAAGTAAAGACTAATTGAGTTAACTCAAATATGAGAGGTGTACTTGAGTCTCGCTAGGGATCCACCTAAGTTCCTATATTTAATGCTTTTGTTTAAGGGTTAAGTCGGTATTTATGTATTTGTTGGAACTCTAATCTCTCATAACTCCCGTCAGAGTAGACTTAGAAGCTATCCTATGGTATTACAAACTCCGTTAGGGCGATTATAAGCTACTTTTAGATGTTTAGGTGTTTTACCCAATTGGATGGGTGGTTAGTTAAGCCCTTCAGGATCAATGACGAACACAACGCGTCTATTACCTAGGTTAGTAATTAATTAAACTCCCCCCTTTTGAATGATCACCGCCACTAGTGAATAGCCTAATTTCTAATACCTATTTTTTGATTGTCCAAATCAAAAAAAAGTAAACAAGCATACGATAATAGTCAATACAAAATACCCAACTTAAATTAAATTGAAACAAACCCAAATTTGAAACACACTAAATTAAAGAAACTAGGGCTTAATCCATTGTGCGATTCTCAAGTAATAAATGTTTAGCACATATTTAAACTAATAAAAATAAAGAAATAAATATTACACATGATTCTTAAAAACATAAATAAAAGATATAACCTAATTGAAGGAATGAAAAGAGTTGTTGTTGAAGAAAAATGAATTCTCTAGCTCCTGCTCTTGCTTCTTCCTCTTTTCGGAAATTAGAAATAATATAAAGTGTAATGAATAGGTCTTAAAAACAGATTGGGCCATTACTTAACTTAATTAAATGATTAAGGGACCAAATCAATTTTCTTATTTCTACAACTGCTGAACACACTTTAGTAAAACATGTGTAACTTTCTCACCGGAGGTCCAAATGACTTGATTCCACTTCTAAAATTTCTCTAACTCAAAGGTTCACCATTTCATTTGAACCTTTATGTCTGAATATGCACCGTTTGGGCTCGGGGAGACCTATAAGTGATGAATTTCCAGTTTCGAATGCTCCTTCGCCTTCAGTAAAGTGATATCTTTCTCTCTTTTGACACTTCCTTTTGCTCTTGGACTTTAAACTTCACTTCTTATCTTCATCTTAATGCCTCCTAGCATCCTTGTACCTAACAAATTCACACTAAAAAAACAAATTAACGCACAAAAACTCTAAAAGTAACAATAAGTACAATAAGAAGGAAGAAAGTGTAATATAGCAAATTGAACCAATAAATCTAATAACTAAGTCCAAATTCTACCTAAATTTATGTCTCTTAAAGGTATTTATCTATCACTAACAGGGAAACATCAGTACAATACACAAATATCGCATCCTCTTCATTAGTACAACAATTATTCCGAGTATCCTTTCATGATTCAGACATTTGTCTCTCGTGCTTTAAATAAATTATATTTTTCAGGACCTTTTATACTCTGAAACCTTCCCAATCTTTGATAATTAAATATTTAGACGCTCTAAATATTTCAGGCACGTATCTTGCTTCAGGCACTTCAGTGCTTTCAAACATCTTCAGTGTTTGTGAACCTGTCATGCTTCAGGAACCTATGATGCTTCAAGAACCTATTGTGTTTGTCAAGAACTTTAATATCCCTCTAATACTCACTACACTGTATCAACATCATAATAATGAGGATGTCTCCCTACAATTAATTTTAGGTTTCTGCAGGATACTCCGTAATACAAGTAGAGTTTAAGATTTTAAAATTCACTATTATCCTTCCTATCACTGTCGACATATTTTACCACTTTGTAGTGTAGAATACTTATTATTTATTTCAAGCGGTATAGTAAATATAATTATATTAATCTAATAAACCGTCTCATAGTTTTATATATTTTCAATAGATGAATAATCTACATAACTTTTCTTGTATTCAGGTACCTTGTCTCTTCAATGACCAATACTTCCTTTATGAGAACTGCATGTGCCAATATAAATTGGCTCAATAATTCTCATCGTATCACGTGGAGTGCACATTCCACAATATTTACCATTTCATCATTTACTTATGAGATTTTCCTCTTTGGGGGCATGGTATACTTTGAACCGACAGGATTACCACGCTTCATGTGTTGGTTATATGCATTACAGATCTACCAAACTTCATGTGTTGGTTAGATGCATTACAAGTCTATCGCACTTCATGCATTGTTTTGATGCATTCGCTGATATATTTTCTATGTACCCATATAGGAAAATAAACTATGTTGGAGCGATTACAACATATCTTGTGATCTTAAAATATTCTACATACTTCTGAATGCATTAAGTATATTGTTTGCAAACTTTGCAAATGGATAAATCTTTTACCTTAAAGTTCTATTTTTAGTTCGTAGATAGAAATGATATAATAAGTTGTCATTCCACGATACGTCACATAACTTCAGGTTGTCTTGTCTCTCCTCCTAATAAGGGAAAAATCATTTATTTTAAATGACATTACGCAAAGTGTGTTTTAAGATATCAACTTCCAGGGATTTGAGATATCCAATAAATGAGAGAAAATCAAAATCAACATAAATCCCAAATCGTTAGTTGGGATAGTCAATAAATTTTACTAGATAATAATAAACATATGAGTAGTCACTTGGTAAAAGAATATTTTGGTTCTTTTAAGTAGAGACCAAGTGACTTATCTATTATTCGTCATATCATTACTGCCACTAGGTGGCCAAGTCGATCAAGTAATAATACAAAGTCTTTGGATTTTGATATCTTTTCTTTTATACAAATTGAGTTTTAATTGAAAAAACTAATGGAACGCCAACTCGTGTCCAACTTGGATCAAAGGAGAAAAAAATTCAAAACATTTGTTTTTAGTAAAATAAAATAAAATTGTATTTCAATATAGATGACGTGACACCATTATACAAGAATGTCACTTCTATTGTTTTTTTAAGAGAATTGGAAAAAAAAAGTTTTAGAAGGTTAAAAATTATATTAATAGTGAGAATTTTTTTCAGCGATTATGAAATTTTAAATCTAAATTCTATTTATTCACAATAATTTATAATGTATAAGAAAAAATATAGCTTAGATAGTGATGAATTTTTTCTCTTCATACATCTCAGAATTACTTTGAACTCAGAGTCGTTCATTTTAATAATATTCAATCTCAAGATCTTTTGATCACTACGGAGTAGTTTAACTACTATACCAACTATCGATTTTACAATTCAAGTACTTCCACTAAAAAAATATATTTATTTTGTATTTTAGTCACAGAAAAATTATTTATTATCCTTTTTATTACTCTAATAATTTTTTATACAATATCTTGACATTTCAACATTTAATTACAGATAAAATAGTTACAAATTATGTATTTTAAGTATTTGAGACATATTTTATGAAATGGAGAGTACGATTTTAAATTATTAATGTGATTGAGATTATTATTATTAAGTACCATGAGAGGGAACTTAACCTACTCATCTATCTCTTTATTCTAAACACCATTCTGCATAATTAGTACTCTCAACATTCTGAAACTATAATTGCAGTGAAACAGGAATAAAATCTTCTAATTCCAAGCTTATCTCTAGTGACTAAGTATAAACAAATTGTCGAATAAACTAGTATCTATAATGTGTCCTCGAATGATGAGAAATTTTAAATTGAATAAAATAATAAGGTGGTAGGTAGGTAATGAATGTTTTTTCTATTATATAAAACAAGTGCTCACTACCCATTAGTAGCACATCTCACATTTCAAACCCAACCATGGCTTCTTTCATATCTCCAAACACTGCCACAAAACCCCCGACACTCTCTTCCTCCTCTAACTTATCATCGAAGCTTTCTTCAGCTAAGCGATCACAAATCTCAGTCATTACCCATGCAAAGCGTAACCAACACTTTAATGTTTCATGCAATGGTGACAGAATCCATAAACCTAGCAACAATGAAGAAAGTGATCTCTTAGGAAAGCTTGATAGGCGAAATGTGTTACTAGGGTTGGGAGGCTTGTATGGTGCTGTTAATGCCGTGACGTCTGATAAGTCAGCGTTTGCTAGACCTATTGAGGCTCCAGAGGTTATCTCATGTGGCCCTGCTGAGTTACCAAATGGAACAATTTTGCCTGAAAATTGTTGCCCACCTGTTCCAACTGAGATAAAAAATTATGTGCTTCCACACTGTGATTCCCTTCGGGTTAGACCGGCTGCTCATACATTGAGCAAAGAGTATATAAAGAAATTTGCTAGAGCTGTTGATTTGATGAAGAAACTTCCAGCTGATGATCCACGTAACTTTTACCAACAAGCTAATATCCATTGTGCTTACTGTAATGGTGCTTATGATCAAGTTGGTTTTCCAGATCTTGATATTCAAGTTCATGCGTCATGGCTATTTTTCCCATTCCACAGATGGTATTTACACTTTTACGAGAGGATCTTGAGTGATTTAATCCAGGATCCCACTTTCGGTTTACCATACTGGAATTGGGATTCACCTCGTGGCATGACAATACCACCCATATTTAATGATCCATCATCAGCGTTATATAACATAAAGAGAAACCAGAGTCACTTGCCTCCCAAGATAATCGATTTAGGTTACGCTGGAAAAGAGTCTGGTGTAGATGATATCCAACAACTAAGCAATAATTTGGCGGAAATGTATCGTTCCATGGTTACAAATGCTACTGATCAGGAGGCTTTCTTTGGGAAGGCTTATCGTGCAGGTGATAAGCCTAACCCTGGAGGAGGCTCTATCGAAAAAGTGCCTCACATTCCGGTTCATAGATGGGTTGGTGACCCTACTCAACCCAACAATGAGGACTTAGGAAATTTCTACTCAGCTGGTCGTGATATCTTGTTCTATTGTCACCACAGTAATGTTGATAGAATGTGGACAATCTGGAAAAACCTAGACCCTAAAAATGTTGATATATCTGATCCAGATTACTTGGATACTACATTCTTGTTCTACGACGAGAATAAACAAGCCGTTCGTGTACGAGTTGGAGATGCTTTAGATAACGAGAAAATGGGATTTTGTTATCAGGATGCTCCATTGTTATGGCTGAAAAACAAGCCAGTTCCAAGTCATACAGGATCCAAAATAGCTCAAACCTCCGGGGCTGAATCAGTCTCCAATGTCTTCCCTGTGACATTAGACAAGACTGTGAAGGTTGTTGTCCAGAGGCCAAAGAAATCACGATCTAAGAAACAAAAGAAAGCTAAACAAGAGGTTCTAGTGATTGAAGAGATTGAATTCGAGGTCCAAAACTACGTGAAATTCGACATTTTTATCAACGATGAAGATGATAAACCAGATGAATTAGACAAAACTGAGTATGCAGGAACCTTTGCACATTTGCCTCACAGGCATAAGCATGCTAAGAAGGTCTCAACTAATATGAGAGTGGGATTAAGTGAAATTCTTGAGGATTTAGATGTTGATGGTGATGAAACTATTTTGGTGACTTTGGTGCCAAAATCTGGGGGTTCTGCAGTAACCATTGATAATATCAAGATTGATTATGCTTGATTCATGCTTCAGTGACTAGTCAATCAAAAGGAAGGATTGATTCAGCTTTGCTGTTTCACATTAGTTGTCTTTAATAAATTAATGAAGTAGTGTGCTACTTTTGTTTGCTTTTCAAAGCGTCCTATTTCTGTATCGTGCTCTTCATTTCCTTTCACCTTTGTTTTGGAAATCATGTGCTTTAATAATATCCTTGTTTTTCCTTAACTCCATATTCGTACTGAATTCTGAAATCTTTCCATTGACATTATATATAAGGTCTCATCTCATTACTATAATAATAAGGGAAAATGTCAAGTTTGTTGCACCTTGATACCATTTGAATTTACATGTATGTCATCGTTATCCATTTTACTTGATACGCTCAATTTGACCATTAAAGTGCACAACCAACCAACCACATTTTCATTAAAATATTAATTTCACAATTGTAGTACTGTTAGTAGTAATAACTTAAAATAGTTTCATTTTCATTTTCTTTTTCTTTGTTTTCCTCATTATTCTTCTATGCTCACTTAATCAGAAAGTTGCAAGCTATGCACAGCTTTCGCCTCCAAAGCTAACATGTAAAATAATCAACTTCTTTACATAGTTTAAGAAAAATGTAATCAACAAAATTTATCAATATATATATATATATATATATATATATATATATGAGTTTGAAAATTCATCAAGGTTACTTAACTGTAAGGGATATATCGTTCCAATAACATCCCCATCTTCAACAGTAAAATCCCAACTTATATTAAGATACATACACTTAAATTAGAATTTATCAAGCCTAATGGAATCTTAACTTCCAGTCTACTATTCACACCTTACCCACTAAAATTATTAATAATCCAAGAGTGTTTTACGCTCTTTTAGCCTAATTTTTGTAATCGAAGTGATCAATTCTTTCCATGGAAAGTTCATCAGACATCTGTGTTTGCTTAATTGAAAGCTCATCAGACAACTGTGTTTGTTAATTTGGAATCATTTTGTGAATCATGATGCACTTGTAAGAGAAACGCTTTAACCATACAGAGCTTTAATTTGATGAAGCATGCATTACATTTAAAGCACTTTTTTTAATACATCAGTCAAAGCTCAAATATGTCTATTTTTACATGCAATTAGAGCTTATATACACGTGATTAATAATGATATATTTATACTTAGTTAAAATGCCCCAATCGTTGGTTCATTTAATTTAACTGGAATTCTTATTGTATTAATATTTTTGATCTTGAATAGTGTAACTAATAAAGAACAAACAACTACTTCTCGCTATAAAAACAATAAAATTTGGAGGAAGAATTGTATTAAATCTCAGTTATATATCTCATTCAATGAAGTGTTACATAAAAAAAATAGAAGAATTGTGGAACTACTCATAAAGTCACCTTTTTTAATTTGTATGACCGCATCAATATATATTGTAGCATAAAGTTTTTAATCATAACAACAGTTTAATTTCAATTTTTCGTAAAGGCACCAACGTGTTCAAAGCTTTATATAATGTTCAAAGAGACTTTTTCTAGCAATTATAAAAAATTTAAAAAGGTCCAACGAAAAGAAAAGTACTTCTTTTTGGTCGGTTAACAAGGTCTAATAATTATATTCGTTAGGGTAAATAAAGATCACATGACTATTTAAAATTAGATCGATTTTGAGTTTTATATTGTAAAGACTTTGAGTTAAATAAACATCTCTATTTCGATATATTGTACTTATAAGAGAGATTTGAAAAGATATAAAGATCGCTAACGATAAATAAGGAAATAAATACTAGTTTTCTTAGTACTCTGAAGAGTAATGATATATACTATCTAAATTTATACCATCCAAATACCATCCATTACGTTTACGTGGTGTGAATTGATTGACAATAAATCTTTAATCAATGCAAGGAAATAAATAAATTAAAGATTTATTACCGAATTCACGTCACGTCATTGGGTGGTATTTGAGTGGTATGATTTTGAGTGATATATATCATTACTCTACTTTGAAATGACTCAAGAAACTTATAATTAGAAAGAAATAAAAAAAAAAGACATATAGAATTGGTTTGGAGCTACCGTATATTGTATTTGAAAATTAAATAAGAAATCACTTTGTTTTGACGGGTGTTTTCACCTTGTATCTCAAACTACTTATAAATTTAGTTCATGGTGGAATATTAAAAAACAAGAAATAAAAAAGACATAGTTATAAAAAAAGAATTAAAGTTTACCAGAATAGATTATGAAATAATTGATGAGGTGTAAGTAACACCCTATCTTCTTTTTGCTCCCAACAATCCTAATTTTCATTTTATGATAAGTTCAGTTGAAATAACTTAACTAGTAAAAAGTGATTTAATGGATTCTTTGTAAATTTTAAATAACTTAGGTTGTTTATAAAATAATCATTCATAACTTTTTTAATTCAATTTTGATTTGTAAACAGTTTCTTTTTACGAGATCTACACTTCAATGGTTATCTTGTATGTAAATTTCATGATTAAAATTCTCATAAATTATTTATCATAAATTTTTATAATTGATAAAATTATCTATAGATAATATCTGCTGAGTTATTAATGAACTTTTGGCTTAATTTCGCTATTTGACTTGGGGTTTTGTTTTATCTTTTAACTTCCTAACTTCGTTTCGCTATACATCTATAAATCTAAAAAATTATACACTAAAAATATAAAGCGTCTCAAATTTTAACAACAAGAAATACTTCAAATAACCGTCAACTAAAGCGAAAAAAGTAACTTTTTTGTAGGAGTACTATGCACGCGTATCATGAAGAATAAAACTATGCAATTCATAGTACTCCGGCGAGCATCATTTTTGTTTTGGTCGGTGAAGATAGAATTAACGAATTTCCTATTCGTTTTCCAGTTTTTTCACGTGGAGGACCCCCCCTAACTTCATAATTAAGTTTGCTAGGTCCTACGTGTTAGGAATTTTCTCCACTCTTTAGAGACCAGATCTTCTACTTTTTCAACCCTTTTGCTCAGTTTTCACTAAAAACATGGTGCTCCAGTATTGAAGTGAGGTGTCACTTGTAAGCTTATGACTTATCCATTGCATTAATTTGACCAATGATTATTTCACATAAAACCTATCGTAATTTCTCTGAATATTTAATTTCATAATTTTGATTAGAAGATGTATTATCATTTCTTTTGTCAATTATCATTAAGTTTCAGTTTCATCTTGAATAATAAAACTTAACATCACACCTATTAGGAATGAAAAAAAACCAGTCCAACTCAAACCTTGGTGCAAACTGAATTAACTTAAACCGAAATTTCAATCTTTGTAGCCTCAACCCATTATTAGGGTCGGCCAATTAATGAAGCATCCAATATTGGACCGGTTTAGGATATTGATCCAACCAACCAGCACAAACCTAAACAGCCTGACTTATAAATAGAACCATATTACTTTTTTGGTCTATTAATATTTGTCACAATTCTTAAAAATAAATATCCACAAAAAATTATCCATTTAAAATACTAAAAAAGTTTTATACATTTTTTTTACCAATATGCTTATTTTATATTTAAAAATTTAATATCATTAAATTCATTTACTTCATTAATAATTGATGGTAGTTTAGTATAAAATAGAAAATTAATTATTTTTAGAATATATGTAAAAATAAAAATATGACAAATATTGATAGACGAAGGAAATATCAATTTATTGTTCAAAATTTTTGACATAGGATAAGTTTTTAGCACATGCGGTTCACATATGCGCGTATGAAGCGCACAAAACACACCAACACGCACCCGCACAAATTCTGTCCCTCGACAAAAGATTAGGTGGACTTTCTCATTCTATAAATAACTCTCTAATACTTCTCTTCTATAAATAATATTTATTTATTAAAATACTATTGCAAAAATATTTTTTATTAAATTTTTTTTCTTTTTCTATTATTATTCAAATTTAAATATTAAAATTTATATGTTAATACACATTAAAAATATTAAGACTCGGCAATATTTTTGTAATGGCGAATCCAATAATTATATTTAGTAATATATATATATATATATATATATATATATATATATATATATATATATATATATATATATATATATAAAATTAAAAAATATTATTTACGGAACTGAAAAAACACCATTTACATAATATAATATATTATAATTGTCAGTCCTACCTAAAATTATCTTAAGTATGCAATAAGATCTTATCAATACTACATATTCTATCACTCGCAACGAAGACTTTAGCGATGACTCACGGCCCACGGGTTGTCGCTAGAGATAGAATTTTTAGCGAGGACAAAATTGTCGCTTATAAGTGACGCCTTTTTTATGCGAGCAAAAATAGTAAAAAAAGAAACTAGTCTTGCGTGTTCTCGCCAAAGGTTCTAATCTCTAGCGACGATAGGTAGGTCCTTGCTAGAGGTGATCTTTTGCGACGACTTCTTGTGTCTTTTGCGAGGACTTGATGTCTTCGCTAAAGATTTGACCGTATTAAATACAGCCACTCGGCAGTTGGCCATTAAATGCGAAAATAAACCCTAAAAAAACTCAAAAAAACCCCAAAATTCTCCCAATTTTTTCCCTAATCCACAAAAGAATTTTGGGTCCATCAATAACGAAATTCGCCGATATATCTAACTCTTGTGGGTCCCATTTTCAAGCAAATTGTTTCCATCACTTTGTCCACAAAATAGGTATTTTCTAATATAATTTTTTTATTTTTTTATTTGTTTAAATTGTATAATTGTTGTTATACATTGTATTATTTAAGTGTAATGAGTAGTATTGAGTGTTTTATATGTGATATATTTCATTTTTTGTTATATAACTATTATTTGTAAATTTTATGTTATAATTTTAATTTGGTTATTGAGTTATAATAATTTTAAGTGTTGTTTTATTAATGGAAAATTAATGTATGGATCTTTGTGAACTATTTAAATTTTTTTAGGAGAATCTTTATAATTGATTATGATTGTAGGGACTATAATGTAATTTGAATAAACTTTAGGTGTCTTAGTGTAATTTTTAAAAACTTTAGGGGCCTTAGTGGAATTTTATAAACTCTGGGGCTAAAAGTGCAATTTTATTAAACTTTAGGTGTCTTAGTGACTTTTTCATAAAATTTAGGGGTAAAAGTGAATTTTTAATAAACTTTAGATGCCTTAATAACATTTAAAAAACTTTAGGGGTAAAAGTGATATTTTAATAAACTTTACATGCCTTATTGACATTTAATAAACTTTAGGAGTAAAAATGACATTTTAATTAACTTTAGGAGTAAAAATGACATTTTAATTAACTTTAGGGGCCTTAGTATAAATTTTAAAAACTTTAGGTGCCTTAGTGACTTTTTCATAAAATGTAGGGGTACAAGTGAAATTTTAGTAAACTTTAGATGCCTTATTGACATTTAATAAATTATAGGGGTAAAAGTGACATTTTAATAAACTTTAAATCCTTAGTATAATTTTTTAAACCTTTAGGGGCCTTAGTGGGATTTTTATGTACTATAGTGGTAAAAGCGAAATTTTAATAAACTTTAGAGGTATAGGTGAAATTTTAATAAACTTTATGGACCGTAGTATATTTTTATAAGACTTTAGGTGCCTGAATGACTTTTTCATATAATGTGGGGGTAAAAGTGAAATTTTAATAAACTTTAGGTGCCTTCGTGAATTTTTTAGAAAATTTAGGAGTAAAAGTGACATTTTAATAATCTTTTGGGGTCTTAGTGGACTATTTTCATAACTTAGGGGCATTGAAGTAATTTTTTATAATCGTATGATCTAAGTATATTTTAATTAATAATTAGTGGTTTAATTTACTTTAGATAATGGACAAGAGTTGGGTTAAATCAAAGAATAAGGTTACGAGAGAATCTATCACGGGTATATTACAATTTATTGATTTTCTGAGTAACAAAGTGGATCACGCCGGTAAAATATGTTGTCCATGTAATCATTGTTTTAATAATCGAAAGTTTACAATTGACGATGTTAAAGGGCATCTTTTTCGGTGGGTATTTTGTCATCGTATAAGGTTCAGACGAAACACGGGGAAGAAGTAGTAATTCCCATGGATGAACCTAACGAAGATAATGTAATGGGTAATGTAATTCATGATTTAGGAGATATAGCTTAGGTTTGCGTGTATGCACTTATCCTTCTATTTCTTCTACTAGTTATAAGGGTTATTAAAGCTCTTAAAGTAAGTAGCCAGGATTCTATATTCCTCCTAACCCCCTTCCAAGTGGACTTAGGTGGCGACCTAACAATTACCAGGGGGGTTGGGTAAGGGGACCCTGTGCAATAATCCGTGGTTAAATCAAACCCTAATGACTATCTCGTTAGGCATGCCCGTCAGGATCTAGACGTTTATATGGTCTTTCAACAATTAGACACCCCTTCTGGGTGACCATCCAACTGCTATTAATGGGTTAGTCTATACTCGTGCACTAGCAAGAACTACAATCAATACATCAAAGCACATAACACAAATATCAAGGTTAAGAAGCTCAATCGATTTAAAAAGGTTTTTCCCAAACAAACTTAGATAGAAGGAAATGGAATTCAAAGATTATAATTTATACATATGTAAAACCCAAGTTATGGGAAAATTAGTTCATGCTTGAAAGAAATAAACTAAAATAAAGATACATATGGTCAATATGCTTCTCTGGATGTTGCTACTTGAGACTAAGGACTAATAATTAAGCAAGGAGTAGGCAAGGACATGTTTACAATGATAAGAGTGTGTATTTATAGGTGTTTTCTAACCCTAGGTCGAAATCTTGAAGGTAGGTAATTAGAGTCCAAGTCCAATTCAAATTCGTTTCCTAAAATATAGGACAAGATAAACACTGTTCACTGTTTTGGTCATTTTACCTTCGATACTGGGTCAAATTTTGCGTACTTTATATCAAAACAACCGTAGTAAAAAGATCTATACGAACTTTTAAAGGATCGTCCAAAATTATATCCTGTTTGGAGTTATATTTACTTTAGTGGACGTAGCTGCAGGTTTAAAAACTATATTTGGCAGCTTTTTCTTTCCTAATTCAACTTTGTTTCCTTTTATCTCCTGATTTCTCCTAGATATTCTTTCCTTAAACCTTAAAATTGATTTGATATCTAAATTATATTCCATAAACCTTAAAAGTTGAACATTAACACACAAATTAAACCAAATATGCTCGAAAAGTAATAGATCAAATAAGGACACAAATTAAGAAATTATCTAACAACGGGAACAAATACCTTAACAATTAATCAAATACACCTAAAATGATGTCTCAAACCTAGATTAATATATCACAAATATGGAGACATCACACGTCCATCAAATAGAGACATAAATGCACATATAATGTTCAGTACCTCATAAATCCAAAAAGAATATATAAATAAATTAAATTATAAATTGTTCAAAGCAGCCTTCAATAATTTACTATACAAGAAAAATAATAAAATAAATATTTGTAGAAAACAACTTCTCTATCTTTTTAAACCTATATTATCCTTATTATTAAATATATTATTTTATTTTTAATATAATATTTATTTTTAATATTAAACAAATAATGCGCACCTCCATCACCATTAGCACCACCACCACCGCCACCACCGCCACCACCACCACCACCACCACCACCATGTAAAAATTCGACTACCACTACAACCACGACCATGCTCTCCGCCACCACTAATTCTAAAAAGATCTAGAAAAATAAAGATTTGCATTTTTTGACGAGACAAATTAATATTTATGTCTATGATTTTTTTGATTTTTTTTATTTTTTCCGCAAACATGAAATTTACTGTTCTAAACAAGAAATTCATTCTTCGAAGAAGTGAACTTCTTTTTTTTTAACAATGAAATCATTGTTCCAATAAATGAATTTCTTATTCCGAACAATGAAGTTCATGTATGCGGAATAGTTTTGATATTTATAAGGATAAATTCCTTGTTTGTAACAATGAATTTATTTACTTGTTTGGATAAAAGAATTCATCGTTTGAAACAATGAATTCATTATTCAAAACAATGAATTTTATGTATGCGAAAAAATTCAAGAAAATTTTGAAAAAATCATAAACGTAAATATTAATTTGCCAAATTTTTATTTTTCTAGTTTCTTTAGAATTAGATATGACGACTTAAAAAAATTCTCAAATGCGCTATGTGATGGAGTTAGTAATAAGTGGTGGTGGTAGTAGTGGTGGTGGTTGTGGTGGTGGGTAGTGGGGTGGTGTTGGCTATAGGGTGGTGGTGGAAGTGGTGGGATGGTAGACGTGGTGGTAGGATGTTGTAATAGGATGGTTAAATTTAAATGACAAGTATTAAAATGATTAATAAGAGTATTTTTGTCAAAGATTATTGTAAAAAAAAATTATTTGAGATTGTTTTTAAACAAATAAATTTTTCAATAAGTTGTTTTAATTTTAATTAATGACTCTTTCTTAAATGGTTAGATATTTAAAAAAAACTATTTTTTAGATTTTTTTTTTTAGTAATGTAGATTAAAATTTGGAGACATAATTAATATTTATTTGATAATAAAATAGTAATTTAAAATCTATAAACATAAAGAAACAATTCGTTTTTGTTTATGAACAAGCTATTTTCTAATGAGTTTTTATTAGAGTTTGAGTTTGTTTATTACTCGTTCCGTTCTTAAAAGGTTGTAACAATTGTTTTTCATAAAAATTAAAAAATGTCATCTATTATCTATTTGATTACTAAAATACATTTCATAAAGTGTCTTGATATTTAAATGTTCATTGGGAACCTAAATTATAATATTTAATTAGGGGTGAAAGTGGTATAAAAAATAAAAAAATGTCTTGATTTTCTAAGGTAACAATCTTTTTGGAACAACTATTTTTAGTATAAGTGACAACCTTTTAAGAACGGAAAGAGTACACACTAACCAGTTCAAGCGAGTTTTTTTGCAAAGACGAGCTCAAACTCTTCGCGGACGGGTTAGGTCTTTTAATTTTCCAGTTGCATCCAATCCCTCTCTATATAAGCATGGGTTCTACTAGCTTTTGTTCACATACACACACCATGGCTTCTCTTGTTTCTCCAATCCCCAATGCTTCTAAAACCACGAGTAATGCCTACTCTTTCTCATCCACAGTATTGCCATCTATCCCCAGGAATACCTCTCAACTATCTCTCAACCTTGCAAGGCGTAAGAGAAATGTTTCCAAAGTATCTTGCAAAACCAATGAAGATCAAGACCCAAACCAAAATATTGATAGAAGGAATGTTCTTCTTGGTTTAGGAGGGCTATGTGGTGCTTCTAACCTTGTCAACAAACCATTCGCCTTTGCTAATCCTGTCCAAGCCCCTGATGTTACCAAATGTGTACCTGCAAGGTTGCCTAACGGCACAATCATATCCGAAAATTGCTGTCCACCTGTTCCATCACAGATCAAGGACTATGTTCTTCCTTACCCTAAAGTTATGCGTGTTAGACCACCGGCTCATAGTGCCTCCAAAGAATACATTGCGAAATTCTCGAGAGCCATTGAACTCATGAAAGCTCTTCCCAAAGATGATCCTCGTAATTTCTTGCAACAAGCTAACATTCATTGTGCGTATTGTAATGGAGCTTACGATCAAATTGGTTTCCCAGAAATCGACATTCAAGTTCATTCTTCCTGGCTATTCTTTCCTTTTCATAGATGGTACTTGTATTTCTATGAAAGAATTCTTGGGAAGTTAATTGATGACCCGAAATTCGGGTTGCCATTCTGGAACTGGGATAGTCCTCGTGGGATGACAATTCCGGCCATGTTTAACGATCAAAATTCATCGTTATTTGATACAAAGCGGGACCAAAGTCATCTACCACCTGAAATCATCGACCTAGACTATAGTGGGACAAACACTACCGCCACACCTATCGATAGAATTACGAATAACCTGACGATAATGTATCGTAGTATGGTTACCAATGCCACAACTGCACCAGATTTCTTTGGTAAGCCTTTGAAAGCCGGTACTCCTCCCAACCCGGGTGGTGGCTCTATCGAAGCGATCCCTCACACCCCAGTGCACAGATGGGTTGGTGATCCAAGAGAGAAGAACAAGGAGAATCTGGGTAATTTCTACTCAGCTGGTCGTGACACGCTGTTTTATTCACACCATGCTAATGTTGACAGAATGTGGGCAATATGGCAAAGATTAGGAGGTAAGAAACATAGAGATATCTCTGATCCTGATTTCTTGAATTCCACATTCTTGTTTTACGATGAGAATGCGAAACCTGTCCGTGTAAAGGTCAAAGACAGTCTGAGTAATGAACGAATGGGGTTTGTTTATTCTAAGGTGGATATTCCATGGCTCCAAAGCAGGCCTCCTCCTCGGCGAAAGAAGTCCGGAATTGCGAGAAAATCGTCAGCTCCACCAGTAGCTACTGCTCTCCCAGCCATACTAGACAAAAAACTGCAAATTTTGGTCCAGAGGCCAAAAAAATCGAGGAGCGCGCAACAGAAAGAGGAAGAAGAGGAAATACTGGACATTCAAGGTATAGAATTTCCTGTTGAAAAGTACATTAAGTTTGATGTGTTTATTAACGATGAAGATGAGGAAGCGCCTAGCTTGGAAAAGTCTGAGTATTTGGGAAGCTTTGCAAGTTTGCCTCATAGACAGAAGGGCAATCAGAAGATTATTACTTCACAGAGGTTTGGTTTGAGTGAACCATTAGAAGACCTCGAAGCTGAAGATGATGAAACAGTGTTGGTGACTTTGGTTCCAAGATCTGGCGCGGGTGATATCAAGATTGGTGGAATACGTATCGTTTTTGCTTCTTGAAACCGTACCTTCTCCGTTAATCAATCGTCGACTTGATCGGTTATGTCGTTTAAGTAAGCTTATGTTTGTAATTCCATGAATAACGGGAAAATAAAACAGTTATGAGGGTCATTTATGTGCTTTGTTGGGTAATGGAGGCATCCACTGAGGTTGGATATACTCTTGCATGTTATTTAGCGATTATGAAGATGTTTGTGTGAGATTTTTATCAATATTTTATTGTATTTCAACATTTTTCGATCTTAATCCAAACCTGGACCTTCAATTAATTAACCGATTGGCTCATACATTAATTTAATGAACAAAACTTAAATGTCTAAATGGAAACTTATCAAATTAATCATGTCTTCATATTTAATCAGTGCATGTGCTAAAAAATAACCGTTACCTTCACGATTTATTATCAGAGTTTCCTAAAGGACAGTTGAGGCTTCAAAAATCCATAATGGTTCAATATATAAGCACTTCAACCATTAAATTCACAATGTTAAATAAATATTCAACTTCAAATTTATGTGTTTTAGGGATGACTTAAAATCACGCTTCTCCAAATGCGTCCCCGATATTATAAGAAAATCTTAGATATAATCTAAGATAACTCTTTTATTTTTGTTAATCTATTACTTTCTCTATTTTTAAAAAGTTGTCATTTTTACAAAAAATAATTATTTATATAAAATTGTAATTGTAGAAAATTAAAATATTTTTTTATATTACTTTTATCTCTAATTTAATATTATAATATATATTTAAAATATTAAGACATTTTATAAAATAAAATTTAATAATTATATAAATAATAAATAATATTTGTCAATTTATATATATAAAAACAAATATGACAATAATCTTTAAAAAATAGCAGGAGTATAATATTTTTCTTCCTTCTAATTTGAGTTCGTTAGATTGACAAATATATATATTATATTAACATTTTCAATATTATAAATGTCATTATGTATCTTTCACATGTGTAGTAACTATTACTCAATAGATCTTTTTTGGGATAGGATTACTCAATAAAGAGATCTCTCGTGGTCTAGCTAGTTGCAAATTGCACCATTTTTCAGTCCATACTTATCTTCAGTTATTCCTTTTTCTTTTTTAAAGGTCAGGAAAAAAAGGAACAAGTAACAAAGAATCAAACACAATTAATAATAAGTTTTATTTGCTAGTAAAACTCATATAAAGTTTTTGATGGGCAAAACTTTTATAAAGCTATAATCGATTTAGACTACTATAAAACAATTGTGAGGTCACACTCCACAATTGCAAGTGGTCTAAGTAATACACATAATTCCTTGTTTTATAGTATAAAGTTATAGGAAAAGACAACTACGTTAGAGCCAAAACAGAAATGGGAAATTATTGATTAAAGCCGTACGACTTGGGTATTAATAAAGAAAAATTCAACCCTAAATTTCTATTAAAACCTAATTAGAATTGAACAAAAAACCTAAAATATCTCTTTCCCTTAGTTGACCTAGTAAATAAACAAAAATTAAAACAAAAGTCTCATATAAAATCATTCCACCGATCCACATTCCCTCTATCTCTACCCTCTGTTCCCCCACATTCCCTCTTCTCTCTCTCTCTCTCTCTCTCTCTCTCTCTCTCTCTCTCTCTCTCTCTCTCTCTCTCTCCTCAACGTCGCCTCTACCTTCCACTTTCCCACCTCTATCAACACCATCATCATCTTCACCATCAACACCCCCTCAACACTTCGCCGCTTCTCTGCAGAAGAAAACCGCTATGCTCGCCGACATCACGATCGCGACGGCAACACACCACCACCACAACCACCACAGATCTCACCGCCCCACCACCGCCTCACTATCTTCACACCATCACGTCTCACTAGATCTCACCGCCCCACCGCCTTGACGAATCTCTACCAGTGGCTCATGCACAAGAAAACTGTCGTGGCTCACGCACAAGAGCTCATCGCTGTTCGCGCACAAGATCTCACCAAAGTTCCGTGTACCAGACCTCGCGCCACCCTCCATGGACCAAATCTATTCAAATCTGGTGACGTAAGCCCTAGCGCAGCCATCATCCCTCCGCCGTGGAGCTCCTCCAACGCAAGAAACCCTAGCCTCCCCTCTACCACCATGAACAGACTGCTGCACACGAACCCTAGCCCTCCCCTTGGGTCCAGACCCATTCAAACCGTAGGGCCAGTCCCATCCAGACCTTTGGTTTTTTGGAACATGATTTTTTTTAGTTCCAAGTGTAAGTTAGGGCATGGGTTGTCTAGTTTTTGTTCCATTTTTTTAGGGTATAGCCCCCAAGAGGTTGTTCCTGCAATTGTGAGTTCAATAAACAAATGTTCCATTGTTGTAACTATTTTTTTTGTTAGGGGCAGCCCATTTCTTCTTTTTTTAGTTCGACCGAGATATCACGTTTCATTATTATTTATTGAAACAAGAAAACCTTTCATTTATTAAATGACTTGGGTCCAGCCCCTAGGGTACAATATTGGACACATTGAACATGGACATGGACAAAAAAAGGCTTGTGTACAGCCCTTAGGGTACACGAACTTTCACATGGACAAAATCCGGTTAGGACGTGGACAAATCCTATGTGCAATAATATAAAAAATCACTTCATACAACTTAAGAAACTTAAAAACCAACACAGGTCTGTAGCCATGGGTACAGATCTATTTGATTAATGAAAAGAACAAATAAAATAAAAAAACGAATTACTAAAAAGGAAAAAAAATAAAAAAGGTAAAGTTGGAAAAAATACAACCAAAAAATAAAACTGGCTTTATTTAATAGGTTTTTTTTAAATAGACTTTATAAAATAATAAAGTTGATATTTAGGCCACTATTTGTAGTTTCCTCAATAGAAAGTGAACGAAAAAAATTATTATGTACTTCGTTTGAATAAAAAAAAATAGAAAATACATAGGCATACTTAGTCTAACTCTAAATGACTTCCTACTTGTAACAAAAAGCTATAACTTAAGAATAAATTTTTAATATCACACTCTAAAAGCCTCTCTATTACGGGATATCTAATTATAGGATATCCAATTTATTGTAATCCAGCTTTGGTATATAGTGAGAATTTATTAGATATTTTATTTTAAGTAAAATCCTTAGTAAAGTAGATGTAAAATCCATACGAATACCTAATTAAACTAGTACAATGTGACTTCGAAACCAAAAAAAAAATGAGATTATTACCCAAGGGGTCTTGATCACACCACCCCGGGACCTAACAAGACCGGTTAGATTAACTCTTCTAACTAAAGGCCTCATCCATAAATTAACACTATATAGCTATTTACCCTATTACTGTTATACCCTCTTTTGTATTTTATTTCCTATATATACTAATTTTATTAAAAAAAAAACTAAAACCCTAAATACTATTTCTCTATCCTCCCTTCTCTCTCCTAAAACCCCATTATTCTCCTCTCTCCATAAACACTACTCCAAGCCGCCGAGAAGACTAAGGCACCTCCGATCTGCGATGGAGAAGAACAATGTCGATGGAAAGAGATCATCGGAGCTTGGCAATGGTAAGAGATCTCCCGGAGCTGAGCTCGATGGTGCAGTGCTCTGAGCAGCCTTGGCGCAGATCTGGTTCGTAGTGGGTTTGTCGAGCTCCGAGCGGCTTGCGGTGGTACAGCTTGCGGTGGTGCAGCGGCGTGGCAGATTGGAGAAACATTGCTGGAGCCATGTTGCTGAGTTCATCGTTATTTCGTATAGTACCTTTGATAATATTTCATTTGAAGAAGTCTGTGTGTAAGACTATGCTCAGTACAGCTATGCTAACTTCACAGCTACGCTTAGACTTACGTTTTCTTTTTTTCGTTTGTTTGAATAGTGTTTTCTTATTGACAAAAAAAAAATTGTTTTCTTTGGTGAGTGAGCAGCTTCTGCACGAAGCTTGGTCAAAGATTTCTAGAAATTTTTTCTTTTACATGTCGTGTGCTTAACACATTTTAAAGAGTTTTTTTTCCATTTTTTTAGAATGGTTGCCAAGTATATAAACACTTTACACTTTCTTTTAATCTTTATTCTTTTCTTTGTGTTAACAGTGTATGAGTGTTGAGGTAATTGCTTTTTTTAATCTTGTTGTAATGTAATTAATTAATTTATAATTTATTTCAATGTCATTTAAACAAGATTTTTTATTTTTTTTTAGAAATTTTGTAATATTTGAGTTGTGTTTTTCCATATAAATAAATTTAAATCAAGAAAATAATAAAACTCAACAACTTATACGAGCATGCTCAGTACAGTTACCGAATATACGAGTATGCTCAGTAAAGTTACTGAGCAAACGAGCATGCTCAGTAAAGCGGCTCAATAAAAAAATTCGAATAATCAACAAAAAAATTTCGATACTCATCACTTTTTCCGATACTCAGTACTTTTTCCATGCTCAGTACTTTATGCTCAATACTTTTTTCACACTCAGTACTTTATGCTCAGTACTTTCCCATGCTCAGTACTTTTTCCATGCTCAGTACTTTTTCCGGCGGTGGTCGATGGCCGGTGGCCGGAGGTCGGAGCTGGAAATTATTAATAGTAAATGAAAGAGGAGAGAGAAAAATTGATAAAGGAGGAGAGAGATTAATGGTAATGGAGGAAAGAGAGTAATGGTAATAGAGGAGAGAGAAGAATCTATTTTTTTTTTTTGTCTTATATACACTATAAGGGTAGTGAAGGTATTTGTCAATTTTGAGGCCTCTAAATAGAACAGAGAATCCACTTGGTTCCTATATGGCTTTAAGATGGTCCACAAGACTCCTTGGATAATTGACCCAAAAAAGAAAGAAAAGACTAATGTGTGCACCGGTTCCTTTAAGGGCAGAAGTCATTTTTAAGATTCAAGTAACTCCATGAAATTGAACAACATTTAGTGAGAAATCGTTAACACATCTACATAATAAAAATTAACAATAAAAAAAAAAAACAGCTAAAATTTATCTAAAGAAAAATAATAATCTAGATTTAGCCAAGTGTTCTGATTTATTTGATATTGAACCTCTAAACCTCTTTATCTATAATTTATGCAAAAAATTGAATTTCACCTTTTTATTCTACTTTTTTATTTTTTCTTTGCATTTTATCTATTTTTTCAATTTTTATGTTCCACTTTTGTCACAAAAAAAAATTTAGTAAATGTGGTGGGTATAAAATCTTAAAAGAATGGAATATTCATTTTATTAAATTTGTGCTTCGAAATTTTTACTTAAGTTGGGTTAGTGTAATTTTTAACATCATAGTGATTAATTCATCAATTATGATAATGCTAAATCAGTTTTTTTGCATAGTCTAATAAGATATCGCTCTATGATACGAATCATATACTAATTAGTAAATATATCATGGTAGGTATGTTTAGAATATAATTAATGACACATCCAAATATAATTATTTACTATCTGTTTCTAAATTTTAATCTAATTTATTTTTTATATAGATTAAAAAAGATAATTAGTTAATATTATGGTAGTATTAATTAGAGCCAATTGTTGATTGATGCCTATTAAAAAACTTATTTAGAAAAAGGTGCCTAGAAAAAAATATTTATTGAAAACAGCCCCCTTATAATTAACAATTAAAAAATAAGAAAAAAACTAATAAACACACGCGCGCGTCCGTAAATTTTTTTTAAAATCGTCATAACTAATTCAAAAAAAATCAAAAAAATCAAAAAAAATTATATTTGGATAAATCAAATTAATATTTACGTCTATGATTTTTTTCGGAATTTTCTGAATTTTTTGATTTTTTTTGATTTTTTTAATTTTTTTTTTCGCAGAATCGAAATTCCATGTTTATTTCACGGTTTAAAACACGGAATTCCATGTTTAAAACATGGAATTCCGTGTCTGCGAAAAAAAAAATTAAAAAAATTCGAAAAAATAAAAAAAAATCAAAAAAAATCAAAAAAATTCATAGACGTAAATATTAATTAGATTTATTCAAAAATATTTTTTTTTTAATTTTCTGATTTTTTTTGAATTAGTTATGACGATTTTAAAAAAATTTCACGGACGCGCGCATGTGATGGAATTAATAAAGGTATAGAAAATATAAAGGGGATGTTTTCTATAAATAATTATTTCATTAGGCATTTTTTTATAAATAAGATTATTGAAGGCATAAAAAAACAATTAGAGAGTTTAAGGAGGATGTTTTCAACAATAACCCCTATTAATTATAACATTTTTAATGAAACATTTAATATATTAAATATTTATTAAAAATATAAATTTACCATTTTAAAGATGTAAAGTCTATATACAAAATTAAAAATTATTATCTAGCTTCCATATGAGTGAGTCCTATTCCTTACGTTTTTTTTAACTTATTTAAATTAAATAATTGCATGAAAATTTGAAAAATAATCGCGAAAGTAACGCATATGTGCTCTTTGGAGGAGCGCCTCACTCACTCAATCAGCCCATCAAAACTAATCAACCCAATTAATTATGAGACGCTAATTTAAGAAGCGCCTTTATTTAAAAAATAATAATAATTAACTACACCAAGCCGCATATTCACATTGAACGCCCTAAAACTCATCGCTTCACATCAACATTAGAAGAATATCTATTTGGCGCAATCTCTAGAGATGGTTTTACTGATACAGTATCATATAGAAAAAATCTAGGCAGTACAAGGTAATTTCATCACCTAATTTTAAAGTTATTTCATAAACCTTAAAAATTCTGAAGAATTGATCTAATTTTAATCTAATCTCATCACTTTACAAGTTTTCAAAATTCTCTAATTTAAGTATACTTTATTATATTTTCATACTGGCCATTGTTCTGACCGTTGCAAGCTTTTTATAATGGAGAGGTAATTTGAACCAAGAAAAAAAAAAGTAGATGTATAATGCGCTGAGAATAGGTATAAGGGTAGAGAATGACGCTTGAGTTTCGTGGATCCCACATTAAATAATGTGATTTGGCATGACTGTTGGAATGAGTAAATTGGTGTTACACTCCATCAGTGTAACTGTTTTGCAGCAAAAATTCATTGTTAACATTGTTTTAAATTAAGTATTAACTAAAAGTCGTTGACAAGTAATTTTTAAAAATAAAACAAAAATAAAGGTGCTTTTTAAATAAGTGTCTTATAATTAATAGATCCATTAATTTAATAGGCTATTAAATGAATGAGGCGCTCCTCAAAGAAGTGTTTATATGTTAATATTATAGTTATTTTTTCAAATGAGTTAATTATGTAATTATTATTTTTAAAAACGTTAGAAATATAAAAAACTCCGGTTCCTTTCATAGGCCAATTGTATAATGAATATACTTTTCTTTATTGGTCGAGTCATTGTCTCAGACTCTAAAGAATAGTCTGAGGTTATAGCAATAATTGCCATATATGGAGTATGGACAATGGAGCGCGGCTGCGCGGCCAACTTTCCAAATTTATCTCCTATGCCAGCTAAATACATAGTGGATGTAAACCCCACAAGTTTTGACCTGAAAGAACATCATTAATATTGTTCAAAAAAAAAAAAAAAGAACATCATTAATTCGTTTGAATTATCACCACGTGGGGAATTTTCAAGTGGGGTTGGAATTAGGATTACATAGTACTGTACTTGGTCTCATCCAATACTAATATTACTAAAGGGAATACTAATATCAATATTGTTCAAAAAAAATACTACTCCTTCCGTCCATTTTTATTTGTCCACCTTTTTGGTGCACAAATATTAAAAAGAACATTTAATACTCTTCTATTTTACACAATTGCCCATAATTAATATACATAGGGTCATTTATTGCAACACTCTTTATACTATTTAATTAGGGGTATTCTTGGAAAAAATAGAGAAGAAGTGTCTTGATATTACAAATTGGACAAATAATACTCCCTCCGTCCACAAATGTTTGTCATAGTACCTTTTTTTTCACATAGATTAAGAAAAGTAATTAATGCCTTATACTTTTACTAAATTACCCCCAACTAACTATTTAATGATTAAGAAAAGCAATTAATGCCTTCTACTTTTTGAAAATTAAATAAGGGTAAACTTGGTAGAACATGTAAAAAAGTTTCTTGATATTTTAAAATGACAACCTTTTGTGGACATCCATTTTTAGAAATTGTGACAAACATTTGTGGACGGAGGGAGTATTGGACATCTCCTTTTAGAAAGATGGACAAATAAAAATGGACGGAGGGAGTAATATCAATATTGTTCAAAAAAAATACTAATATCAATATTGTTCTTTTTATTCGATTAATATCAATCTTTTTACTGGTATTATTTAGTGTGAAACTAATAAAACATGTGAATAATGTGATAATAGACCACAGAGAAACCATTCGGAAGATTCTTTCTACACTACGTATATGTTCATATTTGTGATGGTTAATAATGGCTTTAGAGCTTGTTAGTGATTATTTTATATTTTTTAATATATAAAAAATACTTTACAATAACATGTATACAAAATATTTAAAAATGTTTTCAAAATCTAAAACTACTTATTTATTAAGAAATATGTATTAAGTATGTTGTAAATGTTGTAAAACGTTCTGCATTCTCGGCCTTAAAAATTAGTATTAGAAATCTGTCCAACCCGAGTTTAAGACACAGAATCTAAAGGTGTAAAGAAAAGTTACAGAAAAATAAAGACACAAGCAATTTTATCGTGGTTCAACACAAAGGCCTACAACTATACAAATAGGGTTACAACTTCAGGATTGAACCCTTCAAAAATTACAGAGAATAGAACAACCCTAAGACTTCAATCGGAAACCTTAATACACTATAGAGAAATATTACTCAATATACAAGCACGCGGCTTGAAATCTATCTCTATTCGATGTTCTTTATATCATAGAACATGAATTACATAAACTCTAAATGTTTATCTGCTTATAGAATACAAGAGAGAAGAAAAGACGAAGTCAATAAAGAAAAAATAAGTATAACCGAGTAGATAAAGAAGAGCCCTTTTATATGAGAAAGTGTAGGGCTTTAATCCCAGCCATCCAATCCTAATAAGATCAATGCTTCAAGACGTGCCACACGTCTAGCTCATAAGTAAGGCGGTAAAGTAATATAACTTCATACGAACCTTGACTTTGGTCAAGACAAATAATACACCTTAGCAAAACATACCAAATTATCAGAAGTCCATATATGAAATTTGACCAAGTTGATGGACTATGTATTCAACAAAGTATATAACTAGAAGTATTTTTAAGTATTTAAAAAATTTAAATATATAATTCAATTTAATTATTATATGTCAGGTGATAGTTATAACTTTATCTAAAAAGGGATAATTCCCAATTAATTACAATTCCACAAGTTTCATTCTCAAAAAAAGGAAGGAGCAAATTACTTCCTACTTACTCACTAATTAAAAACTTAATTCTCAATTACTCATTTTTGACATATTTAGCTTACATTTTTACCCTTATATGGGATAATTCCCAATTAATTACGAGTTTACACTTTTCATTCCCAAAAAAGGAAAGAGGTTTTGATTTCCTACTTACTTACAAGTCAAAGAAATTATTTCCCAACAAAACCAATCATCAACAACTAATTTCATCACAAATGCACGTCCGTGATTTTTTTAATGCATAACTAATTCTATAAGAAAAAGATTTGCATTTTTGGACGAATCAAATTAATATTTACGTCTATAAATTGTTTTGATTTTTTTTTGAATTTTTTTTGATATTTTGTTTTATGTGTTCGTGCAATACATAAAAATGTATTTATGTGTTCATGTAACACACAAAATCATATAATCAATCTAAAACATTACCTTATTTAACAAAATTATCTTTTTTTTCTCTTTATTAGTCGCATATATCCTATTTTTACTTTTTTTTGATATCCTGATATATTATCTTTTTGTCCAACAATCTTTTGTTATATTTTGTGTTCTAGTAATACACAAAACAATTATTTGTGTATTACAGCAACACACAAATTTACCTTTTCTCTTCTCGTCAGGCCCATTCCCAATTAAACATTTGTGTCTTAATTAAACACACCACCTTCACAAATATGTGTTGATTATTACGTGTTTCTGCATCACACAAATTGTTCTTGCGACTTGTAGCATCACACAAATTGACTTACACACTTGTGTTTGTCTTACATCCTTTTCGATGTGATCTATGTGTATCATATACACACAATTTTAGAGTTCAGCGTTTAGTATGGTTCTTTTGTGTGTTACTGTAATACACAAATGACTGTTTTGTGTAATACAACAACACACAAAATAACAAAAAAGGGTTGGACAAAAAGTTAATACATCATGATAGTTACAAACGAGTAAAAATATTGTATATGTGACTAATAAAGAGAAAAAAACTATTTTGTTAAAGAAGAGAACACTTTAGATTGATTTTATAATTTTGTGTGTTACAGGAATACATAAATATATTTTTGTGTGTTGTATGAACACATAAATCTAAATATCGAAATTAAAAAATAAAAAAAATAAAAAAAATCAAAAGAAATCTCTGATGTAGATATGAACTTGCCCCGTCAAAAAATATAATTTTTTAATTTTTCTAATTTTTTAATTATGATTTTTTTCTAAATTCACGGACGCGCGCGTGTTTGTGGAATTTGGAAAATCTGTTTTAATGTGTTATAACAACACATAAAACAGATTATCGAAATAAAAAAATCAAAAATAAAAAAAAATCAAAAAAAATTCATAGACGTAAATATTATTTTGTCTCGTCCAAAAGTGTAAATTTTTTATTTTTACGACTTTTTTTGTATTATTTATGATTTTTTTTTTAAATTTTGCGAACACGCACTTGTGATGAACATAGTTGGTGGTGGAGGTGGTGGTGAAAGAAATATAAATAAATATTATTATAATAAATAGTGAAGATATAATAATTATATTGTCTATATAATTAAAGTAATTAATTAATAGGCTTATGGGTATATTTATAATCTTTCAATTTTTTATGCTTAAGTGGAAATTAAGTTGAACTTGTAATTAATTGAGAATTTTTACGCTTTTCGTATAATTAACTGAGTGTTTTCCCATCTGAAATTCATTTTCTTATGAATTACAAGAAATTCTCACTACAGTACTATTTTACTCCGAGATTAAAGTGTATCTCTTTGGACTAGATGCCTTTAAAATATTTTATACTTACAGAAAAGTCTAATAAGCATATGGCTATCCCTCTTAGCAAGAAAAATTCTCAAAAATTTCTAGAACGCGCGATAACTTTTAGAAAATAATCTTATTGTTATATATAATTTATTTGTAAAAATATTCTATTCATTCGATAGTAAAATATAGACTAATACGTATAATATATATTTATACTCTAATTAATTTAAAAAATCAATATCAATATCTATAGAATAATTCTATATATTATATGAATCTGTAGTGCAATTTTTGTATAATATTGGAAGATAAGTGTAAGACAAATTTTTATATTTCACTCGAACCCTCTTTTCTTCCTTTTCCTTATTGTAATAGAAAATTGTTGTTCCAACCCTGCACGCAGTTATTATATGCTAGAATAAAGTAGATATAATTTCAAGTTTATAAGTTAATGATAAAAAAGAAATTCAAAAATTATTTTACAAATTTAGAAGATAATCGATATTACATAATGTATATAATATCACTCTAAAGTGCCAAATATTTTCTCTATAAAAATTTCAGATTTATTAGTTTAAAAAGTTTAAATACCTAATTACCCACTTTTAATAAGTTCATGATTTTTTTACCATCTCAAAAGATCTAAATTAATTTTATTATACCATTAATACCTTTTATAATTAAATTTTATTTAAATAATAATTTGATTTTATTTTATAAATTAATAAACTAAGTACTTTAATTATCTAGAATCCATAATTATTATTACACTTATTATTAACAAACGTTCCTAATTAAAAAGGCTAAATTTATACAATTCCAAAACAAAATGATATAATTTTTTTTATCCACCTACGTCGACTGACGAGACTCTTTTTGATATCACAAACCTATACTTTAGCAGAAAAGTTATAAACAAGCTAATACTCTAATACTCCTTTAAAAGGTGAGCCTGATCATGTGACATTACTTGTTTTTTATTAGTATATATACCACTATTCTTATAATCATTCGTTTGTGATATACATGATAATAGATAATTATAGGCGTATTCGTGTAATGTGTTAAGCATTCACACCATAGTTGTTACCATTTTTTATGTTAGTTTATTATTATATTGGTAGAGTAGTCATATAAGAACTTTGATAAAGATTAAGACAAGTTTGATCTTTGTTAGTTAACTATTCTCGGTTCATTTGCTAAGTTGTGCTTATTAAGTGCATAATTTGATAAAGTAAGCAATATATTAGTACTGTGCATAATAGAATAGGATTTATGGCACAAACTCACTGCCTGTCAACCCACTAAATATACATCAATAGGCCATCAAAATTCTTTAAGGAAACTGTAGCTTTTAGGTTATGGAATTTCGCTCTTCTGAGTTCTTATAAAGTACACAATTATCAACAAATTCACGGATTCACTAAGTAGGAAGCATGTAATATGGAATAAATTCCAATGAGCATATCAATAATGAGTGACTAAACTGTATTTGGATAACTAATTTACACAATTATGCATCTGCATAGATATTAACAACTAACTATTAAGAAGTGTAATCAAACAATCAGATCCCTTTGGCTTTGCACCAAAAAACAAAGTGATAGCTCTTGTGTTTTGTGTTTTTTCAAAAGCGCATGGTATTTTGTTTCAACAAAGATTAAGCATTAATTTTCCAATTGGATCAATTTAAATGTTTACATACGTTTCATAAATTCTTTAAATACAGACTCGACAATCTAAAGATTGGCTACCATGACCGGTCACATTTTTATAAATGACACGAATTATTATATATCATTACACAAGCAATACCAAAGCAAAAAAATGGTTGATTTGCTTTGCATCTTCTATAATTCTTGGCTGGCAAGGATTTAGAGTGATTACCTCCTACAAATAATATTCTTTCACCCAAATCCTTCATCTCTATCCATTCATTGTTTCTCAAATCCAACTTGTATACGTAAAAGTTCTTGATCCAGTATTCACCATAATACTCATCGAATAAGTCTCGTTGAAGAATAGGTTCACCATCGAGATTCACAAATCCGATAATGCATCAGACTTATGGTTTTTGGAAAAAAATTACCTTAAAAACTTGTGTTGTTTGAAGAATATCTATTATCATTGATGGTCTAGCAATGTTGTTTCAGCGGTGTGATAATTGTTGTTATGGTTGATTGGGTAGGACAGTGGTTGTGTGTGGGGGTGAGTTTCTTCAACATGTGTAGAGGGCGGATGTGATGCATTTTTTAAATTATTATTGGTGTTTTTGTATATAATTAAATGTGCTACCTCACTTTTCAAAGTAAGGTGTCCTCTCTCTCTCTCTCTCTCTCTCTCTCTCTCTCTCTCTCTCTCTCTCTCTCTCTCTCTCTCTCTCTCTCTCTCTCTCTCTCTCTCTCTCTCTCTCTCTCTCTCTCTCTCTCTCTCTCTCTCCCTCTCTCTCTCTCTCTCTCTAAACATTAATGATTGTTATAAGTTTTTTATGGATAGAAAAATAGGAGAAAAGTATTGAGAGTCGTGGTTTCTAAAAAATATTTTGTTGGTTGAAAAAATGAATTCCGAGAACACATCATTGGTTTTTGAAAGAATATTAGAGGCAGGGGGGACGTGTTTGCAAAATATTGCAAATCTTGTCCGATTTTTTTGGCAAAAATGTTACAATAAAATGACTTCCACATAAACATATTTATTGCCCCAAAACTTTCCATGAACTAGAACTTAACCTAAAAAAATTCATGGTTCTAACCTTATTCGGTTTCTATCTTTTCTCCCCTCTGAATATAAATCATGGTCCTCCCCGAATTAAAGGAATATAAATCATGCTCCTCCCCGAATTAAAGGTTTTTTTAATGGTGATAAATATTTTTGTTTCCATTATAATATAAATCACTAAAATTAAAGTAGCAGAGATCAATAAATATATAAAAGTGATTTAATTATTATTTTTATATATATAATAAAAATATTATTTCTTTTTTAAATTAATTTGATAATTAAAAAAATTATTATCTTATTTTATAAATATTTATTACTTGATTGATAAATTATAACAACATAAATTAATAAATATTTTTCATCTTATATTTAAATTATTTTATTATTAATTTAAAAATATATTTTAGAGAAAAAAAAGGACAATTAGTTTATGAATCAATCTTTTTTCTTATTGATTAAAAATACTAGATTTTATTCTTGAAGATAAGGGTTAACAAAATAATTTTTTTTGAACTTAATTATTCATTCCAGAATGCAAGGAAAAAATTCCGAATTCTCCCTTCATCTCTTGCTAGAAACCGAACCAACCCTGTGGAAAATTGGATTTTTTAATATTAGTTATTGCATTAAAACTTACAAAAATTGTAATCTAGAACAACAAGAAAAACAACTTTTGATTTTGGCCTTTAGACTTCTTTTAAAGTGGTGGCACATAACCCTACACTATTTTGCATTGTCGCCTATACTAGTTACCAATATTATAACTACACATCCATAATATAGTGGGCTATTACTAATATCTTTTCCAACCCTCTTCTAAAATAGAGTAGGCTATTGACTCATACATTTCACAACTATCTTCTAAATAGAGTAGGATATTCACACATACATTTCCCGGCTATTTTCTAAGTAAAGTAGGATATTCACACATACATTTCTCGAATTTCTTCTAAATAGTGTAAGCTATTCAAGAATACATTTCCTGGTCTTTTTAACTGTTATCTCGCACCAGTCGGGCCCTTGCATCCAGTAATTAATCTTGAAGAAATCATATAACCGAATCTGATCACGTCAAATTTTGTCACCCCTAACCATTGTTCAAAAAATTACAATAAACGATATGGAAAATGTAATTAGACTCTATCAGTCCCGAACCTGCTGTACCATTTCTGGTGGTACATCTGACCAACTTTTAAAGCAAGGAGGGAAGTCCCCCCTCACTATCAATCCAATAACCTACCCAAGATGCTTACTATATTTTCATGTCGAAATTTATGTATTATATAATAAGCATAATTCTACTAGTAAGTGTCCCCTTGCCTAATGCATCGCTTTATAAGCGAATTTGAGGGCCGCTTTACCCGTAGAGTTTTGTTTTTGCTTGTCTATATTTATGCAAAATTATTGTAACATTTTATAATAAAAAATAATAGTACACTAACAAATGATACAGTAACGAATACCTTGAGCATTGCACCCAGATATAGGTATGTTGGGGTTATAACTGGCATCACGACCATCGCCATCCCTATTGTGACCCATGAACATTGCATTTTCCATCTATACTTAAAATATATTATCCAATAACACATAATTATTTAAACGAAATAAATTGATATTAAAACAATTGAAATTAACATTATTACATATTAAGTTTGGTTTAAATAAAAATACATAACAATAAATTACTCCTAACTAATTAGTTACACCATGCCACGTGGCGATATGATCTCTCATCCAATAATCAACATTTTAACGATGGTGTCCTACGTACTTCATACAAATACTATAATGGTAAACCACTTGATGCCTAAACTTTTGAAAAGGTCTTCTCTAGATTCGTTGAACTAAACGGGTGTCACTGTTGTGGATCAGATGGTAGTGAACTTCAAGTTCATGCCCACTGCTATCATAATGGTAAGGAAATAAATGTGAATGTCTCTTCCACAACGTATCCCTCAACGATTGAACCCTCAGGCCTAGCCAGAGTTTGACTATATTATTTTAGCTTCATCTAATACCTTTTGAATGGGCCATCCATCGCATTTGAACAAATCAACCTAACTAGTTTTCATCGTATAAGAGTATGACTAGGTGGACCATTATGTCAAAAAATGAACAAAGGAAACATCATTTTCAAGTTTGCACATAAGAACTACCACTTCAGTTTCTCCAGATTTTCTAGTTCTTTCATACTTAGATTTTTTGTACAAACATTCCTAAGAACATTGCACAACCATATTATCGGATTACACCGATTATCGTAGATAAGTCCGGGGATACTAGCCACAATAATAAACTACATCATTATATGACAATCATGGAATTTCATACGATAATCTTTCCCAAATTACTCTGAACGTTATTCCCCTAACTAGATGCAAATTCATCGAGAATCTTTTACGCTTTCAACCAATCTAGGAAAGAATGTCGCTTGTCCGGGGGCATCACATACTTTATGCCCGGTTGTAGCACTCTACCTTGATCCTCGAACAACCACAATTCTATACTGATACCCAAATCTTTCAAATCCTTTCTCGCTTTCATATTATCTTTGTTAAATTTCTCATCTAGGCAAACTAAAGTACCAAGTAAAATATCACACACATTCTTCTCACAATGCATAACATCAATATTATGTTTCAATAAATTATTCAACCAATAAGGTAATTGTAGACAATACTTTTTCCTTCCAGTTAAACTCTCTAGGACCCATTTGCTTTCTCACTTTGCCATCAAAGTTCTTGTTTTTACCCAATAACACAACATGCAACCCATTAAGCTACGTCTGAATATCTGAGGGGCGATATTTCCCTAGGTGAGGCCCTGTGCTTGCAATTAGCGTATGATGATATGTCTTTTTTAAAACGATGCCAAATAGGTAACCAACACATATGATCTAAATACATACACCTAACTCACCTGCAAGGAAGGTGTAGAATCCATGCATTAAAGGCAAACTTTGTAACCTTGTTCCTTCCATCCCGAAGTGTATGACCTAGTCGGGTAATCATTAATTGTAAATAACAAGTCAACTTTCATGACAAATTCTTCCTTAGTATAAGCATCATATGCAAGGATCCCCGTACCCCACAACATTTACAACTCATCTATAATAGTACAGATAAATACATCCATATCTTTATCAGGTGACCGTGGACCCAAAATTAACAAAGTAAGCATAATTGTTGATTCTTTCATGCATAACCAAGACAAAAAGGTGTAGATTATCAATATTACTTGCTACATTATATATGAGTTGTTTTGCATGGAGAAATGACAAAACTATTGATACCCAAACCAAGTGTACATTCTGTTGTGGTTCGCTAGCAAACTCAGAATTCCGCTCGCCAAACATTTTCCAACTATACCATCAACTAGATGACGTAACACATCTTTTTGCTACTTTTTATAGTATGATGCCAAATCATATCTTTGACAATGTGCCTCGAAGTGTACGTTCGCTGCTATTTGAGGGCAAAGGGAAATATTGCATTTTCTTAAGTGACACTTTCTTCCCTTTCTTTGAATTCCACCTAGATTGACTACATATTGGACACTCCTCGAGTTTTTCACTCTTTATAATACAAACAAAATCATTCAACAAATATCGATCGTAATGCATCCCATACACAAACTTTTAAAATTTTGTTGCACACTTATACGACTAAGATAAAGTATGATCTTTGGGTAAAACACGACACAACTGTTGAAATAGTTTAGTGAAAGAGGTGTTCATCTACTTGTTCTTTACTTTGATATGCATTAACTTAGCAATGAAATTTAACGAACCCATAGACGGAAAACCGGGATACAAATCACTTTCCATTTCCTCAAAGAAAGTGTCAAAGCAACCACGACCCCTTCTTGTAAGATTCTCGTCACTCATCTCGGTGTCACCCGATTGACCCCCAACATCAAGAGCAGGTCTCAAATTATCAAACACAATCATCATTTCATCATCCACATTTGGGGTAGGGTTAGTCACGAAAATTATTCTTTTTCATCGTAGTTTGTCCAAACCCTCAAAATATCCCCTTTAACAATGTATACAATCTTTTTGATTATTCAAACAACGGTTACACGAACATAACAATGTGAGTCGTAATATATTTGTGTTTTTTCTGCAAATTTAATAAATCTTATCACACCCAATAAATATTCATTAGTTACAAATTCTTTTAATTTATCTGAACTCTTACTAATAACCGAATCCATCGTTTAGTTTAAGTGAAACGTGTAATTATAACAATTTTATAGAAACAAACTATATTCAATTAAATATATCAATTATATAAAAACAAAATTTATACCCTAAAATATACCACATTACATTTCTATAATTGAATCATAGTTAAACACATATTTATATAAAGCAAAATAAGAAAAAATTAAAATTTAAAAAATACCAAATTTCAGCCAAATTAATGGTGTATTTGATGTTGAAGTGTGTCCCTCAAGTATAAGTGGGTGATAGAAACCTCGGATAATGACGTGACGAAGAAAAAATTGCATATCAGAATGGTCATGTCGCTTAGTTACTATCAAGGGTTTGATAAATCCGAAGGGGAAATTTTTGGTTTGGTTTTGAACTTTTTTGTCAAGCGACTGTTTATATTTCGCGCGCATCATTAGTAATGATTATTTGCCGTCATTAATGCCCAATTTTGGTCGCAAATAATAACACTAGTGGCGACTTTGGTTCGTCGCTAATTAATGGAACTATACCATTGATCCTGATATTTAAGGATGGTATTCAATTTCAGTCTATTTTTTTTTTTCATCAGTACTAAGCTAACAACATAAAATGGAGCGGAAAATTCCATCAACTAAACAAGGAGAAGCAGTTAGCGACAACTCCCTATAAGAGGATTCTTCTTCAGTTCAAAGGCGTCATGAACTCAATGGACTCGGACGAAATAGGATCCGCTATTCACAGAGTTTTGATTTATAATTCCAGGGTTGATTTCATAAATCTTGATTTTAATCCACTACAATTGGTTCTGTGCTGATCTTCTTTTCATTGTTTTTATATTATAGCCAAGGATAGGGACCTTGAAAAGCTGCCATTTTCTTTTAAAAAAATAAAAATCTTAAAGCAATTAATATATAGAGGAGAAAATAAAAAAGCTTGATGGTTTTGTGCTTGATGCATCATACACATAATACCTACATAAGGATTGAATACATAGGAATTATTCGTAACCTATATGCTTTAACTCATTATTTATACTTTAAAATAGCTATAAATGGTTAGTAGTTGGCTCATATTTATACTCTTTATGTATCTTATGTGAAAAAATTTAATCGTCTCAGTACTATAGTTTTTATGTCCTGATATCACACAAATTAACTTCGGTAATTTGCTTACAATTTCGCATATCATTATTAGATATGTTTTCTTAATTATATTTATTTCTAATTAACTTTCTTAATTAGCCAAAAAATTATAAACACTTTAACTTTCCGATTAACCAAGAATTTGTCATATTCTTGGCTAAATATAAGCAGCACTTTAGCTTTGTTCTTAATATCTGATGATTAAAACGAGTCATAATCCACCATTCCCAACGTAATTTACCTGATCATAAACGATTTAGCAAGAAAGAAAATTGCAATAGTAGTTTTATCACATTGAATTTGTATATACATTTAAAAAGTCTGTGCTAATAATTGTACATATACCTAATGGCAAGAAATGATAAAGTAAAAGCGAAAATCATAGCAGCTAATGTTCCAAAAGCAAGAAACAACCCATATATCATATAATTCTCGTAATGCTGATGACCATATAAGCTATTTCTTTTAGTGTTTGACAAAGATCGAAAGCTCAATGTCTCAAACTCCCACTGTTCAATTGCATAAACTGCTGATCCGTTCTTATTTGATGCTGAGAAACCAATGCGCATAAATTCTTTGAATTCCCTGGACAGATCAATCTGGGCAACAAGAATTGGATAACTAGGGAGGATTAACGAAGAAGAGTTACCTACCCATACTTGAATCATCTTTATTGAGTCGTTATATTCAATCCATGATGTGAAGTTATGACCACTCTTTAATTCAACAATCGTTGAAGCATCAGTTTTGGCAGCCGAAGTTTTGTTTGAGTTCACATTAATTCCGACATGGCTACCGTTAATATGATCAAGACTCGTGTCAAATTCCACAGCAAGAAATGAATCTTGTGACCCTAACGGTTGTTTAGGGAGTCCCATGTACCCTTCTGACAAGTTTAATGAATCTGTATTGGAGGTGAACACGAATGCAAAACCATCGCCATAAGGGCAAGAACGTGAAGAGGTGATAGAAAATGAGAATTTGCAAAGGAAAGAAGTAGCAGCCTTGGTTGAAGAATCAAGAAAGCGAACTGGGTTCTTGTAAAATACTCTGCCAACCCTAGAAACTGATGTTGCAGAAGAAGAAGAAGAAGTACAGTTACGATCCTGAGTGAGAATAAAGGTGTTGTTCTTAGACGAAGCAATAGCATTGCCACTGAATGTTACATTTGATGGAGATATTGAGAGTGTGATTGAGTTTGATGATGCAATAAAGCAGCAGAAGAGAACGTAAAGAAGAACGGTGTGTTTGAATGAAATCTCAGTCATTGTTGCAGGGTGATTGAATTTCTTGAAGAAATTTTATGAGACTTCGATTTTATTGTTTTTTAACGAAAGATTAATCTATCTATATGTAGTACAGGTAACTGGTAATTAACTGTTTTTCAGCAGTGCATACGCTCAAAAAAATTTGCCAATACATAGATATACTTTTACGGAAAATTTGTCAGTTGCCTTGAATGTTCTGAATAAAGTGAACAATGTCAATAGTTTATATGTGTCGTATATCATCGACGTAGTAAGTTGCATATTAGTGAATTGCTCCACTTTGTGTTTGCGATTTCTTAAGTATCAAAGAGAACTATGATAATACGATAATAATAGAAAGTCTGACATAGTTGAATATTATCATGGATTGGCCGTTAGAGTTTTGAACAATCATAAAATTATTTGTTAAAGAAATGCATATCTATCATGTATATCATAAATTATAGTTTTGGACAATCATGGAATTATCTATTAAAGAAGTGCACATATTTATCATGTTTATCATAAACTATGTAATGGAAGATGATTTAATATCGTGGTTTAGCTAGCCTTTTTTCTTCTTTTTACATCGGTACAGACCAGTTTTCGCGCACCATGACTAATCCCATGGAAAAAATAGACACGTCTCCCTATACATATTCTCAAGTCAAGGTGACTAACGGTTCGGTCCAACCGGTCCTACGGACCGAACCGGACCGGATCCGGTTTAGACGGTTCCCTTAATGGTGCGTCTCTGATGTTTTAAGTTAGGATATCTGATATGTTAAAGATACCAACTAGAAAAAACACAATAAAGTAGCTTGTGCCACATCACCGGTTTTCTGTACTAGAAGACACAGCCTTCTGCATATTCAAAAATTAGCCAACCAGAGAGCGACACGTGGACAAAGACGTTGGATTGATTATGCTTAAAAATAGAGGCATTATGTGATTCCATAAAGTGCCTCTTTCTCTACACAAATTAATAGTTATTTCAGTTTATTTTCAAGAGATACCCAAAGAAATATTTCATACATATTTCTTTGTTTATTTCTAGCCCAAAAATACTTTTGTAATCAACTAATTTATGAGCTTAGTTGCTAGGTTAGGTAAATTAGGGTAACCGTAAAACATAAGGTTTTTCTCTTGCTAAGTGAAGAGGGTCTTCTTCCATAGACTAGCCATGTGTGAGTTAGAGATAGCGAAGGAGAGATACATAGCTTGAAGGCTTCATGGATTTTAAAGTGTTTGATCGGGGTAGAGATTGTCTACTAATCCTTGTGTGGTGATACACAAGAGAAGGTTTCATAGGCTTGTGAAGTGTTACATCAAGAGTAAAGATTGACTACTTTGCGACAATACTAGTGCGTCTTTCAAAGAATATTTTGAAAATGGTGTAAGTGTTTAAGCTATCACTTTTAAGAAACATAAGGAATTATACCGGAGGAGTTTGAAATCCTAATAGCGATCATACCTGAGGTGGTGGAGTAGGAAAATCGAGCCACTCTAAATCTCATGTTTGTCTCTCCCCCTTATTTATGTACTTTTGTGCAATCCATTAGTTTGATTTATTGCCTACATATTGCATATATATCTAGGCTTAGAATATTGCATGCTTAGTGCTTGTAAAACACAACAACATACTGCATGTTTAGGGGCGACACGCGTCGTCGCTAAATTCCGCGATTTTGTCGCTAATAGGACTTAACGACGACATTTCGTCGCTAAGAGGTCGTCCCTAGAGATTCGTCGGTAAGTTACTGTGTTAGCGACGAAAAGTAGTAAACTTGCCATGAATTTCAAAGAAGCGAAGCGACAACGCAAGTCGTCGCTAAGGAATACACTTAGCGACGAATAAAGTCGTCGCTAAGGAATACACTTAGCGACGAATAAAGTCGTCGCTAAGAATATAATAAATCTTTATACCCCCAAACTATTGATTTATATCTCCTTTTTTTCGTATATTATCTTAGCGACGACGAAGTGTGTGTTTTTTTTTTGTTTTTTTTATTACATTTTAAAATTAATTAATTTTTTTTAGTTTTAGTTTAATTTGTATTTTTTTAGTTTTGATATAATTTGTATTTTTTATTTAAAATTTAATGAAAATAAAATTAATAAATAAATAAAAACAACAACAACAAATTTATAGCAAATACCATGATATAATCAAAATTAAGTCAAACATCGGAAAATAAAAGTCATTATAAAGTTAAACATCCGAAAATAAAAGTCAAAATAAACTAAAATAAAGTCAAACAAACACCAACACAACACAAACACTCACGGATCACTCAATCTTTCTTCTTCATCTGCTCTCTCTTCAGCTGCGGGGGCCTCGAGAGCGGTGATCGGGGAAGACCTTGGTCGTCTCTCATACTATTCAACGCTTGGAGGAGCGTGTCCACCATGCTCGTCGTCTGACTCGGAGTAGCTGTGGAGGAGGTCGATGGGGTGGCCAGATTCGGTATAGGGTCAAGGCCTTGGGCCGTGCGAAACTCGTTCATAACCGCCAGCATCGCCTGGAGTAGCTGCTCGTGCTGCCTAACCGAAGGGTCTGGTAGTACAGTAGTCCGGACTCTCTTCCGGACGGGACCAATGGTCGTATTGATCAAACTCTTATCCATACCTGAAGCCATCTTTTAGCAAAAATTTGATATAACTAAGAAACTACATTCATATGAAAATAAAATAAATAATTATTACAACCCAATTAATAAAATGAATAAAAATTACAACCCAATAAATAAAATAATAAAAATTACAAACCCGTTGAATGAATAAAAATTACAACCCATTGAATGAATAAAATTACAACCCGATAAATAGATAAACAATTTCATATAATTAATTAATCAAATAAATATATGAGAAAAAATATAAATAAATGAACATATGCATAATTTACAACATAATAATAAACAAGACAATCAAAAAACAAGTTAATTATGAACCTAATCATATCTTATAGCAACTAATACACAAGTATAATCCAAAAAATAAAAAAAAATTAAAAAGATCGAAATTTATTGAAAATACCTTGAATTGGTTGGAGAAATTGAAGATTGATGATCATGTCCCACCTTGAAAATGTATTACTTAACCTAATCAAATCATATAAGAATTAAACACAATTATAAACCAAAAAAATGAATTTTCATGAAATTACCTTCAAATTTTGTGATGAAATTGGATATTGACAATGCCCTACCTTGATTATGAACCCGGGAATAGTGCAAGATGAATTGGAGAGTCAATTGGAAAAAATTAGAACAAATTTGATTTATGTTTTTGAGAGAAAATGGAGAAATTTTTTGGGGGTTTTGGGTGTTTTTTGAGATAAAAAACCTGTTGTCTTCATTAAATACGTTTTTTTGCTTGGCGACGACACGACTCGCCGCTAAGTCCATGCACTTTGTCGGTAAGATACTTTTATAGCGACAAATTCCGTCGTCCCAAACATAACGACAAAATTTTGTACGTAAAAAACTAAAAAATAAAAATACATATCAGCGACAAAAGTTTAACATATTAGGTACAAAATCGTGTCGTCGCTAATTCAAAGCTATTTTGCGACGACGTATTTCGTCGCTAAAAAAAACTCATCGCTAAGTCTTCTTTATTAGCGACGAAACGCGTTTCGCCCCTAAACTTTCGCCTCTAAAAAGGCGATTTGTAGTAGTGAAATTACTTCTTTGATCTTTGACTATTGTTCATCATAGAATCAATAAACATAGAGTTTGGTTAAGTATTTATACTATTGTATCCTATCTCTAACTGTTATTCTAGTCCCTCTAACTAACGTCCATAAAGTTTGGATTTTTTAGGTAGGATCAAAGATACTACTACTGCACGCATCTGTTGCAGCAAAATATTGTTTCCGCTAGTGTTGCATAATTTACAACGACATATGAATGTCGATGCATTTTAATAGGTAATTAAAAAAGATTAAAACCATATAATAGCGACGACTATGGTCGTCGCTAATGACCTGCATTTATTGCGATGAAACATTATAGTAATATTATTAGTGTAAAATACAGTGGAATATAGGTCGTTATTGTCAATTGCATGTAAGTTTAATTTAAATAATTTCAATTTGTGATATCTTATATTACATTTGAATAGTAGATATTTGTTTATTTCAGGTAACCTGCAGAGTTGATTGTTGCGTGCACGGGTCACGCAATTAGAGTCACATTCTGGTTATTCCGTATCTTTATCGTCCACCTTTTCATTGACGTAGAAAAATCAAGTCAAAACCGTGATTGGCGCTACTCAAAAAGTGATGGGCCCGGGCACCAGTAGTTGTGTGGCTAGTGTCGCCCACCTCCGAAGAACAAAATTAAGAAATCTGGTGAGACCCCCGTACCACATGATATGGTGTGAGATTTTAATTCAATGATGGAGGGCCATCAACGATTATTTTATTTCCAAGGGCATGTCACCATACGTTCCTAAGGCCGACCGATCTACAAGCTCTACAATTGTTACTTATCCGACTTATAGCTTCGAGCATATGAGTGGAGCACTCACCTGGATTAAGAAGATCAGCGCAGCTAATGGCCTTTCGGCTTACGACCCCACCCGACCTTCCAGTCCTCTTGTCGGTCCTTCTACTGGTCTCACTCCCGGTCCTACTCACCGAGACACGAAAATAAAGAAAAACTTGACGACGATTGATTTTTCTAGTTTTAGACTTTTTTTTTTTATATTTATCTCTGTAATATTTAATTTTATTCCGACTATTTATGGTTTGTACATATTTATTATTCAGACTTTTGATTTTATCTCATATTTTTATTCAGTTGGGTTTCAACTTTTTGTTTTTTTGGTTAAAAAAACAGCATTTTATGATGAGATATTCGGTAATAAAAAAACATAAATATAAAAATAACTTTAAAAAAATTATAATAAAACTAATAAAATTAATAATTAAAAAATTAGCGAGTGTCATCGCAATTGACACAATAATATCGTTGTTAATGATATATTCAATATCGACAACTATAGTCATGTCTAATATCTAACTGCTATCGACTACTGATTTCGTTTCTATTGAGTGTCTCAATAACGACAATATAACATCATCGCCAGGTAGATGATCTTTAACGACAATATCTAGTCGTCTTTAATGATATTATCATTTACGATGACTTATTTTAACGTAAAAGACTAGTAATCAATTCCGGCAACAAACTAATTTTTAGTCGCTAATATGTATATTTAGTTACGATAAACTAGCGAAGACAAGTCATCGCCAATGATAAAGACATGCTATTATCGACGACAAAACTTTTCACTAACGACGACACAAATTGTCGCTAATAACACTTACCATATCAGTGAGAATCCGATTTTAACTTAGATTTCAAATTTCAAATTTTGTAACCCCCTTTTTAGGGTTAAGATATTTGGTTTCAATGTGTTTTGATTTTGACGAGTTCTTTTCGTGACTTAAATACAACTCTGCCACCATGTTTTTTTTTACATGGGTGATCCGGGATTGCTTACGCGCACCACGACTAATTGCACGGAGATATACTATGCCATTTTGTTGTCACACCATATCATTAATTCTCTTTCCATGCAGGCAAATACTTGTTGATAGATATCCAAATTTATGAAAATTTTACGTAACCATATCCCATGATTTGATATTAAGTTTAAACTTGGCTTATATAGTTGATGTAGCTATCAAAGCTTACTTAACACTTTTCAAACTTATGTCTCCACTTACCATTATAAACACGTATATTGAGGTTATTGATCTAAGGAAAGATTATATTACTTTCTTTTTGTTTTACCTTTATAAAAAAATTATAAAAAAAAATTTAAATATCAATTAAATTACATTTTTTAATAATTTTTGATTCAATGTCATATAAAATGTTACATCGAAGGTAATAAAAGAGAAAAAGAAAATGATTTATAGCTTTGCTTATTTTTAATGAATAATAATGATGCCCGAGGGATTGAGAAAAATGAAATAAAATAATAAAGATATGAAAATGGGTAAGACTTTTATTGAATATTGGATGGTCCAATATTCACATTATATTCATTGATGTTTTTTTGCATACATGAGAAGCTTAAAAGCCGTTAAGAACCAATTACAAGATAATCAAAACATTATTACGAGTCTAATACGACCCTAATAGTCGCACATTCACTCCTATCTTTCGTAATATAGTTCCATAAATAATCCGGGGGAATCAACAAATTCCACCGGCCGCATTCGTGCATTAGCCCCTTCCTTCGCTAGTTTATCCGCACATGAATTTGCTTCCTGAAATATTTGTCTTACTTCGAAATTAGGGAAATTCTTTAACATATCCCTACACTCGTGTACTATATGAGCTCCTCGACTACATGAACTCCCACCTCCCTTCACTAGCGCATGGAGCTCCTTTGAGTCTGTCTCAATATCGAACTCTGTATAACCCTTATTAATTGTCCATCTAAGTCCAAAATGAAACGCCATGATTTCTGAAATGATCGGGGAGTCAAGTAGACATAACCCCATATAACCGGCAATCCCTGTGATTTTCTTATTGCATCAAAGCTTCCATCCACGTTTAACTTATATTCATTGATTTTTATAACAAACCACATGTCATTAGATTAACTAATTGGTTACTTTTTTCAATTTAAAACATGAAATATATATATATATATATATATATATATAGTGTATAATATTTTTCCTATGAAAATAAAAACTTACCAAGGTGAAAAGTATACAAAAAAGTGGTTGGGAACTTGGGATGGTCTGTGCTGATCTGTCGTATTAGATTAGGTGGTCTTGTGGGGAAAATCATTTGTTACTTATAACTTATAAGTATATGTGGTTTTTCATATTGACCGAAAAATATGTGGTTTTATAAGACAGTAATTATTTGTTAGTAATTTAGATATTATAGATACTATTGAGTATTGTAGATACTATTTATTTTGTTAAAACTATTGAATATTGTACGTGAAAGCTCTAGACACAAATAGTTTCCCGTCCCTATCCCAGTGGTGTTTTAGTTTGCTTCGGATAATCTTGTAATAAAAATGCATAGCAATAACAAAGAATTTGGTTACTTGGACTGGACTGTCAGTCTGTCACACATATTAACTGCCATAAAATGCATAAGATTTCAAAAAAAATTGTTCGGATTTCTTAATTAATTCATTATTCGCGCTCATAGATTAATTTAATGAAAACTTCAAAGAAGTGGCAGAATCATAAGCCAATCAAAAAAATGAAATTACGAATAGGCACAGGGCCAATTTTTGCAAGATGATAATAGATCGTAATTTGGCAAGATACATCAAAGAAGAGATGAAAATCTCTCAAGGCTAACAAGAACATCTCGAAACACCAACAAGGACTGGGTAAAAACACTCCTAATTTACTTATTTTGGGTTCCTAAATTTACTTATTCTTCATTGTTCATAGAACAACGATAAACTAAACGCCTAACCGAACAAAACGAACACTGAAAATTGCGAGTTTAAGAAGCATAAACGATCTTTATACCACCAATCTTGATATCACCACTACCAGCCCTTGGAATCAAAGTCACCAACACTGTATCATCATCTTCAGCTTCCAAATCTTCCAATGGCTCACTTAAACCAAACCTCTGTGAAGTAACAATCTTGTTCTCGCCTTTTTGTCTATGAGGCAAATTAGCAAAGCTTCCCAAGAACTCAGACTTATCCAAACTAGGCTCACTATCATCCTCATCATTGATAAACACATCAAACTTAATGTACTTATTAACCGGAAGTTCTATCCCTTCAATTTCCAGGATCTCCTCTTCTTTCTCCTTCTCCTTTGCACTCCTCGACTTCTTTGGCCTCTGGACTAAAATTTGCAGTTTCCGGTCTAAGATGGCCGGGAGAGCAGTAGCCACTTGTGGAGCTGATGATTTTCTCGCAATACCGGACTTCTTTTTCCGAGGAAGAGGTCTGCTTTTAAGCCAAGGAATATCAACAAAAGCGTAAACATACCCCATCTTTTGATTGCTTAAACAGTCAGCAACTTTTACGCGCACTGGCTGCGCGTTTTCATCGTAAAACAAGAATGTGGCATTTAAGAAATCCGGTTCAGAAAATTCTCTATGCTTCTCTCCACCTATTTTCTGCCATAATGTCCACATCCTGTCCACATTCGCATGGTGGGCGTAAAACAGCGTGTCACGACCAGCTGAGTAGAAATTACCCAGATTCTCGTTGTTCTTCTCTCTTGGATCACCAACCCATTTGTGCACTGGAGTGTGAGGGATTGATTCGATAGATCCCTGACCAGGGCTTCCTTTAGTACCAGCTATGTAAGGCTTACCTAAAAAGTCTGTTGCAGTGCTGGCATTAGTAACCATTTGACGATACATTACAGCAAGATTGTTGGTAATTCTTTCAATAGGAGTGATGGTGGCACTAGCTTCAGCGCTACCATAGTTTAGATCGATAATTTCGGGTGGTAGATGACTTTGATCGCGCTTGAGATCATATAACGATGAATTAGGATCGTTAAAAATGGCTGGTATTGTCATGCCACGAGGAGAATCCCAGTTCCAGAAAGGTAGCCCGAATTTCGGGTCATCAATCAACTTCCCAAGAATTCTTTCGTAGAAATACAAGTACCATCTATGAAAAGGAAAGAAAAGCCATGAGAAATGAACTTGCAAGTCGTTTTCTGGGAAACCAACTTGATCATATGCCCCATTACAGTAAGCACAATGGATGTTAGCTTGTTGTAGAAAATTACGAGGATCATCTTCGGGAAGAGCTTTCATGAGCTCAATGGCTTTTGAAAATTTCGCAAGGTATTCTTTGGTTACGTTATGAGCAGGTGGTCTGACACGCATAACAGTAGGGGAGGGAAGAACAAAGTCCTTGATCTGTGATGGAACAGGTGGACAACAATTTTCTGATATGATTGTGCCATTAGGCAACTTTGCAGGTCCACATTTGGTAACATCAGGGGCTTCGATAGGATTGGCGAAGGCGAATGGTTCGTTGACAAGGTTAGAAGCACCATATAGCCCTCCTAACCCGAGAAGCACATTTCTTCTGTCAATGTTTTGGTTTTGGTCATGATCATCATTGGCCTTGCAAAACACTTTGAAAGCAGTGTTGTTACGCCTTGCAATGTTGAGAAAGAGTTGAGAGGTATTCCTAGATGGCAATTTGGAAGAGTAAGTGTAGGCAGAGGTGGTTTTGGAAGCATTAGGTTTTGGAGAAACTAGAGAAGCCATGTTTATTTGGTAGGTTTTTTTTATGAACGATGAACCCTTATTAATATTATATACAGAAATCATTCCTCCAATTCACCACCAACCACCCCCCCACCCCCCCCCCCCCCCCCAACACCTATTGTGTAAAACGTGCATTATTGTCCTTTCACAAAGCAACAAAAGAGATGTCACATTCAAGAGATTCGAGTAGGTGAAATATGCAATTAATGCATTGGTGGAAGCAATTATTGTTTTTCCGTTCTTAGAGTTTTTTTATTTGTAACGTATTTAAAAAAAAATAATTGCAACAAAAACTTATTTGATAAAATAATTGCACAACTAACCTATAGGCGCTCTTCTAAGGAGCGCCTCCTTCATTTAGTCAGCCCATTAACTTAATAGCCCACTAATTAATTTAATTCAGAGGCGCTCCTTTGAAGAGCGCCTTTACTAAAAAAAAAAAAAAACAACTCTTGGCCAACGATCTGTCTATACACAGGAACAGGAACACGAAGAGGAATTTGTTTACACTAATACATATCTAAGTGAAGCATAATTATACCTGAAAAGATAAAGAGGTTTCCTCTAAAAGCTAAACCAATGGATAGATAAGACTTTCATTCGTAAATTCACCTGCACTCAGACTCTGAAAATAAATAAGCACAAATGTATGCTGTAGCACAAATGGAGGATATTTATTCTTTGTTAAGTTCACTACAACACTAAATGCACTTCCATTTTCAGGACTCACAAATTTCGAAGCTATTTCTTGATTTTCCTCTATAACAGCAGCTATTGATTCTAAACTAGCGTTTCTTTGAGATACGAATCTTTGGAGAAGAATACCGAGTCTTTTAATTACTCCAGCGTATTTAATGCCTTTTGTTCTATACTTGTCTGGCAAGAATTGTGATTATACTCGCACCAAGTCGAGATACATTCTCGTTTTCGCTATTTAATAGTACAAGGAAAAATTCCATATTTTCTCGTTCAAGAAAGTCAATGAAGGTAAACAAATTCCTCTTCCTGTTCTTGTGCATCCTATAGACAGATCGTTGGCCAGGAGTGTATTTTTTTTAAGTAAAGGCGCTCTTTAAAGGAGCGCCTCTGAATTAAATTAATTAGTAGGCTACTAAGTTAATGGGCTGACTAAATAAGGAGGCGCTCCTCGGAAGAGCGCCTATAGGTTAGTTGTGTAATTATTTTATCAAATAAGTCTTTGTTGCAATTATTTTTTTTAAACATGTTACAAATAAAAAAAACTCTCGTTCTTACTTGTAGCATCTTTCACTCTTACTTACACTACAAGAAATAGTAGCATTAGGGGGAAGCTATTGCGGCAACAACTAAAATGGCCTCTAATAATATTTTTAAAAACCAAAATGGTCGCTAATTATATTTTTAGCGGCAATATTTGCCGCTAAAGATAAAGTTAATAGAGGCAAAAACAAATAATTTGCTACTAAAGGTATCTTTAGCGAGGAACTTATAGAGGCAACAAATAACGAACTATTAGCGGCAAAATTAAGACTTTTAGTGTTAAATTTTTTGCCAGATACTATTTCTTGTAGTGTTAATTTCATATTTCACTCTCTTGATCTGTGATATCATTTTCTTGCTTTAATTTGTTAATATATTGTTAGTTGTAGAGAGTTTTTTGTGTTCTTATTTATGATGAGTTATAGACTAGTATCAAACACATAAGTATATGAAAATTGGGTGAATTTTGGTAAACGAATCTCTGATTTTTTATAACTCATGTATGAAAGCATCGGGTACTCAGTTTCTCCTACACGTTTCCGTTAGCAGAATTCAATGTGTGATGAAATTATTGCAGATATTACACGATCGGAAAAGAAATTCTATATGCACTCCAAGTAAATGACAACCTTTTATTTGCAGTTGAACATGATCAAACTATATGCGGAATTAAGACCCCGCTCAGCTTAATTAGATTTTACCTCTTGGTTAGCCTTTAGCCTTCCCAGACCAAAAATCCTGGATCAGCCTTCGACAATTACCCTTTACCCTTTCGAACAAAAAAAAAATTACCCTTTACCAGACCTAACAGACTCATGATTCAAAAGTCATAGTTTACATATAGGCCACAAACTCATTCATCCATTATTAAGGATAGTATTAACTATAAAGTTACGTACGTATAAGTTTTTATCTCTACTTTTCACAAAATTTATCTAAAAACTCCATTTATAAGTCTTCCCAGACTGAATGTTAGAGTATTTTCAAGAAACTATGGAGTGTATTAATAATTTTGTTTCATTTTATAAATTTGATTGCATCATATATAATATTAAATATAGAAGAGAAAGGTCGATAAAAACTAATTAAGAAATAATCTTAGAACATGCCGGTTAATTTTTTTTTCCACACTATCAATGCAGCCTAGCAGCCTACCCTATTCTATAAGAAAGCAATACAATTTAGCCTGACTTTTTAAAAAAAAAAATAGATAAAAATATAAATAAAAAAATTACAATCTTCTTAAATTAGAAAATTAGCCCTCCTCGACTCAAAATGTATAGATCAATTTTACTGAATACTAAATAAAGTCCTCCTGATTTGAAATTCTGATCCGCCCCTGAATCAGGGTAATTATCTATATAATTTTAAATAAATTATGTGTATATTTCACTCGTCAAATTAAACTAGTACTTATTTGACTACTTATTCTCTAATAATTGGAAAAAAAAACTGTCTCTAACCCAGAACTAGGTTACCCATGTTCAGTAAGGATTTGAATTTGCACTTCTTACTTTACACTATTTAAATGTTGAAGAAATAACAAGGCTCTGATCAGTTGAACTACCCTATCTGGTTAGAATAATATTTTCGTAAAGTTTAGTCAATTTTCTTTAAAAGATTTTAAAAAATATTTTATTAACATAATCTCTCGTTTTTATATTTTAAATAGGTTGATGTGTTATAAAAAAATAATCAACAATTCTTACTGGTTAGTGGCAGAGTAAAAACTAAACCTTGCATCTGAAACACCATCATTCGTTGGTGCCAAAGCTAGAACGAAAACTAAGATTTGGAGAACTCAAAACTTGAACGATTTCACTCCAATGATAAAACTTAGATAGAAGGTTGATGGATTTATAGATATGGTGATGGATTTGGTGTCTGGGAGCTTATGACCACGGTGGAGCCACCTTTAGGGTAAGGGGGCCACGGCCCCCTCCCTTTCCTTTCCCCTTTCCCCGATTTTTTTGAAAAAAGAACACCATTTAGAAAAAAAGTTTAATTATAACTATTAGCCTTCCTAGATTTTTTAGAATTTTTTGCTTTGGCCTTCTTAATTTTTAAAATTTATATATTAGATCTATAATCTTTTTATATATATAAATATTTTGTTTTTAATTATTAAATAAATATTATTTTTTATAGTATAGAAATTCATAGGTTAAATAATAATAAAAAAAGTTATAATGTGGATTTTACTACAATCTTTTATATAATATAGAGACCTATATTGCAATTTTGTAGAATATAAGGATCCATTTTTCAATTTTTGCATAATATAAACCTTATAGTGCAAATACGTTGGTTTTTTTTGGGTCGTTACCCATGAACCCTCTTGGACTCCCTAACGAAAATTCCTAGTTCTGATCCTGCTTGTGACTCAAAAAGTGGCTGACAAAGATGGTGGACCTGATTGTTAGAGGCTCGAAAATGGGAAAAAGGTTAGCTAGCATATCTTCCTAGGCTTTCACGTCTTTTTTTGTTCGAAAAATACTTATATTAGGATTAAAAGAGATTACATAATACATGGGTTGGCCAACCAACCTCGTAAATAACGAAACAAGAAGACAACAAAACATGGAAATATAAGGAAGGTACAACCAAAACAGCCGCCAAGCGCCAAAAGACAAGAAAGTGGAAAAAGTAATATGAACTGAAACAACGCCTTCCCACGAAGAAACAGTAACAAAGATGCCACCGAAGTAGTGGGATGATACCGCCAAGGGTCGAAGAAACATGATCCTTAAGATAGAAAAATTCAAGCCTCCAGCTCAGCCTGACTAACATGCGTTTCGGACCGGCCCTTATCAGACCTGCGGTATACAGGTCCGGTCCGGCTTACCGGTCCTCCAATAACGGTCCCGGTCCGGTCCGGTTTTTGGTTTTGAATGTGAGAATTACAACAGATAAAAGGGATCGGTTTACTGGTTTGGTCCGGTCCCTTACCGGTGTTGGGCTAACATATATATAAAAAAAAACAGTTCACGGTTCTGGTCCTTATCGGACCGGTTTTTCACATGTTTTTTTTTGAAAAACCGAGTCGCTACCATGTTTTCCGGTTCCGGTCCGGTTGTGGACCTCCTTCCTCTCCGGTCCGGTTCTGGACCGGTCTGGTTCGGTCCGGTGCACCGGTTCTGGAAACTGTTAGTCAGGCTGTCCTCCAGCTAAGGGGGAGAATATCGACTACCGTTTTAGTGACCACCATAGTTATCAACTCGTAAGAATCACAGCTTCATTAACGAAGATCTTGGTAGCCCGCATACCATAAGATGTATCACTAGCTCAAGTGATAGTAACGCAAATCAAAACGGAAAACACCGATAGAGCCCACAAATACCAAACCACACCAAACTTGTTATGAATGCAGCAAAGTCAAAACTTGTGCTTGATTCTTAATGAAGAAGGAGAGGTGACATTAACTGTCACCAAACTTTTATCATGAATGGGCTGTATGTTATATACAAATAAAGTACGCATTATACACCTAAGTGACGAGATGTTAAGAATGAATTATGCATTAGTTTGAATAGATTACTCGCACAAAATACAGTATATGGGAAAATCTAGTCTGATCTTTAGGGTTGTTTAGCGCAAATTATTTATAACGTGAACTATTTTAGTCCATGAACGTTTATTTTCTCGGACTCTTAACATAATTGACAAGGGACTAACAAACAAGTTTGTCGAACAAAATAGAAAATAAAATGATTAAACGTTCAACTAGCGTGACAATAAAGTAAAATATTACACCTCAAAGATAGAAAAATATTGATGATACATCTCAAAAAAAATTCTCAAGTAAATAGGTATATTCTTGAGTAACCAAAAAATGGACAAATTTATTTGTGTAGCGTGCATGGTCGAAGAAGATTTCTGTCGAGGGCGGATCTGGGATGGACGGGGGTGCCCCTTCCCTCCCGGTCCTTCGAGATACTATGATAAAATATCCAAATTTTTTTAGCGAAAAAATTCTTGATAAAATAATTTTTTGTTCCCTGAGACTAAAATTTCCCCTGAAGCCAAAAATTCGTCCTCTCAAGTCACAAATTTTCGTCCCACAAGTTTAAAATTACCCAAAAAAAAAAAATTCAAAACCATCATCCCGAACCCTGTTCATTTTTCACCCCCGAAAATCAATTGTAGACCCGCCCTTGATTTCTGGGTTGAGAAATAAATAATAGAGGATAATTATAAAGGTATAATGCGACATCCCTTTAAAATTGTTATTTTGTTTTCTATCTATATATATGTAATTTTTTAAAAGTTATTGTGGTTTTCGGATACATGTAATTAAGTTATGTTCTTTTGTATTCGAAATGATAGTAAATATATTCTTAATTAAGATCTAGTTTCTGTGTAACATTCTTTTTAAGTTTCTCCGTTGTTTTTATTAAATTATTTAAATTTATATTTTTAATAAATATTTAAAATATCAACCTATTTTATGAGAAATATTTTAATAATATATTGTAATGTAACAATTGTATTATTTAATTATATGTGTGAAAAAGTTAGTGAACATTATTTGTGAAAGCAGGAAATACTACCTATAATATGGGAGACTTGAAAATCATTTGATTTTATTATTTAATTAAATTATAAATTATTTTTAATAAAATCTCGTCGCGTTGTAAATGGTATGTTACATAGTATTATTTGGCACGAAATATATCATTACTGATAAAATTATACTTGAAAAATGATACATAGTCAAAGACACACCTTCCATCAATAGAGTTATTATTAATTTTCAACTTAAGTTGTCAATAAAAAAATAACCATTTACTATAATGGAAATAATAAAAAACAATTTTAATTTTTGAAAAATAATACATATCTAACCGTATAATAAAAGAAGCAAAAAAAGCGTAAAACAGTTGAAATCGATGGGTTATACAAACAATTTGAAACGATTTCCATATTTTTTTCATACATAGGAGGCTCATAAAAGAGCCGTTAAGAATAAAGCATTACAATTAGAACAAAAGTTCCTATTAATCTAGCATAACTCTTGCAGTTGCACATTCACTTCCGTCTCTCGTAATAAAGTGCCACGGGTATTCATGAGGATCATTAAAATCCACTTGTTGAGTATTCATCCTCGCCCCTTCTTTTGCTAATTTATCCACACAAAGATTAGCTTTCCGCAATATATGACTTAATTCGATTTTTTTTGGAAATTTCTTCAATATTGCGCAACATTCTCCTATAATTGAAACATGGCGACTACCTAAGTTCCCACCGCCCTTCACTAGCGCATGGAACTTCCTCGAGTCTCTCTCATAGTGAGTTGAACTCCCACCGCCCTTCACTAGCGCGTGGAGCTCCTTCGAATCTGTTTCAATAATCATCTCGATATAACCTTTGCTAGTAACCCATCTAAGGCCAAAGAGCAAAGCAAAAAGTTCTGAATTAATAGGAGAATTAACAAGGCATGAGCCCATAAACCCAGCTATGCAAGAGCCATACCTGTCCCTCAAAATACCACCAATACCTGCAATCTTTTTATCGGCGATGAAGCTTCCATCAATGTTCAATTTGGCCCCATCACAAGGCTTTACCCATTTAACCATTACATTTGTAGCTACCTTAATTATACCTCCATCGAAGCATTTACCCCAAGCTAATATAAAATTACTTGCCATCAACAAAATCTCTCTCTTAAGCTCTAGTGTGTGTGGTAAACTATCTATTTCATTGAAGATAATATGGGTTCGTTTGATCCAGATTACCCAAAGCGTGGATATGAACACATATGGCCACTCAAAGCCTGCAATGCGGGCTTTGCAATTGAGACGACCCTCCATCCAATCCCGAACAGCTGCCCCACACGATTTCCATATTTAATTATATATATTTTGTTTATATATTTTTTTTTCTAAATTTTCAATTGTCTCTTAAATTCTTCAAGTATTTAAAAAAATCTTTTTATATGGTCACAAAAAGATGAAATTCCAAAACAGGTTTTACGATTTACACTTTACTTAATGGGGTAACGCCCAATAATTATAACAAACCCTAATTAGTGGATAAAATGCTTATTGTAAAAGTTAAAATCTTTTTCATATAGTTTTTTATTCAAAAAAAATTGATCATATTGTATACATAAATCTCTATCATCTTTTGCTGGATAAGTAATAATGTAAGTGAGAACTAGACTGCAATGATACATTGTTGCTTTTAGTAAGAAATTGAGAGAACAGCTTTTAAATTGTACATATTACGGAGTAAGCAAAAGAAACAAAAGATCAAAATAACAAACGTAGAGAAAAACTTAAAAAACAAAGGTCAAAGAACAGTAAATGCACATGCCAAATTCATATATAGTAAGCCTTTGTCTCAATTTATTGTGAAATGACAAAAAATAGGTTTGGCAGTTGGCTTCACTATTGCGTAGGATCTACCTTTCACAAGCATCTTTACCTAAGCTCAACAAAAACCAAATGTGTGTAGATCTTTTTTGAGGTACTTTACTGTACAAATTCACTAAAGGAAAAAGTATTTTTAGCGGCAAAAATTTTAACACTAAATTTTTTAATTTTGTCGCTAAAGTCGCTATTTGTTTGTCCCTATAAGTTCGTCTCTAAAAATACCTTTAGTAGTAAATTATTTGTTTTTGCCTTTATTAACTTTATCTTTAGTGGCAAATATTACCGCTAAAAATATAATTAGAGGCCATTTTGGTATTTAAAAATATTATTACAGGCCATTTTTAGTGTTGCCGCAATAACTTCGTCCCTAATGATACTATTTCTTGTAGTGATTATCGGACAATCACTACAAGAAATAGTATCTTTAGTGTCAAAAAATTTAACACTAAAAATCTTAATTTTGCCGCTAATAGTCGTTATTTGTCGTTCATATAAGTTCGTCTCTAAAGATACCTTTAATAGCAAATTATTTGTTTTTGTCTCTGTTAACTTTATCTTTAGCGGCAAATATTGCCGCTAAAAATATAATTAGAGGTATTTTGGTTTTTAAAAATATCATTAGAGGCTATTTTAGTTGTTGCCGCAATAGTTTCGTCTCTAATGCTACTATTTCTTGTAGTGAATAATTAAATTAATTTTTTTTATTCAAATAAAAAAAAATGTAGGAGAACACGTGAAGATCTATAATCAAATGAAAAATTACTTTTTTTTTTTGAATACATATGAGAGCCACTTTGGACTCGGGAATCATTTTGACTCCGATAAGATTTGATCCCAGGACCTCTCGATCTCTGCGGAGTAGCCTAACCACTAGGTTAGAGTGGATATTTATTTACCACAGCATTAGAAGTTAGAACAAAGTCGTAAGGTCTAATTCAAACAACTTTTAGAAACCAACTCAAATAGATAGGAATGGATTTTCAGGGGGAGGTGAGGGTCGAAAAAATAGCGGGAGGTCGGGGCAATAGTCTAGAATTTATTTTTGGAAAAAATTTAGCTTGGAGGGGTGGGGGTGAACTTGTAGCTTCAAGGGACTAATTTTTGATTGGGGGGACGAAAAATTACTTTTGTTAAAGATTTTTTGTAAGTTTTTCTTGACAATTTTATTACTGTATTCCAGAAATCGATGGACGACCAGCTCTCGCCCATCCCAAATCCGCCCCTGCAAATAGAACAGAACTAGACTCAGGGACGGAACTACCTTGTGAGTTTTGGGGCTCAGGCCCTCCCAAATTTTCCAAAAAGCTTTTTTTCACCCTTATAAAACAGTTTAAAATAATAATTATTAAGCTCCGGCCCCCCCAAATTTTTCGAAACCTTTTATTTGGCCCCCCCAAATATATAATCCTGGTTCCGTCCCTGACTAGACTATTTAAAGTATAACACTCATAAGAATTGTTTGTGGAAAAGGCTATAAGTGACACAATGCTTTTATGAATACTGAGCACAAAAGATTTCATAAGTTACAGTACTGAGTACTGTCCAATAACAAGGAAAAAACTAAATTATAAGAAAGAGAGGGTTAAAAATGTAGTGGAGTTTGGAGCGGAAGCTTGAAATTTTATTTAGGATAATTTTAGGTTTGGTGGTCGAACTTTTAGATTCGAGAGACAAAATTTCGACTCGAGAGAGATAAAAAATTACTTTTATTAAAGATATTTTGTAAAAAAATTTTTTTTAGTCATTTTATCACTGTATCTTCGGCCTGGGAGAGGGCCGTTCCTTGGCTATCCCAGATCCGCCCCTACGAATAGAAGTATAACCCTCATAAGAATTGATTGGTAATGGAAAGTTATAAATGACAACTGAGAACAATGTTTTTATGAATACTGAGGACAAAAGATTCCTTAAGGTACAGTATTGAGCAAACTGTCCAAAAACAAGGAAAAAGACTAAAATATTAGGTGAGGGGTTCCACGTTTGAAAACTGGAAAGCTCACATCAGATTGGTTGATGATTGGGAGCTAATTAACTAATAATATTATATACTGAAGACTAATTAAGAAAATTTGCACTTGACTCTAAATTATCAAATTTCATATTTATTTCTTTTGGACAAAGTGAACTGTAAAAGAATTAGCCAAATATTTAGCCATCAAATTTCATATTTAAATATATACCTCAAAATTACAAGTTTGAAAAATTAGACCCTTTTTATAAAATTAGACCCAAACACTTCTTAATCCATCCAAGTTTCTATATATATATACTAGATATAACCCGTGCCCGAGGGCACTATACAAAACTTGATCTATTTTTTAATTAAACAAATAAACATAATATGTTTCTTATTTTATCTTCTTATAATTTAATTTAATAATACATTCATTACATTTACAAAAATACATACATAAATTTTTTATTTAATGAGTATGTTAATTATAGCGAAACTTCTAAAAATTATATTCAAATATTTTTTCATTAGCATTGAGTAAATTTTTATATCAAAAGAAATAAAAAATATCCCATTTAAAAAAGTAAATAGAATGAACATTCATCAGTTCTTCAATTAATATGTATTGTATAATATAAATATTTTAGAAATGTAGGATCCTTAAATCATATTTTAGTTAATATCTCGATTGACTAAGAAATGAGTAGATTAAATAATTTCATAACTTATATATTCTTGAGTGAGCTTGGGAGTGCTCAAATAGTTATTTCACAAATGGAAGTTGGTGGATATCTAAATCATAAGTCTATAATTGAATATTATGACAATGTTCGATCCTTTAATCACATTATAGTTAAAATCGTGGTTGACCAATGTTTGACCATTTGATCAAATTTTGACTAATATCGTGACTAACCAAGGTTGGGGTAGATTTGATAATTTTATAACTTTTATATTATTGAGTGAGTCTAGGTTTGCTCAAACGTGCTTGTTATACAATTGGGTTAACAATTGGTGGATATATAAAGTATAAGTCTATAATTTTACTGTAAATATTAATTTGGTAAACAAACTTACATTATAGAGAATAATTATTAGTCTGTCATTCTTATATAGATAACAATGTTTTACTATTCCAATTGATAAAATCAAATAGTATACAATGTCAATAATTTAATCTGTAAATCTACATTGAGTCGTTAAACTATTTACATATACCCCATATCAATAAAAATACGTGTTATTTCCCTCAAGAATATCTAGTATCTTGAAATAATTTTTTTTTTGCAAATCAATGAACCGCGTTACAATATTAGAAACTTAAAATACATTTACCCTTCAATAAATCTATAGCCCTACATAATTCTTATTAGTCACAAAAAAAGGAAGTTATTGTTGCTTCCACGTAATATTAACGTCCATATGGTTTTTGCATAGTCGGTAACTTTAGTTCATTGATCAATAAATTATCGAAAAAATGTAGCAAATAAATCCACTTCACTTTAAGACAAAACTATGTTAACTGTATAAGACAAAACTACTTAAACAATATAACCTAATAAACTACATTGAGTAAGAAACAATAGTTATCTTAAATGTAGAACATTTGAAAAAAATAGAAAACATACAAAGTAGATATAAATTATAATTTTAAAAACATATTATATTCTATATTCAAATAAATATATAAAAATATGTGTAAATTTAATATCTACTTACTCAGAATAACGTATTTTTTAAAGGTTAGACGATCCACAGTTGATTATATATAAATAAGTATAATTTTTACGTTTTGTACATAAAAAATTACATATTTTGTCATCCATGTCTCTAACTTAATTTAATTAAAAAAAGAGAACTCATATATCAGGTTAACATATAATTTATAATAAACATGGACTATACTTGGTCTTAAAAAAATAGAGAACTCATATACCAGGTTAACTGATAATTAACATTAATCATAAATAAACATTAAGTATTTTTTCTACACAAATAATATTACTTAGTTGAAAAACATTACATATTTGGTCATCGATCTGTTAAATATAGAGAACTCCTCTATAAAATAAGCAAGTGAAATTTGTTGTCCATGTGTAAAAAATCAAATTGTCTCATATATCCAACCAAAAAATTATAAAAGAAAAATATAATTACAACATCTTAAATAAATCTGTCATTATTTTTTCCAATTAAAAATCTGACAATATAGTTACAAATAAAAATCATTAAAATATATTTCCATATTTATGTTTTCGAAAAATGTAGTTCTCTAATATTATGAAAGATTCTCAAAAATGAAAGATTCTTAAAAACATTACATATTTAGCCATTGATCCATTAAATATAGAAAACTCATAGAATAAAATAGATATTTTGTAGTTAGGAAGAAGTAGTGGTGATAGTAGTGGGATGTATTATGGTTAGAATACATGTGGCAAGATCTAGATGGTTTTAGATGCCATATATTTTTTCTCTAGATAAATCTTGGCCACTCTTTGACTTTCGACTTGTCCCATATAATATAGATATATATATATATATATCAGCTTGAATTCTTAAATGAAAATACAAAAATTAACAAATAGATTAAAAAAATTCAACTTCACAGCTAAGAAAAGAATTGTCGTAAGAGAAACATGTTTTATTTAAAGAAACTATTGTATTAAAATAAAATAAAATTACATATGGTAAAAAAAGTTTTATCTACCAAGACCAAAAGCTAAAGATAGTACGAAGACTAAGACTAATCTATTAAACAAGTATTAGTGTATATCTTTAATAAATTCACTATTGTAAAAAATATATGTACGAAGACTAAGACTAATCTATTAAACAAGTATTAGTGTATATCTTTAATAAATTCACTATTGTAAAAAATATATGAGAATACAAAGAGTACAAGATACAAAATGTGCACATTTTTATCCTTTTAAGCATACTATCTCGGGGGTGGTAGTTTTGATATCGAGTTTATTTCTTGCATTCCAAATGAGCTATACCGTGGCCGTAAAAGTAATCTGCCATGTTTTTTTTCTCCAAATTTTCCCATTTTTTAATTTTTTAGCCACTTGAGGGAGGTCAATATAGTATTTATTTTCTTCATAATTCCCGACCAATATTTTATATTAAATGGACATTTGTCTCAAAATCATCTCCAAACAAACCAGGTCGAACTTTATCTTTAGTGCGTAATTTGTTTTTCAAGCCATCTAAACAATTACCGCATGTTTATGTGTGACACTAGCAGGTCCAGCCCTAAGGGTGCCGAAGAGGCGACTGCTTTGGGCCCTCTATTTTCGGATGTTTTAGGGTCCCAAATTTATAAACTTTTTTACATAGAGGGATCTTATTTTGTAAGTTCAGTTTGGGCCCATGTCAGGAACGGTCTTTTCAGGACCAACCGTGGACACTAGAATCCCAAACTATATTCTCCCAAGGTCTAAGAAGAGATCGTTGGCGAAAAACATAATAAGGTGTTGTATAAAGCACATCACTCACCACATAAGAGATCATTGGACAAAGAAATATGTGGATTCGATAGTAAATTTGAATTTACCATATTCCCGATAAATTTAGATCCTCTCCTAACTTGACTCCTATACTAACTCTACTAACTCCAATCACAATTAAGTAATTAATTTTTAGCATTATCTTTATTTATAATTGAATTACTATGTGAGATATAGTAGGAAAAGAGAGAAATAAATTATAAATAAAAATAATACTAAAAACCAATTACTTAATTGTGATTGGATTTAGTAGAGTTAGTATAGGAGTCAAGTTATGAGAGTATCCAAATTCATTCCCGGTCCATTTGATTAAAATGTTTGTTCATTCTTCACTTCCTAGAGTCACCTTTAGTTCTTGTTTCAAGTTCCATAACTCTTTGAGTAGAGGTGAGTTGGTAATAGCCACTTTTTATTCCCAAATATCTTGTTTTTTAAAATATTCACCATGGACCTATTTGTTCCATAACTAATCATTTTCTATCCATGATTCTCCAAAACATTTTCATGAGAAGGATTTATTTCAAGCTCCCAAATATTTGAGTCCAAGCCCTTTTTCAATTTTTAGGCGACCAAATGGTTTTACATTTAACTCCAGAAGATTTACAATTCCAGTAGAAGTGTCGAAAAATGCTAGTAGTACGGTTTTTCACTGATATCGGTAACGGGAAGATAGAGAGACAATTATCAAACAACCCCTTGAAACACGAATCTAATGAGCTCCTACCTACCCGTGAAAGACAATGATGAAGAAAAAGTTTTCAACTTATCAATTTACGACTTATATTCTCTAGAGAATAGTACCAAAACTCCAAGTGGGACCCCAAGATATCAAAACGACATCTCTCCGTTGGTAAGTTGGGTGATATCAAGTATAATCTCGAGATTTTTTGGTTTGATGCCCACATAATAGATATTTAATTTTTCGATATATTCAACCCGGGATCCGATCAATTAACAAAAGTCTTCAAGCAATCTATAAGTATTTGCACGGAAGTTTGATGTCCTTTGGATAATAACATGAGATTGTCGGCAAAATCAATGTGAGTAATCTCAAGCTTCTTGCATTTTTAGATGATATAAAAATTCCTTATCTGTTTCCTTCTGCAAGAGATGAGAAAAATATTCAAGGCATAAGATAAAAAGATAAGGTGATAATGGGTCAACTTGTCTTAATACTTTTTCCCCATTGAAAAACCCGTGGAATTCTCCATTTATTTCCACCGAGTAGGAGTGTGAAGTAACGTATGTCATTATCCATATCATATATTGTGGAGGAAAGTAACAACCTTAAAGTACCTCATGAAGAAATTCCAAGTGACCGAGTCGAGAGCTTTGCATAAATCAACTTTGGTCATGCATTTCGGAGATCTACCCATATTATTATAACCCCTCAAAATTCTTCCAAAGTGTGAATATTATCGGACATTAACCTTCCCGGGATGAATGCACTTTACGCATTGTCCACTAGATCATCTAGGACAACTTTCAGTCTATTCTACAATAATCATTGTTATGCCTTTATATAACATTACAACAAGATATAGTCCGGTAGTCTCCAACTTTCAAGGGAGTTTCATTTTCCAGAATTAGCGCAATGACTATGCAAAAGCAGTAATTCGTAAGTAAATAACCCACAAATAGCTTTTATTTATTCCTTACTGTTGATAATTTGGTAAAGTCAAAGTGTGGTCAAATTAGCTGAGTTGGCATATTACTTGGCATTCCACTTCAGCTTCGGGTTGGGCCAATTCTCGGGTTATTTGCTACACCGACTTATTAATAAAGATTGATCTCGTACGTTGATCACTTACCACTTTGGACGGCTCAGATTAAAACCCTCCTTGGCTCATATAAAAGGCTCGGGTCTTCAGACTTCGGTCATAACTCACTCTCTCATCTTTGACTCTTCGCTCTCTCTTCTCTCACTTGTTCTTCAGATAGTTTTTTAGGGTTTGTACATATTATCAATCTATCTTATAAAGATTGATAATTAGAATAGTGTTATCAAGTTTAAACACTTGTAGATTGAGTAGCTGTTCTCGATTGTTCTTAGGGTTTCACGGTGAAACTCTTGTGGTGTTCTATTCTTGTAAATCCTGTAATCTGAAGTTGTAACCGTGTTCATATAGTAAGCGAGGCATCATCTGAGGGTGGCTTCAACGTGGATGTAGGCATATTGCTGAACCACGATATATCCTTGTGTTCTTTAATTTCTGCATTTATCTTTCTGGGTTTGATTTGTGTTTTCAACCGTAGATCTAGTTGATCTATTTTCGCCAAAGATTTATTACGTTTTGCTAAGTGTATTTACAACAGTGGTATCAGAGCTTTGTTTAATCGATCTTTAAAAACGTTTTAAGAAAAGATTTGTTCTTAATCTTTACAGATCTGTGTTTTGGCGTGTTAAAATTTTCTGAAAATCTTTTCTAGACAATACAATTTCTTAATCTTGTATTGTAACTCACAGATCTAAAATCTCTAGGGTTTTCCAAAAACTTAAAATCCTTGAATAACAGTTTCTAGGGTTTTTCGGTTTTAATTAACCCTAATAGTGTGTTGCATGTGTTGTTTCTCTTTGTTTCTTATATACAGAAGTTAAGGAATGGCAACAACACGGCTTGAAATATCTGTATTTGATGGAAAAGGCGATTTCAGTGTATGGAAGAAGAAAATGCGAGTGTTACTTTCACATAACAAGGTCATAAATGCTCTTGAGCCTGATCTTGAAAAATGGTCCGAAGAATCTCTGAAAAGAACAAATGAAATACGAGAAGAAGCTTATAATTTGTTGTTCTTAAATCTTTCTGATAACGTGATACGAAAAGTAGATGGAGCAGATACTGCACTTGATTTATGGGGTAAGCTTGAATCTCTTTACTCTTCTCAATCTGCTCCTAACCTTGCTTTCTTGAAAGGAAATTTGTTTTCGTGTAAAATGGATTCTTCTAAAACAATTGATGAAAATGTTGATGAGTTTTTAAAACTTAATCTTGTCCTTAAAGGTTCTGATATGGCTTTAGATGAGACCTCTAAATGCATGATCCTTTTGAATGCTATTCCTGACTCTTATCAAGTTGTTAAAGATGCGTTTCAATATTCTACTGTTATTCCTACATTTGATCAAATTGTTGCCTCTCTGAAAACTAGGGAACTTGAATTAAAGAATATTAAACGTGTTGAAAATAATTTGTTTGTGAATCATAAAACTGATAATCATGAGCATGCTAAGAACAATAAGAACAAGAAGAAATTTAAGGGAAATAAGAATAAGGAAACTCGTAAATGTTATCATTGTGGTAAACCTGGCCATATTAAGAAGAATTGTTATGCGCTTAAGAACAAAAATAACAATAATAATATTGAAACCAATATTGCATGTATGCCCCATAAGATTGATGATACTTGTGAGGTATTAAATGTTTCAGACATTGCCTGTAAGTCTAATTGGATTTTAGATTCTGGATGTACATTTCACATGAGCCCCAATAAGGACTGGTTTGTGGACTTAGTTGAATCAAATGTTGAAACTGTGTATATGGGTAATAATAATACATGTCAGGTAGCTAGTATTGGTAAAATAAATTTGAAACTGAATAATGGTAAAAATGTGATCCTTACTGATGTTAGATGGATTCCTGATCTAAAAAGAAACCTTATATCTTTAGGTGTTTTAGATGATTTAGGTTGTGTTTATAAAGTTTCAAATGGTGTGATAAATGTGTTTAAAAATGACAAACTTGTTCTATGTGGAAAGAAAGTGTCTGGCCTATACATTCTTGATGGTATGTGTATTGAAAATGATATGAATTCTGTTAGTACTAATCTTGATAATGCAGCTACTGTTAAGTGGCATTTAAGACTTGGCCATATGAGCCAATTAGGCTTGAATGTGCTAAGTAAGGATGGAATGTTTGGTAAGGATACTATCTCTAATCTTTCTTTTTGCGAGCCTTGTGTGTTAGCTAAGCAACATAGAATGAAGTTTAATGTGGGTGTTCATATGTCTAAATCAATACTTGAATATATTCATGCTGATTTGTGGGGTCCTGATAAGTATGAAACACATGGGGGTAGGAAATATTTCTTGTCCCTTGTAGATGATTATTCTAGGCGTGTTTGGACTTTTTTGTTGAAAAATAAAAGTGATACTTTTGAAACAATAAAAGATTGGCTTATCTTGTATGAAAACCAAACTGGAAAGCATGTTAAAACCTTTAGAACTGATAATGGCCTTGAATTTTGTAATGAAGAATTTGATAATTTTTGTAAATTGCGAGGCATATTAAGACATAGAACTGTTAGAAAAACACCACAACAAAATGGTGTTGCTGAAAGAATGAATAGGACTTTATTAGAAAAAGTTAGATGTCTCTTATTTACATCTGGTATGCCTAAATCTTTTTGGGGTGAAGCATTATACACTGCTACCTATTTGATAAATAGAAGTCCCAATAGATCCCTTAATATGAAATGTCCCATGGAATTGTGGAATAATAAGAAACCTGATTTGTCTGACTTGCGCATTTTTGGTTGTGCTGCATATGCTCATAATAGAGAAGGAAAATTAGACCCTAGATCTCTTAAATGTGTTTTCTTGGGATATCAAACTATGCATGGTACTAAAGGTTATAGATTGTGGGATAAAAGTGCTAGGGGCATTAAAGTTATTATTAGTAGGGATGTAATATTTGATGAATCTAACTTCCCTTGCAAGAATGAATCTGTGATTTCAGGTATTGACTCAAATAAGGCAGATACTACACCTGAACAGGTCACTACTGATAGAACAGAGTTTGAGGTGGAGCCTTTGCAAGCTGGAAATGATGAGAGCAATCCTGATCCAGCTACTGAAGAAGAAGATTCAGAGCCTCAGCCATCTGAGCAGCCAGGTAACTCTGAGCCACACTCAGGAACTGAGGATCTTCAAGAATCACTTCAACAAAGTCTCTCAAACTATCAGTTGACTAGAGATAGAGAAAAGAGGGATCCAAAACCCTCTACAAGGTATTCCTATGCTGAGTTAGTCTATACTGCCTTAATTGCAGCTTCTGAGGTAATACATTCTGAACCTGAAACTTTTAGTGAGGTGCTTAAGTCTAGTGATAAACATGAATGGTTAAATGCTATGAAAGAAGAGATGAAATCTTTGCATGATAATCAAACTTGGATTCTTGTTAAAAAACCACCAAAACAAAAACTTGTTGATTGTAGATGGTTGTTTAGATTAAAAGAGGGTGTAAATGATTCTGATCCCCCTAGATTTAAGGCTAGACTTGTAGCAAAGGGTTATACACAAAGAGAAGGTGTTGATTTTCATGAAATATTTGCCCCTGTTGTGAAATTTAAAACTATAAGAGTTATGATTTCTTATGTAGCTTGTTATAACTTAGAACTTGAACAACTTGATGTTAAAACTGCCTTTTTACATGGTGAACTTGAGGAGAAAATTTATATGAAACAACCTGAGGGTTTTCTTGATATTAAACATCCTGATTATGTTTGTTTGCTTCAAAAATCTTTATATGGACTTAAGCAATCCCCTCGGCAATGGTATAAAAAATTTGATAATTTTGTTTTAAGCCTTGGATTTAAAAGAAGTGCATATGACAATTGTTTATACTTTAACACTGATTCAAAGAATGTGATATTTTTGTTACTATATGTTGATGATATGCTACTGATTAGCAATTCTTTGCAGAGTATAAATGTTTTAAAAGCAAATCTAAATTCTAAATTTGAAATGAAGGATTTAGGTAAGGCCAAGAAAATATTGGGTATGATTATAGAAAGAGACAGAAATAAATGTAGCCTCAAGTTACATCAAAAACCGTATTTGATAAAATTGGTTGAGAAGTTTGGGAATCTGAATTGTAAGAAAGTAGAAATGCCATTAGCAGGTCACTTTATCTTGAGTAAGAATCAATGTCCTCAGAATGATACTGAGAAAGTAAAAATGAGCTATATACCTTACTCTAATGTTATTGGATCTATTATGTATGCAATGATAAGTACAAGGCCTGACCTATCATATTCAATATCTCTACTTAGCAGATTTATGTCTAAACCTGGTCCTGATCATTGGACAGCTTTGAAATGGGTAGTTTCTTACATTAGTAGTACCTTAAATGTTGGATTACAGTATGGTAAGTATGATGTACCTTTTGAATTGTGTGGATTTGTGGATGCTGATTATGCTGGTGATAGAGATAGTAGAAAATCTACTACAGCTTACTGTTTTGTACTTGGGAATAATTGTGTTACATGGAAATCTCAGTTACAGCCCTTAGTGGCTTTATCAACCACTGAATCTGAATATGTTGCTATTTGTGATTGTTTCAAAGAAGCTATTTGGTTACAAGGTTTAACTAAAGAATTACAGTTGACTAAGTCAACTGCTACTATTTACAGTGATAGTCAAAGTGCTATACAATTAAGTAAAAATCCTGTGTACCATGAGAGAACTAAACATGTAGATGTGAAGTTCCATTTTATCAGATCTTGGCTTGTGACTGAAGGAATAAAGTTGTTAAAAATTAAGACTGAAAAGAATCCAGCAGATATGGGAACAAAAATTGTTACAGTTAGCAAATTTAAGCATTGCTTGAATCTGCTGAACATTCTCTAACTCTTTATTTTTCCTGACTTTGTTAATTATTAATTATTAACTTGTGGTTTTAATAATTATGGCAGATTTTAATTATTTGGAGCAACCAGATGGTGCTAAGCTTACTTGAACATATGGAAGATAACTGATGATGATAAAGGAGGAAGAAGAGCTGAGAAGTTTGACTTTAAGGTGGAGATTGTTGATAATTTGGTAAAGTCAAAGTGTGGTCAAATTAGCTGAGTTGGCATATTACTTGGCATTCCACTTCAGCTTCGGGTTGGGCCAATTCTCGGGTTATTTGCTACACCGACTTATTAATAAAGATTGATCTCGTACGTTGATCACTTACCACTTTGGACGGCTCAGATTAAAACCCTCCTTGGCTCATATAAAAGGCTCGGGTCTTCAGACTTCGGTCATAACTCACTCTCTCATCTTTGACTCTTCGCTCTCTCTTCTCTCACTTGTTCTTCAGATAGTTTTTTAGGGTTTGTACATATTATCAATCTATCTTATAAAGATTGATAATTAGAATAGTGTTATCAAGTTTAAACACTTGTAGATTGAGTAGCTGTTCTCGATTGTTCTTAGGGTTTCACGCTGAAACTCTTGTGGTGTTCTATTCTTGTAAATCCTGTAATCTGAAGTTGTAACCGTGTTCATATAGTAAGCGAGGCATCATCTGAGGGTGGCTTCAACGTGGATGTAGGCATATTGCTGAACCACGATATATCCTTGTGTTCTTTAATTTCTGCATTTATCTTTCTGGGTTTGATTTGTGTTTTCAACCGTAGATCTAGTTGATCTATTTTCGCCAAAGATTTATTACGTTTTGCTAAGTGTATTTACAACACTTACTGATCAAATCCTATGATTTCTTAAAGAAGAATAAAGAGTAACCATCGGCGCCCGTAGCCTTATCATTTCGATTCAAAAAATTACACTTTTCATTTCTTTATCACTAATTTCGGAACATAGTTGAAATCCTTACTCATTTTTTATAACCTTACACCAATCAAACACACTCAGCTTTATATTTTCTGTATCAATATTTGTACCCAACACACTTCTGAAGTATTGCATAAAAGCGCATCTAAAACTTGTTCTTTAAAAGTGGTATCCTTCCCGTTTGGTAATAGATTGTTTGATATGAATCTTCTCATTTGTTTGATTTTCATAATACCATGAAAAAAAGGTTTGAGCATCTATTACTTTTAAGGCATAACTACTCTTTTCTTTTTGTTGGAGAAAGCTAGTTTCCGACTTCTCAAGTGTTGTTGCACTTTTTCGAAACTCAAGAATTTCTTCAAAAATAGACTTGTTATCTATGCCATGTTGGAGATAAATTTTTCCATCTTCCAATGCTTCATTTGCTCGTTTGATTCTCTCAGATGTATGGGAGAATTGTTCTTTGTTGAGATTTCGTAAATTGAAGTGTAAGGATTTGAGCTTCACGCAAATTTGAAACTCTAGCGTGCTCCTTGTTCCACCTATTAGCTACTTACTCATTGTAATTTTCATGATCCACCTACATATTGAAGTAACAAGAAGGTGCAACTCTTTTAACGTTTTGTAGAAACTTAATCACAATGCACGGAGAGTGACCAGAAACTCTTAATTTAGGAAAGAATTCCGCATTAATGTAGTGATCGGAGGCTTCAAGTTTCCTATTTCCCATAGCTCTATCAATTTGAATCACGGTATGATTATTAAATCAAGTAAAGAATTGACTGGTTTGTTGAAGGTAGGGGTGAGCAGAATTTTAACAAAACCGAAAAACCGAGTTAATTTTAACCAAACCGATCCAAAATATATGTTAATTTTACCAAGGTTAACCTTACCCATCGGGTTACCTTATGATTTTTCGGGCCTTTATATTTTACCTATATATTCCCCAAGCTATTGGGTTGGGTATACCCAAATCGAAAAACCGTATAATATAAAAAGAAATACAAAACATGCATATTGGAGGAATATTTTCATTTGGCTTCTTGAATATTTCAAACATTCATAACTTATTTTGAAGTATCCGATTCACTACTTCTTGATTTGTAATGTCAAAATTGTAACTTTGATCTTAAGAGATATACTAGTATCGATTTTTTCAGATTTTGTCATTATTATAAACTTTTTTATGCGTTAAAAAATTTGACTAATGTTGACTAACGTGGGTAAACCGAAGGTAACCGAAGGGTAACCCGAATTAACCCGAGGGTAAACTTTTTTTTACCTTACCCTTGGGTTACCCAAGCAATTCCTTAAACCGAAATATATTACCCTTGGTTTACCCTAACCTCAAAACCGGGTAAAACCGACCCGTGCTCTCCCCTAGTTGAAGGTCTTCTAAACCAAGATTTTTGCAACAATCGACAAAATCATTGTAGTCTCATATTTTGATCAGTCTACCATTTTTCCTTTCGTTATGAGTAAGAATATTATTAAAGTCTCCAAATAAAAACCACGAGTCGTCAAATATAGTTGCATGATCTACCAAGTTACTCCACAAGTCTCTTCTTTCCCCTTTGTGATTTAGTCCATAAATAATTGAGGTCTACAATTTAAGGATGTAACCTTATATACCACCTTGCAATCGATGGTTTGTGGAGTGATAGATAGAACCTCAATATCTACTTTATGCGGGTCCAAAACCACAAGAATTCGACCATGAATCATCGTGTCAAAATTATCTAACACTTCCATCCACTAAGCATATTTCTTATGAAATGATCCACACTTAGACGAGTGCTCTTAGTTTCTAGAATTCCAATAATGTCAATATTATTCCTTCAAATAAGTCTCACGACTCCTCCCATTCTTATGGGATGAAGCAAATCCCCTATTGTTCCATGTTGTAATAAATATTAAACCGTTGAGGGGTTAATCCTGTTTTTTGCGCTATTTGTGCTTTTGGCCTTCCAAAAGTTTCTTATTGTTTGGGTTTTTCCTCTAAGTTTCTTATTGTCACTCACTTAGAGTTTCTTTGTTTGTTTACTAACCACAACCGTGAAGAGAGTTTCTTTGTCATTACGAATTCCTGGATTCTCGGCTATACAAAACCCGAATTCTCGATCAACCAGTAAACCCCGACTTTTCCAAATAATCCGACTTTCCTGAAAACCCACATTCTTAACGAAACCGTAAAACCCGAACTCTCTACCATTTTCTCTTTACCCGGCCTTTGAACGAAACAACCTTTGACCCTTCTGACTTTGCTATTTCCATCCTTAAGCGAATTATAAACCGTCTGGGTATTTTCACGAATTTGCAGTTTTTCGGGAGCTGTTACATGCTCTGTGTGCAGTCGAGAGATCGCTGCAGAAAGCTTGCTGAACAGGAATCAGTGAGTTGCGAAAACCCGGGCTGCTGCTGCTTACAGGTCACCTGCTTCTGATTCGGTAGCTGTTGTGTTACCTGCTTCATGTGCAGCCGAGTGAGTGCCACTGCAGATAGCTGGCCAAGTAGGAACATGTGACCTGCAAGCTACTCTATGGGCTGCTGCTATTCCTGTCGATCGTCACAGAAATTCCCGGCTGATCTGCACCTAGATCTCAAGCAGTGATAAGAGTGGAATTTCTTCGTAGCTTCACCTGTTTTACTGGTTTCAGGATTTGCGACTCAACAGGCTCCCCAAAGTTTGTGGAGCTGCCGTAATATAGGTTTCCCTACCTGCGTTACTGGAGTGCTTTCATTTGAAGAAACTTGTATTTTAGTATCAATGACTCTTTCTAAATAAACCCACTCAAGAGTCCGGATGTCTTTTTGGGTATTTGAATTTCAAATTCAAATATAAAAGTTGAACTTAAATACCATTTTATACCCTGGATGTGCATGTTTTTTTTTGTTTTTTTGGTCAATAGGTGGGCCTGTATTAATTAGTAGTAACACCAATTAAAAAGCATTTTCACTATTTGTCGAAAGAAATATAATGAAGGGATTTTATTATATATAATCATGTTATATGCCTCTATGTGATGTGAAAATGGCATATTATCCATGTGTTACTGTATTTTTTAACACAATTCGTGAAATTGTCATATATCACTCTGTTACAGCTAAAATATCATGGGTAAAAACTTCCATTTTTATAAATCTGTTTTTATTAAATTACCAGTTTTTACGATATGTGAAATTTTCGTATACACATATATATATTTTTTTTTATTACATAGGAGAGCCACTAAATTGGATGACCAAGGTTCTGTCTAATGAGTTAATCCCAACTGGTTTTCATATACACATATGTTACAAGGGTAAGACTTCCATCCAATATTGGATGGTCCAATATTTGCATCGCAACCATTGATTATTAGATTAACAATTTAGTTACTTTTGTAAGTTTAAAACATGAGATATGTGTATGAATATAATTGGTGTAAGATCATCCAATATTGGATGAAAGAATTTTCCATGTTACAACCGCCATAACAAAGGTAAAAATTGTTGAGTAATGATATATACCACCCAAATACCACCCAACGACGTGGCGTGAATTGGTTGATTACAAATCTTTAATCAAATCAAGAAAATAAATACACTCACGATTTGTAATCAACCAATTCACGCCACGTCATTGGGTAGTATTTGGGTGGTATATATCATTACTCAAAATTGTTACTTTTAACATATATATATATATGATAAAATTTAATAAAGGCCACTTAACTATTTTATGTTTCAAATAATTCATTAATATATTAAAAATCGTTCCAAATGAGCCACTTCTTTAAATTGTCTTTTTAAAAATAAAGTTACTTAATATGAAACACTGTTAAAAATGAAACTCCAATATGCCACTTCATTAAATCTTCAACATCAGAGCCAATTATTCACAGAGATGTGAAACCTTTGAATATTTTTCTTTGAGATGATTTTGAGCCACAGGTTTCTTTTGTTTCTTGTGTGGGTCCCATATGTAATAAATAAATAAAAAATGTTTTACTTTTTGCAGCTATCAGATTTTGGACTTTGAATTCTTATTCGCACATGGATAACTTTGATATTGCAGGAACATTTGGGTACGTGAAAACTCAATTTTACTAATTTAGATAATTTCTCGAATGATCCCTGAACTATAGGCTTATTACCTAAATAGTCTTCAAACTTTTGAAGTTACCAAATGGTCCTCAAACATTTATTTTCCCCCTCATTAGTCCCCATAGTTTTTTACCGTTAAGTGCCACGTGGCAAAGACGCGAAGGATTAAAACTGGGACATTTTGGGGAATTTTAAATGTTTAAAGATTATTTGGGTAACTGGCATATTTGGTGCCACATGGACTTAATAGTAAAAATATATGGAATTTAACAGTAAAAAGACAAAGCTCGAGGATTATTTTGGTAACTTTAGAATTTCGAGGACCGAAAAGGAAAATTCCTCTAATTTTTTTTGTAATAGATACTTAGCATCAGAATATTTTATGCGTGGAAGATTAAACAAAATGATCGATGTATATACTTTCGGTGTTGTATTACTCGAGCTTTTATCTGGTCGAAAACCAATCTATAATCGAAATTCAAAGGGTCAAGAAAGCCTCATCATGTGGGTAAGTTTGTCTATTTTAATAAACCATGAGGTGTCTTGTGAAATTTAAAGTTTATACAGGTAAAACGGATTGTTAAAGCCGAAAACTATTCACAGTTATTAGATCCAGTATTAATAATTCATATAATTAGGAAGAATCAAGAGAATGGTTTTAGATGCTACTCTTTGTATTAGAGAAGCGTCTACATTTCATCCACACATGAGCTACGTATGATATGATTTTTTTTAACTACAGGGGGACAATCTTGTAATTTTAAAACTTGTTTTAATTAACAGGTAGCGAAGCTTCTTGAAGGTGATGAAGAAAAAAACGGGGTGAGGAAAAAATTAATTCATTTAAAGAGGATGAAGCTATAAATGAAGAAAACTTCCCTAAAAATATTTAATCTATTTTAAATCTCGCGCAACTAAATTTAGATGATGATTCTATTTCGAGTAATAGTACATTAGTGGCTAATTTGGAACGATTTTATATATATATATATATATATATATATATATATATATATATCAATGAAAATTAACAATTAATTTTATCCCTACTTAATCAACATTATCCAATGGGAAGGTGTTTTTCTCACTTTTGTGAAATGTATGTATAAAGATTGAGTTCTCTGGTTGTATTTTCAACAATAATGACTTATATTTCCTTACCGTTGATGCATGCTCAACATCATAACAAATGAATCATATTTCTTAAAGAATGGTCAATAAAAACGAAAAATAAATTTATTTACCATATTACAGGTTTCTCCCTCTCTAGAATTCATCACATCGGTTAGTTTTTTCTTCTACTACAATATCCAATCATATCTTTGGAATCTATCAAGGTCATTGCCAAGAACGATGAGAAATTGTGGTATATATACACGACAAATAAAATAGCTTTTCTAACTGCTTTTTGGCTTCTAGACTTCTATAAAGAGTAGCATATATCTGCCTATATACATGATTGTTACTTACATTTTCCAACTCTTATTCAAAAAAAAAAAGTAGGCTATTAATACTTACTATATGTTTTTTGATGTGGCTAGTCCCTTCTTGTTCTTTCCTGTTTTTTAAAATTTACCTATTTGACTATTCCCCTTCTTTTCTTATTAGAAGGGAGAGATCAAAATAGTTATGTTGGTTCTAAATGGTCAATTTGTGATTTATATGACTGGATACTAAACTTTGCTTATTTGGCTATTCCTCATCTTGGTCTTTCCCTTTTTTTCTATTGTAAGTATCAATTGACTACCCATTTTACAAGAGAAATCAGAAATGTAGATATCAATAGATAACTTATTTTAGTAGAGAGTTGAGAAATGCAAGTTTTTATAGACAACTCTATTTTTGAAGGAAGATGAATAATGTAAGTGGCCATAGCCTACTCTTTCTACGGGAGCCGAAATATAAATGTCAATAGTCCACTCTTTTAGAAGAAAGTCGGGAAATCTAACTATCAATAATCTACCCCTTTATTAAATTATAGTTATAATATTGGAAAAAGAAGTATAGACTACTCCAAGAGCTAGTGCAGGAAAAGATATGCAAACTCTTTAAATGAACCGTCTAATTGCCAAAAAGCAGTCGACAAAAGCTTCATTTCTTGTTGTGTTATGTAAGTGTGGTCTGTATGTGATATTTGTTTGTTGAAATGCCTATTTATGTTACAAAAAGTGAAAATGACATGGCAGAATTATTGTTTGATACATAATTTCACATGAACATGTAAAGAGGCTTATAAAAACTAATTTAAATATATATGAAAAAGTTACAACAGTTAAACCTTTCAAAGTTTTATTCAACCTAAAAGATACTTGAATATATAAAAGGTTATTTCATTCTGTTAACTTTTTCCGCAAAATCGCTCAGATGGGGCCATAATGTTGGTTCAAATGGGAACCAGAACCAGAAAAAAAATATTAGGTTAGGTTTTCACTTTTTTTAGAGTGGAGTGTGTGAGAAATTGAAGTCAGAAGGAGTTAAGAAACTAAATAGTTTTTTTAATATATAATGTGTATTTACATTTTGAATGCTAATTTATTCTATGTTAGGTTTTCAGTAGTACTTATTACTGCTAAATACATATTGTTATAGTGAATTTTTCTTCAAAGTATTAATTTCATTATAAGAATTCAAATTTTAATGTATGTATTCAGTCAAACTGAACCGAGTGCAGAAGGGCCCAACCTGATTTACAACATTTCAAATCGATTCTAGGATATGTGACACGACTATGCTGTAGATCTCCCCGCCTAGGCGTCAACTCCCCCCTCTGCCGCTTACGCCTAGTTAAAATTCTAGGCGTTTTTGCCTAGCGCCTTAGTCGCCGTGGAATAGGCGCCTAACCCGTCTAGGCACCGATTAATGGCAAAAAATGGCCGCCTAGGCGCCTATTTAGAGGAAAAACATGCCCACATAGACCTTTTTGATATTTTTCTTATTCTCGAGAATTCTTTAGTTGATATTATAACTCAATCTTTAGTATATTTATATTTATTATAGTGTTGTTAGATAATTTTATGACTTAAATAGTTAAAATTTCTATAATTACTACATATATACTACTATATATACAAAATTACACATTGAGATTCAAAACCGTATAATTCCGCCTAGGCCCCGTATAATTCCGCCTAGGCGCTAGGCCCCGGTCGGCCGCCTAGCGCCGAAAACCGAGATCCACAGCATAGGTTTTGATTCTAATATCTTATAACCACGAAAGTTAATGGTCTCCCTGTAACTAGAATAACTCTCAATGCCTCAACCTGATAAAATTTGTCACCAGCATGGAGAACTGTGTAAATACATTAAAGTGTGCACATACAAAGTTCCAAAATGGAATGAGAGTCATGGCATTGTCATTGAAAATCACAAATCCTAATAGGGGAGGCAACGGAACGGTAGCAAATCACTAGGTAATAGAGGTGGCGGTAGCTCTCAGGAGACTAGAGAAGGCATCAGCTCTCAAGGTTGTACAGTTTGGGTTACCATCCATGGAGAAGCTCGGACTAGTCAGGATAGAAGCCATCGAGATGCATTAGTGGAAAGTTCGTTGGGAAGGAGACCGGCAGGAGATTTTATTGATTCAGGGTCAAGAGCAAAGGAAATTCAACACCGGTATGTTATAGTTCGGCTGCAGAATTAAGGGAGGACAGACGGATAACAAGTGTAACTTCAACATGGCTTGATTGAAGCAATTTAGGTACTGTTAGTAAAATACAATGGTCATATGTTAGGGGAGCTAGAAGTTGGAATGTTAGCACAAGATGGGTAGGAGCATGAGGACCAGAGTGGGATAATAAGTTTAAATTGACAGTGGCGGGGGTTAATGTGGGAAATAAGGATATTTTTCGCAGGGATTCCATGGAATTGTTTCATTGCTGCGGTGGTTTGGACAATGTAGATTTTTCGGAATGAGTGCCTCTTTAAAGAGGGACATAAACCGGGTGTGCATAGAGTATAACAGAGAGAGCTAAGTTTTTGGCAAGATAATACATGAGAGCTTCAAATGGTGTGCCTGAGGAATTATTGCTTGATTTGTTATTCATTTACCTTTTCATGAACGGGTAGCCGAATAAAAAAAATCGCCACCTCTTAAATGTTATTCGCACTCTATTGCTTGATTCATCAATCCCTTCAAAATTTTGGGTAAAGACATTATCTACGGACGTTTACTTAATCAATAGACTTCCTTCTTGAGTATTAAAATTTGAATCTCCATATTACCTCTTGCATCATCACTTTCCTAGCTATCTTTATCTGTATACTTTTTGTTGTGTTTATTTTGTTCATTTACCTTCTCGTGAACGTAACAAACTATCAACACAATCTATTAAATGTACTTTTTTGAATTATAGTATTCCTAGTAAAGGTTATATTTGTCAAGATTCATGTACTAAAAGAATTTGTATATCTCGCAATATTGTTTTCTTCGAGAATTAATATTTTTTTCTTACACATGTTGAGTTGTTACCTGAGAAAAATATTCTGCCAAATTTTGACGATATGCTTCCACTTCCAAACAGGTTTAAACCCGGACATGTATATACTCGGTGTCGGTCAATTTTACCCCTTCAAGAGGATGATCCCCCATCTAAAACTATTGGGATAACTTCTCTAGAGATTGAACTGACATCCGAGACAGATTTGATCAGCTCATTCATACCTCCAGAGCCTGGTCCTTGACGATCTACCCGTGTCAAACGACCTCTTCAGCAGGATGGTATTTCTTAAACATCTTTCAACACTACTTTGTCATTTATTTCCATTCCTACATGTTTTTCACAAGTTGTTAAGCATGAGTATTGGCGAAAGGTGATGGATGAGGAACTCCAAGCTCTCCAAGACAATCACACATGGGATTTAGTTTTGTGCCCCTCTACGATTAAAACCATTGGTTGTAAATGGGTTTTCTCTATAAAGCTCCGGTCTGATGGGGAACTCGAAAGGTATAAGGTACGCTTAGTGGCTCTTGGAATTCAACAAGAATATGGGGTGAACTATGATAAGACATTTGCACTGGTTGCAAAAATAACTACTGTACGTACTATTATTTCTATCGCAGCCTCCAATTGTTGGCCACTTCACCAAACGGATGTAAAAAATGCTATTCTACATGGTGACCTCAAAGAGGACATTTACATGACTCCTCATCCAGGTTTGATTTCTACCCTGTTTTCTAAGATGTGTAAATTAAAGCGGTCTCTCTATGGGTTAAAATAAGCTCCTCGGGCATGGTTGACAAATTTTGACCTACCTTGATTCGTCTCTCTTTTGATAAAAGTGAATATGATTCTTCTTTGTTTCTATGCAAGACTTCAATGGGAGTTGTTATCCTTTTGGTATATGTAGTCTATATTGTTATTACTGGAAGTAATTCCACTGAATGGCCAGCTTAAGCAAAATCTCCAGGCTTCATTTCATATGAAAGATCTTGGTTCTCTTAAATATTTTTTGGGTTTGGAAGTACACACTGATTCATCAGGTATATTCTTAAATCAACGCAAATATACCATGTCTTTAATTGAGCTAGCAGGTCTTCAAGATTCGCCTTCGGTTGATACACCTATGTACGTTAATGTGAAATATTGAAGAGAAGAGGGTGATCTTCTTACCGATCCTACTATGTATCGACAACTGGTAGGGAGTTTAAACTATTCAACCCATACTCGGCCTGATATATCTTTTGTTGTTCAGCAAGTTAGTCAATTTATGAAAACTCAACGTCATCTACATTTAGTTGTTGTTTTTCGTATTATTAAGTACCTTCGAGGATCAGTTGGTCGTTAGATATTTTTTCTAAGTGAATCTATGTTGCGCCTTATTATTAATGGCGATGCCGACTGGGCTGGATGTCTTAATACTAGGAGGTCAGTCACAGGTTGGTGTATGTTTCTTGGTGATTCTTTAATATGTTGTAAGAGTAAGAAACAAGCTTGTGTTTCTAAATATTATACTGAATCTGAATACCGAGCAATGTTTGCTGCATGTTCCAAGATAGAATGGCTTCGTGGGCTTCTTGATGAACTTGGTTTTCCTCAAGATAGTTTTACTCCTCTTTATGCTGATTATACTAGTGTCATTCAAATCGCTACAAATCTTCTTCATCATGAACGACAAAACATATTGAAGTAGATTGTCATTCTATTTGAGAAGCTGTTGACACTTGTGTTATATCCCTTCCCCATGTATCCACTACACTCCAGATTGTTGATGTCTTCAACAAGGCATTAACACGTCAGCGCCATTAATTTCTCGTGAACAAATTGATGCTTCTTGATCAATCAACATCAATTCGAGGGGGGGTGTTAGCATATATTTTAGCCAAGAACAATATATTCATTAAGAATATTCTTATCTTTTATTCTTGTTGTATATATTTAGGTAAATAGTTGTTACTTATTTAATAAACTGTAATTAAAGTGCTAGAATAATGTAATGGCTATAATCATGTGATGGTTAGAATTATGTGATGGCTAGTATCAAGAATTGCTAGAAGATGGTAGTGTCTGATTTTTAGCCTTGTAATTATTCATATATCTTGTATATATAATAAGAACTCTCATATGGAGAGGTATTCAATCCAATTAACACCAACAACATATTTGAAGACCTTTTCAAAACAACTCAAAAGACAAAATAGATCTCTTTTGGATCTGTAGGAAAGACAGATATACAAACACTAACATCATCGGGTAGGTCAAATTTTCTAACATTAACCAAAAACCCCAACATGTTGAAGAAAAAACCAACCTCTTTAATACAACTAACCAAAAGACACCAAAAAATTTCTTCAACATCAAGACTACCTTCATACCATAAAATGCGAATGTACAAGTCCACAATATAAGATCAAGGAAGAATCTCTTTGAGACATTAATACAAGCCGTCTATGATGACTAAAATTTTGATCAAGAAAATTACTCTACGGGGAGTACTACAGAATGTGAGTATTTTCAGTAACAATAATACTAATGAGGAAATTCATTGAAAAGAAAGAAGTAAACAAGTGTGGGTTGAAAGGATGACACTTTCAAGGCTAGGAATAAGGGGTGAAGCTAAAGAATACAACATGACAGAGAAAGAAGATGAATTGGTGAGTGTAGAGGAAGAAGAATAAATAAGTGCTTGCATGTCTAAGCCAAAACATACCATTTAGCATCAATGATAAAGATGTATGGTAACTGTCAAGGAATTGGAAACCCATTCATATTTATAACACTCAAAGATGCTGTCAAAAGGCATCACCATGAGGTAATTTTTTAAGCGAAAAACAAAAAATTGATCAAATTATTAAAGATATTGTTAAGAGTGTTAATTACAAATTTTACTATATTGTTTCTCCTATTGATAAAACTAGGAAGTATTGCACTCATGAGTAAAAATGATTGTGATATTGAGATACTAGATGTTGACGATAGTTTTTTTCATTGTACATTAGCAGATAGTAGCCTTAATTATTTATGTACATCATTTGCTTATATAACTGCTTATGAAGATAATAAAAACAGAGACATAGAAAGTATATCTTATTGTGGACATTCTTAACCAAATATCCCTTGGAACATAGTTAGGGATATTAATATGTATAGATTTAATAGTGAAACATGGGGAGAAGTTTTGAATACTAATAATATGAGTATGCTTAGTAAAATGCTGAACAAATTAAATATGCCAGATCAACCACTAATGGTTGCTCATTCACATGGTCGAATAGGAGGAAATGAGTAAAGTTAATCAGTCATGTTATTAATAGGAATTGTGTTGATATTAGATGGTCTAATATATATCCTAAACCCTGGGTGGCTAGTCTCCCAACCCTAGGCTAAGATCATTCAGTTCTAGTAGTGAATTGTAATTCTAATATGAAAATTAGAAACAAAAGTTTTATGTTTGACAAGACTTGGGTTGAGAATTAGGATTGTAATAAACTTATTCAAGAGACTTGTAAAAATTATAAATGAATAATTGGAAGTGGTAATCATAGGTTAGGTAAAAAAACTCAACATGCTCTCAAGTGTTCTTACTACTATTTGGAGTAGTATAGATATATCCATAAGAAATAAGTGATAAAAAACAAGATGGTTAGAACTTGAAAAATGTATAGCCTCTACTGATTAAACTGATTGGGATCGCCATAACTTCTTAACAAAGCAAGTAGAAGAATTTTGGACTGGAGAAGAAATTTATGGGCTCAAAATTAAAGAATTAAGTGGCTAAAGGAAGGAGATAGAAATACATCCTACTTTCACTTTATCACAAAAATAAGAGAGAGCAAGAATAGAATAATTAGAATTCAGAATGATAAAGAAGTCTCTATTGAGAGTCCAAGTGAAATTGCTCAAGTAATTAAATGATATTTCAACAATATTTTCAAATCTAAGGGAGAAGTAAATTTTAACATGTAATAATTAAAGACCCTAGTAGAGACACAAAACATATGAACCTAGAACAAATTAAGCTCGTTGGTAGGAAAGAACTAAAAGAAGCTATATGGGACATATATAGTGAGTGATAAAGCACTAGATCTTAATGGATATACATGTTAGTTTTTCAAAAAAAAATGGAATGCTGAAAAGTTTGATCTGCTCAGGATGATCACTAGCTTCCTATGGACCAATGGAGATATTACAACATTTAATAAAACACACATGACACTTATACAAACAAATACAATCTAATAGGACAACTAAGACCTAATAACTTCTCAAATAACTTATAAAGTTGTTGCAAAAATCTGTTGCAAAAGACTACAACCTTATATGAGTGATATTGTTATTGATAATTAAAGTGCCTTCATATCTAGAAACTCCGTTTCAGAAAATATGCATAACTCATGAAGTGCGTCATTTTATAATTTTAAAATAAATTATGTAGCAACAAAGCTGACATTGCAAAAGTCTATGCAAATGTAAAGTGGGACTTTTCAAAAGCCATGTCAAACAAACTAGGCTTTAGAAAAGTGTAGACCTCATGGATGATATGTGTTAACACGGTTACATATGCAATTCGACTTAATGGATCACCTATTGATATCAATAAACATATAGTAAGGGAAGAGACAAAGAGGCCCCCTATATCATAATCTCTTTTTCCTTATAACTCATGCCCTATCTATAATGCTCAATGAAAAAATGCATAAAAATCAAGTCAAATGCATAGAAATTGCTAAAAATTGTACTAGTGTTTATCACATACTATTTGTAGACGACAAACTTTTATTTCATTAGAGCTGAAGAAGAATAAAATCAATTTAATGAGACACGAAAAGATTATAGTCTTTCTTTACGACAAGCTATTAACTTAAAAAACGATGGTATTATGTTTTATAATCCCTCCCCCACCCACCCTTTCTCATTTCCTGAACTTATTGAGTTTGTCACTCAAACTTTGAAGGTGATGAAGCAAAATGATCTAGGTGGGATAGATCCAAAGTTAAAGCTTTAAATTTAATATTAAGAATATAATGACTATAATTGAAATCTAAAGCACAATTTTCTTAATTATAACCTAGAAAGGAAATAATGATAAAATTTGTCTTAAATTCTATTCCAACTTACACTATGGAAATATTCATGATCCCAATGTCTGTGTAACAAGATAGCACCTAAAATATCACAATTTTTGTGGAGAAATAATAAGTAAAAAAAGACTCACTGGGTTGATTGAAAACATTTACACAAAGCAAAAGTGAAGAGGGATTAGGGTTTAGAGAAATGCATCTCTGAAACTTCAGCCTCCTTACATCAAATGCATGAAAAATTTATAAACCATATATCTACTTTTCAGAATTCTAAAAAATATATATTACAGCAAAAGCGATTTTTAAAAGCTGAATTGAGATACCACTCTTCATGGGTATAGAAGATTACTTGAGGGAATATATACATTTATCAAATATATTAAATGAAATATAAAAATAGGAGACAAGTTAACCTTTGAAGTGACTCTTGGATACCAAAAAGTTAGAATTTCATAAAAATCAAATAAATGTAGTATTAAAAAAGTTATGGATGTGTCATAATAATACTTATATTTGGGATAATGATAAGATTAATCACCTGTTTGATCAAAGAAAAACTACAATAATTTTTAATATAATACTATTACTCAATACAATTAAGGATAGTCCATATTGGATATAGTCTTAAAAAAAAAATATATTGGATATGGTCTAAGAATGTGAATATCACGTCTAAGGAGATGTACCATGCTCTTAAATCCCTAGAGAAAAAGGAAGAAAAACAAATAAGGAACCTTAATACCATCAAAAATTAAAAAAATTATATGAAAAGTATGTAATGATACTCTCCTCATTGGACTAAATAAGGCTAAAAGACACATGAACAAAGATAGTATGTGTAAAATCGGTAACATTTGTGAAAAAAGTAGTAATTACATCTCTTACTCTTTTGAGATTTGGTAAGAGTTGTATGGTTTGGAACCCCAATGGCAATTATGAATGAAAAACTCAACATTAATAAGATTGATGAAAGGCTAATCTATATTTTTTATCATTCAACAAAAATTGATACTACAGGTTTATTGAATTTGTTGCTACATAGGTTTAGACTATTTAAAAAGATAGGAACAAAGTTTTGTTTGAAAATTCTAAGCTTGGTCCAAAATTAGCTATCCTAAAAGTTGTACAAAATTAGGAAGAGTACACTGCTAAAGTAACTCTATCTGGCGAGGACATTTGTTTTCGTCATTGACACGACTTGTCCTCATAGATGACACCGATTACTCATTAGCGTGGACATGTCCTTGCCACTATTTCCTCGCAACTATTTCCTCATTAAAGACCTTCAATGGCAAAATCTTTGATGAGTCATTGTTTTTGGACCAATCTCACTCTCAACGCTATTTGTCATAGTAGATGATAGTATCATTGGCGAGGACAGTTGTCGCGAGTGAAGCGCGATGTGCGATGTAGTAGTGCTGAGCTATATATTCTGGTAAGTTGCATAATAATTTTGACTGATCAATAGTTTGTTTTTGTGTAACATAATTTTTTTAATAAATTTAATACTATGCACAACACATCAATATACCAGCCATCTGTACGCTAATGCTGCACAGCTACCAAAATATAAATAAGACATTAACTATATGTGTACGCCAGAATATTAACCAAGAAACAAACGCTAATAGTAACAGCCAGCCTTGCATCATTAAGACATTAACTATGTGTAGCTAATGCTGCACAACTTCTTCTTTTTCAAACGGAATTAGATGGCTGCAAATAAAAGAAATATCAGAGGATTACACAAGTGTTTCAGCCAATATTTGGACAGTTGAGTTTAGCAAACTAACTTGGAGAGGAGGTTTCTTTAACGGATAAGGATCTTCTCCAAACCAAAAGTTCATTTATGCTTCTAAGTATTATTCTTAACCAATTATCCTTTTAATTATATTAAATAGTCAATTTATTAATATAATAATAGTTTTAACTTTAATAAATGGTTCTCTCTTCTCTCCATATTTGTCATTAATTTTGTTTTCTTTTTCCCCTATATCTCTCTCCTCTCCAACACCAAATTCCTTTTTGTTTCTTACTTATTTATAATAAGAAACTTTGCAAAAGAAGGTGATAACAATGGTGCAAATTAACAATAATTTGCAAGGATCACTATTTTTTTTAGTCACAACAAGAAACACTATAAATGAATGAAATAAACATAACATTAGATAGTGCATTCATTTTTATACGTAACATCTTTGAATAAGAATGCTAAAGGAAAAAATGCATAAGAACTATCAAATCGAAAATAACACTAGAAATATCGAATACATTATTTTTATTCATTGTTTGACTATAAAATGGTGTATCCAATTTTATATCTTTTATCAATCATTGATTCTCATCACATTTACTTCATTTATCAATTTGTAAAGGGATAAATTATAAAGCTCGTGATGTACTGCCGATAGTCTGATAATATTGCTATAATGATAACTTGCAGGTAACAATGGAAAATAGAAACATTATATTTGCAATTAACAATTTGTTGCAAGTATGATGACACTACAAGAAATAGTATCTTTAGCGGCAAAAATTTAACACTAAAAATCTTAATTTTGCCGCTAATAGTCGTTATTTGTTGCCTCTATAAGTTTCTCGCTAAAGATACCTTTAGTAGCAAATTATTTGTTTTTGCCTCTATTAACTTTATCTTTATCGGCAAATATTGCCGCTAAAAATATAATTAGAGGCTATTTTAATTTTTAAAAATATCATTAAAGGCCATTTTAATTGTTGCCGCAATAGCTTCCCGCCTAATGCTACTATTTCTTTCTTGTAGTGATAGCCATGGAAAATTAAGATTGATATTCTTAAAATAAAAAACATGACACCTGAATTATATTGGGATGATACAGCCTCGTTAACACAGCAAATTAAACTCAAACTACTGATCATGAATATAAAATATCAAATCTTTTCCTCTCCATATATGATATTATTATTATTCATACTAAGGTACAGTTTAATTGTCTTCTTGAAGATGAAGATATTTTTAATGATTTACTCTTTGAGTTTTGGTGTCAAAATGATTGAAATATGAAATGGTCATTTTGGAAAAAGTATAGATCTTGGTCGATAAACGGTGAATAATCGCACTCTAATGAATAAATGTGTCAAAACAAACAATCTCCATGAATAAACTTAAGAAAATGCATAAACACATAAGGGCATTAAAACAAATTTCTTATCTTTATGAAGCAAACCCAAGGAAGATTTGTTTTATTAGATGATTAGTTTTGCAATAAATCAATCCCCATGTTCTTATTAATTTTCTTTTAATACAATAATTTTAATAAATTCAATGTAGGAGAGAAGTTTGAAAAGAAAGAAAGAAATAAGGTTAATGAGTGAGAAGAAAGAGCAATGATTTTTTTTTTTAATGAGAAGATTGGTATAAATGAGTTTTGATTGGTTAAAAAGAAAAGTTAAGAAAATAGATAAAAAAAATTTGGTTTGGAAAGGATCCGTATCTCTAATTATATAGAAAAAAAAAAAAGATTAGGCTTCGATATAGAATGCTTCAAGATACCGTTTTGGATCGAAACCTGAATCCTATTTTAAATCAAAACTGAATCTTGTTTTAAATTGGAATGCCAAAATCAAGCTAAAACCGGAATACGTTTTATATACAAATAACACATTTCCAACGCCATCTTAGTTTCTAACCGACTTAAGCCACATATGAAAGAGACGTTGGCGAGCAAACCAGGAACCCGCTTTTAACACCTAATCAGATCCCATTTTTAATCAAAAGGGACAAAATGCAATCTAGTCGTTAGGATTTCTATGCCTATATACAGAGATCATATATAAAGCCTATAAGTCACACTACTACACGGACGTTCTCTCGCGAGGATGTCTTTCGCGAGGACAATCGCCTAATAGTTGGTGGACAATTGTGTGGAAGAAAACAATTCAAAATGAAATTAGTCGTCACGGGAGTTCTTGTCTTTAGCGAGGACGTTAAAGTCGTCGCAGATAGTGAGATCTTTCGCGAGGACATCTTCCTCGCCCATATATTGTCGGTCAAACATGCATAGAAAACTATTTAAAAAGAAAAAATCTTTGCGAGAACACTGATGTCGTTGTGGATAGCTATCTTTCGCGAGGACAAATTGTCCTTGCTAAAAAGTTGCCGAATTAAATGCTTCCAGCGAGCCGTAAGCTATTGATGCGAAAAAACACCACAAAAAATCAAAAAACAACCCTCTTCCAATTTTTTTTACTAATCCTCAAATAATTTCGTGCCCATTACTAACAAAGTTTCTCCACTACATCATACATGTGCGGGTCTCACTTTCAATCAAAATTATCCATCAAAATCTCCAAAAATTTGGTATGTTCTAAATTTTAATATTTTCTTATATTTATTTAAATTATATACATGTTGTATGTTTGATTAGATAAATGCTATATGTAGTATTGAGTTTTTTTAGGTGATATAATGTTATTTTTTGTGATATAATTGTTATTTTTGAAATGTGATTAATTATTTTTATTTGGTTATACTTATAATAAATTTTTTAATTTAATTTAGACTATGAACCCCGGTTATGGACAAGAGTTGGATTACATAAAATGATTTTGTTACGAGGGAATATATGTCGGGTATGATCGAATTTTATAATTTTACGAAAAAACAAATGAATTCGATCGGTAAAATATTTTGTCTGTGTAATTATTGTTTCAATAATCGAAGATATCCAATTGACGATGTTAGAGGGCATCAGTTTCAATAGGGGTTCTGGTCATCGTATGAGGTTTGGTCGAAACACGAGGAAGAAGTAATAATTCTCGTGAATAATACAATTGTAGATAATGAAATGTTTAATGTATTGGATGATTTGAGACCCACTATTGAAGTTGGTGGCCTCTCTGGTGGCACCGAGATGGGTGACGATAACGTTAATGGACAGGGTTGTGGGTGTTTCGACGCGTTGTTTAGGGAAATGGAGACAAATTTGTACCCCGCTTCTACTAAGTGTTGTTCCTTAGATTTCATATCCAAGCTAAGGCATGTGAAAGTGAAGAACAAGTGGACAAACACCTCTTTTACCAAACTTCTTCAATTGTTGGTTTGTGTTGTGCCAAAAGGTCATACTTTACCTGCTTCTTATGCGGATTGCAATAGAAAGTTGAAAAGTTTGAGCATGGGATACATCACGATCGATGTGTGTTTGAATGATTGTGTTTTATTTTATAAAGAGAATAAAATCTTGAGAAATGTCCAGTTTTTGTAGAATCTAGGTGGACCTGAAGAAGGGGAAGAAAGTGACACATAAGAAACTGCGTTATTTTTTCGATTGCGCCTAGATTGCAGAGGATGTACGCTTCGAGGACATATGATTTGGCACCATACCAAAAAGAGTACATAAGATGATGTGTTGCATCATCCAGTCGATGGTGTTAGCTAGAAAACATTTAACGAAATGAATCCCAAGTTTGATAGTGAACGAAGAAATATATGCCTTAGTTTTGGCATAGATGGTTTTTGTATCTTTCTCTATGCAAAACAACTCATATATCATGTGTTCAATTATATTAACAATCTACAACTTGTTGCCTTGGTTATGCATGAAAGAATCCATATTTATGCTTACGTTGTTGATATCGGATCCTCGTTCACCTGGAACGGATATGGATGTATATCTCTGTCCTCTTATAGATGAGTTGATATTGTTTTAGGGCACAGGGATCGTTACATACGATGCACATATGAAGAAGGAATTTGTAATGAAGGGTTGTTTGTTGTTCAGAATAAACGATTACCTGGTTGGATTGTACACTCCAGGTTGGTCGGGTCAAGGTTACTAAGCTTTCCCCCAAATGCAGGGATTATAATCCATCGGTACGGGTGAATAAAGGCGTTGTTTATTTTGATCATAGACGGTGGTTACCTCTGAACCATCATTTTAGGTTAGATGTATATTTGTACATGAAAGCCGATCAAAGACCCCCACCTAGGAAACATAGTCCCAAGATATTCAGACGCAATTAGATGGGTTGTCGATTGTGTTTCCCGATAAACACAAGGATTTGGTGGCAAGGTGGAAAAGAGAACTGGGCCTCGTGAGTTCAATTGGAAGTCAAAGAGTATATTTTACCGTATTGGTTGGAAAACTTGTTGAAACATAACATTGATATGATGCATTGTGAGAAGAATGTGTGTGATAGTATTCTTGGTACACTTATTGGTTTAGATGGGAAAATTAACAAAGATAACCTGAAGGCAAGAAAAGATCTAGAATCCATGGGTATCAGGCAAGATTTGTGATTAGTTGGGGATCCACGTGGTAAAACCATTCAACCACATGCAAAGTATGCGATGACAACAGATAAGCGACGAGTGTTTCTAGATTAGTTGAAGGTGAAAAAGTTTCCCAATGGTTTCGCTTCTAGCTTGCGGAACAACGTCCAGAGTGATTTGGGGAAGATTATCGGTATGAAATACCATGATTGTCATATTCTGATGCAGTTTCCATTCATGGATAGTATTCCAGGTTAATTGACGATAACACGATTAGCGATCCAATTATTGGGCTATGCAACATGTTCAGAAGTGTTTGTAAGAAGAGTCTAAGTAAAAAATATGTGGAATCGGGAAAGTCTAAAGTGGTCGAGCTTATGTGTAAGTTGGAGATGATATTTACTCCCGCTTTTGTTGACATAATGTTTAACCTTGTTGTGCATGTGTACAAGGAAACCCGGTTAGGATGTTCGGTTCAGATGCGTTGGATGTACCCTCATTTCTATGTTTTGTAGTAGGTTGTTTGTTTATACTTTCACAAGTGGAGTTACTTTTTACGGTGGGTTAGTCAAGATTGTTGAGGTTAAATTCACTCGTGTGTGTTCAGTTGTGTTGTTTGAGTGTAAGTGGTATCACACCGACGGAAAAAAGAAAAAGCGGAAAAACAAAACACGGGGCAACAATTAGCAACACAAGTTCTTTTTGGTGGACCTAAGAATCCTATATTTTAGCAAATTAAGCAAAAAAGGTCTTTTACATTGATACAAGTAGGACGAAAAAGGGGTGGAAAGTTGTGTAGGAAGTGAATGACCGACACAGATGGAGTCCCGAATTATGGGGTGTAGAATCGATTTCCACTTGTCCAGATCCGATCACGATTCCGTTGGCTGATACGAACTTGGATTCGGAATACCCTTTGTTACAACTGACTACTGGACAAGGGATATAGATCTATCTTTCCATTTTTAACCTTATACCAAAAAACATTGTTGAAGTCAATGACGAGGTATATGATGACACGATAGATGAGTACGAGACTGATGAGGAAACTATATATATCGATAGCGATGATGATAACGTAATAGTTGTTGATAGTTACGAGACTGATTTGTTGTTTACTGAATTTTTATCATTTTCTAATAATTGATATTTGATTTAATTTAATTTTGTATTGTTATGGGTATTTTTTGAGTTAGAAGATGGTTAAATTTTGTGTTTAGTTTGGTATTATAGCAGGTAAAAAATGATTTGTTTGAGTTATGTATTGATTTTAGAGCGCGAAAGACAATTAGTCTTTCGCGAGGACAATGTCCTCGCGTATGTTTAATTTTGATTTTTCGGAAAAATAAATAAGGCGGTGTAGGTTCACGCCCCTTCATTTTGTGGCAATATTGTGAGGACACTTGTCTTTATTGAGGACAATTGTCCTCTCCTAAGACTTTTCCGCACAATATAAGTATCGCGACCTTTCTTCTTCTTCCACTCCTTCAGTACTTCTTTGTTTTTAGCAGCAAACCCCACCTTCGATTCACCAAAAAATCGCCGCCATTAAACAGCCATAACAACCGCTGCCATTACACCACCTAATTCCCGTCGAATCCTCACCCGAATCACCGCCGACTCCAAGCCTTCTCCCACTTCTTGTCCACTTCTTCTCCATTTCATCTCCTTCTTCATTACACCTCCGATTAATCTTTACACCACATATGAATACAAACCACATCAAACATCAACAAACAACCAAATCAAAGGTTAATTTCTAATCTAATTTTTTTTCTCAAAACCTTTAAACTTTCAATTTTTAATCTAACTTGTTTTTATTTGTTTGATTATGCATTGTGGTGATCCTTTAACAACAACTCCACACTAAAATCCGCCAATCTAGGTATGTAATCCCTCGATTTTTTAGCAATTAATTGAATTTTATAACTTAATATGAATATTCTAAATACTTTAGGGGTAAAAATGACTTTTTAGATAATACATGGGCCTTTCAGTAATTTATTAAAATTTTACAACGTAAAATTAATATTATAAATACTTAAGGGGTAAAAATAAATGTTTAGATAATATAGGGGAATATTAGTAATTTATTAAACATTATAAATTAAATTGAATATTCTAAATACTTTAGGGGTAAAAATGACATTTTAGATAATATAGGGGCCTTTTAGTAATTTATTAAAAAATTACAACTTAAAATTAATATTATCAATACTTTAGGGGCAAAATGTATGTTATAAATTGTTTAGAACCTCAATGAATATATTTGAAAATTTAGGGTTAAAATATAATTCTATAAATTGTTTAGGGTGTTAGTGAATATATTTGAAAACATAGGGGTTAAAATGTAATTTAACAAATTGCAAATATATAATGCCTACTAGATACGGTGGAGACAATAACGGTATGGATCCTTCACGGAATCCTAATATTCCTATATCTGGATATGACGCACCCACTATGAATTTTATTAGGAATTTTCCTATAATGTAATTTTTTTCCTTTACTTAACCGTAAATTTAGACAGGTAAAAAGTGTCGAAAGCCGTGGGGGAAGACAACACTTGCATCAGTCCTTAAGGCTATGCAAAATTTAGGGAAAAGACTACAGCCGATTTCTGCTTGTATGATAGAACGTGGAAATCTAGACTCCGAGTACAGACATCACCTGAGCCGGGTTATTAACTAGACTATTCGGGAAACAGTTCCCCCTCCTTACGAGGGCTAGGGAAATGTCCACACTGACTTGCAGGGTAAAATCATGGAACGAATAAGGGTAAGTTGACTAAACTTAACATTTATTTTTTTAAATCCTTGGAGTTAGATATACAACTATAATTATTGGGTTTATTTGTGAACATGATTTTTTTAAGCTTGAGGACTAGATGAGTACACAAGATTGGGGTAATATCTTGTCGACTATAAACAATATGTGTGCTAAGGGGTTCAGTGATTTTGAAAATCAGCTAAAGACGGGTGATTACAATAAGGGTAAAAAGTCAGACGATCAAACCCCAGAGAATTGCGAGGCTGCGTGTAAAATGTGGGACTCGGAAAAGAGTCAGGTAATAAAATTATTTTACTTTAAGGATCTGTTTGTATTTAGGAGGGAAAAATAATAAAGGAAAGAAAAGGAAAAGTTATCAAAATAAAATGAGAGGAGAGAATTTTTTTGATTAGATTAGATATTTTTATAAGAGAATATTTCATAAGTGATTTTGAATATTCTTTGTTTGAAATGAAAAAAAATACAAAATAAAAGAATTTATAAATATATTGAAGAGAAAAAGATTAATTTTGATATCTAATCATTAATAAAAAAAAATTCTAGCCATTTGACTTAAATTTGGAGTAATATTAAAAATGGATATGGAAGTTATTTTTGGAATGATTTTTTTTCTTTTTTTTTTATAAAATTTTAATACAAACAATATTAAAAATAAAAAATCATTTCTATTCCCTTCCTTTTTTTTCAATTTCTCTCAATCCAAACAGACCCTAAAAATTTAAAAAGAATATGTACTTTATTAACTAAGTTGTTTTGTTTTGTTAATAAAGCAGCATCGTGCTAAAGCGGATACGCTAAATCGAAAAAAGCAACAACGTCCAAATGGACATGATCAATGACTTACACCAAATGTGACAATTTACTTAAGAGAAAAATATTTACTAATTATTTCAATGAGTTTTTGCATAGTTACCATGGACAAATTGATTATAATGATAAATGATAAATATTGAAGTAACTTTCAAAAAAAATTACATTATTAATATAAATTCAGAAAAAAATTGATATCAACCAATTAAGTTCAAAAGCTCAATAACCCACCCCTATATAGTCCACTAAAATATTACCCACTCAAAAGGTTCAAAATTTTATATTTATCCCATTACTACCCCTACCACAATAAATCAACAAGATCAAATTCCATAAATAACGTATGTATCTGGTTCATATTTAGTCGCATATCATCTATATCCCTTAATTAAAGCATTTACACGATGGAAAGTATTATAGTTACTATCAGTTCTGTATGAAAGGGTTATAATCATTCTCCTTCAAGCGAAATACACAAACGAATCAGAAATTCAGGCTAAGCATTTCCATCATAAGGTATGAAGATTATCAACAAAAACACACAGCTTTCATTGTTTTTGTTATACAGTTCGATATCGAATGCTAGACATTAGGTTGCGAAAATTTCTAGGAACAATGAGCCTTCGAATCAACTCAAGGAAAATTCTATTGCAAAATAAAAGCAACATCAAGTAATGGTTGAAACGGATGTAAACCATTGTATTTATTTGTATAACGAATGTGTTGGCATATTGCCTCCCTTTTTAGGTTGTTTTAATGTGACAAATCCTCTTGTGTTTAGTGTGCTAATTTCTATTGTTATTTATATTCTATCTTGCACTCTATTTCATCAAAAAGCTCCTTCTTTATCTTGTTGTTCAACTTGATTGTTTTATCTTAAGAATCTTATTCTCATACAAATGCTATTAACCTTATCTTTATGATTATTGAGTTTTAGCCTTAGTGTTCAACTTCAAAGATTCTTAGAATAATGTTTACAACAACTTTCGTGAAGAAGATTTATTGATCCAAGTCATTATCCTTCAAAGATTACTTGGCGCGGTACACCGCTGCGGTATACCGGACTAAGCTTGCGGACCAGGGCGCGGTGCAGTGACTAGCCCGTCAGTATGCTAGAAAAACAAACCATTGAAGTGCGGTACACCGCACGAATCCTGCGGTACACCGCAAGGAAGGGTTTTCTGCACAAAAGACAAGTCATAAGAAATATATCCGTTGGGAGATTAATATATCCGTTGGACTCAAGCCTTATGACCGTTGGAAGCCATTTTCTACTATAAATTGAAGCTCTTTGAAGGTTACAACTACACCAACTAATTACAAACATTAAGGGGCTTAATTGCTATCATTCAAGAAGGTGTCAAGAGCTATACATAGTCAAATTCAATCTTAGTGTGCTTATAAATCCTTACAAGGAGTTAATCAATTAAGCCACAAGGTTCTATCCACTCAAGAAGGAGTATACAAGCTTATAGTCATATCCACTCTATTAGGAGTTTTAGATACAAGCTTTAATTAGCAAACCTTTAAACACTTTGTTGCTATCCTCTTAAGTCTAGGTCTTGTAATAGATAGATTAAGAGAGAATTCAAGTATAGGGATTATACTTGGTGTCCTTGTGTTGTGATTACGCAAGTGGTGTGTCCTTCGTGTTATCGAAGAGTTTGTAAAGGTTATTGTGTTCTCGACCCGGTTAAGAGAGACACGGGAGCTTAGTGTAAAGCTTGAAATCCTAAGGAGGCTTCCTTAGGTAGTGGATGTAGGGAAACCGAACCACTATAAATCGTGTGTATCTTTCTATCCCTACTCTATTTACTTTCCGCACTCTATATGTTTGATTATATGCTTGCATGAATTCTATGTTATTGTTTATCTAGGATATCTAACATATAGTCTTCTAGAGTAGTTTAAGATATTGGATTAGCTTTTTACTAGTTATACTTTTATATCAAACCTTACTCTTTCCATTGCATGATCCTATAAGAGTTTGATTTAATTAGTTGACCTTGAAGTTTTCTCTTAAACTTATTTTTGTCCAAAAGATTTTTAATTAGGCATTATCTTATTTGTAATCCTATTCACCCCCCCCTCTAGGACTTTCAATTGGTATCAGAGCCTAACTCTACGTGAATAGCTTAATCGTTAGTAGAGTAAACGATATGGAATTTAATCTTTTGGAAAGTTCGTGTTCTACTCGACCTCCACTTTTTGTAGGAACTTACTATTTTGCTTGGAGAACAAAAATGGAGAAATTTATAAAAACCGAAGATCCCGATCAATGGAGAATCGTAAAGGAAGGTCCATTTGTCCCTTATAAAGAAGAGTTAAATGAAGAGGGAGTTCTTAAGCTAAATCAAGAAGAAAAAGATTTTGATGAACTCACCATAGAGGAAAAGGCTAAGCTCACTCAAAATGCAAAACCAATGTACACTCTCATTCGTGGAATTTCGGAAGAAATTTTCTCACAAATGTTAGATTGTAAATCCGCAAAAGAGCTTTGGGATCGTTTGGAGTCTTTGTATGGAATTGTCGAAAATGACGAAGAAGAAGAAGTCTCTATCCATGATGAATCTCACAACGATTTTAAACCTAATCATGAGGTGTTGAGCGTCAAGAAAATGGAATCTTATGCAAAAGGACGTTCAAACCTCATAAAAGGAAAATACGGTGAAATTCTTTCCTCTCTTGTGTTTTTGTTTATGTTTTTATATTGTGTTTTATGTGTTTTATCAACTTGTGATACTATCTTGTTGTTCTTGACCTTTTACATGCTTTGTGTTGCTTTATTCTTGCATTGGGTCTTTTTGCACTTTTAGAAAACTTAGGGACTTTTGTGAAATTAACTGTTATATGAGTTTTTAGGTTCTCCTTGGCTTTTCTTTTCAAAACAAAGGTGCTCAAAATTATTTTATATCATTCCGAGTCATTTGGGGAAGTTTCGATTGTGTTTCGGGTGTTTTTAAAAGAATCAAAAATTTCATTTTTGTTGACCAAACCGAGCACTCGTGCGGTGCACCGGACGATTCCCGCGGTACACCGCACGTAAGGGTTTTGACAGATTAAGAACCCGTTTTTCAGTCTTTTCTCCTCATTTCTTCATTACATCTTCTCCTCTCCTCCTCCTTGGCGATTTCCGGCCACCCACACTCCGGTTCCACCACCATAAACACCCTCTTTCACCACTTAAATCACTCCTCCTCCTTCCTACTTCATTACTCATCTTATCATTCACCATGGTTAGAACTAAATCCATTGCTAACAAGAAGAAAGCCTCCACCGGAGCCTCCTCCAGCCGCCACCGTGAATCATCTCCGGCGAAGTCACCATCACCACCACCACCACCACTCCGGCCATTCGATGCACTTCCGGGTAGAACGATTTGCCCTTCGGCTTTTCCCTCCGGTGAAAATTCTCTCTTTAGACTTTTTTCAATTCAACAATTTCATAAAATCTTTGCTTTTTCGGGTAGTCATTTGGCAATCGGGTTAATTGAAGAGTTTTATACTAATTTTGAATTTAATCATGCTACTACTTCGGTTAAATCAATCGTTTCGGGTACCGTTTTACGCTTAAAATCGAATACTTTGTGCTCAAAATTTGATATACCTTCGGATGGTTTTAGCGGTTTTTGGTCTAGTGGTTGGGATAACTCGAATATCGATATAGTTGCTCAAAATGAGGTTAATGAGTTTGTTACTAGTAGAATGGTTGTTCCCGATGGAAATTGGAACATTCGTAACTTTGATCCGGAATTTATCGTGGCCCACAAGTTTCTTATCTCGGCCGTTATTCCGAAAGATAAGCATGATGCTAAACTTATCCCGTATGAAGCTTATCTTTTATTTTTGATCTTCTCCAAACAACCGATAAACATTATTGCGATAATGTTCAAATGGATGAATCACGCTCGTACCTCTCGGGATAAAGTCCCTTACGGTATTTTTCTATCCAAAATCTTTGAAGCTAATGATATTTCTTTTGGAGGGACTAATGTGAAACCAATCAATAAGTCATGGAATTTCGATTATCTCACGATTCTTAGAATGAAATTTGTTATTTATAACAACACATATGTTTCGGTCTCCACTATTAATCGTATCTCGGATGTTACTATTCGTAATCGCATTCTTGAAGCTAAAAGCGAAACCGATGGTCCGGAGCTTGACACTCTTCATTTATTAGATAACCCGGCACAACAAAACCCCATTCCTAATGAGCCCACTCCAAGCCAACCCACCAATGTTAACCCTCCTAATCCATCCGGCTTTGAAAGCGCTATGTCACGTTTCATGGATTATATAGGAAGTAAATTTGTGGCTTTGGAAGATAAAATAGAAAGGAAATTTGGAGTTTTGGAAGAAAAGATAGGGCATCTTGCGAATGAGCTTTCGTGTATGAAAAGTGATGTTTCGTGTATTCGCGATGATATTGGAAATGGAAGAAGATCTAGGAGCCGCTCTCCTCGTGATAATCGTTAATTCATCTTGGTTTGGTGTTTGGTGCTTGGTGTTTGGTGTTTAAAATCATGTTTTTATCATTCTTGGTGGTTGATGGGTCTTTATTTGCTTATGTGGGTATTTTAGAACTTGTTTTTATGATGTGTTCATGCTTTTTAAGTATTTTGTGGGTCCGTGTTTTGGACATCTAGGATATTGCTACTTTGGTTTATTTGGTTTTTATGTTAGGATGCTAAATGTTTTATTTGGAAAATTGGTTAACTAGTTGTGTTTTTATCATGTTTGTTAGTTGCTTATCTTCCTTGATTTGATTTTTATGTTGCTAACATGTTCTTTGATGTTATAGGTACTTCTTGATATTGCTCCTTTTAGCTTTGTTCCTAAATAGTTTGAAATTTGCAATTCGGTCCCAAAATAGATTTTTCAAAATTGCGCTTAGTCCCCAAATTTTTGAAAAATACATATTGACCTCTTGCCTTTCAACAAAATTACAGTTTTACCCCTAAATCTCTTCAAAATGTTCTCAAGTGTTCTTATTAGGGAAAATTGTCAATCAAACGCTTACAAATTAAAACAAACTATATGCATTTTGTAAGGGGGAGTCTATGCTAAATCATTTTTTTTTAAGACTCATATGCTTAGACTAATCATTTATTTCATATCTTTGCAACTAATCGTTTGTGTCATTAGAAAGCATATGAAATCAAAATCTATCAAGGAGTTGGTAAAAATCTCTATCCTTTGCTCTTGCTTTACAAATATCTAAACTCTTGCAAATCTTTGTTTAAAATCTATTCACTCGAGTTTTTGCTCTTCTATTTTTTAGTTGTTTTTACCCCATCTTTTTGATGAAGACAAAGGGGGAGAAATATTATGTGCACTAAAACTATTATGTGCACTAAAACTTTCAAAACTTGCACGTTTTAAAACTCACAAATGCATCTCAAATCTTATGCTTATTGTGAGGGGGAGCTTTATTTCATTAGTGCTTAAACTTTCATTTCATTCCTAAGGTGTTTTAGTGAAGGATTTGTCATCATCAAAAAGGGGGAGATTGTTGGCATATTGCCTCCCTTTTTAGGTTGTTTTAATGTGACAAATCCTCTTGTGTTTAGTGTGCTAATTTCTATTGTTATTTATATTCTATCTTGCACTCTATTTCATCAAAAAGCTCCTTCTTTATCTTGTTGTTCAACTTGATTGTTTTATCTTAAGAATCTTATTCTCATACAAATGCTATTAACCTTATCTTTATGATTATTGAGTTTTAGCCTTAGTGTTCAACTTCAAAGATTCTTAGAATAATGTTTACAACAACTTTCGTGAAGAAGATTTATTGATCCAAGTCATTATCCTTCAAAGATTACTTGGCGCGGTACACCGCTGCGGTATACCGGACTAAGCTTGCGGACCAGGGCGCGGTGCAGTGACTAGCCCGTCAGTATGCTAGAAAAACAAACCATTGAAGTGCGGTACACCGCACGAATCCTGCGGTACACCGCAAGGAAGGGTTTTCTGCACAAAAGACAAGTCATAAGAAATATATCCGTTGGGAGATTAATAGATCCGTTGGACTCAAGCCTTATGACCGTTGGAAGCCATTTTCTACTATAAATTGAAGCTCTTTGAAGGCTACAACTACACCAACTAATTACAAACATTAAGGGGCTTAATTGCTATCATTCAAGAAGGTGTCAAGAGCTATACATAGTCAAATTCAATCTTAGTGTGCTTATAAATCCTTACAAGGAGTTAATCAATTAAGCCACAAGGTTCTATCCACTCAAGAAGGAGTATACAAGCTTATAGTCATATCCACTCTATTAGGAGTTTTAGATACAAGCTTTAATTAGCAAACCTTTAAACACTTTGTTGCTATCCTCTTAAGTCTAGGTCTTGTAATAGATAGATTAAGAGAGAATTCAAGTATAGGGATTATACTTGGTGTCCTTGTGTTGTGATTACGCAAGTGGTGTGTCCTTCGTGTTATCGAAGAGTTTGTAAAGGTTATTGTGTTCTCGACCCGGTTAAGAGAGACACGGGAGCTTAGTGAAAAGCTTGAAATCCTAAGGAGGCTTCCTTAGGTAGTGGATGTAGGGAAACCGAACCACTATAAATCGTGTGTATCTTTCTATCCCTACTCTATTTACTTTCCGCACTCTATATGTTTGATTATATGCTTGCATGAATTCTATGTTATTGTTTATCTAGGATATCTAACATATAGTCTTCTAGAGTAGTTTAAGATATTGGATTAGCTTTTTACTAGTTATACTTTTATATCAAACCTTACTCTTTCCATTGCATGATCCTATAAGAGTTTGATTTAATTAGTTGACCTTGAAGTTTTCTCTTAAACTTATTTTTGTCCAAAAGATTTTTAATTAGGCATTATCTTATTTGTAATCCTATTCACCCCCCCTCTAGGACTTTCAGAATGTTATTGCACCACATCGTTTTATATTGTATTACAAGATACATTTTGTTATGGATTTGCTTTGATCAATAACAGTTTGTTGTTTTTTCAATAATTGTCATCCTTAACCACGTTTATCTTTGTTCAGTTTTATATGTTTACTTTTTACAAAATATCCACACCATCATTTTCAACAGTCACACCATTATAATAAAACAAATAACCCACCTCTGTTAACTTATATTGTATCGGCCTATACACACAATTGATTTCACTCAACAAACCACCAAAATTGCTCACGTTACACAACGAAAAATAGGCTTAAATAGACACCACACCACACCATTGATTACACATAACACACCAACACAATTACTCTATCAACCCTACTAACGTGTTTCTTCTCCAAAATCATAATAAACATCAGCTCACCATTAAACTACACACCAATGATTTCCTACAATACACCACCAAAATTGCACACATTACCCTACGATATTTAGTGGTACATATAAATTCCCACCATACACCATTGGTTATAACTAAAACACCTACAAAAATACACTGCCAACCCTATGCACTTTTCATGGGAAGAATTGCACGATACACAATAGCTCACCAATACATTTTTTTTGAAATTAATAATCCACGCCCCAAAAACTAATAATTCATGTGTTTAATTTCTAAAACAAAATACAAAACATAAAGTAATTAAGTTATAACTGGCGGGAAATCTGATAAATTTAATTTAATGTTTTTAGTAGTTTTTTCCTCTTTGTTTTGATATTAATTGATTGGCTGCATGTAATTAGGAAGTTAATTTTAGCAAGTCAAAAGACATTAAGTGGAGTAGATGAGCAATCCAGACTTTTTAGGTGGGTTGGACTTGATTAACAATTAACAATAGTCCATATTATTTTATTATTAATTTTAATTAATGATATATACATTTTAGATAAACTTTAATACTAAAACTAACATGTTACAAGATTAATAAATTATGATTATGTCCCTGTACGTGGGTCATAGTCTAAGTAAGAACTCTCCTTAATGGCTAAAAATGAATGTTCATGAAGAACCATTGGGACTAGCTCAATGGCCAGGATGCCTGTCTCTATCTAGGAGATACAGGGTTCGAATCCCCTCAACCTTGTTATTTCTTGAGCCCTTAAAGGGGGTAAGCAAGAGGTGCAAGGTTCGAGTCCCCTCCTTGAACATGGGTAACCTGTTCTGATTAAATGGGAGTATGCATGATGAGGCGTGTATATTTCCTATGAGAATAGTCGTAGTGCGCGTAAGTTGGCCCGGACACCCATACATCTAAAAGAAAAATGAATGTTCATGAAGCTAAGAGAATTCTAAACAACTTCTCATATGTATGACTACGTGTACATAAAAATTACTGTAAAACGACATAGGATACTATTAGCTTCCATTTATTTTGTATTTTGTCTTTTGTTTGTTTATTTTCGTCCCTTTTGGCATCTTCATTGTACAAGAAAAACTATTGTTTTGATGGTTTTGGATGCAGATTAACAACGTGAGATTTATGTGTTTAGAAAAAAATATGGGTTTCTGTCACTGGATTTTGCAAAGAGGAATATACGTTTTTAGGCCTCATATTTTGAAATGAAATTTTTAAAGGCTTGGTTAGATGTTATGTTTTTTAAAGGCCTGGTTATGATTTTTCTGGTTAGATTTTTTGGGGGTATATACCCACTATTCTCTGGGTAGATTTTTTTTAATTACGTTATAAGTCCTCGTTGTTCAAAATATTGTTCAGGTCGGTCCATTTTTCCTTGTTCAGGTCAGTCCTTTTTTCCTTGTTCAGGTCAGTCCAAGGTGGTGGTGAAGAACAGTTCAATAATGAAGATCCACACCCACAAAAAGTGAAAACAGTGGGTAAAGACCCACAAAAATACAAAACAGTGCGTATATACCCCTGAAAATGCAAAAAAGAGGGTATATGCCCCTGAAAATGCAAAAAAAAGGGTACATTACTGGAGCTCTGAGTAAATAGATCTGAGATCGATGAAGGGGTGGGGCTCATGGTGGTGTAGAAGAAGAAGGTTGTCGGCGTTTTTCAACTTCACGGCGAGATTTGAACGGATTTTATGGTGAAGAATTACCAAAATCTGAACGAGTTTTATGTGAAGAATGTGCCAAGATCTGAACGGATTTTATGGTAGAGAATTGCCACAACGGAGGCGGAAAGATAATGGTGACAGTGGTGAAGGATAGCGGTATCGTGAAAAATGGGCCAAGATCTGAACAGGTTTTATGATGAAGAATGGGCCCACAATGATGACAGGAAGATGATGGTGATGGTGGTGCAGAAGAGCTGCAGCAGAAAGACAACAATTTAATGGTGGGAAAAGAAAATCTAGTGCATGAATAAGATAAGGTGAAGAGGGAGGAAGAATAATGGTTCATTGGCAGAAAGAAAAAAGAAAGGGGTAAGTATTTTAATTCTAAACTTAATAGAAGAGAAATGTGGTTTTATATTTCTAGTTAGGTTTTAGAAAATGTTTATCATAAAATATTAGAGTCAACAAACCAGAGCTATGAAAGATACTAGAAATTTTTTTTTTTGCTCGGAAAAAAAAAATTATATTTGAATTTAAATATTGAAAAATATGAAAATTCCAAATCTGACATATATAAACGCATCATTAAACCATGACCTATAACAGAACAACTAGCAGCAATAATTCATGAAGACATTAATTATATGTGTACGTTTAAGGGCAGAGCTAATAATTTCTATTACGGATGAAAAAAAAATTCCAACGTTTCAAACTACAAGTCTATCTATATATATTATACAAAAATTGTAAAATAGATTATTATATTAAATAAAAAATACATTATAAATTTTTATATTAGGTTAAGATTACACTATAAATTATTTATTTTATAATTTTTTTTGTTACATAGAAAAGCCGTTTTGCACTCGGAGTAATTGACTCAGTTCGAACCTGCACCACTAAATTGGATGACTAAAACCCTGGACCGTAAGCTAATCCAACTGGTTTTATAATTTCCATTTAATAAGAAATAATCATTATTTTATAAATAAAAAACAAAAAATATATATATATATATTTAAAAATTAAGGAGCTAGTATAAAAAATTTAAAAAAAATAAAAAAGGTAATAGTTTACCCACCATTCCACAATGATGCTACATTTCGTTTAAAATTTGGATGAATAACTTTTTAAAATTAGATATAACATACTACTGTTTCTAGTATTCAAATTGCAAGGTTTTTTTAGATACATATGAGTTTGGACTCGAAATCAGTTTAATTTCAATAAAATTCTTGAATCATATGGCGTTATTGTTTGTGCAGCTGTTACTTCTATGTTCATTAGGGGTTCTCACAACAATTTAACTATTATTTTGATTTATGTTGATGACATTATTATTACAGGATGTGATTCTTTAGGTATTTCTTCAATTATTTTAACTCTCAAGCAGCATTTTTATATGAAAGACATTGACAATTATCTTACTTTTTAGGGTTAGAATTATCTTGCTCTAATGATACTATAGTTGTTCCTCAAGCTAATTATGCTTCTACTACTTACAAAAGACTGGTATGAGTGAGTGTAAAGCCTCTCATACACCTTCTCTAAACAAATATTCAGTTAAAACATCTTATGGTTTACAACTATATGAAGACCCCTTCTTATTTAGAAGTATTACAAGAGCTCTGCAATATCTTACAATTTCAAGACCTGATATTGCTTTTGTTGTTAATCAAATTTGTCAAGCAATGCACAAATCTACTAATGATGATTATGACTTTTTGAAGAAACTACTTCAATATATCAAAGGGACTTTGCATTATGGTTTGCTTTTGTCTACTTCTCCGCCATTTCTTAAAGCTCTCTCTGACTCGAATTGGGCTAGTAACTCGAATGTTAGACACTCAATAACTTGTTATTTCATCTTCTTGAGTTCGAATATCATCTTTTGGGGCTCAAAGAAGTAATCTACAGTCTCACGCTCATCCAATGAGGTTGAATATAGAGCAATGGCTTATGTCATGCAGAGTTAAAAGTGTTAACTTTCTTATTCAAGAGCTTGCATGTTGCTTTTGTTCCACCATCCTTGGCTTGTGATAATATCTCTGCCATCGCTCTAGTTACTAATCCAGCATTTCACACTTGTATAGACATATTGATGTGGATTTCTATTTTGTTCATGAACAAGTCAAGGCTAAACTCTTGAATCTTCTTCATGTTCCTTCACATCTGCGACTGGCTGATGCTTTACTAAAGGTCTTACTACAATATTTACTTCTCTTATTGTCAAACTTCCACTCTTACGCGTGCTCAGCTTGAGGGGGATAATAAACCATACAATATAGCTAACACATAATAGTACACATAAACCTCACTCACACGATAATATAACTTATACACTACTAGACAAATTTTGTTTTTATATCTATATGTAATGTGTGTGTGTCTAAGCACCTTAGGTGTGTTGTTCCATCTATATAAACAACACTATTGTAACAAATTCATATAAAAAATAATAAAAATATATTCTCCCTTATCCATTTAATAATACCTATCAAACCATGAGAACACCATGGTATTCCTCAAGGCGAAGGCCAGGGACAGCTAGGTCTAATCAAGTACTCAAAAGAACTTTTGAACCCAAGCTAGCAGGTCCAAATCTGTTCCATGTCAAGCTTAACAGAGTTGTTAAATTGTCCATTCAACAGCTGTAGAAGAATAGTAAAACAAAAGAGAAAACGAGCCAACAAGAAATACTAGTTCTTGAGGGAAATGATCTTTCGTCTGATGAATTTGTGAGATTTGATGTATTTATCAATGCCGATGATGACGAAGGTCTCGTGTTAAGCAAGACTGAATTTGTAGGGACTATTGCAAGTGTGCCACATGGACTTGGAGATACTGGTCATAGAATGTCGTTTAACCAGACATTTGGATTAAACGAGATACTGGAGAACTTGGAAGATGGAGATGATGATTACATTGAGGTGACTTTGATTCCTAAATTTGGTTATGAGAATGTGACCATCCGTAACATTAATAATGATTTTGATTACAATGATACGGATTGATTAGAGAGATCAACCCGCTTCTTCTCAAAATCATTCTCATGTCGCTTGCATTTGCTTCTCTTTGGTCGAACTGATAACACACAAGAGACATGAGCACACAAGAGGTTACAATGCAGCTGAGTTACACAAGATTATATCTCATATCCAATAAGACAAAGTTAGTTAGAATATAATAGATATAGCTTGTGTATGTAATGCAACAGAAAAGGTGTAAGTAGACACATATATAAACACTCCATTGTAACACTATTTAAAATACATAAAATATAATACATAAATATTATTCTTCTCCTATTATCTAATATGGTATCATGAGAAACAAAGGAGAATTTTCAAATTTGAAGCTAAAAAACACACCATTAATGGCGGTTTGAATCTTCTTCTCCTGTCTCTAATCCTATCTTCAGCTACCTTACAACAATGGAGTCGTCTTCTTCAACAACTCCTGACATTCACTCTAGCTCCTCAATTCCAGTTAGGCTCTTGCTCCATCAACAAAATTAAAGCAGTTTAGTTCAAATTAAACTTGATTCTACTAATTATGTGCTTTGGCATTCTCAACTAAAAGTTGTCTTGGAGGCACATGGCTATCTAAGTCATGTTGATGGATCTCAAACCCCACCTCCTCTAGACAATCCATACTACTCTACATGGCTGGTTGAAGATCAACAACTTAATGTTTTGCTACTTTCGTCTATAATTCCGTCCAATTTCTCTCAAGTTGTCAAAGTTTCTCATGCATTTGAAGTTTGAAACAAGCTTGAAGAAATTTTTGTGTCGCAATGTCGAACACACATTCATCAACTTAAGATGGAACTCTGCAATATTAAGAAGGCTGATCATTGTATGACTGCGTACTTAGCAAAGATACAAAATATTTTTGATGGGCTTGAGACGGTGTCCTCCTTTCTACCACTTGAGGATGTTATCATGTACACTCTTCGAGGTTTACCACATGAATATAATAAATTTAAATTGAGCATAAGAATTTCAAATGCTCAAACATCCACTCTTAGCTTTCATTCACTAAGTAGTTTACTCGTTTTGGAGGAATTGCACATGAAGATGAGTGAATCAACTGAAAACTCGAGCAACAATCATACAAATTTGTTTCCACCTTCTCAAAATTCCTTTGTTTCTTCGAATTACTTGAACCGTTGACGTGGCTATTCAAATCGAGGACGTGGAATAGGAAGAGGGCATGGTCCATCTTCGCCTTCACCATTTGTATTGGGTGCGTCACCAAATTCCTCCTCATCTAATGTTTTGGTATGCATTATTACTCTTCTAATGTTCCTATATGTCAAATATGCATTCGTTATGGACATTCTGCAGTGGATTGTTGGTATAGAACTGATTTTGTGAATTTTCCCTCACCTCGAGCTCAAATCGTGTGGCTCTCATAGCTCAAACTAATCATAATCCATCAGTTTATGATCCAGAAATTTAATACTTAGATTCAGGGGCTAATAGTCATGTTACTCATGATTTGAACTAAATTCATCAAACTACTCCTTATAATGGTTCAAGTGTTGTTGTTGTTGGTAGTGGGAAATCTCTAGACATAGCTCACATTGGAAATACTAATCTTCTTTCACCTACTTCTATCTTTAACTTACATAACATTCTTCACGTTTCTTCCATTTCCTCTAATCTTCTGTCATTTTCTAAGTTGACTAGTGATAATCATAGCTACATTACCTTCTCAGCTACTTCTGTGTCTATTTGTGGTTCCTATTCACATCGTGTTTTGTTTCAGTGCCCTTGTAGGGATGGTCTTTACCATGTATCTCTTTGTTCAAGCAAGTCATCAACTCCTCCTCAACCTTCCTCATTCATGTGTTTGTCATCTACATTGAACAAATCTTCAGCTCAGTTGTGGCACTTTAGATTGGGTCATCCCTCCTCCAATACTTTAGCTCCTCTTTCATCTACCTTATAAAATAAATTAGAATTTTATGGTATTCTTTGTAATGTTTGTGCTACTTCCAAAGATCATAAGCTTTCTTTTACTTTAAGTCTACCACAGTCTAGTGCACCATTCGATTTAAAACATAGTGATGTATGAGGTCCCTCTCTAGTTTAATCACCTTCTTCTGTATAATATTATGTGGTTCTTATTGATGATTTTAGTAAATTCACATAGGTTTATCCTCATATCTTAAGTCTAATGTGTGTGCTATGTTTCAATCCTTTTATGTTATGATATTCACACAACTTAACCTCAAAATTAAGGCCATGCGCTCAGACAATGGATGAGGATACATGAGTCATATATTTACTTCTTTTATTCAATTTTATGGCATTTTACATCAAACTAGTTGTCCACATAATCCGTAGCAAAATGGAGCTGTAGAGGCAAACATAGACATTTAATTGAAACAACTCACTCTATTCTTTCACATAGTTTTTCCCTCAAAATTTTGGTTTAATGCTCTCTTTACAGCTATCTACCTTATTAACCTTTTACCTACACCTACTCTCTCAAATATTTCTCAATTTCAGGTTCTATATAATACACCACCTTCTTATTTTCATCTTTGAGTCTTTGGGAGCTTATGTTATCCTTAGCTCAAACCATACTCTCCAAACAAACTTGCTCCCATATATGAGCCTTGTATTTTTTGGGTTATTGCAATATTACCAAAGGATATAAATGTTACTTTTTGATCTCTCATAAACTCTTTATTTCTCGCCATGTTGTGTACAATGAAGTTGTTTTTCCCTTCAACTCTTCCGTGTCTAATGAGTACTCAAGGCTTGAACCTTCTTATACACCTTTTGTTGACTTATTTCAGTCTAATATTAATCTAAATTCCCTAGCTCAACCCTCTATCGAGTTAGCCTTGTCTCAGCTTGATTCACCCTCAATTGAGTCTTCCACTTCTACTCAAACACCTAGACAAATAACAACCAACCAAGCACCACAACAAACAACTCATCCACCACCTCCACCACCACTTATACCTAAACATCATATGGTTATTAGACGCCAAACAGGATCACTAATACCTACCTATAAATGTCAATACACTATTCTTCAACCTTCTCTAAAGAAGCTTCTAAATTACAATGTTGGCAACAAAGATATGTCTGAAGAGTATAATGCTCTCCTTAAACAGCACACTTGGGAGCTAGTACCACCATATTTTGGTCGTGATCCAATCACATGTAAATGGATATTTAAAATCAAGAGAAATTTTGATGGTTCTGTAGCTTGTTATAAAGCGTGCTTAGTTGCTAGGGGTTTTCTTCAGGCTTATGGTCTTGACTATAATGAGACTTTTAGTCATGTAGTAAAACACCAAACTACACGTGTGATTTTGTCATTTGCATCCTCATTTAAATGGCCTATTCAACAACTAGATGTCTCCAATGCATTCTTAAATGGTTCTTTAGATGAGGAGGTGTATATGGTCCAACCGGCTGGGTTTGTTGATGAAGGTTGTCCTTATGTGTGTAAGTTGAATCGATCTTTGTATGGCCTCAAACAAGCGCCTCGCACATGGGATCACCTGCTCACAAACTTCCTTGAATCTCATGGTTTTGTTGTTTCTCCAGTTGATAATTTCATGTTTGTTAAAGGACAACATGATAATCTTACTATAATATTTGTGTATGTAGATGACATTTTAATTACAGTTGGTGATAATAATGGCATATGTTCAATTATAAATGCTATAAAGCTCCGTTTTGAAATGAAGGATCTTGGGAAACTCTCTTATTTTTTGGGTTTGGAAACTTCAACTACTAAAAATCATTTGCTCGTTTCACAATCTACCTATGCAAGTACTATTTTATCTAAAGCTGGAATGTCTGAATGTCGCAGTAATCTACTCCTACATTGAACAAATACCCAGTTCAATCATCTCATGGTTTACTTTTGTTTGAGGATCCATTTTTATTTCGAAGTCTTATTGGCGATTTGCAATATCTTACTATTTCCAGACCTGATATTCCATTCGCAGTCAATTAACATTGTCAAGCTATGCATAATCCAACTAATTTGGATTATGACGTGCCTGAAAAAATTCTACGCTATTGGTGGGGGAAAAGGTGTGATAAATAAACAAATAAATAAATAATAATAATGGACACACCCTTGACTACCACGAGAAACTCACTGCAAGTATTACAGATCGTTTGCAAGTTTATTTGGTAAGCGATGCCTCGTTTTTTGTTCTAAATATTAGACCTTAGGAGACATCATTTTAGGTGAATATTTGACTTATTTGATAGACTTTTAGGCTTATTTCGTTATATTGCATTTTCTCTCATTGGAATTACGTTATTTTATTTTTAGATCTTTTGTACGTTAATTTGTTTGTTTTTAGTGAAAAGATCTTAGGTCCATGGATTCTAAGGAGCACCAATACAAGTAGGATAAGCGGGAATTAAAGTCTTAGATCGATCGTAGAAGTCAAAGGCGAGAAAAGATGATCCGAAGAATTAATTATAAGAGAGTGAAATCTGGAAGGCTGTTACAAATCACTGTTTTTGAGCCACATAGCCACTGATTCAACCTTAGAGTCGTCAAATAAGGAAGTTTCATTTTTGAGTTAGAAGGTTTTTGCGACTGGAATGAAGTGATTTGGAGTTGATACGCAAAAGTTACAGCTGTTTTACTAACAGATGTACATCAGTTACGGGATTTCAATTTTGGATATTGGGCTTTTGTTTTATTTAACCTATTTCCTTTAAGTAAAAATCCCAATCCAAATTCTACACTATATAAAGGCATTTAAACTTCATTTTATAGAATTCCTATTACACAAGTCAGATACGCTAGAAGGAAGTCTAAAGCAGAAAGGAGAGAAGAAAGCTAGAGTTGAAAAGAGTTATTTCATCCATCAACAGCCAATTCGACCCTTCAATTAGGTCTTTATTCTTTTTCAGTAATTGAATATGAACACCTTTTGTTTTATTTCAGTTTTTACATTGAATATGAGCTAAACAATTAGTACTTGAGAATCACAATTATGGGTCAAGCCCTAATTTATCAAATTGATGTTTTTTCCAAATTTGGGATTATTTTATTTAATCTAAGTTGGGTATTTTGGGATTATCTCATGTTAATATACAATTTTTATCTTGTCTAATTAGAAATAGGATTGAGTAATTAGGCTATTCACTAGTGATGATGATCACCTAGATGGGGGGGGGGGGTGGGGGGGTTAATTACGGACCTAGGCAATAGACGTGTGGTATTCGTCAATGATCCTGACGGACTTGAATAACCACGTAGCCAATTGGGTAAAAGACTTCAACATCTGAAAATAGCTTATAATCGCCTCTGACGGGGTTTGTAATATCTTAGGATAGCTTCTAAGTCTACCCTGGAGGGAGTTAGGAGATAGCAGAGTCCGGACTAATACATAAATACCGACTTTACCCTTAAACGGAAGCATTAATTGTATGAATGTAGGTGGATCCTTTGCGAGACTCAAGTACACCTCTCATAATTGCGTCTACACTCATTTAGTTGCTTTATTTTCTTTTAGTTAATCAGTCTAGTATTTTATTATTGCATCCTTAGTTCGTAAACAAAAACCAACCAAAAATTATATCATTTACCTTTTCGTACTTGCAATTACTACTACTATTTGATAAACACCTAAGTTGTACCTATTCCGTCCTTGCAAACGAAGCCCGATTTATCAGAGTATTACTTGGACGACCGTACACTTGCGTTTTGTGAGTCATTATTCTTTATTGCATTATTTTATAACACACCAGGACCCACCAATAAGTAAAGTTCGTTCGCAGGGAATTAATATGTTTGATCTACTTGTATTTAATGAGCGTAGAAGAATTTAGATGTTTACAATATAATAAGATGAATAATTATCTGATGTGAAATAACAAAATAAGAATGCAGATAAATAAATATGAATGTAAGTCAGATATATTGGGGTTACTAGTATGAACCTATCTTACTAAGTTGTTATCCTAATCTTAAAGGTGAATTGAGCATTATACATTAACCGGGATTCTAAATTCTACCTAACCCTCGTCAGGGTGGACTTGGGAGCAACCTTGCCACTACCAGGGGACTTAGGTAAGGGCACCTTGCATAATGATCTGTGGTTAAATCAAACCTTTATGGCTATCTAGTTAGGTAAGTTCGTCAGGATCACTACCGCACACTAGACGATTATGTGGTGTTGTCAATAATTGAATCCCTCTTCCGGGTGTTAACTCAATTACTAAGGATAATCCTAAGATTGGACAAGTCTAGGGCTGGGAATAATAAGTCAAAGCACAAAATACCGATATACGCTAAGCTCAAATCAATTAAAATAACAAATAGTATTATGAAATTTAGACAAAATAATAACCCAACAATTAATAGTAAAACTTACAGAATAAAAGCTTAGTAAAGCCACAAATCTATAGCTAATTACCCTAAATATAGAAAAAAAAGATGTAGAAGATGAGTTTGTCACTCTCCTTCTTCTTGCTTCTTGTTTGCCTTTACAGGTCAGCTTGCTTCTTGGATGATAAACTTGATACGAGGGATTCATATTCAAGCAAAGACTAATATATGCCTTAGAACTGAGCAAGGACATGTTTATAATGAATAAATGGTGTATTTATAGGTGTTTAGGAAGCCCTAGGTCTGATTTCTTGGAGTATGAGGCAAGTAATTGGACTCTTTTCCAAATCAAATTCGTTTCCTAAAATATAGGAGATAGGATAAACAGCTGATGTCTTGTTCTGGTCGTAACTTCTTCATTATTGGTCTGATTTTTAGCTACTTTATATCGAAACAATCGTGTTGAAAAGATCTACACTTTTCCTTTCGATTGATCTTCCAAATTCCTAGCCAATTTTGAGTTATATTCACTTTAGTAGATGTAGCTGCTGAAATTCAGATTTACTTGGCAACCTTTCTTTTTCTATTTTATCTTTACTTCCTTTTATCTCCGATTTCCATCCTTATCTTCTTTCCTTATCTCTTTAGAATTGATTTGCCATCTAATTAATTTCCATATATCTTAACCACCTGCAGATGATGTTAGATTTACGTGAACGGATGCATGACACAACAAGGTTTTGACTCGTTTGTTTCTCCCCTTCTTGAGTCTTTCCCATCAATTGTCAACACACAATAATTCCCTCCACCGGATAGGCTGGCTTATTTTATGAATTGGGTTAACCAGCACTAGGCGAGTCGAGGATTCGAGACATTCGATAAGTTTACTTTCCTTACAGGTCCTCCACCTACGAATCCTACTCCTTAGAATCTGAATTCGAATACGACTCCTCCCGGCGATGATGGAGAAGGCTATGATGACGATGATTTTCTTAATTAACTTTTATTCAATTTTAATATTTTTGGTTTATAATAACGGCTTTATAATTCTTAGATTTTATTTGTGTAATAGCAGACTTTAATTTTTATATTTTTAATATCGTTAATTTTATCTGTATTTTATTCGTTGTTTATAATTGCTATTCATATTGATTTTTTATCTTTTGTACTTTCAACAAATTTATAATAAACAAACCAAAATAATCTAATTATATAGTTTGTAATTTAAATAATTTTTTTTAAAAAAACATTACGAATGACAACTTGGTCGCTAATGATAACAAAGTATCGTCACTAATACACATCGTCAGCAACGACTATTGTGATTGTTAAAAGGAGTTGTCATTAGGGACAACCTTTGTCTGTCCCTAATGACAAACAACAAAGTCATCTTTATTGAGTAAATAAAAGTAATCTATAAAGATATTTTATCTTTAGGGTCAGACTTTAAACATTCAGTTGTATTTGATTATCTTTAGCAATTAAATCTTTTAAGAATTATTAGTGATTGATATGTCGTCGTTAAAGACCGTCAAAGGTTATTAGGGACGATATCACGTGTCTTTAGGATGAAATGTGTCAGTATCTAACAACGATTGTTGTAGTGTTTGTACTTTGTAAGTATCTTTTTCTTTTAAAACTCCCACTTTCATTGGAGTTCTCTTTAGTCTGTAAAGTTTTTGAGATTCTTGATACTAATGAGAATTGGTTTGCTGATTAAAAAAAAAGGAAAGAAGACTTCAAATTAAAACAAAAGACTGATAAATAAAGATGGGTTTGATAACACAACCTCATCAAATTATTAGAACATAATTCGGTGAACAATATTATAGTGTTCGACCAAAGAGAACAAACTGCAAACTGAGAAAGATTTTGAGACAACGTGTGTGGGTCTCTCCAGTCAATCAGTATCATTGTCACTAAAATCAATCTTAATGTTACTGATGGTCACATTCTCACAGCCTGATTTAGGTATCAAAGTCACCTGAATGTAATCATCGTCTTCGCCTTCCAAGTCCTCCAATATCTCGTTCAATCCATATGTCTGGTTAAACGACATTCGATGACCAGTTTTGCCAAATCCATGCGCCACATTTGCAAAAGTCCCTGCAAATTCCGCCTTGCTTAAAACAGAACCTATCTCATCATCGTCGTTGATAAAGATATCGAATCTTACAAAAACATCAGACGGAATATCAATCTCTTCAAGAACTAGTATTTCCTGTTGTCTTGTTTTCTCTTCCGTAGACCGATTCTTCTTCACCCGTTGAACCGAGATTTTAACAACTTTGTCAAGCTTGACGGGGAACTCATTTGGACCTGCTAATTTAGGCCCAAAAGTTCTTCTGAGTCCTTGAGACCTAGGTATCCCTGGCCTTGGTCTCGAAGATAACCATGGCAATGGCATGGGTTGATAAGTATAACCCAAATTCTTCTCATTATCGATGCAGTCTTTAACAGTTACATATACAGGATTTCGATTTTCATCATAAAAGAAGTACTGAGTGTCTAACCATTCCTTGTTTTTGAAGTTACGATCTCCAGGTTTTAAACCTGACCATATTGACCACATTCGATCAACGTTAGAGTGATGACAATAGAATATTGGATCTTTAGCGGCGGAGTAGAAGTTTCCCATGTCCTCGTTATGCCCCAAGCCTCCAGGTGCAGGGATACCGGTCCAATCATGCACTATATCGTGAGGGTTCATTTCAATATTACCCTTAGTATTCGCTGATTTAGAACCTACTGTACGACATTTCCCCATGAAAACTTCAGTATTATATCCATTCGTAACCATCTGCCTATACATCACCGCAAGGTTGTTGCAAACCTTTTCTAAGTCGGGAGTATTTTCCGGTTTATCAGGAGAATATTCGAAATCGACCACAGCCGTTGGTATTATGTGTTTGGGGTTACGATATTGATCAAAGAGTGGATTTGAAAGATCAGGAGGAAACGGATACGGAATTGGAGGCCTTGGAGGAAACGGAGATGGATTATATTCTGGAACATACATGTTTGGCATTGTCATGCCACAAGGATTATCCCAGTTCCAATAGGGTAAAGCAAAAGTAGGATCATCAATCAAAGTACCCAAAATTTTCTCAAAGAAATACAGGTACCACCTATGGAAAGGAAAGAAGAACCACGAAGCGTGAATTTGTAAGGGAATTTCCTTACCCTGACCATCAATTTTGCCTGATGGATATGCACCATTGCAGTAAGCACAATGGATATTTGCTTGTTTATAGAAGTTATGAGGATCATCAGCTGGAAGATTCTTCATAGCTTTGATGGCACTCTTGTATTTCTCCATATATTTTTTATCAACCATATGAGCAGCTGGTCGAACTCGCTTGACTTGATTTTTTGGAAACTTGTAAGGCAAGACCTCTGATTTTGGTACTGGGGGGCAACAGGTATAGGGTACTGGTATATCAGTTCCAGAAATAATAGCCGTGCCACATTTCATAATATCAGGGTTACCACCAGGAATACATTCGGTTGTGGCAAGGGATACTTGGTCACCAATCATGTTGGCAGCTCCATATAGGCCTCCCAAGCCGAGAAGCATATTTCTCCGATCAACCATTCCATGTGGGGTTTTGACAGATTCAGGGTTTGGGTTGAGATTTCCGTCACCCTTTGTGCCATTACATAATACTTTGAAGTGGTGGTTGCGCTTTGCATTGTGGAGAAATTGGGGTGGCTTTGGTGAAGAGAAAGAAGGAGTATTGTGGAAAGAAGAGAAAGTAGCAATGGCTAATGCAAGGGACGCCATATTCTTAATGTCTTTGGGGTTTGTGTTTGTGTGTTTTCATAAGCTATAACCCTCAACATATATAGTGCAAGAAAGCAAATGGGATTAGCTCACTGGGTAGGGTTTTGGTGATGTGGGTTCGGATCTAGTCAATTACTTCAAATCTGGTAAAGTTTTGGTGATGTAGGTTCGGATCTAGTCAATTACTCTAAATCTAAAATGAGTAAAAAAAAACATATATAGTGCAAGAATTGGCATGACAAACGTGAAAAGTTTAAAAACTTTCATGTACCCTGTTCTCAAGGTAATCTCTTGACACATGAATCGATTCATGGCACGAAGACAATTAAGCAGGTAGGCCCAAGCAACCCGCTTAATCCTTAGACAAATCAACCATTTTTAGTGTTTAAATGCTTGAATATCGCCTAAGAAAATATTGATGTAAGGAGATCCATTTTCAACTAATTATTATATTATTTATTTTAAAATTTAAAAAGATAAAATACTACCGCGCTTTTTTTTGACTACATATGTCGTCCTACTGTTACTTAAAGTCATCGCGCAAGAGCGTTGTTGGTTTTTAGCGACAACATGTCGTCGCTAGTGCTTCGTCATTTGAAATATTTCTCGCGACGAAAATTTTCGATATTGCTGCGAATGACCAAGCGTAATTTGCGACTACAAGAGTTATCGCTAAATGTCTTATTATTAGTGACGACCTTATGTCGTCTCTATTAACATCGAATAGCAACGACTGCATGTCGCCGTTTATTGATTTTTCGTCGACAAACAAGTCGTCGCTAATAAAAGCATAACCAACGATGACATTTAGTTTTTTCTGTTCCGACTACAATGTCGTCGTTAAAGTGGATTTTTTTTAAATCCAAATTTTAAATTTTCATTTTAATTTTAAAATTTTAAATTTTAATTTTAAAATTTTAAATTTTAATTTTAAAATTTTAAATTTTAATTTTAAAATTTTATATTTTAATTTTAATATTAATACAAATATTTTAATAAATAATTAAAAACATCAAATGTTTAACAAAAATCAATATTAAAATAAATAATAGTCAAAACACACCAAAAAGTAAAACATAGATCCAAACTAAAGTCAATACACACCAAAACAAGTCAAGATACTAATAATTAAGGATTAGAAAACCGATCAGTATCTTCTTCGTCTTTCTCTTCTTTTGCTCTTTCATCTTCAAGGGAGATGAATGGGCCAAGACCAGCTCCAACCCTCAAACTATTCAAAGTAGGGCTGTAAATGAACCAAGGCGCTCGCGGGTAGCTTGAACTCGGCTAAGAGAAAAGCTCGTTCGAGATCGACTCGAAACAAGCTCAAACTCAAGCTCCATTTTAAGCTTGATAAGTAAACGAGACTGCTCGATCTCGGCTCGTGAGCTCGTTTAAAATTATGAATTATAAATTAATATATTATCTACTTGTAAATATATTATTAAACCTTCAATATGAGATTAGATATTTTTAATTTCTGTAGACGTTTATTTTTCATTAATGTTATGTTTCATATTTTTATACCACCATCAAATACCAACCGTTCATGAAAGTCTCATTTCAACCATAAAAAACAAATTGTTCATGAGCAACTCCTGTTCGACTCTAAAAAAGATTGTTCTATAAGTTAAACAAACAAGTTCTAACATTTCTAATTTGGATCATTGGAAGCTCGGGATCGACTCGTTTAAATTTGAGCTCGTCTCGTCTGGATAGTTCAAATTTGAGCTCGGCTCGTCTTGAGAAATTAAACAGCAAGACTGTACGTCTATTATTCGGCTCGGGTCGTTTACAACCCTAATTCAAAGCCTCCATAGCCGCGTCTATATGAGTGATCGAGTAACGACGAGCAGGCGTGCTAGATGTGGAGGTAGTCGATAATATATTCACTGCAGGATCGATAGGGGGAAGCCTTGAGCTGCGCGAAACTCATTCATAGATTCCATCATTATATTGAGTCGATCCTCATTTAGTTTAACAAAGGATCTGCCTCGGAAGTGCGGGATTTTTTGTAGGAGGACCCACTCCGGGCGCCCAACTCCGCGTAGGTGGGCCCATACATTACTCAGCTACTTCTTTCAATGCATCTATTTGATCTTGCAACGTCAATTTAGAAGTAGAGGACGAACCTTCGGATGACCCAGATTGTGACTTGGTCACTTTCTTTTTCAGCTTTTCACGAAGAATATCATGTTACATTACATAAAAAAAATTCAAATACAAATAAATATTAAACCGTTAATTAGTATAAAATATAAGTGTTTAAAGAAAGATACTCGCATTAATTTTTTTATACTTCTCTCTCCTCTACTAATCATTCTACCCATCGTATCCCATGTATTCGAAAATACCGCCCAAAGGTGGAAGTGGCCTCTTCTCCTGTGTCTGCTCGTCAACAAAAACCAACGGTTGCTTAGTTGGTTTTTCAGCTTCCCCCGTTCAATAACATTGTAAAATAATTATATTAAAAATTCACAAAAGTAACTAATATATTTTTATTACGCAACAGTTGTACCTCATAAATTTTATCCCGAGTTCTGGAATAATTCCTTGATCCAGCTGCACTCGGATCCTTCTTTTTCGGTTATCCAAATTTACCTTTGCTTGGTTCCGTTTTAATATAATTTCAAAAAATCAATTACGCATAGTTAATAACATGTATAATAAATAGAACTTTTATACGTGACTATCAATGTCATCCCACATTTCGCAACATCTTTTCCAAATCTCCTCCACTACACCAGGCGGTGTCTTATTCAAATTGTAATAATTTGTCTTCAAGTAGTTCTTCCGATCCCTGTACCTCTTTGACTGTCATTTCTTAGAATTATCGGCTATTTTCTCCCAATCATCCCTTAGTCTCCAGCCCTCTATGTCAAAAAACTCATGTAATCGACTAAGAATAGTTAGTTTCAAGTTATTGGGCACCCCTTTCCATGCCTTTAGCATGGAGGCACATTCTCTCGGACTGTCATCCCCACCACATGGGCCACGTGTTTCTCGTACTCGCCTGTTGGGTTCCACGTGTCGTCCCTTACAAAAAAGTCGACTGGTATGGGGTGGCCTAATTTCGCTAAGGCTTCTAATGCATTCTTAAACGATGCAAGACCCCTAGGTTTTCTTTTCTGTCTCTCTGTTTGAATACAAATTGAATTAATTTCTAATAGAAAAAATTTAAATTGTTAACATAAATTAAATACCCGCTGGTTGGGTGTAGTTTTCTAAAGTGAAGTTGGGCTTCCGTGTTGGAATACTTCCGTCACCGTCATAATTTCTTGACATCGCATCAGCCATATAATACTAATCTGAATTACTTGATGTCTCCTCATTTGTGATGATTTAATATTAGTCAGAGACATCATTTTTAGTGATTTAGAAGTCTTTCTAGTCGATTTTCTCATGATTTATTACACTTTCCTATTTCTAGTCTTGATTTAATAAATTTTTATTTTTAGAGCATATTGGGTTTAATTATTTATTTAGTGTAAAGTTTAAAAGATAAATATGGAGATTAATTAATTACCAAGTCAAAGGCTAAGAGATAAGGAAAGAAGATAAGCATGGAAAGTGAAGATAAGGAAACAAAAGCTAAAGTATGAAAAGGAAAAGCTGCCAAATAAATATGAATTTCACCACCCACGACCACAAATCAGCTTATATCTCAAAATCGGTGAGGAATTTCGAAGAATGGTCAAGAGAAAAGTTAAAGATCTTTTTGAGACGATGAATTTCGACTACTCATACGCGTCAAATGGATAAGAATTGAAGCTTTTAGGACCAAAACTAAAACGGGGCTGATCTCATATTTTAGGGTTACGAATTTGAGTTGGGCTAGGAGTCCAATACTTTCCTTCTCCTTCAAGAAAACGAATTAGGGCTTCTCTACACCTATAAATACACCCTTATATCACTTGTAAATCATCCTTGCATCATAGTAATTAGTCCTTAGGCTTATTATCATCAGAATTATTGTAGAGAGTAAGATGACATCTTTTATTCAATCTTTTAGTTTATTTCCTTCAGGTATGAACTAAATCTCCCATAGCATGGGTTTTGCAACATGTATAATCTATGAATTCTATTTTCTTTCTATCTAAGTTTCTTTGGGAATTATATGTTTTAATTTGATATTAGCTTCTTACCTATATATTTGTGTTTTGATTTATTGTCTGATTTCCTTGCGGTGAGCAACGTATAGGATTACCTTAATAGTAGTTAGATGAACGCCTTATATGGGTGTCTACTTATTGAAATACCACATAACGTCTAGTGTCGATATTGGTCTTGACAACACTAATTCTAACTAGATAGTCATTAGGGTATATTTTAACCACTACCACCGTGTTTGGAATTGATTGCTTAGGGCCTTGGTAGCGCTTGATAACCCTATTTAAACCAGCCTCGTGGTGTGTCCGTAGCCCCCTTAGTCGCTTTCCAGGTCTAAGAAAGGGAATTTAGAATCCTGACTAAGTATTTAAGAGCTAATTATCTCCCTTATTAACTAGAATTTGATAGAAGAATTAGAAGGATTAGTGCATACTAGCAAAACCTAAGTTATACTTCTCATCTCATATTTTTTATCTTTTATTTATTGTCTTTAATTTTCACTAGTTTAATTAATATTCTCTCAATCGTTCCTATTTATTTTCTAGTCTTTTAATTAATTACTCTCTGCACTTGATATTTGCTCATTCGTATAACACAGTAAGTCTCTGGGAATGAATTCAACTTATCATTAAAACTTGCATACGTCCTGTAATACTTGCAGTACTGTGCTTGTCTAGGGTGAAAGTGCATTGTTTCTGGCTTATTTTTATCACGCCCTAGGCGACACCAATTATTAAATAAAAATATAAACAATTATTACAATCCTAAGAATAAATAATTAAATATTACAATTCAATGAGTAAATTTATAAAATTTACAGTCCGATGAATTAATATACAAATTTTACAATCCGATGAATAAATTAATAAATAGTACAATACCAAAATAATATATAAAAAATAAATTTGATTAAATATATTTAAAACTAATACAATCCGTTTGAAATCTGTATTAAAAAATAACAAGCCAGACCAATTTTTAAAAAATAATCTTAAGAATTTTTTAAGTAATTCATTTCAAAATTTTCTTTTAGGGACAACGCCGAGTTAATTACAAGAATATACAATTCTGAGATTTGTGTGTTCAAGAATACACAAAATTGGAACAAACAAAATCAAGTTTTGTGTATTCGAGGAATACATAAATTTGAGTTTTATGCGTTCAATGAATATACAAATTTGAGTTTTATGTGTTCCATAAATACACAAATTTGAGTTTTATTTGTTCCATGAATACACAAATCTGAGACTTGTGCGTTCCAAGAATACACAAATCTGAGATTTGTGTGTTTTAGGAATACATAAAATTGGAACAAACAAAATCAAGTTTTGTGTATTCTAAGAATACATAAATTCGAGTTTTATGTGTTCCATGAATACACAAATTTGAGTTATATGTCTTCCATGAATACACAAATCTGAGATTTATGCGTTCCAAGAATACACAATTCTAGGTTTTGTGTGTTCCATGAATAAACAAATCTGATATTTGTGCGTTCTAGGAATACACAATTTTAAGATTTGTGTGTTTCAAGAATACACAGAATTGGAATAAACAAAATTAAGTTTTGTGTAACCTGGAACACCAAAACCCTAAAACATAAACACGCAAAAATAACAAAAAAAATGTTGGACAAAAAGATAATATATCAAAATAGTTAAAAACGAGTTAAAATAGGGTATATGCGATTAATAAAGAGAAAAAAGAATTTTGTTAAAGAATAAATCTTTTAGATCGATTTTATGATTTTGTGTGTTACGGGAATACATAAATCTAAATTTATGTGTTATAGCAACACATAAACCGGAATTTCGATTTTGAAACAAAAAAAGATTTAAAAAAAATTAAAACTTTTTAAAATAAAATCATATAAGGGCAATAATGGAAGGTAAATATGACAATATGTTTAATTGGTAATTATATTGATAATTTGTGAGTAAGTAGAAAGTAATTTGCTCCTTCCTTTTTTTGAGACTAGAAAATGTGGAATTGTAATTAATTGGAAATTATTCCTTTCTTTTATGATTATTTTTTAAATAGAATAATCTTTATATACAATTTTAAAAAAAATATATAATGTTAAGTATTTATAAAGTTTTTTTTTCATCAAAAGTATCTTTTATGATTATTTTTTAAAAAGAAATAACCTTTGAAGATAATTTTTTAAAATATTTATTAGTCCTTTTGATTACCAAAAATGAATTTTATTTCTTATTTTATAAAATATTCTTTTGACTCTATTCATTTTTAAAAATATCTTCTAAGTCCTTTTTTTAACAAAATTAATTTTTAAGCCTTTATTTAACAAAATATTCTTTTAACTCTATTTTGTTTAAAAAATATCTTCTAAGTCCTTTCTCTCTTTTACAAAATTAATTGCTAGACTTTTATTTAAATAAAAATATTTATAAGTCCTTTATTTTACAAAAATTACGTTTAAGTCATATGTTTTACAAAATTTTATTTCAACTCCTTATTTATTCTAAAATTAATTTTTAGTCCTTTATATTATACAAAATTACTTTAAGTCCTCTTTTAACAAAATTATCTTCTAACTTATTCTTCTAATTTATTATTAATATTATAATTTTTTGTACCTAAGGTCCTCACATTTTACAATAGCTTATAAAAAAATTTGAAAATTTCCATAATATAACAAATAAGCTAAAAGTATTAATTTATCAAATAAAAAACTAATTAAACACTCACTTAAACACTAAATATAATCACAAAGGTTCAAAAAGCCCTAATTTTATACCTAAACTAATGTTTAATCAATTTAATTTCACAATACACCTAAACATCACAATTTACACCTAATAACCGTGTTAAACATAGTAAAATAACCTACTCTAAATTCAGAATTCACTAATTACTAAATAAAACCAATAATATTTTATAATAAAAAATGTAAAAAAAAAATAGCTTGAATCAATACCTTTTACGAGGGAATTGATGTGTTAGTGTTGAACAAGCTATGCCAAGAATTCAGAATAACAAAAAAACAAATAAAAACATGGTTAAAAATTGCTAAAAAATAGAATTGAAGATTAAAAAGTGTTTAGATGCATTAAACATTACGTTTAATGTGTTTTTAGTGTTTATTTTGCAAATAAATCGCGTCGGAAATGAAGTGGGAGTGTTGGGTCTCGATATGGAAATTTTTGGGTATGTTTAATTAACCAGAAATGAGCTCGCGTAGGGTATTTATAGAGGTTTGATATTAGCAATGACAGAAGGTCGGCTCTAATAAAGGAGCGCCGTCGCAAATAAGGGACACGTGTCATTGCACACTTAAACGTCTATTAGGTGTATGTGTTTAGCGATGACACGTGTCGTCGTGTGTCAAAGAGGTCGTCGCTAATGTCCTTGGACGGGAAAACGAAATGCCCATAGTGACCAACCAAACTTTTTGCCTAACATTAGCGACTACAATAGTCGTCGCTAATGTTAAATTATCATTAGCGACGAGTTCTAACGCATAAAGTTGGCGCTAAAGACAAGTTAACATTAGTGACGACTTGTCAATTTAGTGACAACAAATGTAGTTGCTAATGTTAAATTAAATCGTTTTTCCCTTTTTTTAATAATTATAAAACCTATTTTTATCTTAACCATTTTAAAATATACATTATAACATCATAACATTATAAACAACACAATATAACCAAAAAAAGTTTAACGATCTTAAAATTCAAATAAAATCACTCAAGTTTAAAAAAAACAAAAATTGATAAAGTATTTCACTAATCAGTTTTGTATTCGCTAGTGTCTATAGGTTCCTCATCACTATCAATGTTAATAGGTTCTTCATCTCCATACTCGTCCCATGTGTCATCAAATATCTCCTCGTCTTCATCAATAACTATATTAATCCGCAAATTAGATGGGTCAAACTCGATCTCCTCACCAGATGTCAAGTTTAGTCGTGAATAATCTGTCTCGGTGTTCATCAAAGGAATCGTGGTACGATCGTTGTCAGTAGATAGTGATTCTACACCCCATAACTCGGGTCCCCATCTATGCCGATTGTTGATTTCCTGAACGACTTTCCATATTTTCATTAATTTTCTTGCATTAATCTCGTCAATGTAAAACACTTTTTGGCTTTCGGTGCTAAAATGTATGGTTCATCCCTCCAAAAAAAGTAGATGTATTGATAAAGGTTACCCAATGTTCTTTCCTCACATTGCTCATTTTATACCACTTACACTCGAATAACACAACATAACAACCACCATCAAATGTAACCTCTAAGATCTTGGCTAATTCACCATAAAACAGATCTCTGTCATATATGGTACATACTTCGTAATCATGAGTCACTCTTTTTTCTCCCTTTTCATGAGTTATCCATTTGACACCATTCACAACACATGAATCGTATCTATGAACGGGACCATAAGGCATGCTTTCCAAGGACATCATCTCAGGGGTAGCTAATGCATCACCAGCCTTGTGCATTGCATAAATTTACCAAACAAAATAAGAATTATAACTTTGAACGTAATTGTGTATTATTTTAAGAAAATTTATCTTACATATATTATCCAAAAAACCACCCCTTAACGTTTGTCGGTGTATCTTCTCTATAGCATTAGCAGGGACCGGTAGTGTGGATTTGTGTTCACTACATGTTAAAAAAAGTAAAATATAATTTACATTAAAAATAACAAAAATAATTTATTGTTACTTAAATCATGTACGGTTGGATCTCGGCGCAATTAAGCATAATACACCAGTTGATTTGCTCCTTCTCTTTATGTAGTAAATGACCAAACTCTTTTGATCAACTGGACTATACTGGCTCTTATAAACGGATAACTCTTTGGTTTGGGAAGTGGCTTGTTGTATCTACCAGAATCGTTTGAACTTTGTTTTTTCTTCTTGAAAGATAATGTGATATGAATGTCAATGTCTCTTCCACCATGTAACCCTCGGCGATTAAACCCTCTGGCCTAGTCGGGTTTTAAATATACTCTTTTAACTTTTTCAAATACCTTTCAAATGTGTACATCCATGATCCACCACATAAAATCATTTCTAGTTAGAACATCACTTCAACCACTCCCGCCTTACCGGATTCCAACTCTTTCCTACTTAGATTCTTATTACAAATGACTATAAACACGTTAGCTAACCCAAAAATCGCATCGCTAATTGATTTATCATCTATAAACCCGGGGATACTAGCCACGAAAAGATACTGCATCATTACGTGACATTGATGAAATTTCATTCCATTGATCTTTCTCGTATTACTATGCACATTATTCCTCAAAATAGTCCCAAAACCATCGGGAAGCATATTTCTCCGATCAACCATTCCATGTGAGATTCAGGGTTTGTGTTGAGATTTCCGTCACTCGTTGTGCCATTACATAATACTTTGAAGCGGTGGTTTCTATTTGCATTGTGGGGGAATTTGGGTGGCCTTGCTGAAGAGAAAGAAGGAGTTTTGTGGAAAGAAGATGAAGTATGGCTAATGCAAGAGATGCCATATTCTTAATGTATTTGGGGTTTGAGTTTGTGTTTTCAGAAGTTATAACCTTCGGAATATGTAAATCAAGAATTTGCGTGATACATTACAAAATTTCTTGGGTTAAAATTAATATTCTACTCTATTTGGCTTCATTTATCCATTATATCTAGTTGGAGAATCAGACCTATCATATCTTAACCCCGCGTGATGATGATTTTTTTACTTAGACCGAAGATCAGGTTTGATAAATCAAATAGACCTAAGATCATGTTTGGTAAATAAAAAATAAACTGTCGATACTAGATCAATCTTAAGAGGACTATAATAACCTAAACCGGGCATATGGACAGTATGTCGAGGGTAATTGGTGCCAACCAAGGGAAGGATTGTGAAACTCATTTCGAGGGAAGGTGCATCGAGTAAGTAAGGACGTTGTTTACACAATCGACATTTGAATATATCTCTTCACTCATAACCAGATCGAGTTACAACTCTAGCTCCGACGCAACCTTATTTGTGCATCCACAATGACCTTATTTGTGCACCCACTTTGCCTAAACAGCGCACTTGTGCAAGCCTTTTGCGCACGTCTACGACATCTATATATACATCATTTAACCAGCTAAATGGGTACTCTCTATCTCTTTAAAACCAATCTGGTCATTAGAAATTCAGGTAACTCTCCATAACTACTCGGATCATAAGAATACTCGCTAGCAAAAATGATAATGTTGTACGACAGAGTGCCATTGGGAGCTCACCTCACATAAGTCCTAACTTAGTGACTGCTTCCAAGAAGTTTAGGTCACACAATGGAAGCCTAAGCAAGGCAAAAAGATAGCTTCGTGACAGTGAGAAATAGCAAGGTACGTCGTTCTCGTCGAGACCCGACCTACTAATCTCGAGTTCAATTACTTCTTCTCTTCCACTCAATCTGTTTTAGTCTCAGATCGATCTATTGGAGAGATAGGTCGGTAAAATAAGTTTTCATGTTCTATCAATTAACGTCGTCTATGGAAACGAGTTTTAATCCCATTGATATACCAAATAGTTTTGCCGCAAGCAACGTGAAATATTTCACAGCAAATCGATGATGGAGGGAAGAATAATGTTTTGTCAAGAGAAAATCACCCTTTTGATGTATGGAATAATTAATTTAGGCAAATAATGTAGCTATGTAGCCGAACGCTGCGTACAATCAGCCTCGGGTAATCGAGTCGTACATGCAAGTTATGCCTGTAACGGCTGAAGTAACTACACCACAATAGTCGGCTATGTCGATAGAACCCGAGGGTATTGAGCCATATATACCAACTACACCTACGACAAATGAAGATTTTGAAACGTATATAACTAGAAATGCCTATGGTAGTGAGGATGTTGATCCCTACATTCAAGCTAAGCCCTACTATATATACTCAATAACATGTATAGAGGGTTAAATCGAGGGTTCAATAAATTAAGAGTTTGCTTTTTCCTTAATGTTATGGTTTTTTTTCTTTTCCTTAAAAAAAATTATAATACCATTTTTCAAGAATTTTCTTTTATCGTATTTTTTTACTTGATTACACTAGAAGTCCCTAGATTTTCCATTCTTTATCTTATAATACACCTCTCCCCTCTTCCTATTGTCATTCGTCTTCTACCACGAAACAAAATAAATACGTACATGCAAAACACATAGATAATTGATCGTCGTCCTCCACTATTATCAACACCAAGCAATCACCATCTCCTGAAATCTCTGGAAAAATATCACCTAAACCACTGCTGCATACAACATCTGTGAATCACAACAATAATCATTCGTGAGTATTCCATGGTTGAAGCAGCATATTACCCTGCATCTATACATATAAAAACTCAGTTGGAGAATTGTGTACTTATTATGTGTTAAGTGTGACTGTTCTTCTAAGTCAGATATCTCCACAGTATGTATCCATTTTTAACACTTTAAAAAAGTTCACCAATTGGTTTGAAATTACTACTCATATATCTCGTACTTATGTGATATAAGATGACTTTTTTATTTTTTCCTTTAATAGAATTTTCTATTTTGTGCTTTAATCTCGTACTTATTTAAAAAAAATCACCAATAGTTATTTTAGTGTTGTAATAGAACACAAATTGTTGAATATCATAACCATTTCATTCATTCATTAATCAGGATCAAAGTTTACGTCTCCATATAAATACAATAGAATTTTAATACACGTCCTATTATTTTTGCATGCATCAGTTTTTATCTTTATTTATTTAGTTGTTTATACGTGAATCAAACGATCACCGTTTGTCTTGTCAATGATCAATCCAGGGGAAGAGCCTTTGGGAGACAAAATAGACATATCAATTTACCCTCTTTGTAATGACATATTGAACTTGTGGGAAGGAATTCAATCATATTTTGTTACTAGTAAAATAGAATTTCAATATAAGAGTTGCATTAATGTGTACTTTAAACAATTATCTTAAGTATGCTTCTTTAATAGGGTGGAGCACAAAAGAAAAATATGAATGTCCATTTTGTGTTTATAACATAACCCAATAGGTTTAAAATGGGATAAATTTTGTTATTTAGGAAATCATATGTTGGGCCATTCACACAAATGTGTAACTAAAAAGATTATTCGATAAACAAGAGACATATTGACTTGGTCAGATGCAATGAAACAATTAGGTCATTGATTTATTTGAAGAAGGTTATGTATGTGTCAATAATGAAAATTTATGGAATATATATCTTCTTCAAATTATCTTATTAGACTAATTGTGCTCTTTTTAATTATTGCAATAATATTATGCATATTGAATATATAATGGTATGGGTAAGTTTATTGAGTTTGTATTGGAACATGGTGGTTCACTATATGGAATGTTATTGTGTCCTTGTGAGTATTGTCTCAATAATATTTTGCAATTCCCAAATGTAGTACGAAATCGTGTAGTGGATTTGGGTATGAAAAAATGGTATATTGAATGGAATTTTTATGGAGAAAGTGCTAGAAAAGGTGCACAAACTCATGTTGGCCCAGTGGATCACACGAAAAAGAACTCGGATCAGGGACAAGGCCATATGAATGACTTATTACATGATACATTTAGAATTTATTATAGAGAAAAGAGTGAAAAAACTAATAAAGGTATAAGAGATGTTCATATAAATATTAATGTTAACGACAATGTTGGAGTTCAATGTCAAAATATTTCTCATAGTGAACCAAATGTGGATCATTCAAGATTTTAAATATTTGTTGAGGAAGGAAATTAAGAACTCTATCCAAGATCTAACTCAACGATTTTATCATTCACGGTAATATTGATGCATTTAAAATGCGATAATGAGTGGAGTAAGAAATACGTCGAGGAACTCTTGGATTTTTAGAAAGATGTGTACCCAGACTTAAGAATTCATAAATCTTTTGACGAAGCTAAGAAGATAACTAAGACACTGGAATGAAGTTATGAAAAGATACATGTATGCCCACATAAGTGTATGTTGTTTAGAGGCGATAAATCATCTCTTGAATCATGTAATATGTGTGGGGAATCTCGTTGGAAAAAAGTGAACGAGGGTGATGAAAATAGTAAAAAAAAATCCGGTAAAAATTTGAGGTATTCTCCACCAATTAAAAGGCTCCATAGGTTGTACGTGTCTCATAAAAACATCTTCCTCAATGAGATGTCATGACGAGAGGCCCATGATGGACGAGCTTCTAAGGTATACGGCAGATTCCCAGCCGTGGAAGGTATTTGATAATAAATATCATGTTTTTATTTGGATACTTGGAATATTGACTTGGATTAGCGAGTGATGGATTCAGTCCCTTTTCAAATTCCAATAATACATATAGCATATGGCCAATTACCGTACAATTTACCGCAATGGTTGTGCATGAAGCAGTCGTCATTTATTTTGTCAATGCTCGTCCCAGGAAAAGACTCTTCGGGTGATAAAATTGATATTTTCCTTCGACCACCTATTATTGAATTGTTACAGTTGTGTGATGGGGTAGAAACATATAATGCGACTAGTAATGAAATATTTTTTATGTTAGCTACATTGATATAGACATAAATTATTTTCCAGCATATGATAGTTTATCAGGTTGGAGCACTAAAGGTACATATGCATGTTCAGGTTGCGCTGATTAGACCTAAACAAATTAGTTGAATCACGGACGGAAATTTGTTTATCTAGGGCACCGTTGTTGGTTAGGTGACTCGCATAAGTTTCGGATACAACCACACTATTTTGATGGCGCTGAAGAATGGAGAAATGCACCAACTAGACTATCAAGTTAAGATGCGCTTAGGAGATTACAAGGGGTTAATTTCATGGATGAGCACACAAGTAGTACAATTAATGAAGCGACCACCTCTAGGAGGAAAATACCTAGAATTACAAGGATTGAATCAGACTATTTCAATGAGGAATATGAGGATTTTGTGGGTGCAAAAGATTCTATCTTGTGGAAGAAAAAAAGTGTTTTCAAGTTGCCTTAGTGGCATTTCACTACCTGGCATCTTAATCTAAATGTCATGCATATTGAGAGAAATGTGTGTGATAATGTAATTGGGACATTATTAAATATCAAGGAAATAAATAAAGATACATCTTTCCTTGACTTGGCAGAAATGTGTATAAGTCGAAAACTTCATCCAGTAGATCAACCTAATTCTAACTTGTTTTTTCCTTCACTATGTTACTCAATGACTAGAATAGAGAAAAAATTGTTTCTCAAGGTGTTACACTATGTACGAATGCCTGATAATTATGCATTAAATATATCAAGGCATAATAATCTTAAAGGGAGGAAGTTATAGTCCCATAAGCTCATGATTATCACATTTATTAAACTCATGATTATCACATTTTGATGCAAGATCTACTTCCACTTGCGTTGCGGTCGTCTATGACCAAACATGTAGCAAAACTAATAATCTAATTAAGTAATATTTTCAAGGAAACCTGATCAAAGACAACAAATATTGAAGAGATGGATACAGTGAAGTCTCGTCTATTATGGTTCATTTGATCCTCCACCTTGCAAACGAGGCAAAAGTTGGAGGCCCTGCTCAATTTAGGTGGATGTGCCGTATATGAAAGATATATTGTATATAACTAAATATTCAAAAATTTATTACATAAAAGTATATATTGATTGTCAAAAACTTAAAGGTGATAAAGAGTGTTCAAAAATATATATGGAAAATAAAGCTCATCCTGAAGGGTCAATCATGAGACCGATATTACACAAGAGGCCCTCACCTTTTGTTCTAGATATTTGGATGGAACATAATCCATTTTTAATTGGCCACGTCGTAATTGAGATGTTGTTCTTGAAAAATAAGATATATATATTTGTATCCTAGTGGTGGCAAATGCACTAGAGCACCTAATTATAAAATACTAGACATGATTTCATTGGTTCAAGGACATAGATATGTCTTGTCGCATTTTGAAGAAGTACAACTGTTTGTTGAGTGAGACATTCGCTGAAACTTATTTAATTATATATACACCATAAGACTAATGTAATTTATTAAAATATAAACATTGTATATTCTTTTGTAGATGTTTAAAAGTTACAATATTAAAAGGTACCGACCTAGAAGATACAATTCAAGTACATTACAAAGGCTGACTGCAGAGGAATTCTACTCGTGTTTCAAAACCCATGTAAGTATTATCTTTTAAGTATATATTCATATGCATATGAATTAATTTTTATAGGCTAAAATATATTTTTTTCACAAAACTAAAATAGGCTACGAGAACTTCTTCGATAAAATAAGATGGATTTCGACAAGTTTGTTTGCTACTATATAGAGTTATAAAGGTTTTGTTTGCAATGGATATAGGTTTCCTGCAAAATAAATAAATCATGGGAAACGAAAACAAAACTTTGGGGTTGGATTGACTTCAACAACAGCAAGTGTTACTTCAATCCAAGATCAAAACCGTATTGAAGGATAAGTGGATTATTTTGGGGAACTTAATGATATAACTGAATTATAATACATTGGACAATTAAAGGTTATGCTTTTTTGATGTAATTTGGCGGACGTGACACATGGTCAAGGGATGAAGAAAGATGAATACGGTTTTACATTGGTTAAATTTTTACGGGTGTCATATACATGTGAACACATGAATTATGAGCCATTTGTTATATCATCTCAAGTGCAACAAGTTTTTTATGTGCAAGATCCTTTGAATACAGAATGACAAGTTGTGATAAAAACGGTTGCTAGATATTTTTTATTGATCTTGGTGAGGACATTGGATTATATCTCGAAGATAATGACAATAATGAAGAAGATGATGACTATGTGTCGACAAGAAGTGGCCCTTATGTTTGTCAAGAGTTAGAAGAGGGTGATTAGTTGTGGCACGATGTGAATGATGATTTGTTTAATGATTTTTTGCTCCAAACCTTTTGAATTTGAGTCTAAAAACAATTGTTATATATATTTTAAGACATGGTTAGTTGTTTCTCGTAAGATCTTCTGATGTGTATATTTATAGAGAAATCGCTAGTAGTTTTAGGTTTAAGCAATTGGTTTTTCTCAAAATTTATTTTAGGTAATGCGTTCAAAATAATTGTAAACTTGGATTGTCCTTTAATCGTCAGTTGCATCACAAGATTGTCATGTTTTATTATCGGATTTATTGAAGTTGGAACTATTTCAAATGCTATTTTTTATAAAAAAAATAATATATTTGGTTTATTACATTACTCTACTTATACTGATTTTGCATTAATCTATTAATAATATTTTCTTGTTAGTTGTACTTTGTTGTTTACCGATGTATTGTTATATACGTCTCTACTGATTTATCAATATTATCGACGCATTTAAAGGAATGTCCCCTATTGAACTATCAATAGTACCAGCGATACAAAACTAGAAGCTTTCCCTTTAAGGTATTAGTATAACCAACGCGAAGGTAGCTGCGTCCATGTCATAAAAAAGTAAAATAGAGATGTGTGCAATAAAAGCGTTGCTATAGCAGATTAAATGGTGATGTCGTACTAGTTAAGTCCCCTATTAATGGTATTTAGTGACACATAAAAAATGGTATCTCCATACATACATCTAAGGCCGTTTTTGTTTTTGCGTCATAAATTATAATTTTTTTAGGGATACAATCGCGGCGTGTTGCTATAAATGTTTCTATAGTGCAATTTCACCCTGACATATAAACCAATCATATACTCAAATTTTAACGTAATATATTGACCAATTATAGAGCATTTTTACCATAATGTAGTCATGATTATATATATTTTATGATCTTTTCATGATATAAATACATAAAACAAAAACTCCAAACCTTGTAAAATAACCTTCAAATAACCCAAATGAAAAAATATTATATATCTATAATCAAAACATAATCATACATGTATTAAAAATAATTTAATAAAACACCAATATATATTTTACAAAAATAATATGTATTTTGATATTAGAATGGGCCCCACACGCGGAGGTGGTGATTAGGACGCCTGGTTGAGCTGCGATGGAGGTCTGATAGCGGTGGGGTGGTGGTCGAGAGTTGAAAATTCAGGTTAGACTTTTAATCAATTAGAGAAGAAAATTTATTGGTGTTTCGAATGAAAAAAATTGCCCCATACATTGCCTTAATTTGTGTTTATCACTGGCGACAATGTATATTGTTGCTAATTATAACACATTTTATTGCTTGAGACTATCATCATTAACGAATATATATCGTCGCTAATTTTTTATATTTTTGGTGACAAAAAGTTCCATTGAGATTTCTAATTAATTTATTTTAAATTACTCACCATCATCAATAATATAAGGCGTTGCTAATTCCATCATATACTATATACTGACGGAAACATTACGTCACTATTCTTAATTTTTGGGTTAAGATAGTAATGATGTTTATCCTGAAGTTTACTCGTTGCACGTGAAATTCCTTAATATAAAAAATATGCATTTTAAACGAAATACTATGTTACAGGAGAGTATACTCTACGCAAAATACACGTGCTGCTCAAACTCAATACATTAATTTTTGGGACCTATAGGTTGTCTCATTTTCTGACGTGTCTGTACAGTTTTTTATCAAAGCATTAATTGAGTAAAATCTGAAACCAACCCATCACCTATACAAAACTCGTTACTAATTCATAAGTGGACAACGGGATCACAAGTTTTTATTCAGTATTATCTGTAACAAATCATTAATTGAGTAAAATCTGAAACCAGCCCATCACCTATACAAAACTCATTAATATACATGTGGCGAACGGGACACAAGTGTTGATTCAGTATTGGAAAGGAGGTGGTCCTATCTGCTCATATCCCGAGTTAGAGGATGACTAATTGTTATTTCTTTTATTCCCGAAAGTGGATGCTTAATATAGTTGAAAGATATTAGATTAATTAATTTTTTTAATACATGAAAAAATTAATTTAAACTCGAAGACAGTTTGACTTTAATGATATTCGAATTCAAGATCTTAGATCTCAACTCTTAACACTTAGGCAAAATCTCATTGCACTACAAGAAAATATGAACCTAATGACCCAATCAACACTTCACCAAAAAATTACCAACGCATTACACTGCGTCTGCTATGTGAGCGACGTTTTTGTAATACCAAGACTTTTAGCAAAGCGTCTCTATTGAACTCTATTATTAGGGACGCATATTATAAAGCGTCGTTTATTCCTAAAATGTTGGCAAATTGGGTATGGGCATTGGGGTCGCTCTAACTCTATGCATCGACAAATTAGTGGAATATATGCCGACGCAAATTAAACTTGCGTCGCTAATTATTTTAAATAAAAAAATCTAAACCAAATGTCGACGCTTTTTAAGTTTCTGTTTATAATACTTCAAACCAAATATCGATGCTTTGGTCGATAATACAAAAAAGTATTGGTACTTAATCGATAATACTTAAAAATTGTCGGTATTTGTTTTGAGATATTATCGACACAATCTTAAAAAGTGTCGGTATTTGGTTTGAAATATTATCGAAGTAAATTTAAAAAGTATCGACATTTGGTTTGATATATTATCACATTAATTCAAAGTAAATGGCGATACAAGTTTAATTTGTGTCGACATTTATTCTACTAAATTGTGACACATGGAGTCAAAGCGTCCATAGCGTCCACACCTAATTTGCCAACGCTTTAGGAATAAACAATCTTTTGTATATGCGTCCTTAATAATGAAGCACAATAGAGACGCTTTGCTAAAAGGATCGAAATTACAAAAACGACGCTCATATAGCAGACCCGGTGTAGTGCGTCGGTAAAATTTTTGGTGACGCGCCGATGCATCGCCAAAGGATAAAAAATGTGTCGTTGTTTTCTTGTTTTCTTGTAATGAGACCTTGCTCATGTGGTAAATATTGAGATCCTATGACCAGAAGATTTTGAGGTTCGAATATTATTATAGTCAAAATTACTCCAACTCAAATTAACCCTCTCATGTATTTTTTAAAAAAAAAATTAATTAGTCAAATTTCTTCCAAATAAATTAGGCATCCACATCGAGAATAAAAAAATAAAAATTAGTCATCCTCTACCTCCGAATATGAGTAGATAACCTCCTCTCCAATATTGAATCAACACTTGTGATCCCATTTGATATATATATATATATATATATATATATATATATATATATATATATATATAAAAGTTTGGTTGAATAAGTTCTAAAATATTATTTTAGACTTATAATATACCTAATATAACCTTACAAAATAAAATATTAATATTTAAGATTAAAAAAATATATACAACACATTAAATAAAGTAAATGTTGAAAAAAATGAAACGTAAAACCTAAAACTATATCTTCACTCATCATTCTTCTGACAAAAAAAAAAAAAAAATATCTTCACTCATCATTCAAACAAAAACAAAAAAAAAAATCTCTTCCCACTCACCTTTCTAAGCCGCTCTCCTGCACAAAAACAAAAAAGAAATCTCTTCCCACTCACCATTCTCCACTATCATCAACTAGGCATGGCTACGCCATCAACAATTGAAGAATCCAAATTAAGGTATAAAAGAAAATATTTACTATTGATATTTCAAAAATCTAATTATTTTTAATGTGATCTCATCACTTTTACAAATTTTCAAAATTATCTAATTTAAGTATAAATCCATTCACGATGTTTATTATATATTTATACAAATCTTACAATGGCTATTTTTATGACAGTTGGAAGCCTTTTACCGTATGAGAAGTGATGTGCTGAGAATAGTCGGTTGAAGTGAGCAATTTAGTCTAATAGAGATGGACTAAAAATGGAGATGGATTTTTTAAAAGGCTTTAATAGTGGGTCCACCAAATTAATAAACACAACCCAACAAATAAAATATACATTTTAGGTTCGGAATTGACAATAGTCCATCGAATTATATTGTCTAGCCCAGCAATTCGTGTGATGTAAACCCACCAAATTATGTCTCACAGCCTAGGGAATCGTGCCACATAGCCCAGTGAAGGTATTATGGATCTGAATTGTTAGTGAAGTGGGCTGGACCTTATGAAGAAAGTTTATTAGGTTGTGAACCTTTTGGATTAGTCACCTTATATAATACTTACAAAAGCCCCATCTAACTAACCTATTAGAACCTACCTATAAGGAAAAAGACTAAAACCCACATACTCTTCCTGGATTCACAGTAAACACTTTTTTCCCAAAACAAAATATCTATATGGTTTTTTTTTATGTTTTATCTCTGTTCTCTAATATCTGTCTTCTCTCTTATCTTTCACACACCGAACAAAAAATAAAAAAATCTCTTCATATCTCACCTTACCATTTTTAACAATCAGATTGGAATAAATAAAAAAAAGAAACCACTTCGCCGCTCTCATGCACAAGAAAATCGTCGTCACACTCGGGTCTCACCTTCCCGCACAAAAAAGCTGCCTTCACAAGAACTCAGATCTCACCTTCCGACTCAACCTCGCAGAAGAAAACTCGTCATACTCGATCTCACAATTCTGTCGTCTAGGTACGAAATACCGAAAATAAGGTAAAAAATAGATATATTATTAACCTAATATAATTATTTACTTTTTTGTTTTTCTTCCCGTGCGAGTGTGAAGGATAATCATGTCTCATTGTTTTCTTTTGGACATAAAACATATATTATTTTGTTTTTTTCCAGTGTGAGTAAAAAGTATTAAACGTCTTATTGTTTTTCAACTTACCTTTTCTTTCTTTTTAATATGTGAGAAGGGTGTGTGACGAGATTTTTTTTGTTCATGAGAAATGTGAGGGTGAGAGATTTGTTTTTTGATTTTTGTCTTTTGTTTTCTTTTATTATTGTTATACTGATTTTATTTTATTTTTGTTGTAGCTGCTAGAGATTGCTGATTTGTTTTTTTTTCCAATGCAAGAATGAAGAGATTGTTTTCCAACGTTTATTTTTATTTGTTTATACTGTTTAGGTGGTATGTACCAATTAAACCTGTTTGGTATGTACCAATTAGATCTGTTTGGTACGTACCAATTTTTGAATTTTTTGTTACGGATTTTTTCAAATTTTCTTTTCTATTTTTCTTATGAATTTTTTCAAATTTTATTTTCTATTCTTTTTGTTATTGAATTTTAAATTTTTTATGATTCATGGTTTTTCTATTTTTACAGTTTTTTTATACTGGTTTTTTTGAATTGACACAACTGCTGGAGATGGTATATTTTTAATCTACTGGTATGTACTAATTGCACCTGTTTGGTGCATACCAATTGTTGGATCTTGACACGGTAGATTGTATTACGTTATCTAAATAAGTACGGACTCAAATAATTGTATAAAAAATCATAAAATAAATACAGACATTAAAAATTAATTGTATAAAAATTATAAAAAGAACACGGATACGTATACAGAACTTGATTGGTACGTATCAAACAAAAAATATTCGTACGTACCAAATAAAAATCATTGATACGTATCAAACAAAAATTATTGGTACGTACCAACGACAAACTAAAATAGGGGTATAAAGGTAAAAAAAACAAAACAAGAAATTAAACTTAGGTTTTTTGTAGAATTTTTTTAGTTAAGTTTTTATAAATAATATTTTTGAATTTGAGGTTTTATTTGTAGATTCGATTGGCCATTTATATATCTAGTATTTTCTCTGTCCATTTTTATTTGTCTAACTTTTTAAAAGGATGTATCCAATATTATTATTTTTTGAGACAATTATAGATTAATGCCTATTAAAAACTTATTTAAAAAAAGGTGCCTAGAATAAGATACTTTATAGAAAACAGCCTCATCCCAAACTACCCTTATAATTAACAATTAAAAAAAATTAGAAAAAAAAAACAAAACAAAAACTAATAAACACACACGCGCGTCCGTGAAATTTTTTTAAAATCGTCATAACTAATTCTAAAAAAATCAAAAAAAAAATTATATATTTGGATAAAGCAAATTAATATTTACGTCTATGATTTTTTTCGGAATTTTTTGATTTTTTTGAATTTTTTAATTCGCAGACACGGAATTCTATGTTTTAAACATGAAATTCCATGTTTTGAAATACTGAATTCCATGTTTAAAACATGAATTTCGTGTCTGCGGAAAAAAAAATTAAAAAACATTCAAAAAATCAAAAAATTCAAAAAAAAAATCATAGACGTAAATGTTAATTTGCTTTATCCAAAAATACAAATTTTTTAATTTTCTGATTTTTTTTGAATTAGTTATAACGATTTAAAAAAAAATCACGGACGCGCGCGTGTGATGAAATTAGTAGTAGGTGGTGGTGGCTGTGGTTGTGGTGGTTGTGGTGGTGGTAGTTGTGGTGGTGGTAGTTGTGGTGGTGGAGGTGGTGATGGTTGTGGTGGTGTGGTGGTGGTGTTGATGGTGGTGGTGGTGTTAGAAATACCCTATTATTTGTTTAATATTTAAAAATAAATATTGTATTAAAAATAAAATAATATATTTAATAATAAGGATAGTATTGGTATAAAAAATATAAAGGAGGTGTTTTCTATAAATAATTGTTTTATTAGGCATTTATCTCTAAATAAAAGAATTAGTGACTTAAAAAAATTAAAGGCTTAATTAAAAGGCATTTATCTCAAATTACCCCTTATTTTTTTTTATAATATCAAGACACTTTTCAATATTACCATCTAATTTAATAATAAAATACTACTATTAAATTTAAAAAAATTATATAAAAAAGAAGTATTAAATGCTTCTTTTAATTTTTTTCACCAAAAAAAGTACACAAATAAAAATGGACCGACGGAGTAATGAATTTTGTATAGGTGATGGGTTGGTTTCAAATTTTACTCAATTAATGCTTTGATAAAAATCTGTACGGAAACGCCAGAAAATGAGACAATTTATAGGTCCCAAAAATTAATATATTGATTTTGAGCAGCACGTGTATTTGCCTAGTGTACTCCCGTATAACCTACTCCGTTTAAAATGCATATTTATTGTATTAAGGAATTTTACGTGACAACGAGTAAACTTTCAGAATAGCCATCGTTAAATATTAACCCAAAAGGAAACTATTTACTCCCTCCGTTTCAATATGTTTGTCTACTTTGCTTTTCACACAAATTAAGAAATATCATTATTACACTCCTTATTACAAAAGTACCCTTCATAAAGTGTCTTGATATCTTAAATGTGCATTGGAAACATAAATTTTAATTTTTTAATAAGGGTAATAGTGGAAAAAATAAGGAAAAAGTGTCTTGATATTCTAAATGGACAAACATTTTGAAACTACATTTTTAGTAAGTGGACAAATATTATGAAACTGAGAGAGTAGTAGTATATGCTATACGTAGCCGATTGTTAGTTCTTTATTACTAACGGACACATAACTTTTATGTTTTAATTTTCGTGACTAGTATATGGCCCATACAACATGCCATTTATTTTTTAAAGTCCAACAAAAAACTAAAAAACCCTTCCTTCCTTTTTGTTGTTATTGTAAAAAAAAAAAAAAAAAAAAATCAAAACAAAACAAAAACCTAATAGGGTCATTGTTTCGACAAAACAACAACACCACTCACTCTTTTTCTCAACCCACATTCTCTCTTTCTCTCTTTCTTCTCACCATCTCTAGCGCGATTCACCTTCCCACCATTTTCAGAAACACACGAACCAGATCCAAATCTCCACCACCACGTCGACTTCCCGTTGAAGCCTACCTTCCAGATCCGTCGTCCGTGCTCTGACGCCGCCAACCCCTCTTCTTCAGCACTCTCCCTCCCCTATTTGGTTTCACCTTCCCGCCGATGCCGCTGTGTCGCACAAAAAAAAAACTGCCGGCCACAAATGTCACTCTCCTGTCGGCAATCTCTTTCACCATTAATGGACCTTCCAGATCTTTTCACCGAAAGCCGTTCTCCTAGTCACGTAACCCAACATCGATCTAGAAACGTATTTTTTTCCTTAATAGTTCGTGATGTTAATGACGTATTTTTTCAGGTAAAACGAGTCCATATGGTCCAGCCCTTTGGGTCCAGCTAATTGGCTCCAGTCCTTTGTGTCCAGCCTTCACCATTTGGGTGAAGCCCTTAGAGTAAAGGTCGACCTAGATCTGTCCAGCCTATTGGGTCTAACCCCTTGAGATACTTTTTTTTCTTGTTTCATTTTTGGCCCAATAGAGTTAGATTGATTCTTTGTTCCTGTAATTAATTAGCTGGGGTACAGCCCATTGGGGTTGTACTTAGATTGATTTTTTGTTTTACTTAGTTTTTTTCCTATGCGTGTGTGAGCTTGTATGTGTTTGGGTGCAAACTCTATGGTACAAACCCTAGGGTACAACTAATGGGTTCTTAATGATTTGTTTCCCGAAAGTTTGACACTGATAAAAACGGATAAAAACCGGATCTTTTATACCTTGACATGGACAAAACCCGAAAAGTATGAGGACTTATAATGCAATAAAATAAAAAATCACTTCACACAATTTAAAAAACTTGAAACCCAACATAGGTATGTACCCATGGGTACAGATCGATCAGATTAATGGAAGGAAAAAAAAAAGAAAACGAATTACTAAAAGAAAAAAAATTGAAAAGGGTAAAGGTGGAAAAATCCAACCAAAAAATGAAACTAGGCCTTAGTTAGTAGGTTTTTCTAACTAAGTCTTAAAAAATAATAAATTAGATATTAGGTCAGTATTAGTATTTTTCTCTATTTTTGGGTTCAATATTTTTGGGTTCTTGTCTTGTCATTATTTCGTCTGTTTTTAAAAGGTTGTCACTTATACTAAAAATAGTTGTTCCAAAAATGTTGTCACTTTAAAATATCAAGACACTTTTTTATTCTTTATACCACTTTTATCCATACTAAAATATTATGTATAGGTTCCCAATAAATATTTAAGATATCAAGACACTTTATGGAGATTATTTTAGTAATTACACGAATAATAATGACATTTCTTAATTTGTGTGCAAAAAGAAATGTGACAACCTTTTAGGATCGGAGGGAGTAATATTGTTGTAGTTGTTCATCAGCCGAAGATCAAATAATCGTGATGAGTGTTGATTAATGAAGTATCATTTTGGAGTAATGTTTTACGCGATCGTCAATTTTATGTATTTTGTATATTTATAAATAGTATGCAATATGTTTTCTTTAATTTAATCAAATGTGTAACTTCCGATTTATTAGGAAATATACATGGGGGTGCGTGTTTATCCTCGTGAGATTAGCCGTAGTGTGCGCAAGCTGACACAGACCACCCACGTAAAAAGGATATTGATGCAATTAATATTTTTTGAGATTTAGAGTTTTTATTTATTGTTATTTATATTTATTTTCGTTTTATCTATCGAGATAAATCTATTTTATAAGATACTCTAACCTAATTATAAGAATCGATGAAATACGCAATCTAAACAAAAATGTAAAAATAACCACAACTAAATTTGATAAAATACATGATTCTGGTAAAAGAAGATAAATTCACAAATTTAATTGGTGGAATTTTGATTTCACTTGGGACAAATCCTTTACAATCTCGTAACAAACGTCTATGACAAGGAGATGAAAAATTTACAAGTTCGAAGATTTTAGATAGTCCGTCCAAATAAAAGATATTCTAATAAAAAAAGACATTTCAACCATTACGAAACTTTACAAAAGTAAATTTTAAACTCAATTTAGTATATTTCGAGTGTATACACATGCTATTGGAGAGATGTGAGACGATGGTTGAGTATCATGAAAGAGATGAACACTTTATTGAGTTCTCTCAAATGGCTCAAAAAGTCAAAGACAAGAGCGAGTTGGGGAAGAAAAGCCTGGCGTATGGGATTTACTGCCACGGTTTACTCCATATGGATTGCACAAAACAAGCGAGTTCGCGAGGGAGTGGGAACTACTCATGACACCATTCTCAAGAGAATTCAGACCTGTTTACATCGCTCTTTATTTGCTATGTACCCTCATCTTCCATTTTTGGATCATAGTGGGTTCCTATTAGACGTACAATGACCTTTATTTTGCCATGTACCCTGATTTTCCATTTTCGGATTATAATGGGTTTTCTAGTAGATGTACATTGATATTTTTGCCTTGTACCTTCACCTTCCATTTTCGGATTGTAGTGGTTTTTTTTAGTTGTACATTGATTTTTGTAGGAGCTAGCTTAGAGTATGGCTTCTTTTTGCCTCCCGCTAGGACACCGTTGTTGTGGAGTGTAGCCGGGTGGGCAGGCGATACACTCCGGGACACTAAGAAATTCGTTTCCCGAACGGTTGTACAGTTTGCAGTCATTTTATACTGTCTTATTAATATATTTATTCACCCGACCGAAAAAAATAGTAAATTACCTTCGATAGTAATTTTTAACAGAATTACGTTGGTGTATTTGTTTCACAAGTCCCGTTTCCTTTTAGAGTAAAGATAGATACTGTTTATTTTTTATTCATCCGCATATCATTCCTTACATATGAAAGTTTTAAACACCAATTAAATTATTTTTCTTTTTTATTTAATTATTTATCTAACGATTTTTTCTCATTTTAGTTTAATATCTTATATAGTGACATATATAAAATAAGGGTCAATTACCCAAGGAGACTTGAGGAGAATCAATGTGCCATATAAGAACCAAGAGATTCCTCTCTCCTACTTAGAGGCCAATAAGATGTTCAATGTCATAACTACCCTTATAGTGTATATAAGAAAAAAAAAAGATTTATCTCTTCTCCACTACCATTACACTCTCTCCTCCATTACCATTAATCTCTCTCCTCCTTTATCATTTTTCTCTCTCCTTCTTCATTAATTATCAAATAATTTCCAGCTCCGACCACAACCACCGATCACCGCCGACCACCACTGGCCACCGCCGGAAAAAGTTCTGAGCATGGAAAAAAGTTCTGAGTCTGGAAAATAGTTCTGAGTTTGGAAAAAAAGTTCTGAGTCTGAAAAAATAGTTCTGAGCATGGAAAAAAGTTCTGAGTCTGAAAAAATAGTTCTGAGCATGAGGTATTGGACATGGAAAAAGTACTGAGCATGGGCTACTGAGCATGAAAAAAGTTGTTGAGTATCGTAAAAAAGTTCTGAGTGACGAAAAAAGTTGCTGAGTATTCGAATTTTTTTATTGACTGACTTTACTGAGCATGCTCGTTTTCTCAGTATCTTTACCGAGCATGCTCAGTAACTTGCTGAGTGTTTCTCGTAAAATCAGTAAAGTGCTGAGCATTTCTCGTATAATCAGTAAATTTACTGAGTATTTCTTGTATAATCAGTAAATTGCAATAATTGATAAAATTCACAAATTAATATACAATATTTATCTCAAACTATTGCAATGGAAAAAAATGCTAAAATTAAAATATGTTAATATAAATTACATCGGATAAGAAAGGAAATAAAAAGTCAACTAATTTGTAGCAATTGATTTGTAACTTTGTTCCATATAAAATGATCTATTACATTACTCAAAAAGTCAAAGAAACGAAAAGAAAAAAAAGCTATCAATTGCTGTATAACTACTGTAGATATTGAATATTATGCATAAAATGTTGAGGGGCTATCAATTGCTATATTCGACTGCCGCAAACGTTGAGCACTATCAGTATTAAACCCTAAAGCTAAAAATAATTAAAGTTGATTCACAAATTTATCAGTTCTGCCTGTTAAGATAGGGCTAGCTACTTGTGAGACTACCATTTTAACTCATCTGCTTTTTCTTCAGATGACATTTGCGAGTGATTTTAGTTTGTTTCTGCCACAATGTAAAGTTAGGTATAATAAAAAGAAAATTAAAAAGCTTGGGTGTAAAGCAGAAAATCTCTAAATTCATGAATATTCATGGCTAATCTGCTTCACAAAAATCTTTAAATCTAGATATCGTCCATCAATTGATTCATTTCTCAACTGGATTTTTCTGCGCTTAACAAGTTCTCTCGGGTTCTTACAAGTCTTCAACACATTAGAATCACTACAGCTATCTGCAATACAGCTTTTTTCCTTGCCTGAGACTCCAAGGTAACATCATTCTCGATATATGTATTAAGTAATTTCGTAGAGTGAGGAACTGAACCCATTAAACCATCAAGTTTCTGCACTTTTTCCATCGCTTAATCTCTGATACGTTAGGCATTGAGGAACAATTCCTTTTCGAATCATATCCTCAAACTCTCTAATAGCTTCATCGAATCGGTGAACTTTGCACAACAAATGGATCAACATTTTTTGCAATAACATTTAATATCATCAACAAATCAACAACGAACCTTCAGATATCGAACCTTCAGATCTCGGACCGGTGACGGACAGACGGTGATGTCACAAATCTCATTGCTTCACGGACGGACGGTGATGTCACGAATCTCAGCTCGATTGCTCCGTTCGTCTTCTCGTTCACAGCCGCGTTTGAATAGAATAGCTCCGATTTGGAGCAGATCGGAGTCACAGGAACTTTATTCCAAGAACAAAATAAAAGAAAGTTGCGAGAGAGAAATAGGGAAGAGAGGAGAGAGAGTGTTTTAATTTTTCTTTTGATAAAATATAGTATATATAGGGTAATAAAATATAAAAAGGGTAAGAAGGTAATTAGGAAATTAGGCTTGTAGTGTTAAAATTAATTTGTGGCCTTTAGTAAGAATAGGGTATAGAGCTGGTCTTGTTAGGTCACGAGGTGGTGTTTTCAAGACCTTTTGGGTAATAATCTCATAAAATAATATATAAGGGTAAAATAAAAAGATATGATATATAACAATGCTCATCCTTTTAATAAGAATAAATGATATGCCATTGTAGTCTATCTTGTTCCTTTTAATAATTATCAGCTTATAAAAAAATATGGACTACGTTCTTAAACACTCAAAGGTATTTGACGATCATTAATCACGATTTTAGAACATTTTATTTAATACTAACATGTTATTTTAATCTATTTTAATATGATTTATTTTCTGTTTTTGGAATTTATTTTCTCTTTTGCGAGCATCAATTGTTTGAAGTATTAAATATAAGTAGAGTCTCAAATAGTTCCATTGGAGGCAAGATATCATGTTACTTGTTTTTTTTCTCTGAAGTCGTTCGATAGGTCCACAAGACTGAAAAATAGGTCCACAACCCGTTGGAATTAGCTTACTGGCTAAAGTCTTGATCGTCGAATGTAATGGTGCAGGTTCGAACCAAGTCAATAACTCAGAGTCTAAAGTGGTTTTCCTATGTAACAAAAGAAAATATAGGTCCACAAGACAGGAATAATAAAAACCATTGGCTCCATTGGCACATTTCTCCCCAATTGGAAAAGAAAGAATATAAACAAAAGTCATTACTCTACAATAAAATCACTTTGTTTCGTGATTGATCGTAAACACTAAAATTGAGAATTATGTTTGTTCAAATCATAGATGGAAGAAATTAGGGTACTTTTTGGTGTAAACATCAACCTGATTAACAGTTTCACCAGCTTGGTTTTTATTTGGTTTTGAATAATACGATTCGGTTTCGGTCGAGATCTTTAACGGTTAGTTGTTGGTTTGGTTTCTCAAATCTAACCTAATCCACCCAAGTCTAAGGTTCAAATTAGGTTGGGTTCTATTATTTTAATCTTGTATATTTTTACGTAAAAGAACGATTGAAGAAAAACACAGAAAGAAGGACTTATAATAAAATTAACTCGTAATATGAAGTTATCCAAATGCTATGATACCGTATTCAAGCTCTAGTTCAAGAGTCCATGGCTTGAGTTCAAGCTTAACTTCAAGCTCCATGGCTCGTGACAACATATTGACAAAGGAGGAGGTTATGGCTCGAGTTCAATCTTCCACTCAAGATCCATGGCCCGCTCGCACAACCCTGGTGAGCTCGTTTGCAAAGATCAATGGACAGTTTCCATGGCAGATCTACTTCAGAGTGATAAGATAAGAGACTTGAGTGACAAGTAAAGCCAGCTGTAATCTAACAAACTGTAACAATAAGTTGTTAGCATCACAATAGAATCTTAGACTTGTATATATACTTGACCAACATGATGTAAACGATTCATTCAATCAATAACAAAATATCTCTTCTCTCTATTCTCTCTATCTCTTCTCTTCTCTATTTCTACATGGTATCAGAGCTATACTAAAGAAACAAGCTTCTTCATCGCCATTAATGGCGCAATTCATGAAGCTTTGCTATTCTTCGAACTAAAATCGATCTTGTTTCCGCGCATCTCAAAACTTTCTTTTGTTTCTTTCTCTATCATTCGTTCTAATTCATGGCCTCTTCATCATCATCAACACCTCATATTTCATCCAGCTCAGAAATACCAGCTGGATTACTCTTGCTTCGTCAAAACTGTTCCTCTCTCGTTCAAATCAAACTCGATTCTACAAATTATGTTTTGTGGAAAGCTCAACTCGAAGCTGTGTTAGAAGCTCATGGTTATTTGAATCATGTTACGAAATCACCTTCTCCACCTTCATCTACTGATTCTACACACTCTACGTGGTTGATTGAAGATCATCAACTGAAGGTTTCACTTCTATCATCCATGATTCCTTCAGTTTTCTCACAAGTTGTTCGATCTCAAACTGCTCATGATGTTTGGGTAAAACTTGAAGAATTGTTCGTCAATCAATGCAGAACTCATGTTCATCAACTGAAGATGAAGCTTTGTAATCTTAAGAAAGGGGAGAAAACAATGACAGAATATTTAGCTACCATACAGGACATCTGCGATGGTTTAGACACAGCTGCTGCTTCGTTACCTCTTGAAGATGTGATTATGTATACGCTCAAAGGTTTACCTGCTGAGTATAATCAGTTCAAATCCAGTATACGAATTACTAATGCCCAAACCTCAACACTTAGCTTTCATTCTCTTGGAAGCTTGCTCGTATCCGAAGAACTTCATATGAAAATGGCTGATTCAGTTGATAATTCTCATCAACATACTGCGTTATTTACCTCATCTACTTCAAATTCTGCAGCAAATGTTGGAAGAGGTCGTGGTCCTTCAAATCGAGGTAGAGGATATGCAAATCGAGGCAGAGGAAGACAATTTTCCAATCAAAATTCATCTATACTTGGAGCTCCCTCATCTCAAACTTATGGTACGAATTCTAATGCTCCTACCTGTCAAATTTGCACTAGATTTGGGCATAGTGCACTTGATTGTTGGTATAGAACTGATATGGTGAATTATCCTTCACCACGAGCACAAAACCGAGTTGTTTTAGCTGCTCATTCAACTAATAATCCTCAATATACTAATAACTCTGCTTCATATACTCCAAATCAAAGTTATGATCCTGAAACATGGTATTTAGATAGTGGTGCAAACAGTCATGTAACTAATGATCCCAATCTACTTCAGCAATCTCAATCATATAGTGGATCAAGTTCTGTTTCAGTAGGAAATGGCCAAGCTCTTGAAATTGCAAACATTGGTCACAGTAAGCTTCTCACTCCTTACTCATCTTTCTCTTTACAATCTATACTTCATGTGCCCTCTATATCTTCAAATCTATTATCTATCTCGAAGTTTACAGCTGATAATAACTGTGTAATCACTTTCTCCTCGAGTTCAGTTTCTATTCATGATGTTACCTCACACAAACTGCTGTTTCAGGGCCCATGTAAAGATGGTTTATATCCTTTATCATCTGGTGAACATGCATCTACTTCACAAGTTCATAATTGCATCAATAAGTCCCTGAGGTGTTTGTCCTCAAAAATGGTCTCATCTCCAGCTGAATTGTGGCACTTAAGATTAGGCCACCCATCTTCACAAGCTTTAGCTCCTTTAGCTTGTATTTTAAACACTAGATTAGATCATTTTGGGATTAAATGTAACTCTTGTGCTATTTCTAAGGCACATAAACTTCCTTTTAATCTGTCCACTTCTAAATCTCTACAACCTTTTGATATTATTCACAGTGATGTTTGGGGTCCATCACATACGGCTTCTTGCTCATCTTTTACATATTATGTACTGTTTGTAGATGATTTTAGCAGGTTCAGCTGGGTTTATCCATTAAGGTATAAATCAAAAGTTTATGAAGTGTTTAAGTCCTTCTCTACACTTATACAAAATCAGTTTCACACAACTATTAAATGCTTGAGATCAGATAATGGAGGAGAGTATACAAGCAATGCATTTAAACTCTATCTTCAGTCTTTGGGAATAGTTCATCAAACATCTTGCCCTCACACTCCTGAGCAAAATGGAGTTTCTGAGCGCAAACATAGACATTTAATAGAGACAACACTCTCCATTTTAACTCATGCTTCTTTACCTATGAAGTATTGGTGTGAGGCACTATCTGCAGCTGTATATTTAATCAATATACTCCCAAGTCCTTCCCTTAATAAACTAAGCTCATATGAACTCCTGTACAAAACTAAACCTTCATATAATCATCTAAGAGTGGTTGGGTGTTTGTGCTACCCTTGGACCAAACCTTATAACCAACACAAGTTTACTCCAACCTCTGAAAGGTGTGTGTTCTTAGGCTACTGTTCTTATTCTAAAGGCTATAAATGCCAATCTCTTTCTTCTTCAAAACCATATATTTCAAGACATGTCAGATTTGATGAGTCTATTTTTTCTTTTGCCTCTACTCCTAACACACCCTTTATTACTACAACATCAAATTCATCAAACTTTGTTGATCTTTTTCCCTCTATAAATCTCTCTTCACTTACTCAGCCATTTAATTCACTACCAACTTATAATCATAGTTCATCCTCCACCTCAACCACTGAAAACTCTTCCCAAGAAACTAGTTCATCTACTGTTCCTTCTCAACCATCTTCAAACTCTTCAAATCCACCTCCACCTTCACCTCCACCTCCACCTCAGCCGCCTAAACATCACATGATCACAAGAAAACAAACAGGTTCACTTAAACCATCTTACAAATGTCAAACACTTATTCAAACTCCACCTCTTATTGAACCTGTATCCTTCAAAGAAGCATCTCAGTCTCAACATTGGCTTGATGCCATGAAGGAAGAATATACTGCTTTAATGAGTCAGAACACTTGGACTCTTGTACCAGCTCCAATTGGTAGAACACCAATTACATGTAAATGGATATATAAAATAAAAAGAAATGCGAATGGATCAGTTGCTCGATATAAAGCACGTCTTGTTGCTCGTGGATTTCTTCAGGAATATGGTCTAGACTATACTGAAACATTTAGTCCGGTGGTCAAACATCAAACCATTCGTATTATTCTTGCTCTAGCTGTTTCAAATAAGTGGGAAATCAGGCAACTTGATGTTTCAAATGCGTTTCTTCATGGTCAACTTGATGAGGAAGTATATATGGCACAACCCTCTGGGTTTATCAGTGCTGAACAGCCTTCATATGTTTGCAAATTAAATAGGTCTCTCTATGGTCTCAAACAAGCACCAAGAGCCTGGTATTCTCTACTTTACTCATTCTTAATTGATCATGGTTTTACTTCAAGTTCTGCAGACACTTCAATGTTTGTTAAGGGGTCTAATTCTACACTAACTATCATCTTAGTATATGTTGATGATATTTTAGTAACTGGAGCACACAGTGAATCCATTCTATTAATCATTCAAGCCTTAAAAAGTCGGTTTCAAATGAAGGATTTAGGCATTCTAGCTTATTTTCTTGGACTTGAGATTTCTTCTCATAATGATGGTTTGGTTGTTTCTCAGGCTAATTATGCCTCAACAATTCTCAAAAGAGCAGGTTTGAGTGAATGTAAAGCATCCACTACTCCTACACTAAGCAAATATATGGTCTCTACAAATTATAACACACAATTGTTTGAAGATCCATCTCTATTTAGGAGCTTAACTGGTGCTTTACAGTACCTTACTATTACAAGACCGGATATTGCGTTTTCAGTAAATCAAATATGTCAATCTATGCACAAACCTACTAATGGAGACTATGAAGCTTTAAAGAAACTACTAAGATATGTCAAAGGCACTCTTCATTATAGTCTCTACTTCAAACCTTCATCTTCAACTCTTCATGCCTTTTCAGATTCAGATTGGGCGAGTAATGCCTTAGACAGGCACTCCACAACTGGATACTGCATTTTCTTGGGTAAGAATCTTGTGTCTTGGGGGTCAAAACGTCAAACCACAGTCTCAAGATCATCCACTGAAGCCGAATACAGAGCTTTAGCTCACGTTTCAGCTGAGATCAAGTGGTTTACTTTCTTACTCAAAAGCCTTCACATACATGTTCACACTCCCACTCTTGCGTGTGATAACTTGTCTGCATTGGCTTTAGCAAATAACCCTGTATTTCATACAAGAACAAGGCATATCGATGTCGATTTTCACTTCGTTCGAGAACAAGTCAAGTCTAAACTTCTTCACTTACATCATGTTTCCTCTTCGGATCAAATTGCTGACATCTTGACTAAAGGTCTTGGAGTCTCTGTCTTCACTGCTTTACTTCACAAGCTTCCCATGCTCAACATGCTTAGCTTGAGGGGGGATGATAAGATAAGAGACTTGAGTGACAAGTAAAGCCAGCTGTAATCTAACAAACTGTAACAATAAGTTGTTAGCATCACAATAGAATCTTAGACTTGTATATATACTTGACCAACATGATGTAAACGATTCATTCAATCAATAACAAAATATCTCTTCTCTCTATTCTCTCTATCTCTTCTCTTCTCTATTTCTACACAGAGAAGGCTGCCTCAATGGCAGATCTGCTACACTAATGCTACATGGACGGTGAGCTCGTTGGCATAGCTCCGCTAAGATCGTTTTCACACATACATGGACAGTTTCCCACGAAAGATCTGCTACACTGCTGCTACATGGACGGTGAGCTCATTTGCACAGCTCCGGGGAGCTCGTTGACACAGATTCATTGCCAGTTTCCATGCCAGACCTGCTTCGAAGAAGATTGTGTTAATGTCAAATCTGTTACACTGCTGCTACATATTTTTGGAGTGACGATTGAAGATCACAATGTTCTCTAAACTTCACCATTTAAAGGAAAGGATGCTCGCAGATCAACAGCCATGGAAGGAAATGGAAACTCCACCGATTTTGTTACAACATATCGACAACCATGGAAGTAAATGAAAGCTCAGTTGGAGATGATAGGTGCATAGATTAGTTTTTGCATTTTTTCAACAATAGCGGTTCAAGAACAATATAATTTATGTCAAAAAAAGTAGGGAAGACAAAGGTTTTTCATTGGTCTGCAACGTCAAAGTCATTATTTTTGCTTCTTCATTTCTCAAAGTAAAGGATGGAGAATTTTATTTTGATTTTTTTCTTTTTCTGGACGAGAAGAGAGGAGAATTTTTTTATTTTTATTTTTTGTATTTATTTTGTTTTTTGTTAATAATTCTATTTTTGTTATTTTTTTAATTAAGTTTGTAACTTTTGTCTTTTATATAAATAAAATTTATGCTGTTATTTTCATGTTCTTGTCTAGTTTTTATTATTGCATGGTTTACTATACATACTCAGTAATTTTTGTATCACACTCAAAAAATTCACTAAACATACTCTGAGAATTTGTTGAGTATAACCTATGATTTTTTCCATACCCAGTGAATTCGTCTGAGTACTCAGTAAAATCTTCGAGCACTCAGCAAAATTTCTGAGCACTCAGTAAAATTTTCGGGTGCTTTGTTAAATCTCTAGTGGCACTGACAATGGTTAGTGGGTGGTGGTCGGAGCTAGAAAGTGTTGTTATTCAGTGAGTTGATACACAATGACTTACCAATTTTGTGATACATGCTTAATGCCACTTGTTTTTTTCTCTTTCTTTGTTTTTTATATTTGAGGGTGATTTAATAATTGATCATCCATACGATTGGGTGGTGGCCTCTTTGAAGGAGAACCTACCCACATGTTCCCTATTAACCATTGAGTTTGCTTCAACGGTCCATAGATCAACCACCCTTGTAAGAATCGTCTTGATTCATTACTTGTAGTTTTCAACGTAGTTGATAGACTAGAGGAGAATTGTGGTAAACTTTTGATATCTATAGTTTGAGTGATTTATTTGGTTCAAGACCTGTAGCTAAGGGCTATACCCAAAGTGACGACATTGATTTTAATGAGATTTTCCCACCTGTTGCAAAATTAAAAACCATAAGTGTTATGCTTGTGTTTGCTACATGTTTTGACTTTCAAATAGACTAGTTAGATGGTTAAACTGCCTTCTTGCATGGTGACTTAGAAGAAAGTATATCTATGAGACAACCTGAAGGGTTCATTGATAAAAAAAAGCATCCCTATTATGTATGTTTGCTAAAAAAGTCTCTATATGGTTTAAAACACACTTATAGGCAATGGTATAAGATGTTTGACTCTATTATGATTAAAATTGACCTTGATGGATTTAAATATGATCCATATCTCTACTTTTCTGTGAAAACTAGGGGCTGGTGTCTTTGTGCTCTTATGTGTTGATGATATGCTCATTATAAGTGAATCTTTGAGCGTGATTAATCAACTCAAGAATTCTCTAAATAAAGAATTTGATACGAAGGACTTAAGGTAAGCTAAAAAGATACTAGGTATGATAATTAGTAGAAACAAAGAATCATACATGGTAAAATTTCACCAAGAACCTTACTTGAGAAAAGTTGTTTCTAAGTTTGGTAGTTTGAATAACAAAAAAGTATTGATTACTTTGGCTGGTCACAATATTGTGTTTAACCTTCAGTGCCTCAAGAATAAGTCAGAATCAACTAAAATGAGTTATATGTTTTAGCGAATGTGATTGGATATTTAATGTTTGTTAGGATAAGCACAAGACTAAACTTGTCATTTGCTATTTCTCTTTTAAGTAGGAAAGAAACAACTAGCCCATCAAAGGATGAGCAAAATCGGGACAACGTTGGAGCGAGTGGTCTAGTTACAAGACTGGGTTAAAGCAGGCAATCAAACTCATGATTAATTAGACATATACATAAACGAGTAAGACACCTGTTTCAAACTTTTGAGTTTGGGTGACGGTTCTAGACATTCGGCTTCTTCGGCCTCTTCGGCCTCTTCGTCTCCCTCATTCGAACCCGATGAAGACGAATGTTGAGAGCTCTTTTAATCCAAACTCTTTAATGTAGATGTTATTTTTATATAACTATACTAACTCTTTTACCAAGTCTATTTAAAGAACTACGTGGTGGCTTGATCCTTTCTGAGTATGCATTTTATGCTACCGATAGAGAGGTACGTACGCAACCTAAATTCCATGGACACAGCCACTTCCTCCCTCCCACCCAACCCAACCTTACCCTACCCTACCCTTTCACCATTTAAATGTAGTTATGTAATTATTGTAAGTATTTTATTTAGGTAGTTTGTTTTTGTAATAATTTCTCAATTGTTATAGTTCCACATTCCGTTTTTTATATATTTCCAAACTATCTCTGAAACTCAATGAACTTCAAGTTATTGTGAAATGGTTTAAACTTTAGACATAATCTAAGTAACAAGTCTTCAAAACATTCTCAAACTGCTCTCAAACCTCTCCAAACCCGTCTATAAACAATTCTTAAACCGGTTCTCAAACCGGTTAGATACCCATTAAAAATCGTTTACGTACAACCGGTTCATTACCGATAAGAGAATCGGACCGAACCGAACCGGACCCAAACTACCAGGTATTCTTATAGGTTCGGTTTTAATATATTGTTCCATAGGACCAAACCGCAGTCGGCCCGATAAGCGTGAAGCGTGAAATCGTTGGACCAAACCGCTCCGATAACACAGCCAGTTCGGTAGATCCGTTTGCAAGGCTGAATCGGCCATAATCTCACCATTTTAACGTGATTTGATTTCTTACATAAAGTGTTTGGTTCCATATTTATCGCTTTAAATTACATAGGGTTTTCAAAAATCTGGACATCCACACAAGAGCGGATCTAATACTCTCCGCCTAACGGTTTTTGTTGGAATCAACTGTTTGAAAGCATTAAGTAAAGTCTGAATCGATCCCATGACTCTGCAATCCCATGACTCTGCAATTGATTTATAAATTATGTGATAGGTGACCACTTCTTTTGGTTGTTAGTTAGGTGACCACATGCCCTTAATTTTATAGAATAGATAAAACCACCACTGGTTCCATTGGCACGATTTTCTCCAATTAATAAAAGAAAATAGAAGTCATATTCATGAGATATAATGAAATCACTTTGATTTGTGGACTTCTTTTGTGAAGCAAAAAATTACTCCATTGAGATAGTTGGCCTAGTGGTTAGGTTACTCCGCAGAGACCAAGAGGTCCTGGGATCGAATCTCATTGGAGTCATTATGATTCCGAGTCCAAAGTGGCTCTCTCATGTATTCAAAAAAAAAAATTATTTTTATATTAAGTTTACACAACGATAGGATAAAGAGATTAGATCATTCGGATAATGTATGGAGCTCGGAGCTCCTTATATGAGACAGCACCTTCTCCCAAAATATTGAATCAAAACGGTCCCGCGCATTAGTCACGTCTATTTTTTTTTTGTTACAAAATGTGTATTTAAGTAGCGTTGTTTAGGGGATAGGTTTGTTTCAAACTTTACGCAATTAATGCCGTTCCTACCCTGGCCGTAATTAATCGTTGCTCTCATACCATTGCTTTGTTGTTTAGGTGAAGGGTTTGTTTCAAATTTTACGCAATTAATGCGTTCCTACCATTGCCGTAATTTTAACGTGATTTGATTTCTTACATAAAGTGTTTGGTTCCATATTTATCGCTTTAAATTACACAGGATTTTCAAAAATCTGGACATCCACACAAGAGCGGATCTAATACTCTCCGCCTAACGGTTTTTGTTGGAATCAACTGTTTGAAAGCATTAAGTAAAGTCTTACACTACGAGAAATAGTATCTTTAGCGGCAAAAAATTTAACACTAAAAATCTTAATTTTGCCGCTAATAATCGTTATTTGTTGTCTTTATAAGTTCGTCACTAAAGATACATTTAGTAGCAAATTATTTGTTTTTGTCTCTATTAACTTTATTTTTAACGGCAAATATTGCCGCTAAAAATATAATTAAAGGCTATTTTGGTTTTTAAAAATATCATTAAAGGTTATTTTAGTTGTTGGCGCAATAATTTCGTCGCTAATGCTACTCTTTCTTGTAGTGTGAATCGATCCCATGACTCTGCAATTGATTTATAAATTATGTGTGACCACTTCTTTTGGTTGTTAGTTAGGTGACCACATGCCCTTAATTTTATAGAATGGATAAAACCACCACTGGTTCCATGGGAGAAACTTGGGTAGTCATGGACTACCAACTTTTGTGTAGTTTTAGTAATAAAATAATACTAAGTTAGAGAAAGAGAAACTTAAGATATAAATGCTTTTCTTTTTCCAACATTCATTTTGCATTTTGCATTTTTAGTTTACGTCATTTTTTTTATTTTTATTTTAATCATCTTAATATTAGTTAAACATTATCATATTCATACTTAATAAATTGTAAATAAAAAATTAATAAAAAAGTTAGAAATATTAAAAAACTAACCATTATGTTTTCAATCTAATAACAAATATTTAGACTTTAAAAATTAGATAAACAAAAATATTTAGAATATTTAAATCACATTTGAAAATAAAATCAAAAAACTAGTTAATTATAATATATACAATTTATTTTATTGTATATTAGACTTAATTAAGGCAATTTCTTATTAATAAAAAATACGACAAAACCACCTATTAATCGAAATTTATTTTGAATTTTTTTCTAAGAGGTCCCAATTCCAACAAACAACAACCACATTAAAAAATACTTTGACCTTGATATTTTTAATTAAAGACTAATAAAATTAGTCTCCCCATTCCAGGGACAAAATAAGAATTTATCTGAATTTTTTTATAGCAAAAAAATCATATTAAATCTTACAATAATAAAAGACTTCCCTAGCTTAAATATCCCACCCACCCTTCACCAAAATAAAAACTATCCTAAAATATTTTTGGGGTTGCAACCTCAAACCCCACTTATTGTTCTAATTTTTCGTCTGCGAGAGAAAAATCCTAAATCTACCCCTACCGAGGTGTTGTTTTTTGCTAGGATTGATCCACCTGAGATAACGTTTTTCAAAACTGACACCTTCGTAGGGGGCCTAGGATTTTTGTTTTGAGTTGTTGGGTTGCAACCCGGAACCTCGCTTGTTCTAATTTTTCGCTCTCAAGAAAAAAGTCCTAGATCCGTCCCCTGCGAAGGTGTCAGTTTTGGAAAATTTCATCTTAGGTAGATCGATCCCATCAAAAAACAATCTTAATAAAAGCAACACCTTCATAGGGGTAGATCTAGGATTTTTCTCTCAAAGGCGAAAAATTATGATTTTTTAATGCGGTTGATGTTTGTTGGAATTGGTTCCTCTTTGAATAAAAATTCAAAAAAGATTTTGGTTAATACGTGATTTATGTCGAATTTTTTTATTAATAAGAAATTATCTCATGAATAATTGACAATATTTAATATATAATAAAATAATTTTTTATTTCTTTTAATTATATATATTATAATTAACTAGTTTTTTTTTTTTTTCAAATGGGATTGTAATATAATTTTTAAAGTTTAAATATTTGTTATTAGATTGAAAACATAACGGTTAGTTTTTTAATATTTTTTAATATTTTATTTACATTTTATTATGTATGATAATATTTAACTAATATTAAAATATTAAAATGATTAAAAAAAAACGACATAAACTATAAATTCAAAATACAAGAATGAATGTTGTACAAAAAAGAAAAAGCATATCTTAAGTTTCTCTCTCTTTTAACCTAATATTATTTTATTACTAAACTACATAAAAATTGGTAGTCCATGACTACCCAAGTTTCTCCCCTGGTTCCATTGGCACGTTTTTCTCCAATTAATAAAAGAAAATAGAAGTCATATTCATGAGATATAATGAAATCACTTTGATTTGTGGACTTCTTTTGTGAAGCAAAAAATTATTTTTATATTAAGTTTACACAACGTAGGATAAAGAGATTAGACCATTCGGATAATGTATGGAGCTCCTTTATGAGACAGCACCTTCTCCCAAAATATTGAATCCAAACGGTCCCGCGCGTTAGTCACGTCTATTTTTTTTTTTTTGTTTACAAAATGTGTATTTAATCAGTGTTGTTTAGGGGATAGGTTTGTTTCAAATTTTACGCAATTAATGCCGTTCCTACCATGGCCGTAATTAATCGTTGCTTTCATACCATTGCTTTGTTGTTTAGGTGAAGGGTTTGTTTCAAATTTTATTCAAATTTTACTCAATTAATGCGTTCCTACCATGGCCGTAATTAATCGTTGTTTTTTTTAATACATGAGAGATACTTTGGATTCGGAGTAAATGTGACTCCAATGAGATTCGATTCCAGAATTTTTTGGTCTCTGCGGAGTAATCTAACCACTAGGCTAACTATCGATCTCTAATCGTTGCTTTCATACCATTGTTATTTTTTTTTTTGGCACATGGGTTTCGGGATTGCTTGCGCGCACCCGACTAATCCCACGGGGATATACACGTCTCCCCATGTATATTCCCAGGTAAATCAGAACTAGGTGACTCATGTTCAGGGAGGAGTTCGAGTCTTGTACCTCTTACCATTGCTTTGTTGTTTTGTGATAGGTTTGTTTCAAATTTTACTCAATTAATGTGTTCCTACCGTGGCTATAATTAATCGTTGCTTTCATACCATTGCTTTCGGATAATTGAATGGTAAAAAAAATTGATGTACACTATCGAAAAAAAAAGAACAAATAAATAAATACACTTTTCTTTAGTTACACACGAGAGCCACTTTTGGACTCGTCATTCACACGATTCGAACCTGTAACGCTTAGAAGGATAACCAAGGCTCTGGCCAGTTGAGCTAACCCCAACTGGGTAATACACCGGTCTTTTACTATTACTCATGTAATAAATTAGAGTTATTAACTTATTAGGTCTAAATCCATAAAACCCTGCCTCTTATCAAGTCTAAAGTTTTTTTATCTCTTTAAAAGGTCAATATTTTTTCTATTTTGTTGTTTCTATCCCTAAAGTATAATAAATAAAATAAACATAATCATATATATAAAAGTTATAAAAATTAATTAATAAACAAAAAGTAAACGTTGAAAAAGAATGGAATTTAAAGTGAACAAATTCACTTTCGCACAACAAAAAAAAAAGAAAAAAAAGTCAACCTTGATATCAAATTCGTAATTAAAAAAAACTAAAAAAAAAGCTCTTTTTTTTTTTGGACGCAAAAAAAAAAAACCCGATGGTTTCTACACAAGAAAGCCGCTGCCATTTAGAGTTTTTCATTAAGGTAAAATTAACATATAATCGAAGAGCATCCACCCGGTTTGACTACGTCATCAACACGAAGATTCAAATTAAGATAATTTTTTTTTTCTTTCAGCGCCATCTAAAAGAGATGAGTTTTAAAGGTTTTTTTCAAATCAATATGAGCTAAAAGGTTTTATCTTTCATTGTTTCTAAAGTTTGCTTTTTTTTTTATTTTCAGTGAATGATGGTATAAAAAAGATGAGTTTTAGATTTTATAGTTTTGTTTTTCAAAGTTTATTTTTTTATGTTTTGAAAATTTTCAACAATTTTGGTTATATGTCAATTTATTATTTTATATTATCATCTCATTGTTTTTGTATTGTCAACCCATGCTTTTGTATTGTCACATACTGTTTTTTACGGTCAACCCACCGTTTTTGTAGTGTCACCCACTGTTTTTGCACAGTCAACCCATGGTTTTGTGGTGTCACCTAATTATTTTTTGTTGTTAACTCACTACGTTTAGTTCATACTTTTAACCCCTAATTTCCAATTGATTTGTTTGTTTTCATGTACATGCAGGTTTGACGATTCAAGAAACTGGTTTAATTTCCGGTTATATGTGGAAAATATTATGGAATAAATTAGTTTTAGAATTGGAAAAATTGTAATCATAGATGTATTTTGATTTTGAAATTTTATAATGTGGAATGTTTTAATATATAATTTTTGAGAAAATGACACTTAGGGTCTTGAACACACCCCCCCTCTTCGAGATGGGGTCCCGGCCTAGAGCCTCTTCTTACTAAAGACCTCAGGAAGTTTTTAACACATGAACCCCAAAACCCCAATTACTAGACTACCCTCTTTTGTTTTTTTATACCTATATATACTAATTATTCTATTACAATTTCATTTACATTCTAAATTACTCTCTATTTTATCTCTCTCTTCAAAACCTCCGCCGCCACCACCATAACACCACCACCACCACTGAAAATGCTAAAAACCACCAACACCATCACCCATGTGGTTCCGGCACCCCTTCCCCCCACTCATCGGTGCTGGTCTGTGTTTTCCGGCACCATTTCTACAGTGATATGAAGAGACGCAGCCATGGCTCGAGCTCCGGTGAAGCTTGAACTGTGCAAAAACCGGTGGTGAAGAACAGATTCCGAACTCTAGCAGCCATGGCGGAACCCTAGGAAGCAGAAATCGGTGGTGAAGCTTGAACGATGGTGAAGCTTGAACGGTGCTTGAAGCCTCGAGCTCTCTCGCCGTGGTGGTGCAGCAGCTGGATCTCCGTCCAGTGGTGGTGGTGCTCGGATCTCGAGCTTCGATTCGTCTTATTGGTTTGTGCCCGTCCTCCTCGCGCGCTGAAGTTTTGCAGAAGACCAGCAGGAGAACCTTCGATCTGCTCGATGGGAATTCTGGATTCCTTGTGAAGACGAGAAGCTGAGGAGGTGGCTCGCCGGAGATCTCGAGTGGTGTTGCTCGGCGCTGCAGCTGGAGAGAAACTCAGGCGAACTTGGAGAAGAGGAAGCTGGTGATGGTGGTGGCGGACTGCTTCGTCGGCGATGTAGTTTGATTTTTTTTTTGTTTAGTTTGACATGGTTGACCAGATCTAGATCCGGTCAAACCAAATAAATTTCCTTTTTTTTCTGAGTGTGTAATAATCTAATTGTTTGAATAATTGAATAATACTCACTATTTTTATTGTTTACTCATTCCTTTTTTAAATTATTCTCTAATTGTTAAAAATACTCACAAATTTTTTTAGAGTACTCCGACTATTTCATAGAGTACTCCGACTTTTTTTTATAGAGTATTCATTTAATTCGTTTAATTATCATAGTACTCAGCAAATTCTCGGAGTACTCTATGTTTTTTCTGGTGACCGGTGAATGGTGGTCGGAGGTCGGAGGTCGGTGGTCGGAGGTCGATGGCGGAGGTCGGTGGTCGGAGGTCGTGGTAGGTGGTTGGAGGTTGGAGGTAGGTGGGTAGTGGTAGGTAAAGGAGAGAGAAACAGTGACATCACACTTTTTGTCTTTTAGTGATAGTAAGGGTAGGAAAGACTATTGTAAAAAATGAGGTCCCTAAAAATAACAACTTTCAAGACACTACTCTATAGAGAAAAAATAGTGTCTCCAAGACCCTATATATAATTCACCCATAATTATTTAGTTATGGAAAGTAAATATTCTTTTATGAAATAATTTAATTAAAAAAAGGGTATCTTGGACATTTTTTTGGATTGGACCTCTTTGACCGAAATTGGTGGGTCATGGAATTCAAGAGTAAATCACCCAACAAATTATCTCTTATTTTTCAAAATGTGCCTTTTTATTTTCAGTTTATCTTTATTAATAGATTTAGTTTATTTTTTTGTTAAATTATTATTTAATTAATTTAAATTATTTTAAATTACTATTTTAACAAATAAATTTTAAAAAATAAAATTAAACTTATATATTTGCTAACCACAAGAAGAAAAATCTTCGAGAAATTGTAGTTTCAATCCTTAAGATTAGATCCTACTAAATAGGCCATCATTCTTATCATTAGTAATAATAATATAGCACTAGGGTAATAGTGCTATTATTACTAATGATAGGAATGATGGCCTATTTAAGCATCTCTTTGAAGCTATTGAGACTAATACCAACTATCTGATGTTGGGTTTAGAAATTACTTGATGTTTTACTTACTTTACCTTACTTGTTTTTTTAAAACAAATAATTAGCTCCACTCATGTGTACCACGCCTATGGTCATTTAACTATAAGCGAAGAGTTTATTTACTGTTGTGGTAATAATATTACTGATGATCTAAGTTGTAGCGAAACACATGAAACGAAAAGTAGGGAAACAAAAAGACTTACCCAAAGCAACACGCCTCAACTTTGCGTTTAGCAAGGTATTTTCCATGTATTTGTAGAGTATTACAATACTCCACTTAAGGTATGCCCTCTTCTATTCTCTGATAAAAAACACATAACCCTCAACCTTATCTTACAAAAATTGGTAAAATCTTTCTTCTGTTACACTACGTTAGTTTGTCTTGGTCTTGTAGTCAGTCCTTTTTCTTTACCTACTGTCATTCTAAGAGTATCACTAGGGTCCACTTACCATGGCTACTCGAGACCATTATGCCCTCCCGATCATTCCCCTTAATGATCATAATATGAGGAAACTTGGGGTAATTGACATTGGGATGAAGACTAGTCTTGTGGAATCACTCAAAGAAGATACATACATCATCATTTGCGTCTTTGGTGAGAATCTGGTTTTCATAGTAGGACTCAAGAAATACATCGTAGAAAAATAGGATATTGAAGGTAATTTCCGTTTTGCTGAGGTCAATAGGAACATTTTCAAACTGGAAATCTTTGATGATGCTGAATTTAAGAGAATATGGGAGATGAGGCCTAGAATCTTCATGAAGATGCATATGAGCTTCACATTGTGGCCCCAGATTGTTGAGTATACTGACATTTCTTTGAACTACTCTTCAGTTTGGGTCCAAGTAAAAGATCTATCTTTTGTTCAGAATAATATCAACAGAATGAAAGCTTTCCAGGTTTGTTTCATGAAAATGAAAGCAGTTGACTATCCATTAACCCCGACTGATAATGTCAAAATCCTTAGATTCTGAATCAAATTCAACGTGAATCAATCCCTACCCCCAGTAACCTATTTACTACAAGAAGAAGGGGCAGGGTGGGTCACATTTCCATATGAGAATAAATAATCTTTATGTTTCAAATATGGAAAAGTGGGCCATCAGTATGGAGATCGTAATACAAAGAATATCAAAACCACTTAAGATATTTATGAACGCAAGAGGTACTTGATGTCTCCCTAATTGTTCTTATTTTCGACCCTTGGGAGACATCATTTTTGGTGTTTATTTAATTAATTTGATAGACTTTTGGACTAAATATGCAATGATCCGGAATTTCCTTTTTATTTCTAGCATTTTTAATTTGTTAAGCTTTTGCGCGTAATATTGGTATTTTTAGTGAAAAGTTTACAGGTTTTAGATGTTAGCTAGGAGAGGAATCCGAGGAGAAAGTCAAAGATCGTGAATTAGAATCAAGACTTGAAGACAAATCCCGAAGATATTATTTTTAGAGCTGAAAATCCATTTTCCAGGCCATAGATTGCTGATTTCGAGGTGCTTAAGCGATGATTTAGCTGCTGACCTTTGAAGAGAAAACATTCCTTATCGAGTTACGGAACTTTAGCAACTGGAATGAGGTCAATCGGAGTCATAACGCATCGGGAAAAGCCGTTTTAGTGAAGGTGTATCAGCAGTTACGGGATTTTGGGCATAGAATTTGGGCTTGGACATTTAATTAGTGTTTTATTATTAGGTCCAAGCCCTAATCCGTTTTTGAGCTTATAAAAGGAGATTTTGACCTCATTATTTCTCACCTCTCAATTTGTTCTTCAAATCATCTCATCCTTAGAAGAGAGTGTCAACACAATTCATTCTTTACAATTAATAACATCAGAGAGAAGCAACAGAAGGAAGGAAGAAGAAGCTGCTAGAGCTGGAGTGGGTCTATAGCTCCGTTCTCAGTCATTCCAATTCCGGAAATTAGGTTTCTTTTATCTTTTATTTGTAATCAGTTATGAATTCCATTTATTTTGATTTAGTTTTTCTTTTTAATATGAGCTAAACAATTCATAGTGCTTGAGAACAAACAATGGGTGAATCCCAATCTTATTAATTAACGAATGTTGAATTTGGGTTTTTATTGAATTAAACTAAATTAGGGCTTTTACTCTTTTCAATAAATTGAGATTATTTTACTGTTTTTAGCGTCATGAACTAGGAACAGGTGTTAGTATTTAGGCTATTCCAATTAGTGGCAATTGGATCATCCTGACGGAGGGTTTAAATACAGAACCATTTATTCAATCTAGGATAGAAACTATTGATTCTGACGAACTTAGTTAATTCTAGGGCCAATGAGGTAATAAAACTTAAACATCCAACGGTGGATCATATTTACCCTGACGGGACTAGTGACACCCTAGGATCGCCTTATAGTCCACCCTGACGGGGGTATAAGGAATTTAGAATCCCGACCATTGTAATTGACCAATTTAGCCCTTAAACAACATAAGTTAGGAAATAGGATTGGGAGGATCCTTGCGTTCTCAAGTGCTACTTCTCATATTGCGTTTTACATCATTTCACTTGCGTCTTAGCTTTTATTTGCATTTTAATATTTGTCTTTCATTTATTTAGCATTAATACAAAACCAAACAAACATATTATCTTTATTTGCTTTCATAAGTGCAATCAATCATTAATAGATAAGCATTGTAGTCAACCATCCCGTCCTTGGAACGAATCTGTTTTATCAGTTATACTACTTGGGACAACCGTACACTTGCGGTTGTGGTTCCATTATTTATTGCATTTATTTTAGAACACACAAAGGACCACCAAGTTTTTGGCGCCGCTGCCGGGGACGGTAGCGTGTGACCACGGTGTTTATCCTTTAGTGATAGTTGCATTTATTTTTATTTTTGTTTTTATCTGTTTTACGCTTTTTGCTTGTTTAGTCTTTTCAGGTTTTTAGGTTTGGTGTATGCGAAGAAGGCTCAGATTTGAACCACCAGTTCAAATCCTTGATAATCCGGATTCGTTAATCAGACTTGCAAATAAGAAAAGAAGAGAACAAGAGGAAAGAGAAATGGCGAATATTCAAGATCCATGGTTTACTAATGGTCCACCAGAAGTTCCATTCCGTGCTCCTGCTATAGGAGTAGGTGCTCCAGATATTAATGTTCCGCGATTTCGTCCAGATTCGGGTATGTTAGCTCAATTCCAAAATTTTGGAAATTTTCGTGGTAGACCATCAGAGGATCCTCTCAGAGCTGTACAGAAGTTTAAGCAGATATGTGATTCTTATATCACACAAGGAGTTTCAAGAGAACAGATGTATTTTGCTGCGTTTAAATTTTTTGTGATTGATGGAGCAAGTGAATGGCACGATACGCAAGATCCTACGAAGATAACCAACTGGGACCAATTAGAAATTGCTTTCTTTGACAGGTATTACCCAAGTAATATGAGGTTAGATGCTGAATTAGAATTGACGCATTTCCGTCAAGAATATGATGAAACTGTGGGTAAGAGTTGGACCAGATTTCAGATGTATTTGCGTAGAGTTCCCAATCATGGCTTTTCAGAACAACAACAATTAAAGATCTTTTATAGAGGCCTTGATGGAACTTCGAGAGAGAAATTGGATATGTTATGTGGTGCAGGTTTTCTTCAAGTTCAACCCGCTCATGCTAAGATCATTTTAGAAAGAACCGTCAAGAATGAAGTTGGGTGGAATTCAGTAAGAACACCTGTTAAAGGAGTGAATAATGTTGATATGGAAGAAAAGTTTGCTACGCTTGAGAATAAGATTCAGAATACTATAGAGCAACAATTGAAGCAGCTTACTTTAGCTGTTAAAGAAGGTTTTACGGGTAAGAAGGTAGCTGTGCATGCTGCACAAGAGGTTTATATGTGTTCGAGTTGTAGGGTAGATGATCATGATGAGGAAAGTTGTCCGAATAACCAAGAATCAGTGATGTTTGTGTCCAATAGAGGTAACTTTAATTCGAGTGGTAATGGATATCAGCCTAACAGAAACCATCCTGGGTTTCAATACTCAAATCCTAGTGGGGCAGCCAATCCTACATATGCGTATCAGCCGCGTCCCCAAGGTAACAACTATAATCCAAGACCACACAAAAATTATCAAGAAGGACAAAATCAAGGCAAGTATATACAGAGACAAGCTCCTCAAAATAATTATGATGACACAATGAACCAGAAAGCCTTACCTGCCCATCCACAAGAAGGAGTATTTACCCTTCAGAAAACCGTTGAAAGTTTGATTGCTCTTCAGACACAAGCTATGGAACGTCAAAACGCAGTTGAAGCAAATATGCAGTTGTTCCAGAATCAGCTAAGTCAAATTAACAAACAACTGAATCAACGTCCACAAGGGCAACTCCCTAGCGATACTGAGAATCCAATCCAAATCGAAGATTGTAAAGCTATTACTCTCAGAAGTGGTAAGAACCTTCCTCCACCTCCTTTCCCGGTTATGAAAGAAAAAGAAGTTAGAAAAGAGAAAGAGGTGGTGAATAAAGATAAAGAAGTTGAAGTAGAAGAAGTGGAGAGGTCTAGTGAAGTTCCGAAAAAGAAAGATGACACTATAATAAACCGTCCTCCTCCACCATTTCCATCGAGAGTTCAAAAGAAGGGTGATATGGCTGATTATCAAAAATTCTTTAACAAGGTAAGAGGTCTTAGCATAAATATTCCGTTATTAGAAGCTATTAGAGATGTACCCAAGTATGCTAAGTTTCTGAAAAGAGCCCTCACCAACAAACGGCCGTATTGTGATAATGAGATGATTGGCCTCCCTGAGGAATGTAGTGCTATTTGTCAAGGTAAATTACCTCCGAAGTTAGTTGATCCGGGGAGTTTCACAATTCCGATATCAGTTGGAGAAGAATGGAAAGGAAAAGCATTAGCGATTTGGGTGCAAGCATAAATCTTATGCCCAAATCAATCTTTGACAAGCTTAATGTTGAAGCGAGACCCACTTCTATGGTCTTGCAAATGGCGGATCGATCTCTTGCACATCCGGAAGGCCGAATCGAAGATGTCCTCGTTAAGGCAGGTACGTTAATTTTTCCCGCTGATTTCATTATACTTGATTACGACGCGGATAGGAATGTCCCCATTATTTTGGGAAGACCATTCCTAGCCACGGGGCGTACCTTGATTGATGTAGAGAACGGAGAAATGATTATGAGAATCCAAGACGAGGAGATGAAGTTTAATGTGTTTAGACCTATGAAGTTTCCGGATTCCAAGGAAGAATGTTTTCGTGTAGATGTAATGGAACCGGTAAGAAAAGAGCCAATTTAATGTTGTGGACACTTTAGGAGTGGAGGAGAAAGAGCTATGAAAGAAACCACCAATTAAAGCTCCTCCATACCCTAAAAATCCACAACTCAGTCATGCGAAGAAGAAAGAGAAAGCACGTGCCACGAAGGTTCTGAAGGAACCTAAGAAAGAAAGAAAGAAAAAGGGGTTCAAAGTAGGTGAAGAGGTAGCTATGAAAAATCCTAAACCCCCTCCAAAGGTACGTGAATCAAAAAGTTCTTGGCTAGTACCATTCATGGTCACGAAGGTTATCTCAGACAAACTAGTGGGCATAAAAGCTAAGGGATGCAAGTTTCGAATTGCAAATATTGACAACCTCACTCACTGCTGGGGAGGTTATGTCAATGACTAATGAATGAGGTAACCCGTCGAGCTTAACGACGTTAAACAAAAGCCAATTTCCTGTATATTAGCTGAGTTTTTAAATTTTTGCAATTTAGAATAGTTTGATTTTCGTAATTTTAGTGTTTATTATTAAGAAATGAGGAAGGGTAGTTGTTTTTGATGATTTCAGGGATAAAAAGGTCATGAGTTTGGGGTCGAAAAGGCGAAAATAGGAGAAAAATTTGTGGTGTTCCAGGGGCCAAACCGGGTCCCCGCATTTGCAAATACGGGTACCCGGTTTCGAAAACTAAAAATTCTAACTTTCTGACCCAGCGTCTTGGGTCCCGCGTTTTGCTGCGTCACCACTGCGTTTTGCTGCGTTTTGGATTCGCGCCATCGACACAAACCGGGTCCCCGCATTTGCAAATGCGGGTACCCGGTTTCGGAGCTGTACTTTTTCTAAATTCTCTGACCCGGCGTCTTGGGAGGTTGCGTTTTGGTGCGTCTTGGCTCGCGCCATCGACGAGAATGCGGGTACCCGCATTTGCAAATGCGGGAACCCGGTTTCGAAGGGCAATTCTCTGACCCCGCGTTTTGGGTCCCGCGTTTTGGCTGCGTTTTGAGGTAAAAAAAAAAAAAAATTCGCGTCGACACAGCGACGCGAAACTGGGGCCCCGCATTTGCAAATGCGGGTACCCGGTTTCATCTGTGACAGGGCCGTTTTGAAGCTTTTTAGCCCTAGATTTTTACCTCTTTCTTCAAACCAGCCTCCAAAAACACTCCCAAAACCCAAAATTTCCTGAGCATCATCATCTACAACCACATAATCATCAAATCCTACCCTCTTTCACCACAATAACATACACTCAATTCATCTCCTATCCAAAGCACCATGGATTTCCCACTTTTGTTCAATTGTTCTTCATCCAAGCTTCAAAAAAAAATCCAATTCCCTCTTCCCACACATCAATTAGCCTTTACCCATCTCATATTCCACCATCATCTTCAAGTCTTAAGCCTCAAAACATCAAAGTTCTAAGCCTTAGCTTCTCACTATTTGAAGTTTTGAGTTTGGGGTGGAAAGAGATGCCTATCAAAACCGTCTTCATATGTGCTTATCGAAGGAACTCTCAAAAAAAACAGAAACGCTTTTGGTGCTATTCAAGAACAAGCTATTGAGATTCCTATTTCACGTTTCAACCACAAGACTGAAGAGGTAAAAATTAAAGCTAATCCTAAGAAGAGGGAAGTGATTGAAGAACCTGAAAGTGAGGAAGAAAATGATCCGATGATGAGTTGGAATCGAGAATCAAGGTGTTGGAAGAGAATCATGATACGAGGTGCGCTATTTTGGGAAACGTTACAAACAAGTTGAACTTTATTTTTTCATAACACAACTTACGATGTCTAGACGCAAGATAAAGTTCATGGACGCAACACCGAAAACCAGCCACGCGCTGGTTCAGATACGTTTTCTAATCCTTCTCATTTAGTGTAACTTATTTTATTGCTTTGAGTCTTTTCGAGTCGTGGGGACACGACTCATTTTTGAGTTTGGGGTGGGGTTCGTTGCCTCAGCCCAGTTTTTATGTGTTATTTGTTATATTTGCTTTCAATAAAATAATTTTCGGAGTTGCGTTTGACTGTAGAAATTTTTAAATATCCCTTTAAGCATACTTTTGATGAATCTATGATAGTAAATAGTGGACTTTAGGGATTGATATAAAACGCACTTACAATTGCATGCGAACATAGGTAATTGATAGGAAAAATTAATGAACAATGCAAATGAAGTAAGCTTTTACTCAAGGAATATGTTTGGTGTGTAGAACGTGAAATCCTAATTAGTAGAGAACCCACCTAGATATGAACTAAAGACAAGCTATGTACTTAGGAAAATGATAGGGGCAGTTCTTTGTTAGCCATTTGTGCCTTTTTAGCCTTCTATCCCTTGTATTAATTATTATCCGTCTTAGCCCACTTTGAGCCTTTAGCCTTTTCTTTGTAGCCACGATATAAGCCATTATCCCTTAGATTATTAGGCATGACCATATGACCCGCACTTGAATCACAATCCTGAGACATGTCTCGAGCTTGAGTTTGGCGTGGTGGGACCACTTATGGGGAATTTAATGGGCTGGGATTGATGTGCTTTGTATTGTAGCACAATTGCAGATGATATATACTTGTAACCCTTTGCCGGGAATAAAGAAAAAAAAATGAAAAAAATCCATACAGTAGGAACCGGGAACCCGGATTCGTCAAAACCGGGAACCCGGTTTGCTTCTGTACAAAAAAGAAGAAAAAAAGAAAAGAAAAATACATATGAATAAAACATCCGGCAAAGTGGAATTTTTCTGAAAATCATCTTGTTAATAGTGGGTAGACATGGGACGCTAAATTGTTGCGTATATGGGTGAGTGAGAACATTTTTTGAGCGTTAACTCAAGCTCGAGGACACTGTTGATGGTAAGTGAGGAGAGAGCCAAAAGCTCACTTCAAATTTACCAAATATACATCCACACCCGTCCTTAAGCCAATATTATAACCGTAAAGACCTCGTGATTCCTAAGTGCATAGTGAATTTATTATTCTGTTGATAGGAAATACACTAGGTGGAGCGTTCAAAGCGAGTTAGGATTAATGACCACCCTATAGCCATCATACAGAGATGAGTACAAGTGTAACCTTCAAGCATTGCAACTTTAATTTTATGATTGAGATTATTTATGTTTGATGTTGCATGATTAGTGTATGTGTATATTAGTTTCTAGAGTTTGCTATATGAGATTTATTTTGAGAATTGCTTTAGGGTTTATTTGCTAGCTTCTATTTGTTCTTGCGTTTACTTCCGCCCCTTTGTTTTGTTTTGTTTTGCTTTGTCGGGACGACAAAGGTTTGAGTTGGGGGTCTTGATGTCTCCCTAATTGTTCTTATTTTCGACCCTTGGGAGACATCATTTTTGGTGTTTATTTAATTAATTTGATAGACTTTTGGACTAAATATGCAATAATCTGGAATTTCCTTTTTATTTCTAGCATTTTTAATTTGTTAAGCTTTTGCGCGTAATATTGGTATTTTTAGTGAAAAGTTTACAGGTTTTAGATGTTAGCTAGGAGAGGAATCCGAGGAGAAAGTCAAAGATCATGAATTAGAGTCAAGACTTGAAGACAAATCCCGAAGATATTATTTTTAGAGCTGAAAATCCATTTTCCAGGCCATAGATTGCTGATTTCGAGGTGCTTAAGCGATGATTTAGCCGCTGACCTTTGAAGAGAAAACATTCCTTATCGAGTTACGGATCTTTAGCAACTGGAATGAGGTCAATCGGAGTCATAACGCATCGGGAAAATCCGTTTTAGTGAAGGTGTATCAGCAGTTACGGGATTTTGGGCTTAGAATTTGGGCTTGGACATTTAATTAGTGTTTTATTTTCTGGTCCAAGCCCTAGTACGAATTTATGCTTATAAAAGGAGGTATGGACTTCTATTTTTCAGACAATTCATTCTTTACGATTAAAACATCAGAGAGAAGCAACAGAAGGAAGGAAGAAGAAGCTGCTAGAGCTGGAGTGGGTCTATAGCTCCGTTCTCAGTCATTCCAATTCCGGAAATTAAGTTTCTTTTATCTTTTATTTGTAATCAGTTATGAATTCCTTTACTTTTAATTTAGTATTTCTTTTTAATATGAGCTAAACAATTCATAGTGCTTGAGAACAAACAATGGGTGAATCCTAATTTTATGAAATAACGAATGTTGAATTTGGGTTTTTATTGAATTAAACTAAATTAGGGCTTTTACTCTTTTCAATAAATTGAGATTATTTTACTGTTTTTAGCGTCATGAACTAGGAACAGGTGTTAGTATTTAGGCTATTCCAATTAGTGGCAATTGGATCATCCTAACGGAGGGTTTAGATACAGAACCATTTATTCAATCTAGGATAAAAGCTATTGATTCTGATGAACTTAGCTAATTCTAGGGCCAATGAGGTAATAAAACTTAATCATCCAACGGTGGATCATATTTACCCTGACGGGACTAGTGACACTTTAGGATCGCCTTATAGTCCACCCTGACGGGGGTATAAGGAATTTAGAATCCCGACCATTGTAATTGACCAATTTAGCCCTTAAACAACATAAGTTAGGAAATAAGATTGGGAGGATCCTTGCGTTCTCAAGTGCTACTTCTCATATTGCGGTTTCACTCATTTTACTTGCGTCTTAGCTTTTACTTGCATTTATAATTTGTTTTTCATTCAGTAGCTTTAATAACAAAAACCAAACAAACATATTTTCTTTACTTGTTTTTCATAAATGCATTCAATCATTAATAGATAAGCATTGTAGTCAACCATCCCGTCCTTGGAACGAATCTGTATTATCATCTATATTACTTGGGACAATCGTACACTTGCGGTTGTGGTTCGATTATTTATTGCATTTATTTTAGAACACACAAAGGACCACCAGCGATCATGCCAAAAAATAAACATTCTTAGGTTAGATAATTTATGGATGACCACATTAATGGATTCAATGAAATTTATATTTGTGTAATATAATCTTGAAGATAATGCAGACAATTTTTTTAATGTATTCCTTTTACAAGAAATAAATTATATAATATAGATATATTATCTATTATTTTTATTAAGGTTTTCAATGTGATAACCATTTTCCTAAATAATCTTATAATTTAGTATATATATGTTTGATGTAGTAGAATATAAGGTATCGCTATTGAAATATTTATGTCACCAAGAAACACAAGACAAACTCTTTCAAACCCTTCTATGAGGTTTGATGTACTGATGTCTCCTCATTTGTGATAATAAAATCTACTCATGAGACATCATTTTAGGCTTATTTATTAGTTTATAGGTTGATTTTAGCTTAATTTAGTGCACTTTCCTATTTTGGGTCTTGATTTGTAGAATTATTATTTTTAGAGCATATTGGGTTTAATTGTTTATTTAGTGTAAAGCTTTAAAGATAATTATGGAGATTAATTAGAGTCCAAGTCAAAGACTACAACTTATGGAAAGAGATTTGCATGGAAATTGGAGATAAGGAAACAAAGGCTAAAAAGATGGAAAAGGAAAAGCTGCCTAAATCTGGGATTCTGCATACACGTCCAAAGATATGCGTTTTTACCTAAGAAATAGGCCGAATTTGGTAATTTCCTTCTATAGGGTCAAGATAATTCTGTTGCGATTCTTTTGGTATCTTATGGAGCAAAAACCGACCAATAACGAATAAGATACGCTCAAAACAGTCCAGCAGTGTTTTCCTTACGAATTTGAGTTGGGCTGGGAGTCCATTACTTGAAGTTATCTCCACCAAACGAATTAGGTCTTCCTATAACCTATAAATACAGCCTCTTAACACTCTTAAATCATCCTTGGTGAAACCTTAAGCCAAGAGGAAGCTTACAACACAAGAGAGAAGTCTGGAAGGAGCTGTCATCAACAATGTCTTCTTCTACCTTTAGTTTTGTAATTTCTTTCTTTTCTTTCATGAACTAAATTTCTTTAGCTTAAGTTTTAGCATATATGTATGAAGCCTAGTTTTGATTGACATCTATCTAATTTGGGAATTTAATGTTTTAAATAGAATTATAGTTTTTATTCTCTGTTTATGTGTTTGGATTTATATTCAGTGTTCTTGTGGACTGCAGCCATTAGAATTACCATCTAGTAATTAGGATACCATTGACAACGGTGTTTAATTACATGTTTAGCACATAACGTTTAGTTTTAGGTTTGATCTGACAACCCAACCTAGCTAGATAATCACTATGGTTTAGTTTTTGTGACTATTTACCAATTACAGGAAAAGTTTGCTTAGGAAGCCTTATTGACACAGGTAAATCCTATTTTAAACTACCGATAGCATATTGGGACCGATTAGGGAAATACTACATAATTCACCCTTACATGTTTAAAACGGCAAAACTAGTGGGGATTACATGCTAATAACTTAAGCTATATTCTCATATCACTTCTCTTTCATATTTATTTTCTGCCTTTTAATTCTTAGTTTAAGTTTAGTTAATTATTATCTCAATCCATCTTTATTTATTTTTACTTTTAATTGCGTTTAGTTGTTCTATCTTTAATTTATTTGCACTTGGTATTTGCATAAGATTCTCCTAACCTCTGTAGTCTCTGCGGAACGAATCTTAATCATTAACTAAAACTTGCATACGATCTGTATACTTGCAGAACCGTGTAGTTCAGGGTGTTATTTGCACGTTAATTATATCTTATTTTATCACACCCTAGGCTCCACCATGTACCATATATAGTATTGACATTTTCTTGAAAAGTTTGAAGATGGGAGAAATGTTTTTTATCACTTAGAATTAAGTGTGTTGTTAATTTATTTGCTGGACATAGTTCTCCACTGCTTTAATCAAATAAATCCATATCTCTTTACAAAGAAATGACATACATCAATAATGTTATGAGTAAAATAAACAACATTGTAAATGAGTTAAATAAACGGCATCAAATTTCAACTAAATAAAATAAACAATCAAACTAACAATAGTTCAAATTTTAAATTTTAAAGAATTTAAATGAAACGAATAAAATAAAACAAATTAATAATTTTCTTTTTTACTAATACATCAACTTCAATGAAAATTTCCATTACCAATCAAATGAGAATTATCCTCATTTTGAGTTTCAAAAAAATATGAGCAATCAAGACCCGTGATATCTTTTTTTTTGTCATATGACCCGTGATATCTAGTGGATGTGAATTTGGACTAATTACATTATTTGTTCTGCATTCTCTACTTTAAGTGAGGCTTGATAGAGATCTTTAAGATGTATAGGGATACGACAAGTATGTTCCCTATTACCATTCATGCAACATCTTGTACATCTCTGATCTGAATTTTTGACAAATTCATTTTTTTTCTATAGTTATTACCTAAATTTTCATTATATGCTTTTCTATATCAGAAGATACTATGCATAAAATACATCTACAATTTGTGTATGTTCATTTTTTTTATTTTCATATTATAGGTTATGCTATATTAGAGTATATGTATAAAATACGTATACAATTTGTGTATATGTTCTATTTTTTTTTTATAGATTATGTTATATATACACATAATATATATATTAAATAAAAATCAAAGAATAAATATTTATAACTAAGGTAAAATAAATAAAAAGAATTATTTGTATATGGAGATAAAGGATTTGCATAAATAAATGGAATATATAAATAAAAAAATAAAAAAAATAAAAAAAATGAGCAATCATATTACGATTCAGTTAAGGTTAGTATTTTTATTGTCAACAATGATCGTATTTTTTTTGATTAAATTATGATGGATATATATTGTTTTTGTTTGACGGGTTATAATACAAGTAACATAATGTAATTTTGTTTTATAATTCAACAAAGATCGCATTTTGTGGATTATAATACAAGAACACATGAGATTGGTCTACAGAAAGAGAAAATAAGTTACATGAGTGATTTATTAAATAGAAATAGAATATAAAAATTACCTAGTGTTTGGAGGATAGACGGGGATAAAGACTATTGTACTAATGTTATGAACGATAAATAGTAATAGAAAGTATAATTTTATTGATTATTATAAATTATAGAAATTACAAAGTAAAGACTCTTATTTATAAAAAATTGGTAACTCCTATCTCAGTTTTTAAGGGTTTGATTAGTAAGTCAATCGACTAGACTGAATATCTATATAAAGTTTTATAAATGTAGGTACAATTTGATCGGGTGAGATTTTTATCATATATTTACTATTAAATTTTAGTCACTAATTAAAACAACATACTTGTGACATTAATTTAATGAATTGAATAAATATAATAAATGACTATCTAATATAGGAGGAAATAATTTTTTATTTTGATCAAATTAATATATATATATATATATATATATATATATATATATATATATATATATATATATATATATATAATATTGGGTATGTAGTAATATATTGAGGATTAACTATATTGCTACAATACAATACCGAGTTTTAGCGACTACTAAAGTTAGGTCGTTAATAATGTATTATTAGCGATCACATCAAAAAGTGGTTAATAAATGATGGATAAAAATAATAAAGTAACTAGTTGTTGTTGAATGATGAAATAGCAAAATAAAAATCCTATAGCAATCACTTTGGTTATCGCCAAAATGTTCAAAAAATTGACGATTAATGATTTAGTCGCTAAAGAATATATATAGAGAATTTTAAAGTAGATACTAAAAGGTGAATGACCAGTTTGATATATTTTGAGTTTTTCCCCATAATTAAAACCATGTCCTTGTCTCGAGTCATCATGGACAACGTATCATTCTCTAAGGGTACCAATTACTACCTCCATTCCATAATAATTGACTCTTTAGCCAAAAAACCATATTCCACAATATATCACTTTTAAAGTTCCAAAGCAAAATAAATGATATTTTTTCTATTCTACACTCTTTTTAAAATCTCTTACCAACTAAATATTTAATTTTCTCTCTTTTATTATTAGGGATATATTAGTCATTTTAAACTAAATTTTACCTACTTTTTAGGTTTCTTTAATATGTGTGAAAAACTCTAAAGAGTCATTTATTATGGAATGGAGGTAGTATTCAATTTGTTTTTTTAAGAATGAGTTGATGAAAGAACGGCAAAACTTGATAATGCAATTAAACAGGATAATTAAATGGCCTCTAATTTTGCCATAAGAACTTAGTCAACCCCAACATTACAAGAAGAGATAGCATCCTTGGTACTCAAGAGATGGATCAACTCTTCTACTCATCATCCTACTTGTTACTTATAAGAGATCAAACAATGGGGTGAATACAAACTTACAACAATCTAATAGTGTTTTAGAAGATGTAGTTTTGTTTAGTGTGTTCTTATGAAAGTCTATATAGAAGATATTGTCGGTCTATCATTTGATTTTAGATTTCTTGGAGAAATTTTGATAGGGAATATTAGAAAAGTCTATCATTTAACATTTGTACCTAAAACAAAATATGAAAGAGAACTTGAAGTTAAAACAAAAAACTTATTGATAAAGTTGGGTTTGATAACACACCCTCATCATTTATTAAACAATATTATTTGGTGAAAACACTAAAGTGTTCGACCAAAGAAAACACAAACGGCAAAGAGCTGTAAAATATTTTGAGACTAAGTTTGTGGATCTCTCTAATCAGTCAGTATCATTGTCACTAAAATCAATTTTAATGTTACTGATGGTCACATTCCCACAACCTGATTTAGGAATCAAAGTCACCTGAATGTAATCATCATCTTCGGCTTCCAAGTCCTCTAGTAACTCGTTCAATCCAAATGTCTGCTTATACGACATTTGATGATCAGTATTGCCAAGTCCATGCGGCACACTTGCAAAAAACCCTGCAAATTCTGGCTTGTTTAACACGAGACCTTGCTCATCATCGTCATTAATGAAGACATCAAATCTCACGTATTCATCAGACGGAATATTAAGCCCTTCAAGAACTAGTATTTCCTGCTGGTTTGTTTTTTCTTCCGGAGTCCGATTCTTCTTCACCCGCTGAACCGAAACTTTCAAGACTTTGTCAAGCTTGACAGGGAACTCAGTTGGACCTGATAACTTACGAACAGAAAATTTTCTTAGTTGGGGCTTAAGTGTCTTTGGCGTTGGTTTTGACCTTACGTACAGCCATGGCCGTTCCATGGGTTGATAGGTATAACCCATATTCTTCTCGTAATCGAGACAGTCTTTAATAGACACATATACAGGATTTCTATTTTCATCATAAAAGAAGTACTGAGTGTCTAACCATGATTCATTTTTAAAGTTCCGATCGTTGAGCTTTAAACCTGACCATATTGACCACATTCGATCGACGTTGGAGTGATGACAATAAAATAGTGGATCTTTAGCAGCTGAGTAGAAATTTGCCATGTCCTCACCATGACCCAACCCTCCAGGTTTAGGGACACCGGTCCATACATGAATTACATCATGAGGAACTTCGAGAGAACCCTTCCCGCTCACAACTTTAGGATCACCATAATCATAACATTTTCCCATGAAAGCTTCAGCATTACTTCCATTATCAATCATTGCCTTACGCATTACAGTAAGGTTGTTTGAAATTTTTTGTTTATTGGATTCATCTTCAGGAGCGTTCCTATCGCTGAAATCGACAAGAGTTGGTGGTAGGTGAGCCGAATTACGATAGTTATCATACAATGGATTAGATAGAGGAAGCGTCCAAATACCAAAAGGAGGCCATAATGGACTCTTTGGTACATAGAATTCACCATCAAACATGTCTGGAATTGCCATGCCTCCATTAGGATTATCCCAGTTCCAATAGGGTAAAGCAAAAGTAGGATCATCAATCAAAGTACCCAAAATTTTCTCAAAGAAATACAGGTACCACCTATGGAAAGGAAAGAAGAACCACGAACCATGAACATCAAGGAAAATTTCATTACCATTACTATCAATTTTGCCTGACGGATATGCTTTATTGCAGTAAGAACAATGGATATTTGCTTGTTGATAAAAGTTATGAGGATCATCAGCTGGAAGATTCTTCATAGCTGCAATGGCACTCCTGTATTTCTCTATATATTCATAATCAACCTTATGAGCAGCTGGTCGAACTCTCTTGACTTGTTTTTTAGGAAACTTGTAAGGCAAGATCTCTGATTTTGGTAATGGGGGGCAGCAACTATAGGGTACTTCTATAGTAGTTCCAGACATAATAGACGGGCCACATTTCGGTAGATTAGGGTAAGGGATGGGTTTACCAGGACTACATGAATCTTTGGCAAGGGCTACTTGGTCACCAATCATGTTGGCAGCTCCGTATAAGCCTCCCAAGCCGATAAGCATATTTCTCCGATCAACCTTTCCATGTGAGGTTTCGACAGATTCAAGGTTTGGGTTGAGATTTCTGTCACCATTTTCGACGTTACATAATACATTGAAGCGATAGTTGCGCTTTGGATTTTGGAGAAATTGGGATGGCTTTGGTGAAGAGAAAGGAAGGATGGCTAAGGCAAGAGATGCCATATTCTTAATGTCTTTGGGGTTTGTGTTTGTGTGTTTTCATAAGCTATAACCTTCAACATATATACTGCAAGAATTGGCATGACACACGGGAAACTTGTGTATGAATTAATTTTCTATTTACCTTCATCTTTCAGTCTTTATTAATATTAAGCGGATACGCTTAAGTCATAGACGAATGTGTTATAAACTAAAAAAAAAAAAAACAATATAGAGAATTTATTTCTTGTATTTCTGATATCACTAATCCTATTATAAGATAATAGTTTTATATTTATAGGGTAAAGAGTGACTCTTCACTTACTACAATAATTAAGAAACTAAAACTTAAATATTTGGATATCCACAAATAATAATATTATATTTATTCATAATACTCCTCCTTGGATGTCTATCCATTAGAAAATATGTCTCGTTAAAATTTTGTCAAGCAAACCCTGTGGGATAAAAATTTGGTCGAAGAGAAAAAAGTACATATACATGGAACTAATCATCTTGAAACGCTGCATCGTTAAAACCTTGCCGAGAAAACTCATTGGGACAAAACTTGGACAAAGGGAAAAGAGTACAGACTTATTTACGCTCCCCTTGATGTTGGCAAGATACCCTGAGTTGTCGTATTTCAATATTGTGGACCTACTTCTTGAATATTGTCGTTGACAATGATTTCATCAGGAAAATCTACAAAATTCTTGCGTGATTGTATCTGTCGAGTGTCAATATCCACATTCTTTTGTAGCCCCCGTGTGTATGAGACTTTGGTGAAATATGTTTCGTTTTGTCTCCTTTGATGTAGCCATTCGAATTATGTGTGGTACAAGCAACTGTATACTCAGACAATACCATCGGTATATTCTTGTTGAAGCCACACCTCTTTTCGGTATGTTGAATAATCCACTTGAATTAATATTTCATACCACTACCTCTTGGATATTCACTGAAGGATATTTCTCATTAAAACCTTATCAAGAAAATCTATTGGGATAAAACTTGATGAAGGGAAAAGAGTACATCAATGCTTGGGGTTATGACACATATTCAATCTGTCTCGTTAAAACCCTATTAGGAAAACCCAATGGGGAAAACCGTGGTGAAGGAAAAAATACATGATTTCAATATATTCTCCCCCTCATTACGACATTACATATTTCCTAAGACATTAGATACTTGCGGACTTGTACCTTGATATCGTCCTAAATGAAACTTTAATTAGTAAATCTTCTGAATTTTTACTTGAGGGTATGGAGTGTTAGTAATATAATTTTGGTGGTCCTTTGTGTGTTCTAAATAAATGCAATTAATAATCGAACCACAACCGCAAGTGTACGGTTGTCCCAAGTAGTAATAACTGATAAATCAGATTCGTTCCAAGGACGGAATGGTTGATCACAATGTCTAGCAAATAGTGATTGATGCACTTATGAAAGTAAAAGATAATAAAATGTTTGTTTGGTTTTGTTATTTAAAGCTAATGAATGAAAGACAAATAATAAATGTAAGTAAAAGCTAAGACGCAAGTAAAATGACGTAAAACGCAATAGGAGATGTAGTACTTGAGAACGCAAGGATCCTCCCTATCCTATTTCTTAACTTATGTTGTTTAAGGGCTAAATTAGTCAATTACAATGGTCGGGATTCTAATTTCCTTATACCCCCGTCAGGGTGGACTATAAGGCGATCCTAAAGTGTCACTAGTCCCGTCAGGGTAAATATGATCCACCGTTGGATGATTAAGTGTTATTACCTCATTGGCCCTAGGATTAGCTAAGCTCGTCAGAATCATTAACTTCTATCCTAGATTGAATAAATGGTTCCGTATTTAAACCCTCCGTCAAGATGATCCAATTGCCACTAATTGGAATAGCCTAAATACTATTACCTGTTCCTAGTTCATGACGCTAAAAACAGTAAATATTCATAATTTATCGAAAAGAGTAAAAGCCCTAATTTAGTTTAATTCAAATAAAAACCCAAATTCAACATTCGTTAATTAATAAGATTGGGATTCACCCTTTGTTTGTTCTCAAGCACTATGGAAAACTTAGCTCATATTAAAATGAAATACGAAATTAAAAGTAATGGAATTCATATTGTTTACAGAATTAAAAAGATAAAAGAACCTAATTTCCGGAATCAGAATGACTACGAACGGAGATATAGACCCTCTCCAGCTCTTGTAGCTTCTTCTCCTTCCTTCAGTTGCTTCTCTCTGGTGTTTTTAATCTTGCAGAATGTGAATTGTGTTGACACTCTCTTCTAAGGATGAGATGATTTGAAGAACAAATTGAGAGGTGAGAAATAATGAGGTCAAAATCTCCTTTTATAAGCTCAAAAACGGATTAGGGCTTGGACCTAATAATAAAACACTAATTAAATGTCCAAGCCCAAATTTAAGCCCAAAATCCCGTAACTGCTGATACACCTTCACTAAAACGGCTTTTCCCGATGCGTTATGACTCCGATTGACCTCATTCCAGTTGCTAAAGTTCCGTAACTCGATAAGGAATGATTTCTCTTCAAAGATCAGCTGCTAAATCATCGCTTAAGCACCTTGAAATCAGCAATCTATGGCCTGTGAATTGGATTTTCAGCTCTAAAAATAATATCTTCGGGATTTCTTTTCAAATCTTGACTCTATCTTTTGATCTTTGACTTTCTCATCGGATTCCTCTTCTAGCTAACATCTAAAACCTGTAAAATCTTCACTAAAAATACCACTATTACGCGCAAAAGTTTAATAAATCAAAAACGCTAGAAATAAAAGAGGAAAATCATATTATTGCATATTTAGTCCAAAAGTCTATCGAAATGATTAAATAAACACCAAAAATGATGTCTCCTAAGGGTCGAAAATAAGAACAATTAAGGAGACATCAAATTTCTTGATCGAAAAATGAGTATATACTTCTTTGACAATTAATGTTTGGTATGCCTCGTTAAAACCTTACTAGGAAAACCTAGTGGAAAAAACCCTAGTGAAGGAAAAAGAGTACAATACACAATATCACATCATTTTCATTATGACATCCATTACTACTTCCACTCAACAAAAAAGATAGGATTCTTGGGCTCTACCTACAGAGTGCGTACGGTGACAACAGTTATTCCAAGTATCCTTTCATAATTCAGACACTTTTCTCTTGTGCTTACTCCAGGAACTTTTCAATCTTCGAGAATTTCATATTTAGATGCTCTAAGTACTTCAAGGACTTGGTGTACTTTTAAACACCTTCCGTGCTTGGGCACCTGTCATGTTTCAGGCACATATGGTGCTTCTAGCACCTATTTTGTTCATCAAAAACTTTAGTATCCATCTAATAATCACTACACTGCATAAATTACATAAGAACGGGGATGTCTCCCCATAATTAAGTCTAGGTTTCTACGGGAACCTCCGTGATACATGTAAGGGTTTTAGATTTCAAAATTCACTATTATCCTTTCTTTCATTGTCGACATATTTTACCACTTTGTGGTTTAGGATCCTTATTATAATATTTTAAGCGCTATATTAAATGAAAATATATTAATCCCATAAACTGTCTAACCGTTTTAAATATTTTCAGTAGACTAATAATCTACATAACTTTTCTCGTATTTAGGTACCTAGGTCTCTTCAATGGTCATTACTTCCTTTAAGAGCAATGCATGTGCCAACATTAGTTGGCTTAATAATTCATGTCGTATCACGTGGAGTGCACATTCCATAATATTTACCATTTCATCATTTACTCATGAGATTTTCTTCTTTGGGTATGGCATTCTTTGAACCGACAGGTTTACCACGCTTCATGCGTTGGTTATATATATTACAAGTCTACCAAACTTCATGTGTTGGTTAGATGCATTGCAGGTTTAGCACGCTTCATGCGTTGGTTGATATATTCGCTGGAATATTTGTTATGTGTCTATATGGGACAATAACCTATGTTGGAGCGTTTACAACATATTTTGGGATTTCAAATATTCTACATACTTACGAATACATTAGGTATATTATTTACAATACTTTGCAAATGGAGTTCCGTTTAACTTCAAGTTCTTATTCTTTAGTTCGTGGATAGAAATGATATAATAAATTGTATTCCATGATACGTCACACAAATTCAAGTTGCCTTGTCTCTCCCCCTATAAGGGGGTAGTCATTTGGTAAAAGAATCTTCTGGTTCTTTTAAGTAGAAACCAAGTGAATTATCTATTATGCGACATATCATTATTTTCACTAGGTGACCAAGTCGATCATTTAATAATAGAAAGTTATTTGGATTGTGACATCTTTTCTTTTGCACAATGTGCGTTTCAACTGCTCAAATATGTATATTATACAACCCCAAAGAAATAGTCTATTTTTTTCATAGACAATTCTGGTGAGACTTTTAGTAAATAATGCAAACATATACATTGTTATAGACACTTGTGATTTATACAAAATACTAATTTAAGAAAATATCCTTTAACTTTAGTAAATTTCTTCAGGATTTACTTAAAACAGAATTCTCCAATCATGTCAAATTTGTACCACAAGGTAACATAACTTTTGAGCATCCAAAAACTTTTAATTAGATCGACTAAGTGTCTTAGTATTACACGGATATGCGAACACTATATAGTTCAACTTTATCGATAATATTCATACTTATCATGTCGTGATGACATTTCTACTGCGACCTTTACTTTCGGGATATTACTTATTATTCCACTTTAGGTGGTAAGGATTTATTTTCTTACCTTAACCTCGTCTAAAGTTCGGGTCACCAAGTTGTCAATTCCAGACACATTAAAAAATATTGCATTTTCTTCAAGAAACGCACTTTCATTCACTTCAAGAATGGTTTTTAGCTAGGAAAGCAGTATTTAAGTCACTCAATTATTTTCTTTACCGGGTCAATGTTATATAAGCGGGAAATGTGCATTTGATTCATGAATGTGACTCTATTCTCTCCAGGGAATAATTTATTAATCATGGAATACAACATTGACCTACGTGTTTTTCATCCATACGTCTATTTATTTAGTTTATAAAAACGGTTACATTCACTTCAGCGAATGTAGCTTCATTCACTTCGAGGAATGAAACGTTATAGTTTACAAGAAAATGTAATGTTAAACCTTAATATTCGGATAAAACTATACTTACGATATTACTACTTCACGCATATTTCCATGAGATGAAATGTGTAAAAGGTCTTAACATATATTTTTTTTCAAAATTCTTCTAGCTACAATAATATCTACTTCAGGAATTATGTAACCTTGAAGTTTGGAAGTACAGCGACGGTATTCCATTTTTCCTTTGTATTCTCATGAAATAGTTAACCTCATTTTTTCGGTTTGCTTTGCTTATAGTCTTTTTTTTCACGATAAATCTTGTTGTCATCACCTCATTTTCCTTTTCTTAACAACAATTCTAGAAGAAACAATCATATATATATACACTTTATGAAAACATACATGTAAATCAAACTTTGCAACACTTTCATGATTTTCAACCTCACAGGTGAAGTTATGATCACCACCACGCTGATTCCAATACACATTAGAAGACGTAACATTTTCTTTAGGAAATGTAGTTTTATTCACTATAATGAATAATTTCATCCAGAGAGTACAATATTTAATCGTATATAACCCTACCAGTTTTGTTTACATATACATTTTCAAAGAGATTAAAAAATTCAACAACCGTTACAAGGAATGCAATTCCATCCACTACATGGAATTGTTTTGAGCCAGAGAATACGATTTTATTCAATCAAATTTTGTCACCACAATTTTCATTTCAATACGCATTTGAAAGTTATTGCAATCTTTTAAGGAATGTAATTCTAATCACTTCAGGGAATAGTGTTATGTAAATAGAACACGAATTATGATTTTTATATCAATTATTCATTACTTGTAAAACCTTTATTCGCGCTATAGCTACTTCAGGAGTATATGCGTATCTAATACAAGGAGACGTATATTTGTTCCACCCAATAATATTACATTTGTCGTTTGAAATCCTCACTTAATTTAGTAGTACCTGAAATTGTACTAGAGTTTCCTTGTGTCCAATTTACTAACAGATAATTAGATTGTCCAAATGGTAAGACTATTAACATTTATAAGGGAGGTTGTAGATTCGAAATATTTATCATGTAAACTTTGCATAAATCATCCCAAAATATGGTACACTTCTAATTTCTTTAACACAGAAAATTATGATTAATAATATATTTATGCAAAATAGCTAAATACGCATTCATTTTTATTTAACTTAAAAAAAATTCTTAATATGACAAATCTAGAGTGAACCTTAGGGATTTTGATCGTAACTCTCATTTCCATTTCTTAATCGAATCAAGACTGGACCCTTATAATAGAGAAATAAGATTAAAATAAAAAATAAATCACAATACACCTACTTTATATCCATGAACAATGAAAATGTAAATCTGATTTCGATTCATTCATATACAAACCTAAAATTATACATATTTTACAGTATCTGACGAATTCAAATTGGTTCAATAACAAATCTACATTCTAATCTCAAGACTTGGGAAATTTTTATCATTTATCCATCTGAGAGAAATATTTTTTATATCTGGTGACATAATGAAAGACCAAGATACTTACCCAAGTTGCTTTCTCGTTTAATACCTAACAATGAAATTATAGAAACAACCATCGTTAAAGGAGTTCCGTTACAAAAGCAAATCAACTACTTATTCAAGTTAACACTCGCCCCGAACAATGACCAAATGCTCGCAAAATACACTGAAACCCTATAATTGATCCATTTCCAAAGACATATAGCAAAGAAAGTCATCAATAAAAAGAAGATCAGTAAGATTTGAACAATTTCTTGTAATTTTAAGATCTTTGATGTTTTCCTTTTTTCATTTCATATGAAAAAAACCAATCAAAACTTCCGAGAGGAGAGACTAAATAGGAAAGGAAACAATAGATCATATTGTCTTGATTCTCTCTATTAATACCTTTTCAATATATATATATATATTGTGATTGACATATTTACAAAATTAAAATACTTTATTTTCTTAATAGATGTATGAAGATTTAAATTTAGGTAAATAGTTTCTAATATATCATGGTTGAAATGTGTAAAAAATATGATATAATTTTTTTATGTTAACCTTTATAATACATAATAATTATATGTTACATTAACTAATTAAATATTTTAATGAATAACTCAAGTTAATTTAATTTAAAATATAAATTAGATAAAATTATTTAATTTTATAGTCTAAATTTTTATATTAATATATATATATATGATTGATGTGTTGTTTTAAATTTTCTTTATAAAAAAAAATGTATGTTACGTTGTATTAAACTTCTTTTAGAAGCAAAAAAAAAAAAAAAGGAAATATGGAGAGATGTAATAAGAAACATAAGCTTTTCTAAAACCAAACAAAAAAGAAAAATGCTATAAATTGTTGTATATGCTTTCGACCTATAAATTGTTGTATATGCTTCTGGCATATAGAATTCTTATAGGCTTTGTCGCTAAATATTTTATTCACTTCAAGAAAAACAATTATGAAAAAGAATTTAATATCATTCACTTCACTGAATTGAGAGTAATAATTTATATTTAATAAAATTTTCTTTAGGAGACGAATGAGCGTTTTTTTAGAAGTTAAATTTTATTCCTCAATTTTTTATAGAAATTATAACAAAATTGATATAAGTTTCAAGTCTTTAGATAAAATTTTATTATGATACATATAAATTGTATTCTAGGCTTCGAGCCTATGAGGTTTGTTTTATTTTTCCGATATATAAATTTCATGATAGGTTTTAAGCCTATAAAATTCGTTATTTTCTTTTGACATATGAAATTCTTTATTGGCTTTGGGCCTATAAATTGTATAATATGAATAAAATATATAACAAACTGTAGAATTGTAGAGTATATTCTTCAAACATTACTAGTATAAGACAAAATAAATATATAGCCTAGCGGTTATACGCATATACTCTACAATCTAAAGTCTCAAGTTCAAATCTCCCATGCTACTCGAAGTTATATTGATTTTTTTATTTAGGGATGATAAATAAATTTACATATATCATCATCTATATTAATCGGAATTGAGACTTTCTACAACATTAATGTTAGTTTCGGACTTTTATATTTTATTAAGGGTTCGAGCCCTTTAAAATTTAATATTAGTTTCAAGCCTTCTAAAAATACATATAGGCTTCACGCGTTTACAAAAATTACATATAGGCTTTCGGGTTCCGGCCATAGAAATACATAAGCTCCAAAAAATAAAATTTCACAAACACCAAATTTAACAGAATAAGAATAAAATGAAAATTACAAATGACGAATGATTTTACCTTCTGGGCTATCTCACTACGCTTTGGTGAAAAAGAGTTATTCGTGCTAATAAGGTGTTATAAACTAAAAAAATAAGAGATGCAATATAGAAAGAATTTATCTCCTATTATAAGATAATAGTCTTATATCTATAGGGTAAAGAGTCTACATATATTGATTTATCTACTCGAAGTTATATTGATTTTTTTTATTTTGGGATGATAAATAAATCTACGTATATCATCATCTATATTAATCGAAATTGAGACTTCGAGTCTACAACATTAATGTTAGTTTCGGACTTTTGAATTGTATTAAGGTTTTGAGCCCTTTAAAATTTAATATTAGTTTCAAGCCTTCTAAAAATACATATAGGCTTCACGCGTTTAAAAAAATTACATATAGGCTTTCGGGTTCCGGCCATAGAAATACATAAGCTCCAAAAAATAAAATTTCACAAACACCAAATTTAACAGAATAAGAATATGATTAAAATTACAAATGACGAATGATTTTACCTTCTGGGCTATCTCACTACGCTTTGGTGAAAAAGACTTATTCGTGCTGATAACGTGTTATAAACTAAAAAAAAGAAGAGATGCAATATAGAAATAATTTATCTCCTATTATAAGATAATAGTCTTATATCTATAGGGTAAAGAGTGATCCTTGCCTTGTCACAATAAATAAGAAACTAAAAATTAAATGGTGAATTATACATAGGGTCTTAGAGACACTATTTTTTCTCTATAGAGTAGTGTCTAGAAATCTGTTCTTATTAGGGACCTCATTTTTTACAATAGTCTTTCCTACCCTTACTAACACTAAAAGACAAAAAAGTGTGATGTCACTGTTTCTCTATCCACTACCTACCACTACCCACCTACCTCCAACCTCCCACCATCTACCACCGACCTCCGAGCACCGACCACCTACCACCGACCACCCACCACCAGTCACCGGGAAAAACAAAGAGTACTCCGAGAATTTGCTGAGTACTCCGAGAATTTGTTGAGTACTCCGAGAATTAAACGAATTAAGCGGATACTCTAACGAATTAAACGAATACTCTATAAAAAAAGTCGGAGTACTCTATGAAATAGTGGGAGTACTCTATGAAATAGTAGGAGTACTCTTTGAAATTAAAGGAATACTCTATAAAATCAAAGTGTATTTAAAACCATTTTATTTATTTCATTTCAAACTATAAACAATTTACAATAGATAAATAAAAAAACCTAAACTAAATACAAAGTTGACCAGATCTGGTCAACAAAGGTGATAAAAAAAAAGAAGGAGAACACGCTTTGCTTTTCTCCGGAACACAACCACCACCGTTATCCAGATCTGCTGGAGCTCCGGAGCACCACCACCACCACCTCGAAGACCACTGTTCGAATCAGAGCTCTGCCATGGAAGTACCGTTGCAGGTTTCGTTAATCAGCCATGAGTTCGAATGGCGAGAGGTGCTCTTCTTCTATCCAGCAGCGAAATGAAGGCCACCAACACTGCTGCTGCTCCGTTCAAACGCGCAACCACAGATCGAGACTGCTGCTGCCATGGCGAACAGAGTTCACCCTTGGTGGTGCTGCGATGCTGCGGACCAACTGCGAACGGAGTTCACACGCCGAGATCCTTTTCGTTGTTGCTGTTCTTTGCCGAGCTCCGGTGGTGGTGTTATTCGCCGAGCTCCAATGGCTGTTCGAGGAGATCTGCTCGTCGGAGGTGTGGTGCAGCGACGGAGTGCAGCGCTGAGTCTTCTCGGTTCTGCCTCAGTTTCTGCAACTCAGATCGAGGCTTCAGATCGAGGCATCTTCTGCAACTCAGATCGAGGGTGATAAGCTGGGGAACGTGGTGCTGGTGGTGCTTGTTGAAGAAGCTGGACGGAGAGGCTTGAGAACGTGAGAGGCTTGTGAAGCTCCATGGATGGAGGCGCGAGATCTTCCGTGGAGGTGTTATGGTGGTGGAGGTGTTATGGTGGTGGTTGTGTTTTGGTGGTGGTGGTGGTTTTGGAGCTTCCATTGCCGATCTGGAATAGTGAACTTTTTAGGAGAGAGAATAATGAGCTTTTTAGGATTTTGTTTTCTATTTCAGAAATGTTATATTTAGTATATATAGGGAAAAAAATAACAAAAGATGGTAGTAAAGTAATTGGGGTTTTAGGTTTCATGTGTTAAATACTTTTTGAGGTCTTTAGTAAGAAGAGACTCCTAGAGGGGGTGCTATCTCGAAGAGGGGGTGTGTTCAAGACCCTAAGTGGCATTTTCTCAAAATTAAACCTTTAAACATCCACAAATAATAATATTATATTTATTCATAATAGAATCAACCATTTTTAGTGTCTAAATGATTAATATATCGCCTAAGACTTTCTTCTAAAATATTGAAATAAGGAGGTCAATTTTCAACTAATTAATATATTATTTATTCTATATTATTATTAAGTTAACCTCACATCTTGGAGATCTACCATGGCCCATCACATCTCAAACACTTTATATGCCCTATTCTCTTTTTTTTTTGTTCAAAATATATGCCCTATTCTCTTTTTTTTTGTTCAAAATATATGCCCTATTCTCAAGGTAAACTATAGACACGTACGTCACATTCATGTCACATATGTTTAAACATGAGGAAAATACTTTTAAAGCCCCAACTTTTCCCCACTTTATAGAATAAGTTCTAACTAGAAAAAAAATACTTTTAAAGCCAATTTGTAACTTTCTAGTTGGCTTTTTTTACCTTTTTACCCATATTAAGGAGACATTCTCCGATGGTACAGACCCACGTCCTTAGTGATTTTTTCAAACTGTTTTATTCTTCCTTGTTAATATGGGTTGTACCCACGAAGCCTTTTGTAACACATTTTTCGAAAAACACATCGTGGGTACGGGATCCATGTGTTTACGTTTTTTATTAAGTCAATACTTTGTTTTGTTAAGTCACCAATTTAGGTGGGTCGTACCCATGTAGAATAAAAACACTTAAAAGGGCCAGCCCCATTACACCTATGTTTACAATGGGCTGGCCCAATCAATATTAAACACTTAAAGGGGCTAGACCCATTAACCAACAACCAGGAAAATACTTTTAAAGCCCCAACTTTTCCCCACTTTATAGAATAAGTCCTAACTAGAAAAAAATACTTTTAAAGCCAATTTGTAACTTTCTAGTTGGCTTTTTTTACCTTTTTACCCCTATTAAGGAGACATTCTCCGATGGTACAGACCCACGTCCTTAGTGATTTTTTCAAACTGTTTTATTCTTTCTTGTTAATATGGGTTGTACCCACGAAGCCTTTTGTAACACATTTTTCGAAAAACACATCGTGGGTACGGGATCCATGTGTTTACTTTTTTTATTAAGTCAATACTTTGTTTTGTTAAGTCACTAATTTAGGTGGGTCGTACCCATGTAGAATAAAAACACTTAAAAGGGCCAGCCCCATTACACCTATGTTTACAATAGGCTGGCCCAATCAATATTAAACACTCAAAGGGGCTAGACCCATTAACCAACAACCAGGAAAATAAAAAATTCAACATCGATATAACAAGATATGGGCTGTACCCATATTGATCAATCATAATTAACAACCATTTTTATATTTTATACAGTATTGGGCTAGCCCCTACCTACACCCAACTATATGGGCCTGGACCCATAACTAACACAACCTAGATGGGCCTGGACCCATAACTAACAGAACCTAGATGGGGCAGGCCCAAATAATCGAACGACATTAAAAAAAACTGCAAATCGATCGACGAGGTTTGAAACCAGATCGAGAATTCCCCTGAACACTTGTCGGTAGTGGTGTTGGATCTGAGCAACGAAACCCGCACCAGAGATCGAGCAGGTTGATGATGAACACGGAGGAGAGGGGCCACGATCTGGATCTCGATGGAGGGAAGGGGCGTCGCTTGTACGGTGGTGGTTTCGCTGGTTACAGAGAGCAGCAGCGAAGGTGTCGATGATGGTGGTTTCGCTGGTTACAGAGAGCAGCAGCGAAGGTGGATATGGTGGCGAGATCTTCTTCTCCGGCGAGCAACAGCAGCGGTGGCAAGATCTTCTTATCCAGCGAAGGCTCACCAGCAGATCTTGTGCAGCAACTCCAAGATGAAGGTGATGATGGTGGTGTTGCTGTGATGAAGCTCTGAAATGGGGGTTGGTGTTGAGCGCCGATGGTGTTGTGCAGGTGGATCTGCAGAGGTGCTCGATGGGGTGGTGGTTGACCTTCACGGCGGCGGTTCTCGATGGGTTTGGGGGAACAGCATCTTTGGTGCGGATTTCTTTGCTGCAACTCCAAGATGAAGGTGATGATGGTGGTGTTGCTGTGATGAAGCTCTGAAAGGGGGGTGGGCTCAGATCTGCGAATCAGTGATGGATGGGGGGGGTTGGGGTTATGGTGAAGGTGAAGGTGGGAGAGAGAGAGAGAGAGAGAGAGAGAGAGAGAGAGAGAGAGAGAGAGAGAGAGAGAGAGAGAGAGGGGGGGAGGGAGGGAGGGAGGGAGGGAGGGAGGGAGGGAGGGAGGGAGGGAGGGAGGGAGGGAGAGAGAGGAGAGAGAGAGAGAGAGAGAGAGAGAGAGAGAGAGAGAGAGAGAGATGAGAGAGAGAGAGAGAGAGAGAGAGAGAGAGAGAGAGAGAGAGAGAGAGAGAGAGAGAGAGAGAGTAATGGATTTTGGATTTTCAACCTTTTCAATATAGGTAGAAGGGTAGGAGGGTAGTTTAGGTATATTTGGGCTTTATTTATAAAATGATATGGCCTTAGCCCGTTGAAAATAAAGAACCCTTTAAACATCCGTCTCCTCTCATTAGTCCAAGATACTAAATATCCAAATTTCTTTTTTGGTTGCACTCTGGATTTTGTAGAAATTGGGATGGCTTTGGTGAAGAGAAAGGAGTATTGTGGAAAGAAGAAATAGGAAGGATGGCTAACGCAAGAGATGCCATATTCTTAATGTCTTTGGGGTGTTTCTGTGTTATCATAAGCTACTCAACATATATAATGCAAGAATTGGCATGACACGCGTGATTTTTTTTTAAAATATCTTGTGTTTGAATTAATTTTCTATTTAGCTTCATATTTCTGTCTTTATTAGTATATATAAAACAGCGTTAGACAATTAAGCTAGTAGGCCTAATCCACCCGCTTAAGCCTTAGATGAATCAACCATTTTTAGTGTCTACCATCACCCATCACTTCATATGCCCTATTCTCAAGGTAAACTATAGACACGTACATCACATTCATGCATTCATGAGTTTTTTATTTTTAACTTTTCTGTATTAATTGGCTATTTGGCATGGGAAATACTTGTGTGGTCAAAGACTACACATAGATGTGTGGTTTACTAATAAAATAATGACCATTGATGAAGAAAGAGAATACCAATAACATTTGTTTTTTTAAATTGCAAAACTAAACTACTTTTTTTTTTCTTTAGGCAAATTAAAAATGATATATTTTGTTTTAACTTTTGAAAAAAAAAAACTGGTTATAACTACATACTTAATTTTTAAAAACAATTTATATTATCTAGTAATATCATATTTATAGTATTGAATTTATTTCTTTCTTTATAGAACACTTATATTTTTTTTAATATCATATATATATATATATATATATATATAAAAGGTGAATAGTTGGGTTGGTGGACTTAATTGGCTAAAAACTCATATATAAATACATATATTAAATTATAAACAAATTAATAAATGGTAGGATGGTTTTTTACTATTTAAAAAAAAAATCTAACAAAATACTTTTCATTTATTAATTTATTTATAATTTAATATATATATATATAATATTTTAAAAAAATACAAGTGTTTTATAAAGAAAGAAATAAATTTGATATTAACTTTCAATACACAAGATAACTAAAAGCTAAATGACTTGTTTTTAAAAGTCAATATATTTCACTTATAACCAGTTTCATTATTTTGTTTTGTTTGGAAAATTAAAACAAAATATATATTTTTAATTTGCCTGAAAAAACAAATAGTTAGTTTTACAATTTAAAAAATTAAATGTTATTGGTTCCCTTTCTTCATTAATAGTCATTATTTTATTAATAGACCACACATCTACGTGTGGTCTTTGACCACACAAGTATTTCCCATTTGGCATGGGAGGGGAAAGAATTGCGGAATTGGCACCCGAGCGGTGACCCGGTCACCGCCCTTACTTGTTGGGCGTTGGTCAACTTAGCGCCCCTACGTAATTACGAAATTAGGGAAAGGGCGATATTCTTCTTACCGCCCTTACTGTAAAATAAATATTTAGGAGGACGGTGGGCTAGATACCGCCCATAGAGCAAATTTTAGCGTTAAGTAAGGGCGGTGGGTCGACCACCGCCCTTAACATAACCAAATAGAGAGTCCAGCCCTGATAAACCCCATTACGGGAGTTCAATCAAATAAAAGCCACCACCCTCAACGCTGTCCCACCGTTGTGCCGCGCTGCCGCCGTTCGTGAGTCTTCTTCCAGCCGCTTCAAGGAGCCTACTTAAGTCATCTTCCATTATACCTAAAATTTAAGGTTAGGTTTTGTTAAAAAATCATTTTTTTATTTTGATATATCATTGATTTGTGAATGCATGCTTGAGTTATATTGGATTAATTTCGTGTTATGTAATATTAGAATAATTTTATAATTTTAGGTAATTGCACAATTGGTCCTTTTTTATTTTGATAATTGCACTATTAGTCCTTTATGTTAATTATAATTGCAATAGTAGCCCTTTTAATTGTATATAATTGGAATTTCAAAAGAAGTTAGGTTTTTAGTTAATTGTACATTTAGGGTCTTGAATTTTAGGTAATTGCACAATTAGTCCTTTTAATTTTTTAAAATAACACAATTAGTCATTTAAGTTTATTTTAATTGCAATAGTAGCCCTTTCTATTGTATATTATGTGAAGTTTAAAGAAAGATTGGTTTTTGGTTAATTGTACAATTAGGTTCTCGAATTCTAGGTAATTGCACAATTGGTCCTTTTAATTTTTGATAATTGCGCTATTGGTCCATTTATTTATTTATCGGTTCTTATTTCTTGCTAGTATATAATGTCATCTTCAAGTAGCAATACAAACTCGCTTCTATGGAGACAAGAGAGATTTCAACATAAAAGCTAAATGGTGTGGACTAACGTAAGTTTCTTATTTTAATTATAAATTTTAATTATAAATTTTATTTTAATTGATTTGTTAATGGTCATTAGGGCCGAAATGAAGGTGCAATGATCAAGCCCATCTCTACTACTTCGTGGCCATTGGACCCACGGGGGATTCCTTTAGTTGAAGAATCTGGGTTCGGCGAGATTCGTAAAATAGCAAGGATTGTATTGGACCACCCATTGCTATCTGCGAAGGTCGAAAGGTGGAGACGGGAGACTCATACTTACACATGCCCGTAGGTGAGATGACCGTCACCTTACGCAATGTTTCAATGATATTGGGTCTATCGATCCGTGGTCGTGCAGTGACCGATCCAAATTCGTCCTACTTTGACTTTAAGGAAACATGTCAACATTAATTTGGAGTGGTACCTACAGAGGGGGCGATGGGCGTAAAGTAATTAAGACTGCGTGGTTAAAGACTATGTTTGGAGAAAGACCTCCACATGTAGACGCAAGTAACGAAGTTTTACGCCACTACGCAATGGGGTACATTCTGCGTTTAATTGGGATATTCCTTTTCCCCTCTGGGAAACAAAACACTGCACCCACGATGTATCTCCCATTGTTGAGAGATTTGAGGCAGACCTCGCGCTATAGTTGGGGTTCGGCCACGCTATCGTACTTGTATAGTGGTCTTTGTCAAGCTTGTGAGGGATCAATGGGAACACTCAAGGGGTATGGTCTTCTATTGCAAGCATTTCTTTTAATTTTAACTCGCGTAATTTTCTAAACTTATAATGGTCTTTTTATTCATTATATAGATATGGTGTTGGGACTATTTGCATACTAGACCCCAATTAGTCTATTATGCTGAAAAAACTGGATACGGTCCCGCTAGTGTATCGTAAGTTAAATGTTTAACGTTAATGTCTAATTAATAATAATGTGTTATTAATGTTCATGTGTTTATAATTTTTTAAGTTGGAATGGTGCAAAAACGTGGGTCGACAGTTGCAGACGGACTCTAGGGATTTATCGAGATGACTTAGACATGCAAGAAGCCGATCGGGTTTGTTTTTTGGGATTAGTTGGAAAGGTACATATTTCTAATTTTTTTTAATTTCCCCAGATTAGGTTAATTGGAGGTCCTACGAGGGTGCTAGAATTGGAACGGTCGGCCCGACTTGTTTGGAGAATAGTTACAAGTACTTATATGTCATTCCGCTAATACATTTCAACAATATTGAGTGGTACCGCCTCGACCTTGTTTTGAGACAATTCGGGTTCATTCAACCAATTCCCGCTCCTATTGATAAAAATGAAGATCGTTATCACCATGGATCGAATAGGTAGGTTGGGCGAGAATTGGAGAGTAAAGTATGAAAGTGAGATTCGAATGTGGGACCAGGCGGTCGACTATTGGATACAAGATCTAGTCATAAGGGTTGGGTGTACTCCGGAGTACGAGCATTGGCATCGTCAAAATTCGAAGTTATATATCGCCCGTCCTCAAGCTCGAAAGGTGAGACACGATCAAGAACCAGAGTTCCATCCTCGTGGATCTCAACTTCATAAACTAGTAATAATTTAAAGCTTTTTCTTGATTTTGTTTTAGAATTTATATTGACATGTTTGGATAATGACAGATTCAATCAACTATTGATGGGGCATACCGTGTAGCCGAGTCGGGGGTTACTATTGATGATATGAGAGATCACATGAAACAAATGTTGATATATGCAGGAGAGGAAGAATTGATCGGATAAATAGCCGGTTTGAATGTTAGACAAGAGGATATGGAAACGTCGGGTACAAGTAGATCAAGAAGGAGGAGACGTGGAAATAATTAGTTTATCATTTTAGTTGTGTATATTTATTTCGTTAGTGATTAGTTGAAATTGAGTGACTTTATGTGGTCAGAAACCTTTAGTTCTTAAAATTTTTAGTCGTAATAGCATTACTTTATGTTGTAAACATTTGAATTTAGTTATGTGTTCGATTTTAGTGATATTTTGTGTTCGAAACTTTGGGGGTTAGCTAATTGAATCACCTTACCGAGAAGAAAAAAATATGTCTGTTAAGGGCAGCATATAGTTCACTGAAGGGAGGTTCCCCGTTAGCCGCTCTTACTTCCAGAGAATTTTGTCATAGGGGTGGTACCCGAGATACCGCCCAAGTGGTAAACAATTTTTTTTTTTAAATAAAAAAACTCTAATTCTACACAATAAAAACAAACCCAAATCAAATTTAAACAACAACAATAAAGCAAACAAAACCAAATCAAATTCAAACAACAATTGTTTTGTTCGATTACACACGAAGCAAGTATAATTCGACAATATTACAAATAAATAATAAATAAAGCTTGTGTAAAACTATTTTTATTTTTCCGAGGCCTACCACACGTCTTTTTGTTGTGCCCATATTGTTTGCAAGTACCACAACGATTGGTACCCCGATCTTCTCTGACATCCATTTCATTGTGAATCTGGGAAGACCTCCTTCGAACACTCCTAGTAATTATTTTATCCTTACATTCCACACGAACATACTTGTTCGTTGACATTTACAATGAAACTCATTCTATCACTATCTGATCTCCTACCATCCAACACATTAACGACCCATATATCATCTTTGCATCGTAAAGCTTAGGTTTATAACCAGTTGCATATACTTCACTTTTATAAAGTTCAATGGCGACCTTCGGTGGGAATACACTTCCTTTTGCCAAAGCATCCTTCCCTTTTTGTCTCCTTACCACAAAGTAACCGGTATTTTTCTAAAATGATAACAATACAATAGCCGTTACAGGCAACCCCCTAACTCTCTTCAAAATGTTATTAAAAACCTCTGATAAATTTGTTGTCATATTACCATAACGGTACCCTCCGTCATGCGCAAGATACCATCTTTTCTTTAGGATATTTTCAATCTAACCTTTGTATTTCCCGTCATTTAACTCGCAAAATTGTCGGTAATGCTTATCTAATTTATGCATATCCGACATGTAAGCAAGATCAATGAAAGTTTTCTATGTTCGGGTTTTGTATTTGTGATTCAAATTGCTAGCTAAGTGACGCACACAAAATCGATGAACTCCTTTGGGTTGTGGAAACACATCGGCCACGCTTCGCAATATATCTTTATGTTGATTCGACAATAAACATATTTTCCGGTTCTTCGTAACATATTTTTTAACAAGTCAAAAAAATGTCCATGTGTATGTCGAATCAACATCGGCTAACGAATAAGCTAACGGAAATAGTTGTTTGTTCGCATCGTAGCCAACCGCAATAAGTAGTGTACCATCATACTTCCCATATAAATGGGTTGCATCAATGCTAACCACGGACATCATATTCTTGAAACTTTTGATATTAGCTCCATATGCCCAAAAAAATATATTAAACGTAGCTTTGTTACACACAACACGTTTATACTCAAACTCGTATATTGTTCCCCGTAGTGATTCGTAAAGAACCAAAATAATTCGGTAAATCCTTCAACGCACCTTCATGTGTTTCAAATAATTTTTTAAGCACTTTTTGTTTATCTCGCCATGTCTTACCATATGAAATGTAATGGTCGTAATCCTTATGAATTTAAGTTTATATCAATCCAATTTTCATAGCTATATCGGTCTTCACCATTGCGAATACTTCATCTCTAACAAAATCCAAAGTCAAATTCCGGTGATTTTTCACAATAATTCCGGGTTGACACTTATGTTCTTCTAACCTAGTAATCTCCCACACATTACTATGACTAACATAAATACCACAAATATAAATCCGCAACCGTCTTTATCATGTACACAAATGCATGTAATGCATTTATTATTTGTCCTTTTCGTTTTACATTCCTTGTGATATTTAAGGTGTCACCTACTCACATCCAACAAAAGAGCACGTCTTGAAGCGTATCGCTCTCACCCAACATGAGTTGAACTCCATTCACCATAGAAGATGGTTGACTTAATTTCCAATCATGACATTCTCCTTTTTCGCTCAAATCAAGAGGACCAAAATTGTAATTAGTTGGATTAGAACAATCATCATCGTGAACGCTATCTTCATTACCATCACTATAAATAGGAAACCCCTCTTCATCGGATTCCTCCTATTCGGTTTCGCTTTCACTTTCATTTTTACTATCAAAATCGTGAGTTGTCTCGCGAATCGTCTCAAGAGGTGTGGATGTGTAACCCCGCTCATAATTCTTTTTTTGTACCTTTCTCACGAGAAGTGGATGCTTGCGTTTTACGAATTTCTTTAATCTCGACGTAAATCTCAATAGCATGGTATTGACTGTTTCTCGCCCCACCTATCATCGCATTAATCGTGCCCTCCCCAAATTCTAGAACATGATATTGTGGAGGGTTTGCCGAAATCGGACATCGCCATATCAAATCGAAAAAATAACTTCATTCAAATTACAATTCGAACATACGACTTGTTTTAAACCAATTAACCCAATATCTTCTCCAGTCATAAACGCTTTACAAGCTTTCCCGGCATACTCAACAACACCGTTACCACTCCGAAAATATCACCTCCATAACATCATAACCACATAAAATTCATATCTACCTAAAACCCCAATACAAACAACATAATCTAAATCAAAGACAATATAAAAAAACTAATTTAACCTAATCAATATTAGAAACAAACTCCTACAACTAATTATTACTACAACTACTATATAAAACAAATAAAACCTAATTTTTCTTACTTATATACAATATATAATAACAAATGAATAGAATGATTACCTTCAAGATGAAATGTCCAAGGATTTGATGAAAAAAATTTAGATTTCGGATGGGTTTTGAATGGGTGTGAGTGTAGGATAGAAATAGGTATTGAAATAGTCTGAAAATGAGGTGGGGTTCTATATTTACCCTAAATTTTTGTTAAGGGTGGTCAACTAACGATAGCCCGTCTAACGCGTGAAGAGGGCGGTGGTCAAAGGACCGCCCTCACTTAAAAATTGTATTTGGTATTGGGAGGTCATCGACTGACCGTCCTTTCCACTTAATCAGAACATTAACTAAGGACGGTGATCGGGTCACCTCAATGATGCCAAATCTAGCAAATTTGTTTCCTCCCATGCCAAATCGCCAATTATTTAATAAAAAAAAGTTAAAACTAAAAAAACTCTGCATTCATGCATGTATGTTTAAACATCCGTTCCCTTCTCATTCTAAAATATAGTGAGAGAATATATGATTTTTTGGTGAAAAACTAATAATAAATAATAAACTTTCACACCTACTCCTATCAAATCTAAAATGCGTCTTGAACCTCATCCTGGATTAGAAATTAACTAAAAAAAATTGGGTCGGTCACATTTATAATACTAACCTCTAGCGACCGCCAAAGCGGTAGTTTTAGCGATCACACTTGCTCGCTAAAAGTTGGTCGCTAGTGTTCAGTTGTCAGAAGCTCCCATCCGCGGCTGACGTGAAACGAGTGATAATTAAAGAGATAAATCCTCTAGCGACCACACCTATAGGTCGGTAATGGTGGTGCATTGTTGACCACTTTTGTGGTCGGTAGGGTAGTGTGGATCCACCAATACCGACCATAGGCGGGTCGGCAAAGGATTCATATATCTAGAGACTACACAGAGGTCGCTAGTTGTACTGGGTTTTCGGCAACCACACGGTGGTCGCTAAAAACTTGTCAAAAATAAAATAAGAATTCTAAAATTAAATAATGTACAGATTTTTTTATACCGACTAAACCCAACTTATACAAGCATTGTAAACGTATATGAATTACCATATAATCAATAAAAGACACAATAACTGAATAGTCTACACAGATACATTATAATTTAATACAAATTACTACGCGGACTCGTCTATTTCATATTCGTCCCTCCTAAAATCTATAAACTCATCCAAGGGCGGATTCAGGGGTAGGTTGGGGTGGGCTGCAGCCGACCTTAGTCTATGAGATAGTAGTGCAATTTAGCCGTTTTTTCTTAAAAAATAGGTAAAAGCATAAATAAAAAAATTACAACCCCTTTAATTGAAAAATTAGCCCTTCCCAGGGGGAGAGGGGGGTGTTATAAACCTATTAGTGGATATTCATTCCATCCCATCGGTTTGTAGCCAAACCCATGAAAAATATGGTTTAGGATTTCTTATTCTCTATATTTTAGAGTCTATACTATGTAATTGGATACACTCTCTGATAATAAACAGATCACTACTCTATTTTTCTCTACCGTTCACAACACTTCTAACGTTTTTACCTTTTTATCTAAATTGTGTATGAAAAGAAGTAGGCTATAAACTACTCTTATATGTTTAGATATTATTGTGATTTTCTTTCATTGGATTTCTTAAAAAGGGTTAATATAAATTTAAGATCAATTTTTTTTGGACAAGATTTAATATCAATTTTTTTTTTTTTGGACAAAGATTTAATATCAATTATTAATCAAAATTCGTTTACCGCGCTATGCAAAACTATAAACAAGAATTTTCCTTTCTCAAGTGAATTCTTACAAAAATATGAAAACTGATGACAAAAAAAATATAAAAACACAATGGAAACTTTTGCATCAGTTTTTTTTTTTTATCAGAAATTGTGTATTTTATTGAAATGAAGAAAGAACATCACAAAATAAATAGTTGGCCTAGGGGTTAGGGTACTCCGCTAATCTCATTGATCTACAATTCTAATAACAAAGGACAAGATTTCAGATTTAAGAAAATATCTAATCACGATTAATTATGTAAAATTACATTATTATTAAAATAAAATTTAGGTGTACGGTAATACTGCACAACGACCGGCAGTAGTTTCTTTGGGTTGATAATGATGTTTATTCTAAAAGTTTACTCGTCACGTGAAATTCCTTAATATCAAGTATATGCGTTGTAAACATTAGGGGAGTTTAAATTTTTTCTCAAATTAAACGTGCTACTCAAACTCAATAAATTAATTTTTGGGATCAAGAAATTGTCACATCTTTTGGCGTTTCCGTACCGTCTTTTATAAATAAACACAGCATTAATTGAGTAAAATCTGAAACCAGCGCATATCCTATACAAAACTCATTAATAGAGGTTCACATGATCCCTTACAAGTTTGTCTTGTGAAATAAAAAAGAAAATAAAAACTTAGAGATAATCTTTTAAATTTATCCAATTTAACACGGAACTTACCGTATTTTTTTGACTTCTTCAACAAAATGATGAACCCATCAAATATCTCAAGATTAAAAAGGTTTTCCGACCAATTTAGATTTAGGAGATAAGAAGATATTCCACCATGACTTCTCCACCAATGAGCCACTAGACCTTAAGAGTCTCACAACTTGGGTAAACGTGAATGCCCATACTCTTGTGAACATGACTAGCCTCACGCTAACTCATGAATCACCGGAGATTGGTCTTATTGGGTCTCCTATGGGAGTGATGAAAATGGTGAACAATGAGCAAAATTTGGGGATCTTAAACCCTAGACTAGCCACTATTGAAAAAGAGACTCTTGAGATTACAAATTGTGAAACTATTGGTGAATCTTTTGAAACTAGAACTAGATTTCTCAAAACTTGTGAGGGATTTGACAAGCAAATAGTGGATAATATATGGAATAAAAGAGTGTCACACCAAGTGTTTGGATCAAATTACTAAGTCAAATCTTTTGGTGATTGAGAAGCCAATGGAGGAAATAGTTGAGCGCACTTATGTATCAAAGAAGGTTGTCAAAGGAGGGCGTGTAAGGACCACCGAGGGACCCGTGATTATGGACGGGAATCTCGTCGCCGATACAAAGAGTCCGGCGAAACCCACTCAAAATGTGCTTTTAAACAATCGAAAGCATCGGTGGGGGATGAAACTAAAGTATTTTGAACCCGTAGAAGGTGAAATGTTACAACTTTTGGAAAGTGATGTCCTAACTATTGAACAAGTTTTTGAATTTTCACTAGTTGGATATGTTGTCGGGAAAAAATATCTGGATATGGAAGACATTAGGAGGATGGTTAGAGAGTGGTAAGTCGAGTGCAAAGTATGAAAACACCCTATTGGATGGTTAAGTTTTAAATTCGAAAAAGATGAAGATAGAAGGAGTATCCTTAATAAAGGACCTTTCCTTTCATATGGGCGTCTCTTTCTATTAACCGAGATTCTGGATTTCTTCGATTTTGGTAATCTCGAGATTCATATTGGGTTATCTTTAGGAAACTTCTGGAACAAGCGAGAACTGACTATGTGATGTCTCCCTGTTTATGATAGATAAATCTCTTTAGGAGACATCATTTTATGTAGAAATTGGACTTAGTTATCGAGATTTATTGGCTTAATTTGCTATATAACACTTTCTGCCTTCGTTTTATACTTATTGGTACTTTTAGAGATTTTGTGCGTTGATTTGTTTCTTTAGTGTGAAGTTCTTAGGTACATGGATGCTAGGAGGCATTTAAATAAAGAGGATAAGTGAAGGTTAAAGTCCAAGACCAATGGAAGCGTTAAAGGAGCAAAAGTCATCACTTTAGAAAGGAGGAGCATTAGAAACTGGAAAGTCGTCACTTCTAGTATTCCATGAGCCCAAACGGTGCTGATTCGGACCTGGTGGTTCAAATGAAAAAGATGCACCTATGAGTTAGCGAAATGTGAGAAGTGGAATCGGGTGATTTGGACTTACGATGCGAAAGGTACACCTGTTTACTAAAGTGTGTTTAGCAGTTGCGGGAATTGTAAAATAGACTTGGGCCCTTAATCATTTAATTAAGTCTAATAAAGGACTAATATGTTTTTAAGACATATATAAGACTTCCTAAGCCTCATAAATCAGTACACTTATTATTTTTTCTAATTTCTAAAGAGAGTAAGAGGTAGAGGCAAGAGTAGAAGTTGGAGAAACATCTTTCTTCAATTAACAGCTCCAATCATTCCTCTATTTGGGTTTTATATTTTATTTCAGTTTTAAGGACCATGTGTAATCTTAATTACTTTATTATTCTTAGTTTAAATATGATCTAAACATTTAGTACTTGTGAATCACACAATGGGTTAAGCCCTAATCTATCTAATTTAATGTTTTTCGAATTTGGGTTTGTTTCAATTTCATTTAAGTTGGGTATTTTGTATTGACTATTATCGTATGCTTGTTAAATGTTTTTAATTTGGCCAATTAGAAATAGGTATTAGTAATTAGGCTATTCGCTAGTGGCGTTGATCATCTGGAAGAGGGCTTAATTACTGACCTAGGTAATAGACGCGTGGTATTCGTCATTGATCCTGACGGACTTGACTAACCATGCAGCCAATTGGGTAAAACACTTCAACATATGAAAGTAGTTTATAATCGCCCTGACGGGGTTTGTAATACCGTAGGATAGCTCCTAAGTCTACCCTGACGGGAGTTAGAAATTATTAGAGTCCCGACTAATACATAAATACCGACTTAACCCTTGAACAAAAGCATTAAATATATAAACTTAGGTGGATCCCTAGCGAGACTCAAGTACACCTCTCATATTGGCGTCTACTCTGGTTAGTCTTTTCTTTCTTTAATTTTTTTACATTCAGCTAATCTTATAGTTAATTTATTCTTGCGTCTAGTAGTTTCATAATCCAAAAACCAAACAAACATATCTCTTTATCTTTTATTTATTTTGTACCGTAATTAATTAATTCTATCTATCGTTTAAAGAAATCTGTCCTACCCAACAATCCCTATGGAGACGATTAACCCGTTTTTACCGTTTTATTACTTGGATGACCCGTAGACTTGTGGTAGTCGCTTTTCTTCTTTAGTATTGATTTTCATGTTGTGTTTTATTTGTATAAACCAGTAAAACAATATGGAAACTAATGCAGAAATAAAATAAAAAATAAATAAATAACTTTACTTGTCGAGGCTCGGATTGGATCTGATGTCTTTAAGGTATTTAAGCCACGTACACGTGTCTTACGTTTGATGGCTTCAACCTCCAGGATACAACGACAAAACTATTCAAAAGAAACTGACACACGAATTCTTAAGAATTTCAACGAACTTAATAATGCTACTTCTTTTGATCTCTCTCTTATAACTGTAATAATTTTTTAAAATGAATGAATAAAATAGTTTAGTTGGCCAACTATTTATTAGAAAATTAAAAGGTGGCTTGTCAAAAGTTGTGATGTCTCATTTTGGAGTTACGTTGTATTAATATAACATACGTTTACTTAATAAAGACAAAATTTTGGGCTGGCCCAGATGATATGAACCTAAAGCCCAACAAGGCTAATGGTCCAGGTTCAATCCCCATCAGGTCCCTTTTTTTGTTTTTTTTTCGTTTTTTTTTATTTTTTTCTTTGCTTTATAACAAAAAGAATTCCAGGGACCCGAAATTTTTTCTACCTGATACTAAGCAACTTTCGGCTGCAGCTGGTAACTCTCGTTATATAGCTGTTGTTGGTAACATTTATGCGGCAAATTCAAATATAGTGGCTCATAACACTTCGGCTGCAAATTCAAATGTAGGGTCCAGCGCTGGAATTTTGTAGCTATGGAACACTTGAGTAGAGCTGCTGCAACCAAACAGTGCGCTGGAATTGATGCGCCAACTCCTGCTGCACTAATTAGTAATGTTACTCCCCAACAGCTCACGCGTTTTCCCACTAATAAAGGAGTTGCATTGATTAGTAATATTACTCCTCAGCAGCTCTTGTGTATAGCTCCCACTAATATAGGAGTTTCGCTGATTGGTAATGTTATTCCCCAACAACTCACGTGTTTAACTGCCCGTACTAATATATCAGTTGCGAAACAAAAGTGTATTGTTGTTACACCAATAAAGCAGAAGAAAATTGATTTAAATGCATCACCAGAAAAAGAAATTGTTGTGATGTTTTGACAATTCAAGTGGGATCGGGTCAACGGACAGATCCAATTGTTGTCTTTTCCAACAAGACAGTCGTAGTGAGTACATCTAAAAATCGATAGATACTGGTTTTTGAAAAGTGTGTGAATAGGCTGGATGATCCAAATATCATTTTAGGGGATGATTTGGAGAGTGTGGGATTATTGGAGGGATAGAGAAAGTAAAAGAGGTTCAGTTTGAGACGGTTATTAGTAAAAAAAAACTAAGAAACATGAGGCGAGCTATAAAAAAAACTTACACTCACTACAAGAGAATATGCTTGGCAAAAGAGACAATATTGAAAGTTAAAGGCGCAAATATTAGGAGCACAAATAAGGGAAAACTCTCCAAGGACTTTTAATAATTATTACAACATGAAATACGAATGGTTTCGCCTCTCCAATAAGAGGCAATGTGTTGTAAATTTAATTAGGAGAAAAAATATTGACATTTTGGGTATTTTGGAAACTAAGAATAATGCTAACACTACTGGATTCGCCTGATTTCGCGACGACACGCGTCGTCGCTATTCCAGGCAAAATCGTCGCTATTTCCGATTAGCGACGAAATTTCGTCGCTAAACTGTCGTCTCTATCCTGGCGTCGCTAATTTGAGATTAGCGACGAATAATTGTGATTTCGTCCCTAATTACTCAGAGTGTTAACCACGAGGACAAGGCGTCGCGAAACCTACAATAGCGACGACATGATAGCGACGAATGGTCGTCGCTAATCGGGTAATTAATTTTTCTTTATTTTTTATCTAAATTTTATTGATTGAATTTTCTTTTTTTTTTATTTCTTTACCGACAACATATTAGCGACAAATTTATCGTCGCTAATATGTTTTTTTTTTTTTGGTCGAAAATCATTCATTATTTTAAATTTTTTATATAATTATAATTTTAATTCTTAATTAAATTTTATTGTTTATTATTTAAATTTTATATTTTACTATTTTATTATTATTTTGATTTTAAATATAATGCAAAAATATAAATAAATAAAAATCCAAAAATACATATAAAATACGATAATTCGATTCAAATACTAAACGTGAAATAAAGTCAAACGTAGTCAAAGTCAAAATGCAAGTCAAACATACGAAATAAACGTAAAATTCTTAAAATTACAAACCAAACAACCAAATAAATAAATAAAAATCTCAATCGTCACCACGATCTTCTTCATCGCCTCTTCTCTCCTCATCTTCTCTCTCTTCATCTCGTCTAGTGGGTCTGGGTTTGCTGATCGGCTGCATTCCATTGGCGATTCTCATCCCGTTTAATGCCTCGAAGAGAGTGTCTGCCATGCTCGGGGGTTGACTCGGCCGACTAGAAGAAGCTATGGGCCCGGGTGATGCGGAGGATGGATCCGGTATAGGTGGAAGATTTTGAGCCGCGCGAAACTCGTTCATCCCATCCAGAACCGCCTTAAGCAGCTCATCGTTCTCCCTGTCCGGCTGTGTAGGAGTCCTGGATCGTTTCCGGACCGGACCAATGGTAGGCACCCAGTATTTAGTCTTAGGTGGGTGTAGGACCTCCATTATTGTCTCGAGCATGGCATCCATCTGCTCCTGGATGCTAACTTCAGCTCCCTCCGCTCCGGCCTGCACAACCTTCTTCTTCATCTTCTCCCGAAGAACACCCTGTAATTAGATTTCAATTTAAAAATAAATTAGATTAATAAAAAAATAAATTTAAAATAATAAATTAATTTAAATCAATTTAAAAAAAAAAACTTACACTAGCTTTCTCCAAACGCTCGTCACGCCAGCTATCTGTAGCAGCATCATAGGAGAGGTGGTCGAAATAGCCGCTTAAAGGAGGAAGCTCCATCTCCTCCTGGGTCTCGTCATCTGTAAAAGTCAACGGCTCTTTCGTCACCGTCTTCAGCTTCCCCTGGACAGTATACAGTAACAAATTTTAATTAGTTAACAATTAAATTGAATTAAATACTAAATTATATTTTAATTTTTAAAACTTATACCTCAATAATCACCTCCCGGGTCTGTGACCAGTTCCTTGACCCCGCCTTGCTCGGAACTGTCTGCTGCTCTCGATTCTTCTTGTTTATATCAGCCTGACTCTGTTACAAATAAAAAAGAAGTAGTTATAAAATTAATTAAAAAAAATGTATAAAATAATTAATAGATTATTTTTTTCTACCTGTTTCGCCAAGTCATCAAACATCTTCTTCGTCGCCTCCCAAATCACCGGGTCAACATCTGGAGGATTTTCACCCGTGTAGTAATAGTCGTTCTTCAAATCCGACTTGTATCGCCTGTAGGCTCCAGATGTCATCGTAGTCAATCTCTTAGTGATCTCTTCCCAATCGCCTCGCCTCCTCCACTCATCCAAATCAAAAAATTGATGAAGTCGCTGCAAAACTACCCCTTTGTTATGGTCGGGAACATCTGACCATTGTTTGTAGCACGGGGGAATAGCATCTCGAACAGCATTACCAGCCACCTGACCCACGTGTTTGCTATACTCGCCCACGAAGTTCCAGGTGCCGTCTATGACAGAAAAGTCAACTGGAATGGGCCAGCCGACTCTCTTCAGGGTCTCCTGAGCTGTCCGGATAGAGGTGGCAGCTTTCGGTCTCCTTCTTTTACGTTCCCCTGTTTTAGTGAAAAATATTTAGTAACTACATATTTTTTAAGTAATACATAAACATTAATTGAATTTTTTATTACCCGATGGTTGGTTACAATCAGCATTCGAACGTGGTGGACCCCTCGGGGGATCGTTACCCCTCCCGTCTCCACCGTGACTCCTACCCATGACAGCAGCCATCTATAAAATTTCATAAAATTGCAATTAAGTCCTAAATTTTTTTAAAATTTGCAATTAAGTCCTAAATTTTTTTAAAATGTGAAAATAAGTCCAAATTTTTTAAAATTTGCAAATAAGTCCAAATTTTTTAAAATTTGCAAATAAGTCCTTTTTTTTAAAATTTGCAAATAAGTCCAAATTTTTTAAAATTTGCAAATAAGTCCATATTTTTTTAAAATTTCCATTTTTATCCAACTTTTTTAAAAAATGCGAATAATTCCTAATTTTCTATAAAATCCATTTTTGTCCATTTTTTTTAAATTTGAAATTAAGTCCTATTTTTTTCGAAAATTGCATTGTAGTCCTCTATCTTTCTAAAAAATTCATTTTATTCATCTATCTTTCTAAAATTGTCAAGTAAGTCCTATTTTTTATAAAATTGCATTTTAGTCCTTTTTTATAAAATTGCATTTTAGTCCTTAATCATACAAAACTGCATTTTAGACCTTAAACATACAAATCAAACATATTGCAAATAGGTCCCTATATCTTAAAACACAATCAATGATCAATAACACACCAACTATTACATTAAAATTACAAATATCATACCAAAACCCTAATTTTTATCAAATTCCAATTACATGTTGTTATTTAACACCAAAAAATTACCAAACAACCCAGAAACATACACATAATTCTCGGATTTCATCAAACAACTAAAAACATTCATGAATTTTTACAAAAAAAAAATTAAAAATTAAAAAATTGCAAGTTTGATCCGGAAATTGGAACCTGTTACGTAGAAATGGTGTAGATTTCGTCCATGAATCCATGCCAAGAAGAAGGAATCATACAAAAAAAACACAAGACAAAATATTAGAAATTAAAAAAAAAATCAAAAAAGGTTAGATTAGAATGTGTATTTGGACTAGAATCATTACCTGGACGTTGGATTAGGTGTTGTTTCACCTCGGAATAGCTTGGCTATGGCGGATATGGAGCTTTTGGGTGTTTGTGTTTGGCAGAAATGAGCTCGGTTTAGGGTTTTATAGAAAAAATGATTAGCGACGACACGGGTCGTCGCTAATCTTGGGATTTTGTCGCGAATTTGGGCCACGTGGCGCCCCGCGTACACACGCCCCTTGCGTGTCTTAGGTTAGCGACGACCAATTGTCGCGAATTTTTGGTTTGTCGTCGCTAATTTTAGTGGGCGGGAAAGTTGACCGCCCTTGATGACCAATCGAATTGTTAATTATTTATTAGCGACGACAAAACTTTGAATGTCATCGCGAATAATTAGCGACAACATTCAAAGGTTGAATGTCGTCGCAATTTTTTTTTTAAATGGTTTACGCATCTTACCGTTTCTTGCATAGTTAGGTGTTGATGTCTCCTCATTTGTGATAGATTTATGTTAAGATGAGACATCATTTTTAGTGTTTTAGAAGTCAATAATGTCGATTTTCTTGAGTTTTAGTGCACTTTCCTATTTTGTGTCTTGATTTGTAGAAATAATATTTTTAGAGCATATTGGGTTTAATTGTTTATTTAGTGTGTAGCTTTAAAGATAATTATGGAGATTAATTAGAGTCCAAGTCAAAGACAACAACTTATGGAAGGAGATATGCATGGTAATTGGAGATAAGGAAAGAATTGCTAAAAAGATGGAAAAGGAAAAGCTGCCTAAATCTGGGATTCTGCAAAGATAGGCGTTTTTACCTAATAAAGAGGCCGAATTTGGTAGAATACTCTTATAGGGTGTAGATAATTCTGTTGCGATTCTTTTGGTATCTTGTGGAGCAAAATCGGACCAATAATAAAGAAGTTATGACCAAAACAACGCAGCAGTGTTTATCTTTATTTCCATACGAATTTGAGTTGGGCTAGAAGTCCATTACCTTAACTATTCTTCAAGAAAACGAATTAGGTCTTCTAAACACCTATAAATACACCCTTATATCACTTGTAAATCATCCTTGCCTCATAGTAATTAGTCCTTAAGGTTTTATTCTTCCAGTTTATTGTAGAGAGCAAGATGATGTCTTTTGTAATTTCTTTTAGTTTATTTCCTTCAGGTATGAACTAAACCTCCCATAGCTTGGGTTTTGCATATGTATAATCTATGAATTCTAATTCTTCTATCTAAGTTTCTTTGGGAATTATATGTTTTAATCTGATATTAGCTTCTTACTTTATATTTGCTTATGTGTTTTGATTTAATGTCTTTCCTAGAACTGATCACTTTAGGATTGTTTTAAGAGTAGTTAGATGGTCTCCTTGACAGGGTGTTTAACTATTGAACCACCACATAATGTCTAGTGTCGATAGCAGTTCTGACAAAACATACTTCTAACTAGATAGTCATTAAGGTTTGTTTTAACCACCGTATCACCAAGACTTGCAGTATTTGCTTAGGGCCTTAGTGGCGTTTGATAACCCTATTTTAAATCACTTCTTGGTTGTGACGTAGCCCCCTTAGTCGCTCTCAAGGTCTAAGGTAGTGGAATTTAGAATCCTGACTAAGTATTACCAAGAGCTAATATTCTCCCTTATGAACTAGATCTGTAGATAGAATTAGAAGGATTAGTGCATACTAGCAAAACCTAAGCTATACTTCTCATCTCATATTCTTAATCTTTTACTTTATTGTCTTTATTTTCTTAGCTTTAATTTAGTTTTAATTCATAAAATTCGAAAACCAAATATTTAATTTTCTGTCTTCTAATTATTTACTTTTACTCGTTATCTGTTCCTACGCGATTAACACACTTAAGTCCCTGAGAACGAACTCTACTTATCATTAAAACTTGCATACGTCCTGTAATACTTGCAGTACCGTGCCTGTCTAGGGTGAGAGTGCATAGTTTTCCATACTTAAATTGATCTTATTTTTATCACACCCTAGGCAACACCAAGTTTTTGGCGCCGCTGCCGGGGACTTGTGTCTCGTTAGCGTGTGGGTTATCTATTTCGAGTTTTAGTTTTTATTTAGTTTTTATTTAGTTTTTACTTTTCAGTTTTTAGTTTAGTTTTAGTTTTTATTTTTCCAGATTTACGCTTGTGGTTTGCTTTAGTCTTTTTCAGGTTTCACAGTGTTTAATTCTTGGCCTCCCTTACCGGAGCCTGAGAGGAGCTTCAGAGCTTATAACAAACGAATTCGTGAGGAAAGAGCCTTGAGAAGAGCTATGGCAGACATACATGATAATGATCCGGAGTTAGTTTACTTTGCACCAGGAGGACCTCCAGCATACATTCCACCTGGTGTACAATTACCAGTAGGAGAAGGTAATGGGCAGAATAATCAACAAAACCGAGTTGAACAAGATCTACCTGGCCTTAACATACCATTCCATGTTCAACCCATCGGTTACCGCCCTCCTGAGATTCCGAATATCAAATTTAGACCCGATCCGGGTATGCTTAGTCAATTTCAAAGTTTCGGACTCTATACTGGTATAGCTATTCAAGATCCGGTAAAAGCGATTCAGAAGTTTATGCAGATTTGTGATGCCTACATTACTCCGGGCATTACACGCGAGCAACTGTATTGTCATATGTTTTCATTTTTTTTGACCGGAAGAGCTAGCGATTGGCTAGAGATACAACCACATGGAACCATTCATTCTTGGAGAGACCTTCAAGCCGCATTCTTTAACCGATTTTATCCGAAGAGCATGAGACTTAAAGATCAGACCGAGCTTGCAAGATTTTGCCAAGAAGATGGAGAAACAGTGGGAGAAGCATGGACAAGGTTTCAACAAAAGTTAACAAGATGTCCACTCCATGGCTATACACCTGCTCTACAACTTGCTATATTCTATGAAGGTCTTACTGAGAGAGGTAGAGAGAAGGTGGATAACATTGGAAAGGGCAATTTTGTGTCCATGAATCACAATGAAGCTTCCGAGGTGCTAGAAAACATCGTGGAACAAGAAAGAAGTTGGCCTTCAAGACGAGCTTCTACAACAAAGACCCGAGGAACGCTTCGTTTAGATGCAGAAACTGCGAATTCAGCTCAAATATCCGCTTTAGAAAATCAAATCAAGGAGCTGAAAATCGCGATGGAGAAGAATTTAGCTGCTACAAAGGTAGTTCAAGAAGCACAAGGTTGTCAAAAATGTGGAGTGAACGATCATTCATGGGAAGAGTGTGAATCAAATCCGCAATCTGTTTACTTTATATCCAACCGATGGGGCAACCGCAACCATCCGGGTATGCAGTATTCAAATCCGCAAGGGGCCACCAATCCTGGTCAATATCAATCGCGTCCCCAGAACAACTCTTACCAGCAGAGAGGTCAGTATCAAAACCAATATCAGAATCGACCTACTCCTCCACAACAACCTGCTCAAGACGCCTATACCGATACTTTAGATCAAAAAGCTTTACCTCAATATCCACAAGAAGGATCTATGGACAATACACAGATTGTACAAGCTCTAGACCGTTTGAACACAACTATAAATGCTCAAGACGAGAAGGTCAGAGGACATGATGCCATACTTCAGATGCTAACTACTCAAGTAACACAGTTAAACAAAGTGTTAACAAGTGTTGTAGAACAAAAGGAAGTGAAGGAAATCGAAGGAGGTCAAGACAAGGATGAGTTCGAAGCTTGCAAGGCTATATGTCTTGAGATTACGGAAAAGAAAGAGGAAGCACCACATGCTGCCATTAGTGCCGTGGAAGTTCCCAGTATTGAAGAAGAGCCAACCGAGTCTAACCCCGAGGAGTCCGACTGTCTAGAAGTTTATCATCTGGAAAGCGATGAAGAAAGAGACGAGTTCATAGAGCTACTGAGAAAGGTGCAAGAGGAGATGCGATCGATGGTAGAGTATGCAGCGGAGTTAGCGAGAGAGAAAGAGGAAGAAGCCTCAAAAGAAGAATCGAAAGAAGATGAAGTGGCACCTGCTGTGCTAGAGGAGAAAGAAGAAGAGAAGGTGGAATCGCCACCTAGTGTTCAACCAGTGTCATCAACTATTCCTGATACAAATCCTAAAGATGACACTATTCTCAAGGCATTTGTAGAGGCGTACCAACCTGAAAATATCAACGCCCAAATGCTTGAGATTGCGAAGAAAGGACTTACACCGCAACAAGTTTTTACGCAAGTTATTCCTGAGAAAGAGGCGAGTTTAGAGATCCCAAGAGAGAACCTGAGGGTTTCAAGGAGAAGTGAGAAGGAGCTACCAACTAAGCTTAAAGATCCGGGAAGTTTCAACCTTCCTATTCAATTACATGGTAGGCTCAAGGTGAAAGCTATGTACGATGTGGGTTCTGGTGTGAATCTTATGCCTAAGTCTGTGTTCGAGAGACTTGGACTTCAAAAATCAGAGAAAACTCCAGTGAAGTTGCAGTTTGCTGACAACTCAGTTAAAAGGACATGGGGAACAGTGGAGGACGTCTTAGTCCGTGCAGGTAATATCGCCATCCCTACTGACTTTGTTATTCTTGAGTTTGATGCAGATAAGCAGGTTCCGATCATACTTGGACGGCCTTTCATGGCAACAAGTCAAAGTGTGATCAACTTCCACGATGGGACCATCACCCTTCATGCTAAAAATGTATCTGAGACCTTCTATGTCTTGGGTAAGAAACCAAGGAAGTTGGATCCCACCGTACCTATCATCCACAGCCTTTCACATCACAAAGTCCCTCCTGAGGAGATCCACTTAAAACCTGTGGACACTGAGCCAAACATTGAGTTTGGGGTTGGCCATGAAGTCCTATGGAAAGCCCACAAACGCGAGAACAGGCCACGAAGTTTCAAAGACTCGTGGATGGGACCATTCATTGTCACGAAGGTTGTTTCAGCCAAGGTGATAGAAATTCGCCCCAAAACAGGGGTCAAGCGCAGATTAGTTGACGTTCATAGCCTTACTCGTTGTTGGGGAGGCTATATTCGCAAATCTTGACAGAGGTAACACGTCTAACTTTGAAAGACGTTAAACAAAAGTGCTGTTCGGGAGACAACCCGAAGTTTTTTTTATGTTTTCATTCGTAGTTTAAGTTTATTTTAGTTGTTTTTAGTTGATAATGCATATTTGAGAAAGGTATTAGTGTTTTTGGTGTGTAGGAATCGGAGAAATCGAGTTAGGGAACGCGAGGAAAATTTTTTGGAGCGCAAGAAAGCACCCCGCGGACTACCCCACGGACTACCCCATGGTCCGCAGGGATGGTCCGCGAGGTCAAAACCCGTACCACGGGTTGCTACCGCGGGTTTGATCCAGAAACAAGAAAAAATTCCACGGACTACCCCACGGTGCACCGCGCCATGGTCCGCGTCCCAAAAACCCGTACCACGGGGTGAGCACCACGGGTATTTTGACGGAGTAGCAACAGAAGCCGCGGTGTACCCTCCGGTACACCGGACCCTAGTCCGCGAGCCAAAAACCCGTACCACGGGGTCCTACCACGGGTTTAGGTCAGTGAGCAAAAATTTTCGAGCATCAGATGTCACGGACTACCCTGCGGTGCACCCCATGGTCCGCAGGGGTAGTCCGCAGCGCCGCCAGAGGAGAGAGAAAGTTACGGGATTGAGTTATAAAGGAGGTATTGAGCCTATTATTCCGAATTTATTAAACCTTAACCCTCTCTTTCTTTCCACAACTCTCCTAACTCCATTGAAGCTCATCAAAACCTTCACCAATCACCAAAACACTACCCAATCATCAAGGAAAACACATCAAACCTTCTCTCCACATCATTACAAGAGAAAATCAAGCTACCAATCATCACCAAATTCATTCAAATTGAAGAATCAAGGAGCCAAATTTCACAAATTCATCACACAATTTCTAAAATCCAAGCCTACCCATTACAAATCATCCTCACCCACATAGAGATTCATCACCAATTCACCCATCCTAGGACAAATCAAGCTTGTTCATCCATTAATTCAAGAGTTAAATTTCAAGGGTTGCTAAAGCTTTGAGTTGGGGGTTAATTGAAGATGACTAATAGAACAACAATCTTAACTAGCAAGAGGGAGGTGAAGAGTAACATGGGATTGGATTTAAACAAGAAGAAATCAATTGACAAAGGAGCTAGTTCTAAATCAAAGGGTAAAGATAAATTGAAGAGTGGGAAACCTTCGTATGATAGTAATGGTAAAAAGCTTTATTTTTATGCAAAGGAAAGAACACAACCTCAACCAGATCCTATACCTATAGAGAAGGTGGATACTTCAAAGGCCTTGAAGATTTCTGCGGAGAAACAATTAAAAGAACTACCTTTTGCCTATAAGAAAGTATTCAATGAGGAAATTAGAGATGGAGAATACAAGAGATTCTTTGAGCTTGGTGAGAAATTGGGTTGGTCTACGTTCATGGTAAGCCGTTCTGAATTATGTCCTGAATTAGTTTTGGAGTTCTATCTAGGCCTCTTTAGCCGAGATAGTGATTGTGTTCCGATTAGAGGAAAGTTAGTTCCTTTCACAGTTGAGGAGATTAGGAACCACTTCAAGTTTAAGAAACTGAAAGATTTTTGCAAATTTGAGGAAGCAGTTGCTAAACGAAAAATCTTTGATAAGGAATTACTTTTTGAGCATGTTTTAGACAGGGAGAAAGTGCAAACACATAGGGGAGATTTGAAGGCACCTTGGCCTTACAAATATCTTCAAGCAGATGCTAGAATTTGGCACAATTTCCTTATCCCGAATGTCTTTGGAAACACACGAACTTTGGAGGTGACCATGAAGAACGCGCTACTGTTGGATTGTATTTTGAGAGGAGACGAAGTTGATGTGGCACAGTTGATCTATGAGGAGGTGATACGATTTTCGGTCTCTCCTAAATCAGTTTATAATGTTAAATTTCCAACTATGATCACGTGTCTTGTGCGAAAAGCGAATGTAGTATTGGGTGAAGAAGAGAAACTCGAGTTTAAAACGAGTTATATTGATAATGCATGGATCAAGGAAAGCCTTCGAAGAGCGGGGTCTACTCAAGTCTCGAAGGCAGAAAAGGAGCAATCTTGGCAAGAGAAGATGGAGGAGCGTTTAACGAAATTTGAAGCAGCTCAAACTTCCTTAGTCAATGATGTGGCACAAATCAACGCTAATCAAGTACACATCATGAAACTCCTTGAACAATTAACGAAAGGTCCAGCAATTCCAACCTTGGATATCAATGATGCGAGGCAATAGCCTCGAGAGTATGTTCTCTTTCTTCCTTACCATTTCTGTAAATATGCCTATCTGCTAATTTTAATTTCTGTTTTCGAGTCTTTTTTCGAGTCATGGGGACACGGCTCATTTTTGAGTTGGGGGTGTGGGGATTCGTTGTCTCTCATCTCCATTTTTCTGTTTTTGAGTAAAATTAAAATTTTTGATGCATGGGATTTAGATGTAGAGTGTGTTTAATAGCTTGAAAGCATGAGCTCAGTAGATTAATGATAGTAAGTGATATGTTTATGAGCTATGTATTTGTATGCTTTGAGTATTTGCAGGAAAACACACATTGATAGTAAAGAAAAGATTAGTGAGCAATGCGATAGAAAGTATGTTCGATCTCAGGGAACCTTGAGAAGTGTGTAGGCCGTGAGATCCAAGCTAGTTGAAAAACCATTTGATGAAAGTGCTAAAGGTAAGAAATTTTCTGAATTACATAGTGTAGAAAGTGATCAAGGCGGTTCTTTCATATTTTTAAGCCTTTGAAGCCTTTTTATACCTTCTCACCTTGTGATTTTTGAGTTTAAAAGTTATATCCTTCTTAGCCCCTTCTAGCCTTGCTAAAGCCTTTTTATTGAAACACATTATAAGCTATATCCTTTAGATTTTAGGACTTTTTCATATGACCCGCACTCGAATCGCGATGCTTAGACAGTTGTTTTAGAGCTTGAGTTTGGGGTGGTGGGTCCACCATTATGGGAATTATTATGTTGGGATTTTTGAGCTTATAATTGTGCTTTGTGCTTTGTATTGATGATGATTCACAACATTGTATTGTAACCCTTTGCCGGGGTAATAGTGAATGAAAAAGAAGCTTCGAGCTAATATTGCCAACAAGGGCATTAAAAAGAAAAAAATATATATATATAAGAAATTAGCATGATATCTCAACATTAAAAGAGAGTCATAGCTATAGAAAAGAGAATTGATTTGAAAAAGAAAAGAAAATATATATATTCGGACCGGCAAAGTGGATTTTTATGTGAACATCTTAAAGCTTAATTGGGTTATTGGAGATGTTAAATTGTGCATCAAGGAATTCATTGGGTTGAGTGAGAAACGTTTTATGAGAGTAACTCAAGCTCTAGGGCGATTCGTTGATGGCTAGTGAGGAGAGAGCCAAAAGCTCACTCCAAATTATCCAAATATATGATCATACCGTCCCTAAGCCTACATTACAACCTTAAAGACCTTGTGATTCTTTGTTATGTAATTGAGAAGTGATTGAGCCATTAGAGATTAGTTAAGTGGATCATTGGAAACTAGCCAGGTTTGATGAACAATCTATAGCTCTCAAGGGGAACTGAGTAAAGTCCCAATCCTTCTTACATTGCGAAACTAATCTGATCTTGAAATCAAGCCGTGTTGACTGTGGATATAAGAAGTGTACAGGTATGTAGTTTATGAATATTATTGCATGAAATTTTCTGAGTTATGTGCTTTAGGTTTATTCTATATATTCTGCTATGCTTTTTCCCTTGTGTTGAGAATTTTATTAGTGTGTATTTCTAGACTTCCCTATGTTTTTATCTTTTATTGTATCGGGACGATACAACTTTGAGTTGGGGGTCTTGATGTCTCCTCATTTGTGATAGATTTATGTTAAGATGAGACATCATTTTTAGTGTTTTAGAAGTCAATAATGTCGATTTTCTTGAGTTTTAGTGCACTTTCCTATTTTGTGTCTTGATTTGTAGAAATAATATTTTTAGAGCATATTGGGTTTAATTGTTTATTTAGTGTGTAGCTTTAAAGATAATTATGGAGATTAATTAGAGTCCAAGTCAAAGACAACAACTTATGGAAGGAGATATGCATGGTAATTGGAGATAAGGAAAGAATTGCTAAAAAGATGGAAAAGGAAAAGCTGCCTAAATCTGGGATTCTGCAAAGATAGGCGTTTTTACCTAATAAAGAGGCCGAATTTGGTAGAATACTCCTATAGGGTGTAGATTATTCTGTTGCGATTCTTTTGGTATCTTGTGGAGCAAAATCGGACCAATAATAAAGAAGTTATGACCAAAACAACGCAGCAGTGTTTATCTTTATTTCCATACGAATTTGAGTTGGGCTAGAAGTCCATTACCTTAACTATTCCTCAAGAAAACGAATTAGGTCTTCTAAACACCTATAAATACACCCTTATATCACTTGTAAATCATCCTTGCCTCATAGTAATTAGTCCTTAAGGTTTTATTCTTCCAGTTTATTGTAGAGAGCAAGATGATGTCTTTTGTAATTTCTTTTAGTTTATTTCCTTCAGGTATGAACTAAACCTCCCATAGCTTGGGTTTTGCATATGTATAATCTATGAATTCTAATTCTTCTATTTAAGTTTCTTTGGGAATTATATGTTTTAATCTGATATTAGCTTCTTACTTTATATTTGCTTATGTGTTTTGATTTAATGTCTTTCCTAGAACTGATCACTTTAGGATTGTTTTAAGAGTAGTTAGATGGTCTCCTTGACAGGGTGTTTAACTATTGAACCACCACATAATGTCTAGTGTCGATAGCAGTTCTGACAAAACATACTTCTAACTAGATAGTCATTAAGGTTTGTTTTAACCACCGTATCACCAAGACTTGCAGTATTTGCTTAGGGCCTTAGTGGCGTTTGATAACCCTATTTTAAATCACTTCTTGGTTGTGACGTAGCCCCCTTAGTCGCTCTCAAGGTCTAAGGTAGTGGAATTTAGAATCCTGACTAAGTATTACCAAGAGCTAATATTCTCCCTTATGAACTAGATCTGTAGATAGAATTAGAAGGATTAGTGCATACTAGCAAAACCTAAGCTATACTTCTCATCTCATATTCTTAATCTTTTACTTTATTGTCTTTATTTTCTTAGCTTTAATTTAGTTTTAATTCATAAAATTCGAAAACCAAATATTTAATTTTCTGTCTTCTAATTATTTACTTTTACTCGTTATCTGTTCCTACGCGATTAACACACTTAAGTCCCTGAGAACGAACTCTACTTATCATTAAAACTTGCATACGTCCTGTAATACTTGCAGTACCGTGCCTGTCTAGGGTGAGAGTGCATAGTTTTCCATACTTAAATTGATCTTATTTTTATCACACCCTAGGCAACACCAGGTGTTTATGGTCAAAGTTTAGTGTTTATGGTCAAAGTTAATTGTTTAGAGTCAAAGTTAAGTGTTTATGGTCAAAGTTGAGTGTTTAGAGTCAAAGTTAAGTGTTTATGGTCAAAGTTGAGTGTTTATGGTCAAAGTTAGGTGTTTATGGTCAAAGTTTAGTGTTTATGGTCAAAGTTAATTGTTTAGAGTCAAAGTTAAGTGTTTATGGTCAAAGTTGAGTGTTTAGAGTCAAAGTTAAGTGTTTATGGTCAAAGTTGAGTGTTTATGGTCAAAGTTAGGTGTTTAGAGTCAAAGTTAAGTGTTTAGAGTCAAAGTTGAGTGTTTATGGTCAAAGTTGAGTGTTTATGGTCAAAGTTAGGTGTTTATGGTCAAAGTTAGGTGTTTAGAGTCAAAGTTAAGTGTTTAGAGTCAAAGTTGAGTGTTTATGGTCAAAGTTAGGTGTTTAGAGTCAAAGTTAAGTGTTTAGAGTCAAAGTTGAGTGTTTATGGTCAAAGTTAGGTGTTTAGAGTCAAAGTTGAGTGTTTATGGTCAAAGTTAGGTGTTTAGAGTCAACGTTAAGTGTTTAGAGTCAAAGTTGAGTGTTTATGGTCAAAGTTGAGTGTTTATGGTCAAAGTTAGGTGTTTATGGTCAAAGTTAAGTGTTTAGAGTCAAAGTTAAGTGTTTAGAGTCAAAGTTGAGTGTTTATGGTCAAAGTTAGGTGTTTATGGTCAAAGTTAAGTGTTTAGAGTCAAAGTTAAGTGTTTAGAGTCAAAGTTGAGTGTTTATGGTCAAAGTTAGGTGTTTAGAGTCAAAGTTAGGTGTTTAGAGTCAAAGTTGAGTGTTTAGAGTCAAAGTTAAGTGTTTAGAGTCAAAGTTGAGTGTTTATGGTCAAAGTTAGGTGTTTAGAATCCACAAAATGTGTTATTACAAATAAACCAAAAGAAGAAAAACCTAATCAGTATCATATCCACTAATAACTATGGGTTCATCATCGCTATCAACCTCTATAGGTTCTTCTTCATCACCGTATTCATCCACGGTGTCATCATGAATTTCCTCATTTTCATCAATAACCGTATCAAAAGACAAATCAATAAAAAAATGAGCCGGATCAATCTCGATCTCCTCGGTGGATGCCAATGGTATGCTGATGTTCTCGTTCCCCGTGCTATCCAATGGTATGTTGATGCTCTCATTTCCAGTAGGGAGTGATTCCGAACCCCATAACTCAGGACTCCATCCGTGTCGATCGTTTATTTCCCAAACGGCTTTCCACCCTTTCATTGATTTCTTTGAACTAATCTCGTCGATGTAAAACACTTTCTTGGCTTGCGATGCTAAAATGTATGGTTCGTCGGCCCACTCAAAGTTTGTTGTGTTGTTAAAGGTTACCCCATGTTCTTGCCTCGATTCAGACTTTTTATACCACTTACAGACAAATAACACAACCGAGCACCCTCCAGTGTACTTAACCTTTGATTAATTCCCCGTAATAGGGTTCTTCATTGTAAATGGTACACACTCCGTAATCCTGCGTCACTCTTTTCTCTCCTTTGGACTTAGTTACCCACTTGACACCGTTCACAACACATGAATCATATTTATGCACCGAACCATAAGACATGTTTGCCAAGGACACCATCTCGGTGGTAGCTAATGGATCGCCACGTGAATGCATTCCATGAATCTAATATACAACAATAATAGTTAGTACTTTGATAATAAATATATAAGTTTTAAACCAAAGCCTAAAGTTACATACCTTTTCCAAAAACCATTCCTTAAACGTTCGACGATGCGTAATATCTATTTCATCACTCGTTCCCGTAAGTGTTGATTTGTGTTCACTATAATTGTAAATGAGTATAAGTATATAAATATATAAATATATAAATATATAAATATATAAATATATAAATAAATAAATATATAAATAAATAAATATATAAATAAATAAATATATAAATAAATAAATATATAAATAAATATATAAATATATAAATATATAAATATATAAATATATAAATATATAAATATATAAATATATAAATATATAAATATATAAATATATAAATAAATAAATAAATAAATATATAAATATATAAATATATAAATATATAAATATATAAATATATAAATATATAAATATATAAATATATAAATATATAAATATATAAATATATAAATATATAAATATATAAATATATAAATATATAAATATATAAATATATAAATAAATAAATATATAAATATATAATTATATAAATATATATATAAATATATAAATAAATAAATATATAAATATATAAATATATAAATATATAAATATATAAATATATAAATATATAAATATATAAATATATAAATATATAAATAAACATATAAATATATAAATATATAAATATATAAATATATAAATATATAATATATATTCATATAAGATAATAATATTTACTTACGTCATGTATGTTTCGAGTTCGTCGCAATTATGCAAAATATACCAACTTATGTGCTCCTTCTCCTTATACGGTAAAGAAACGTACTCTATCTTGCCAACTGGAGTGCATTGGGAATTGAAAACGGATAGCTCTTTTGGGACCAGCGGTGCTTCGTTGTATCTGCCTGGATCGTTGAATCTTGTTTTTTCTTCACTAAGATATCTTGATATGAAATTCAACGTCTCTTCCGCAATGTACCCCTCGGCTATTGAACCCTCTGGTCTAGCCGGATTTCGGATATACTCTTTCAACTTTTTCAAATACCTTTCAAATGGGTACATCCACCGCATTTGGACCGGGCCACCAAGCAATGCTTCATCGTATAAGTGTGTCACCAAATGGATCATTATATCAAAAAACGCGGGAGGTAAAATCATTTCTAGCCTACACATAAGTTCAACCACTTTCTTCTTTCCCGATACTAACTGTTTCCTGCTTAGATTTTTATTGCAAACGACTCTAAAAACATTCGCTAACCCAATAAACACATCACTAATCGCTTTGTCTTCAATAAACCCGGGGAGACTAGCCACGAAAAGATATTGCATCATCACGTGGCAGTCGTGAGATTTCATGCCGATAATCTTACCCGTATCACTTTGAACATTGTTTCTCATACTAGATGCAAAACCGTCTGGAAACTTCTGTGCCTTCAGCCAGTCAAGAAAAATAGTCCGCTTTTCCGGTGTTAGAGTGTACTTTCCCCGTTTCAATATTTTTTTTTACCATTTCTCTCAGTTAACCACAATTCTTTTCTAATCTTCAATTTCTCAAGATCCAGTCTCGCTTTCACGTTATCTTTGTTAACTTTCCCATCAAGACCTATAACTGTACCGAGCAGAGCATCACACACGTTTTTCTCGCAATGCATAACGTCAATGTTATGTTTCTGTTAGCCTCACCTTGTTTTTATTCCCGTTTTAATATTCGACAAATCATCATTTAAACTAAAATTCATTTTGGTATCACTTAAGATGTTTTTCCAAAACCCCTCATTAGATTAGTTGTGTTTACTTCCTTGTATTTAGCTTGATATTCAAAAGAGCAGCTCCGCGGTACACCGGACGAATCACGCGGTACACCGCAGAGTCACGGACCAGAAGCGCGGTGCACAGGATAGCCCGTCAGTATGCTCATAAAATTGCACGGTACACCGGACCTAGGCGCGGTACACCGGACCAAGGCACGGACCAGGGTTGCGGTACATAGGAGAGTCCGACCAGTAAGCTCGAAGTTAAGACAAACAGCTCCGCGGTGCACCGGACCATATCCGCGGTACACGTTACAAGAGGACAAAGCTTATATCCGTTGGAGATAAAATAGATCCGTTAGAAAGAAGCCTTGTGACCGTTGGACCTGGTGGTCCTTTGTGTGTTCTAAAAATTAAATGTAAATGCTAATCGAACCACAACCGCAAGTGTACGGTTGTCCCAAGTAGTATGTATGATAATACAGATTTGTTCCAAGGACGGATGGTTGATCACAATGTTTAGCAAGTAGTGATTGATGCACTTATGAAAAATAAAAGATAATAAAATGTTTGTTTGGTTTTTGTTATTAAAACTAATGAATGAAAGACAAATTATTAAATGCAAGTAGAAGCTAAGACGCAAGTAAAATAAGTGAAAACGCAATATGAGATGTAGTACTTGAGAACGCAAGGATCCTCCTAATTTTACTTTCTAACTTATGTTGTTTAAGGGCTAAATCAGTCAATTACAATGGTCGGGATTCTAAATTCCTTATACCCCCGTCAGGGTGGACTATAAGGCAATCCTAAAGTGTCACTAGTCCCGTCAGGGTAAATATGATCCACCGTTGGATGATTAAGATTTCTTACCTACTTTGGCCCTAGGATTAACTAAGTTCGTCAGAATCAATAGTTTTTATCCTAGATTGAACAATTAATTCTGTACCTAAACCCCCCGTCAAGATGATCCACACGCCACATATGTGGAATAGCTTAGATACTAATACCTAATTTTAGTTCGCGACTCTAAAATCAGTAAATATTCACAAATTATCGAAAAGAGTAATAGACCTAATTTAATTTAATTCAATATAAACCCAAATTCAACATTCGTTAATTCATAAAATTAAGATTCACCCATTGTTTGTTCTCAAGCACTAATGAAAGCTTAGCTCATATTAAAATTAAAAACTAAATTAAAAGAATGGGAATTCATATTGTTTACAAAATTAAAATACGAAAAGAACCTAATTTCCGGAATTGGAATGACTACGAACGGAGCTATAGACCCACTCCAGCTCTTGTAGCTTCTTCTTTCTTCCTTCTGTTGCTTCTCTCTGGTGTTTTATCTTGTGGAATGTGAATTGTGTGAAAAATAGAAGTCCAGACCTCCTTTTATAAGTAAAAATTCGGACTAGGGCTTGGACCAGAAAATAAAAGCCTAATTAAATGTCCAAGCCCACTTTCTAAGCCCAAAATCCCGTAACTGGTGATAGGCCTTCACTAAAACAGCTTTTCCCGATGCGTTACAACTCCGATTGACCTCATTCAAGTTGCTAAAGTTCCGTAACTCGATAAGGAATGATTTCTCTTCAAAGGTCAGCGGCTAAATCATCGCTTAAGCACCTCGAAATCAGCAATCTATGGCCTGGAAAGTGGATTTTCAGCTCTAAAAATAATATCTTCGGGATTTGTCTTCAAGTCTTGACTCTAATTCACGATCTTTGACCTTCCCCTCGGATTCCTCTCCTAGCTAACATCTAAAACCTGTAAACTTTACACTAAAAATACCAATATTACGCGCAAAAGTTTAATAAATTAAAAATGCTAGAAATAAAAAGGTAATTCCGGATTATTGAATATTTAGTACAAAAGTCTATCAAATTAATTAAATAAACACAAAAAATGATGTCTCCTAAGGGTCTAAAATAAGAACAATTAGGGAGACATCAAGACCCCCAACTCAAACCTTTGTCGTCCCGACAAAGCAAAACTAAAAACAAAGGGGTAGAAGTAAGCGTATAAACAAATAGAAGCTAGCAAATACACCCTAAAGCAAGTCTCAAAATAACTCTCATATAGCAAACTCTAGAAACTAATATACACATACACTAATCATGCAACATCAAACATAAATAATCTCAATCATAAAATTAAAGTCGCAATGCTTGAAGGTTACACTTGTACTCATCTCTGTATGATGGCTATAGGGTGGTCATTAATCCTAACTCGCTTTGAACGCTCCACCTAGTGTATTCCCTATCAACAGAATTATAAATTCACTATGCACTTAGGAATCACGAGGTCTTTACGGTTATAATATTGGCTTAAGGACGGGTGTGGATGTATATTTGGTAAATTTGAAGTGAGCTTTTGGCTCTCTCCTCACTTACCATCAACAATGTCCTCGAGCTTGAGTTAACGCTCAAAAGATGTTCTCACTCACCAATATACGCAACAATTTAGCGTCCCATGTCTACCCACTATAAACAAGATGATTTTCAGAAAAATTCCACTTTGCCGGATGTTTTATTCATTCATATTTTTCTTTTTCTTTTCTTTCTTTTTTTTTTGTACAGAGGCAAACCGGGTACCCGGTTTTGACGAATCCGGGTTCCCGGTTCCTACTGTATAATTTTTCAAAATTTTTCATTTTTTTTTTCTTTCTTTTTCATTTTTCTTCATTCCCGGCAAAGGGTTACAAGTATATATCATCTGCAATTGTGCTACAATACAAAGCACATCGATCCCTACCCATTTAATTCCCCATATGTGGTCCCACCACCCCAAACTCAAGCTCGAGACATGTCTCAGGATTGTGATTCAAGTGCGGGTCATATGGTCATGCCTAATAATCTAAGGGATAATGGCTTATATCGTGGCTACAAAGAAAAGGCTAAAGGCTCAAAGTGGGCTAAGACGGATAATAATTAATACAAGGGATAGAAGGCTAAAAAGGCACAAATGGCTAACAAAGAACTGCCCCTATCATTTTCCTAAGTACATAGCTTGTCTTTAGTTCATATCTAGGTGGGTTCTCTACTAATTAGGATTTCACGTTCTACACACCAAACATATTCCTTGAGTACAAGCTTACTTCATTTGCATTGTTAATTAATTTTTCCTATCAATTACCTATGTTCGCATGCAATTGTAAGTGCGTTTTATATCAATCCCTAAAGTCCACTATTTACTATCATAGATTCATCAAAAGTATGCTTAAAGGGATATTTAAAAATTTCTACAGTCAAACGCAACTCCGAAAATTCTTTTATTGAAAGCAAATAAAGCAAATAACACATAAAAGATTGGGATGAGGCAACGAACCCCACCCCAAACTCAAAAATGAGTCGTGTCCCCACGACTCTAAAAGACTCAATAAAGCATTTAAACTAATATACACTAAGAGGAAAGTTTAGAAAACGTATCTTAACCAGCGCGAGGCTGGTTATCGGTGTTGCGTTCTGGACCTTTATCTCGCGTAACAGCATCATAAATCGCGTTTTGAAGTGTATTTACGCCTAGGATTAAATTTCGAAGTAGGTCCAGTTCTTTTGTAACGTTCCCCAAGGTAGCAATCATCCTCTCTTGATTCTCTTCCAACACCTGAATCTTCGCTTCCAACTCAGGTACAGTTTTCGCTTTCTTTGATTGAGGAGTTCTTGGACTTCTTGTAGTTCGTGTTGCCTCTTCATGGATGTTCTTGATTGTGCTCAAAGCTATACTCACACCAACTGAAACAATGTCAATATCTGCGTTCTTACGCGGAATCTTTGCGTCTAGACACAACTGAGTAATAGTACAAGGAAACTTCAGATTTTGTTGTTTCATTGGTGATTTTGCGAACTCCATGATCGTATCATAAATGATCTTAGCAACATCAAATGGTTTCTCCTCCAAAATACACTTAATAACAAATATGTGCTCTTTCTTCAACTCGGAAGTGTGTTTTAATACCAAAGAAAGTGGGTATTATGAAACGAGACCAAACCTTAGCACGAGGTGTCAAACTACTGCTGTAAAACTGTCCACGATACCTTTCACCTTCAGGAATTGGGCTAGTCCCATTAACAAGCACGGTCCCCCAAAGGGATTCAAAATCAAAAGAAGGGTCATTAAGAGTTTCTTGGAAGGGGCATGTTCCAGAAAAGTTGGGTAGTTTCAATGATTTCCGAATACGTTCAATAGAGAAAGGAACTACCTTTTTGCGGATATCAATGGCATCATGGGAGGTAGCTAAACCTTCGTAAAATTCTCGCACAAAAGTAGGAATGAACTCAAGCTTCCTTTCTTGTAACTCTTTCCAACCAAACTTAGCACATGTCACAGCATATTCCTTGTAATCACTACTCATAATACCCTTAGGAAAATTCGTCTCCTCACCAAATTTCAAAAATTCAATTCTTTCACGAACCTGAGTATTCCAACAAGTGTAAACCCTCTTAGGCTTGTGGGCCCACATCTTCATACGCGGAGGTTTCGTAACGGGTGCTTCCGGAATCTCTTGTTCAGTTTCCTTCTCAATGTTCTTCGCAATTTCCTCTTCTGGTTCCTTCTCACTTTCAATCTCATCAATCAATCTTCTCTTTAGACCTGTGATTTCTTTTCTGTTAGAATCAAGCTTAATTTCGTCAATTTTTCGTTTAGGACGCGAATCAGGAATCTTAATAGCTTGTTCTTGAGAACCACCAATGGTGGTGTTTCTTCTAGGAGCAGTTCTTCGGAAATCACCGGTTCTATTAGTCATCTCTTTTCACCCCAAACTCAAAACTTCAAATAATGAAAAACTTAGGGAAAAGTTTAGAATTTTGATGTTTTAAGGTTTAAGAATTTAAGAACTAGGTGAAATATGAGATGGGTCTTGGTTAATTTGTATGGGGGAAGAAAGAATTGGGTTTAATTTAAGGAATTGGGTGAAGAAGAATCTTGGGAAAAACTAAGGATTTGATGATATTTTGGAGAGGAGGTGAGTTGATCTTATGTTTTTGTGGTGAAAGAGGGTAGGATTTGATGATATATAGTGTTTTGGTAGATGAATTTCGGAGGTGGGGAGGCTATTGGTGCGTTTTAGGTAAATACTTGCAAAGGAGGCCAAGAAAACTAGGTTAAACCCCTCAAAACCGACATCACAGCTTCGAAAACCGGGTTCCCGGTTCCGCGTCGCTGTGACGGCGCGGAAAAAATACTTAAATAATTTTTTTTTTTTTTTTTTTTTTTTTTTCAAAACGCACCAAAACGCTGGACCCCAAGACGCGGGGTCAGGGATTTTATTCGCCGAAACCGGGTACCCGGTTCTGTGGAATGCGGGTTCCCGGAATTTCTCGATGGCGCGAGTCAAAACGCGCCAAAACGCAGCACCTCAAAACGCTGGACCAGAGAAATTTGAAGATAACAGCTCCGAAACCGGGTACCCGGTTCTGCCAAATGCGGGTACCCGGATTGTGTCGATGGCGCGAACTAAAACGCACGAAAACGCAATCCACCAAAACGCTGGGTCAGGGATTTTCAGAAATCACAGCACCAAAACCGGGTACCCGGTTTCGCCAAATGCGGGTTACCGGTTCCGACGCTGTGATATTACCCAAAAACGCCAAGTGTTTCGTTGGAATGGTTGGTACCAGCTCCAAAACCGGGTTCCCGGTTTCTCCTGGACATCCAACCAACTTTTCTTCTGCTTTCGCCAAATCGACCCCAAACTCAAGTCCTTTTTACCCCTGAAATCATCAAAAACAACTACCCTTCCTCATTTCTTAATAAAAACAATAAAATTACGAAAATCAAACTAATCTAAATTGCAAAAATGTAAAAACTCAGCTAATATACAAGTAATTGGCTTTTGTTTAACGTCGTTAAGCTCGACGGGTTACCTCACGCTTCTAAGGAGTCTCGAGGAGATACATGACCTCCCCGGGATGTGGATCTTCCGAGCGATTGGTATTTTCACCTCCATGGTATATCTTCAATCTGTGACCGTTAACCATAAAGGTACGGTTCTCTAGCGGATGTTCTATTTCTATCGCCCCATGAGGTGTAACTTTGGTCACTATGTATGGACCTGACCACTTAGATCTTAACTTACCCGGAAAATTGCTGAACTTTGAATTATACTTTAATACTTTTTGCCCCACTTCAAAGTTCTTTGGACGAATCCGATTGTCATGCCATTTCTTTGTATTTTCTTTGTAAAGTTTAGCATTTTCATAAGCATGCAATCTGAATTCGTCAAGTTCATTAAGCTTCATCATACGATTCTTTCCGGCTAAGATAGGATCTAAGTTCAACTGCGCAATCGCCCAATAGGCACCCATTTCAAGCTCTAAAGGTAAGTGACAAGCCTTACCATACACCATACGATAGGGAGATGCGCCAACTGGAGTCTTAAACGCAGTACGATAGGCCCACAACGCATCATCTAACTTCATTGACCAATCTTTTCTTGTAGGACCAACGGTTTTCTCTAGGATTGATTTGACTTCACGATTCGAAACTTCAGCTTGACCATTGGATTGTGGATGATATGCAGTAGATACACGATGTCTAACTCCATATTTCTCTAGAATAGTCTTCAGATATTTATTAACGAAATGAGATCCTCCATCGCTAATAATCACTCTAGGTGTGCCATGTCTAGTGAAAATATGTGACTTCAAGAACTTAATCACCACTCGTGAATCATTAGTAGGTAAAGCCACCGCTTCTACCCACTTAGACACATAATCAACAGCTAATAAGATATAGAGGTTACCATTTGAAGGAACGAAAGGGCCCATAAAGTCTATGCCCCACACATCGAATATCTCAACCTCTAACACATTATTGCGCGGCATCTCATCCCTCTTAGATATGTTTCCGGTAAACTGACATCTCGTACACTTCTTAACATATTCATGACAATCTTTTATAAGAGAAGGCCAGTAAAAACCTGATTGAAACACTTTTGCAGCAGTTCTGTCTCCTTTGAAATGTCCTCCATATAATGAATCGTGGCATCCAGCTATAATGGCTTGAGTCTCTTCCCTAGCTACACATCTTCGTATCATTTGGTCAGCACAAACTTTATAGAGGAACGGATCCTCCCAAAAGAACTGTCTAGCACGATGAGCTAACCTCTTTCTTTCTTGATAAGTAGAACCTTTAGGAAAAACACCACTCACCACTAAATTCGCAATATCTGCATACCATGGAGCCTCATAGTCTCGGACAACGAATAAACTCTCATCAGGAAACTCCTCTCTAACCGCTTTAGTACCACTATTCATCTCTGAACCCTCTAAGCGCGATAGATGATCTGCAACCTGATTCTCACAACCCTTTCTATCTTTGATCTCTAAATCGAACTCTTGAAGCAATAACACCCATCTGATTAACCTTGGTTTCGCATCTTTCTTCTCCATAAGAAATCTGATCGCGGAATGATCTGTATAAACAATAACTTTCGCTCCAAGAAGATAAGAGCGAAATTTATCAAACGAATAGACAACTGCTAGCAACTCTTTTTCTGTAACTGTGTAATTAATCTGAGCACCACTAAAAGTTTTACTAGCATAGTAAATCGAATGAAAAACCTTCTCTTTTCTTTGTCCTAACACAGCTCCCATACACAAATCACTCGCATCACACATAACCTCAAACGGTAAATTCCAATCTGGAGGTAACACTATAGGAGCAGAAATAAGCTTTTCTTTGATTGCTTTGAAGGCCGTTAAACAAGCTTCATCAAAAAGGAACTTGCAATCCTTTTCGAGTAAGTTGCATAACGGTTTAGCAATCTTAGAAAAATCTTTAATAAAGCGCCTATAAAAGCCAGCATGGCCAAGAAAACTCCTTACCCCTTTAACAGAAACAGGAGGGGGGAGAGTTTTAATTACCTCTATCTTTGCTCTATCAACCTCTAAACCAACACTCGAAACTTTGTGACCCAGAACAATACCTTCGCGAACCATGAAATGACACTTCTCCCAGTTTAGCACCAAATCTGTTTCCTTGCATCTCACTAACACTTTCTCCAAGTTATCCAAACATATATCAAAATCATCACCAAACACGGAGAAATCATCCATGAACACTTCAAGGAAATTATCTATCATGTCCCAGAAGATGGCCATCATACACCTTTGAAAAGTAGCGGGAGCGTTACACAACCCAAATGGCATTCTGCGATATGCAAAAGTACCAAATGGGCATGTAAAGGTAGTCTTATGTTGATCTTCTGGAGCCACGTAAATCTGATTGTACCCAGAGTACCCATCCAAGAAGCAATAGTACTCTCTTCCGGCTAATTTATCTAACATTTGATCGATGAAGGGCAAAGGGAAATGATCTTTTCTGGTGGCCTTATTCAGCTTTCTGTAATCCATGCAAACTCTCCATCCAACTACCGTTCTTGAAGGAATCGCTTCATTTTTATCATTAAGAACTGTTGTAATTCCTCCTTTCTTCGGTACACACTGAACTGGACTCACCCATTCACTACTCGAAATGGGATAAATAATCCCCGCATCTAAAAGCTTAATCACCTCCTTCTTCACCACATCCTTCATGGCTGGCATTAATCTTCTCTGACCTTCAACTGAGCGTGCATTAACATCTTCTAGTATGATTTTGTGTTGACAATAGGATGGACTCATGCCTTTGATATCAGCAATTGTCCAACCTATTGCTTCTTTGTTGGCTCTTAACACACGCAGCAGTTTATCTTCTTGAGGACCTGTTAAATTAGCTGAAACAATAACCAGGTAGAGTTTCATTAGTACCCAAATAAGCATACCTCAAGTGTGATGGCAATGGTTTTTCTTCCAACTCCGGAGGAGATTCAATTGAAGGTTTCTTTTTAGGAATAATCTCCCCCGGTTCTCTCACAGGTTCATAGGCAAGACGCCTATACTTCGGATTTTCAGAATTGAGAGCTGCCACTGTTTCTGTAAGCTCCTCCATCATCTCAGGTGAATCTAATGTCAAAGCAGCCTGCAAGATATCATCAAAATTTAAACAATTAAATACCTCTTGCGATGCTTGCTCTACTACATCCATTCTGAAGCAATCTTCCTGAGAATCTGGGAATTTCATAGCTCGAAATACATTGAATTTCACTTCCTCATCTTGTATCCTCATCGTTAATTCACCATTCTCTACATCGATCAATGTCCTTCCTGTAGCTAGGAAGGGTCTACCCAAAATAATGGGGACATTTCTATCTGCATTGTATTCAAGAATTACGAAATCAACAGGAAATATAAGTGTACCTGCCTTAACAAGGACATCCTCAATACGGCCTTCAGGATGAGCAAGAGACCTGTCCGCCATTTGCAAGACCATAGAGGTGGGTCTTGCATTTCCAATTTTAAGCTTATCAAAGACTGACTTAGGCATCAAGTTGATGCTTGCCCCTAAATCGCATAGCGCCTTTCCTTTCCATTCTTCTCCAATCGATATGGGAATCGTGAAACTCCCCGGATCAACTAACTTCGGAGGTAATTTACTCTGGCAAATCGCACTACACTCTTCAGGAAGGCCAATCATCTCATTATCACAGTAGGGCCTTTTATTAGTGAGGGCCCTCTTCAAAAACTTCGTATACTTAGGAATATCTCGAATTGCCTCAAGTAACGGAATATTAATACTCAAACCCCTCACTCTATTGAAGAATTTCTGAAAATCACCCATATCACCCTTTTTCTGAACTCGCGATGGAAACGGTGGTGGAGGGCGATTGCTTACAATTTCATCTCTCTTTTTCGGAATTTCTCTTGGTCTTTCTATCTCTTCAACCTCACTATCTTTCTCATTCTCTTTCTCTTTCTCACCCACTTCCTTTTCTTTTCTTGGAACTTCTTTCTCTTTCATAACGGGAAAAGGAGGTGGAGGAAGGTTCTTACCACTTCTTAATGTAACAGCCTTGCAATCTTCACGTTGTGTTGGATTTTCCGTATCGCTAGGAAGTTGCCCTTGTGGACGCTGATTCAACTGTTTATTAATTTGACTTAGCTGATTCTGGAAAATCTTCATATTTGCTTCAGCTGCGTTTTGACGTTCCAAAGCTTGTGTTTGAAGAGCAATCAAATTTTCAACGGTTTTCTGAAGGGTAATTACTCCTTCTTGTGGATGGGCAGGTAGAGCTTTCTGGTTTAAATTCTCATCGTAGGTATTCTGAGGAGCTTGTCTTTGCACATAATTGTTTTGATTCTGTCCTCCTTGATGATTGTTATGTGGTCTTGGATTATAGTTGTTGCCTTGAGGACGCGGCTGATACGCGTAAGTAGGATTGGCTGCCCCATTAGGATTTGAGTATTGAAACCCAGGATGGTTTCTGTTAGGCTGATATCCATTACCACTTGAATTGAAATTACCTCTATTGGACATAAAATTCACTGATTCTTGGTTATTCGGACAACTTTCCTCATCATGATCATCTACCTTACAAATTGAACACATATAAACCTCTTGTGCAGCATGCACAGCTACCTTCTTACCCGAAAATCCTTCTTTCACAGCTAGAGTAAGCTGCTTCAATTGTTGCTCTATGGTATTTTGGATCTTATTTTCAAACGTAGCAAATTTCTCTTCCATGTCAACATTATTTACTCCCTTAACTGGTGTTCTTACTGAGCTCCACCCAACTTCATTCTTGACTGTTCTCTCTAAAATAATTTTGGCATGAGCGGGTTGAACTTGAAGAAAACCTGCTCCACATAGCGTATCCAATTTCTCTCTTGAAATTCCATCAAGGCCTCTATAAAAGATCTTTAACTGTTGTTGTTCTGAAAAGCCGTGATTAGGAACTTTACGCAAACACATCTGAAATCTTGTCCAACTCCTTCCTACAGTTTCTTCATACTCTTGACGGAGTTGTGTCAATTCTAGTTCAGCATCTAACCTCATGTTACTTGGGTAATACCTGTCAAAGAAAGCAATTTCTAATTGGTCCCAATTAGTAATCCTCGTAGGATCTTGCGTATCGTGCCATTCACTTGCTCCATCAATGACAAAGAATTTGAAAGCAGCAAAATACATCTGTTCTCTTGAAACCCCTTGTGTGATATAAGAATCACATATCTGTTTGAATTTTTGTACCGCTCTAAGAGGATCTTCCGATGGTCTTCCGCGAAAATTTCCAAAGTTTTGGAACTGAGCTAGCATACCCGAATCTGGACGGAATCTCGGAACATTAATATCTGGAGCACCTACTCCTATAGCTGGAGCGCGGAATGGAACTTCTGGAGGGCCATTAGTGAACCACGGATCATGATTCATCACTATCTGGACTGGAGGATTAGGATTTAGTGGTTGAACTTGAGGAATAACGCCTGGAGCTAAAGGTTGGCCATTTGCATCTAACTGGCCTTGTCCATTCTGTTGACCTTGAATAATGATATTCTCCATTCTGTTACTTAATTCTTCTACTTCTAAAGCTTCTCGTTCTCTTCTTCTTCTGTTCGCAAGTCTGATCAACGATTCTGGATTACTAAGGATCGGAGGTGTTGGCTCTAGATCCTTGAATAGCCTTCTTCGCATACACCAAACCTAAAAACCTGAAAAAGCTAACAAACAAAAAGCGTAAAACTGATAAAATAAAATAAATGCACTTATCACTAAAGGATAAACACCGTGGTCACACGCTACCGTCCCCGGCAGCGGCGCCAAAAACTTGGTGGTCCTTTGTGTGTTCTAAAAATTAAATGTAAATGCTAATCGAACCACAACCGCAAGTGTACGGTTGTCCCAAGTAGTATGTATGATAATACAGATTCGTTCCAAGGACGGATGGTTGATCACAATGTTTAGCAAGTAGTGATTGATGCACTTATGAAAAATAAAAGATAATAAAATGTTTGTTTGGTTTTTGTTATTAAAACTAATGAATGAAAGACAAATTATTAAATGCAAGTAGAAGCTAAGACGCAAGTAAAATAAGTGAAAACGCAATATGAGATGTAGTACTTGAGAACGCAAGGATCCTCCTAATTTTACTTTCTAACTTATGTTGTTTAAGGGCTAAATCAGTCAATTACAATGGTCGGGATTCTAAATTCCTTATACCCCCGTCAGGGTGGACTATAAGGCAATCCTAAAGTGTCACTAGTCCCGTCAGGGTAAATATGATCCACCGTTGGATGATTAAGATTTCTTACCTACTTTGGCCCTAGGATTAACTAAGTTCGTCAGAATCAATAGTTTTTATCCTAGATTGAACAATTAATTCTGTACCTAAACCCCCCGTCAAGATGATCCACACGCCACATATGTGGAATAGCTTAGATACTAATACCTAATTTTAGTTCGCAACTCTAAAATCAGTAAATATTCACAAATTATCGAAAAGAGTAATAGACCTAATTTAATTTAATTCAATATAAACCCAAATTCAACATTCGTTAATTCATAAAATTAAGATTCACCCATTGTTTGTTCTCAAGCACTAATGAAAGCTTAGCTCATATTAAAATTAAAAACTAAATTAAAAGAATGGGAATTCATATTGTTTACAAAATTAAAATACGAAAAGAACCTAATTTCCGGAATTGGAATGACTACGAACGGAGCTATAGACCCACTCCAGCTCTTGTAGCTTCTTCTTTCTTCCTTCTGTTGCTTCTCTCTGGTGTTTTATCTTGTGGAATGTGAATTGTGTGAAAAATAGAAGTCCAGACCTCCTTTTATAAGTAAAAATTCGGACTAGGGCTTGGACCAGAAAATAAAAGCCTAATTAAATGTCCAAGCCCAATTTCTAAGCCCAAAATCCCGTAACTGATGATAGGCCTTCACTAAAACAGCTTTTCCCGATGCGTTACAACTCCGATTGACCTCATTCCAGTTGCTAAAGTTCCGTAACTCGATAAGGAATGATTTCTCTTCAAAGGTCAGCGGCTAAATCATCGCTTAAGCACCTCGAAATCAGCAATCTATGGCCTGGAAAGTGGATTTTCAGCTCTAAAAATAATATCTTCGGGATTTGTCTTCAAGTCTTGACTCTAATTCACGATCTTTGACCTTCCCCTCGGATTCCTCTCCTAGCTAACATCTAAAACCTGTAAACTTTACACTAAAAATACCAATATTACGCGCAAAAGTTTAATAAATTAAAAATGCTAGAAATAAAAAGGTAATTCCGGATTATTGAATATTTAGTACAAAAGTCTATCAAATTAATTAAATAAACACCAAAAATGATGTCTCCTAAGGGTCTAAAATAAGAACAATTAGGGAGACATCAGGACCATATTTTCAGCTATAAAATGAAGCTCATTCAAGACACAGCTCAAGCCTTCATCTACCAATCTTAAGAGCAATTAATTCTATCATTCAAGGAGGTTTCAAAGGAGCATTCAAGTCATATTTATTGTGAAGCTACTTAGTTCTTATCTACTCATTGAGGAGTTTAGTTACAAAGCTTTTATAAGCACCCCTAAACACTTTTCCCCTTTCCTCTTAGTTCTTGTAATAGATTAAGAGAGTAGTGTGAGCATAGGTTTATGCTTGGTTCCTTGTGTTGGTGATAACACAAGTGTATTTCCTTCAAAGGGTTTTTGAAGTGGTTGTAAGGGTTTGTATCTCACCCGGTTAAGAGTTACGAAGATTAGTTGAATCTTGCAAATCCTAAGGAGGCTTCCTTAGGTAGTGGATGTAGGGAAACCGAACCACTATACATCGTTGTGTATCGTATTCTATCTCTACACTCTTTACTTTTCCGCACTCTATATGCTTGATAAAATGCCTACTTGAATAGTTTGATAATATTGTCTTTTAGGATTATCTAGTTTTATACTATTTAGTTTGCTAATACAATAGGATTCAAATTAGCTTTTAATTTTATTTACTTGAAATAAAATTAGCCGATTAATTTCTATTGTCCTATTCAACCCCCCTTCTAGGACGCATATAGTATATCAATTGGTATCAGAGCCTAGCTCTATTGTACTTAATCGTTTCTAGAGTTAATACGATATGGATTCTAATCAACCGGAAGGTTCATGTTCTACTAGACCTCCGCTTTTTGTAGGAAAAGACTACTTTGGGTGGAAAAAGAAAATGGAGATTCACGTCAAAGGAATTGATTACTTTTTGTGGCTTGCTATCAAGAAGGGTCCTTATATTCCTTATGTTACGGGTAGTACTACGGAGGTGAAAAGTGAAGATGATTACAATGATCAAGACATAGCTAAACTCACCAAAAACAACAAAGCTATGAACATCCTCATTAATGGATTAAGTGTCACGGAATACGCTAGAGTTAGTGAATGCAATTCCGCTCATGAAATGTGGCAACTCTTGGAGCTATCATATCAAGGAACGGAAGATATCAAAGAAACTAAGATTGGTCTCTTTATCACTAAGTATGAGCTATTTCGTATGGAGCCCGATGAAGCCTTAAATGCCATGCATCAAAGATTTTCTAACATTGTCAACACCTTGAAAACTCTTGGTCAAGAGTACACCAACAAAGAACAATGCCGAAAAATCTTATTTGCTCTTCCAAGGAAATACAAATCTAAAATCAACTCTATAAGAGATACTAAAGATCTTTCAAAAATGACGGTTCATGAACTCATTTGCAACCTCATGACGGAAGACCTTGTGCTTGAAGAAGAAAAGATAAGAGATGATGAGGAGAAGAAGATTAAGAAATCTATTGCTTTCCATGCCATGAGTTCCAAGTTGAAAGAACGAAAAGAAAGGAAGGAAAGTGAAGAAGATAACTCACATGAAGAAGAAACTAGTGAAGATGAAGGAGTGGCTATGTTAGCAAGAGATATGAAAAAATTCATGAGATACAAACGCTTTGCTAAGAAAGGAAGTTCTTCCTCACCCTACAAGAAGAATGATAGAGCTATCAAACAAGATGAACCCACTTGCTATCATTGCAAGAAAGTTGGTCACATCAAAACCTATTGTCCTCTTCTTCAAAAGGAGAAACCTAAGAGAGCAATGCATGCTAATATCACTTGGGATACTCAAAATTCGGATGAAGAAGAAAGTGAAAACGAAAACGTTAATCTTGTTGCTTTTATGGGAGTACTTGAAAATGATGAAGATGCTTCTTCGGATGATGATACCGGCTCAACTCACTTTGCCTTTATGGCAAATCATGAAGAGGTAACTCCTAAATCTAAACTCTCTTTAACTAATGATGATGCTAGTGAACAAGATATTCATGAGGCATTTGATTCTCTTTACAATGATTTTTTAAATTCTATTGAAACAAACAAGGTTTTAACAAAAGATTTATAATTTGAGAAAAATAGAACTAAAGAGGTTTTGAAAGCTTTGGAAGATTGTCAAAATCTTTGTGATGAATGTATAGATGATAATGAAAAACTTCATCTTATTGAGAAAAATCTTTTGGAAGAAAAAGCTTTGTTAGAGAAAAAGATTGTTGATCAAAATGCCATTATTTTAAAATTCACTAGTGGGCAAGAAAACTTGGATTTAATTTTAGGTTCTCAAAGAATGGCTTGTGAAAAAAGTGGTGTTGGATATGATCCATTCACTCACCAAAAACCTTTGAAAAATGTTTTTGTAAAATCAAAAATTTCAAATGAAATTCCATCTTCTTCAAAATCTTCTATCACTTGCACCTATTGTGAAAAACTTGGTCATGATGCATCTCATTGTTACTATCGTAAATTATTGGATTTGGGATCTCTTGTGCCAATTTGGAAAAGGCCTATATGGGTCTTAAAAAGAAAATCCACTAACCCTCATGGACCCAAACCTAATTGGGTACCTAAAGCTTAATTTATTTTTGATTGTAGGGATTGAGCATCAAGAAGCAAAATATATGGCTCCTTGATAGTGGATGCTCAAGACACATGACCGGGAATCCATCATTATTTACTCGTTTATATAAAACAAAAGGTGATAGAGTTACTTTTGCCGACAACACTAAGAAACGCGTTTTGGGTAAAGGTAACATTGGTAACATGAATTCTTTACTCATCTCTAATGTGTTACTTGTTGAGGGTCTCTCTTTTAACTTGCTTAGTATTAGTCAACTTTGTGATGTTGGTTTTAGTGTTAAATTTGAAGCATCTAGATGTGTTGTTTTTAAAAATGATGAGTTAGATACCATGTTTATTGCAAAAAGATCGGATAATGTTTTTGTTGTTGATCTTGAAAGTCTTATGTCTAAACATATTAAATGCTTATCCGTGGTAAATGATAGTTGGCTTTGGCATAGACGTTTAGGGCATGCTAGCATGGATTTGATTTCAAAATTATCTAGAAAAAATCTTGTTGTTGGTTTGCCTATTCATAAATTTGATAAAGATAAATTATGTGATGCATGTCAACTTGGTAAACAACATCGTTCATCTTTTAAATCCATAAATAAGGTCATCACCGTTAGGCCACTTCAATTATTGCATATGGATCTTTTTGGTCCCGTTGATGTCACTAGTCTAGGGGGCTCTAGATATGTCTTTGTTGTTGTTGATGATTTCACTAGATATACATGGGTGATGTTCCTTGCTTTAAAAAGTGATGCCTTCAATGAATTTGCAAAACTTTGTAGAAAGGTGCAAAATGAGAAAGGCTATTCTATTACATGCATTCGTAGTGATAATGGTAGTGAGTATGTGAATTCTCCTTTTGTGCATTTTTGTGATGAATTTGGGATTGAGCATAATTTTTCGGCCCCTAGAACTCCCCAACAAAATGGGGTAGTGGAAAGGAAAAACCGAACTCTACAAGAAATGGCTAGAACAATGCTAAAAGAACATAGCTTGCCTACATACTTTTGGGGTGAAGCCGTTCATATGGCTTGTTATGTGTTAAATAGAGTTCTTATTAGACCCATTATTAAGAAAACCCCTTATGAGCTTTGGAATGGTAGACCACCAACTATTGCTTATTTTCGTGTTTTTGGGTGCAAATGCTTTATCCTAAACACTAGGGACTATTTGGGAAAATTTGATGCTAAATCGGATGAAGGAATTTTTCTTGGTTATTCCACTAAAGGAAAAGCCTATCGCATTTTCAACAAACGTACTCGTACTATTGAGGAATCTATGCATGTTGACTTTGATGAGACTAATCCGTTTTGTATCAAGAAAGTGGTAGATGTTGATGAAGATACTCCACTAGATCAACCCCTAGAATCTCCTACTCAAATATTAAAATCTCATGAAGAACCTCTTAAGGAAAATGATCAAGTTTTAAATGAAGCTAGTACGGATTTACCAAAGTGTTGGAAACATATTAAAGATCACCCAAGTGAATTAATTCTAGGTGATCCAAAAGAAGGTGTTACCACTCGCTCCCGTATTATTGCTCTTTGTGCTCATCAAGCATTCTTATCTCAAATTGAGCCCAAGAATATTAAAGAAGCTTTGTTAGATGACAATTGGATTAACGCTATGCATGAGGAATTAAATCAATTTGAACGTAGCAAAGTTTGGACATTAATGGAGAAACCAATTGGCCCCACTATTATTGGCACTAAGTGGATATTTCGCAACAAGCTAGATGACACCGGCATCATTACTAGAAATAAAGCAAGGTTAGTTGCTCAAGGGTACAATCAAGAAGAAGGTATTGATTTCGATGAAACTTTTGCTCCGGTAGCTAGACTTGAATCTATTCGTATGCTACTTGCTTTTGCTTGTTATATGAATCTTAAGAGCAATTAATTCTATCATTCAAGGAGGTTTCAAAGGAGCATTCAAGTCATATTTATTGTGAAGCTACTTAGTTCTTATCTACTCATTGAGGAGTTTAGTTACAAAGCTTTTATAAGCACCCCTAAACACTTTTCCCCTTTCCTCTTAGTTCTTGTAATAGATTAAGAGAGTAGTGTGAGCATAGGTTTATGCTTGGTTCCTTGTGTTGGTGATAACACAAGTGTATTTCCTTCAAAGGGTTTTTGAAGTGGTTGTAAGGGTTTGTATCTCACCCGGTTAAGAGTTACGAAGATTAGTTGAATCTTGCAAATCCTAAGGAGGCTTCCTTAGGTAGTGGATGTAGGGAAACCGAACCACTATACATCGTTGTGTATCGTATTCTATCTCTACACTCTTTACTTTTCCGCACTCTATATGCTTGATAAAATGCCTACTTGAATAGTTTGATAATATTGTCTTTTAGGATTATCTAGTTTTATACTATTTAGTTTGCTAATACAATAGGATTCAAATTAGCTTTTAATTTTATTTACTTGAAATAAAATTAGCCGATTAATTTCTATTGTCCTATTCAACCCCCCTTCTAGGACGCATATAGTATATCAGTTTCAACAAGTTTTCAGACCAATACGGTAAACGATAGAAAATACTCTTTTTCTTCCAATTGAATCGTCGATTAACATCTTGCTTCACGATCTTTCCCCCAAAATCCTTGTGTTTACCGGGAAACTGTTGGCATATAGCCTCCCTTAATAGGTTGTTTTAATGTGACAAATCCTCTTATGTTTAGTGTGCTATTTACTCTTGTGTTACATATTCCTTATTGCACTCTATTTCATCAAAAAACACATCTTTATCATGATTGATCATATCCTTATTGTTATTTGTTATGAAACTAATTCTCTTACAATAAGTTTAACCTTATCCTTGTGTACATTGAGAATTAGCTTTAGTGATCAACTTCAAAGGTTCTTAGAATGATGTTTCCAACAACTTTCGTGAAGAAGATTTATTGATCCAAGTCATTATCTCTCAAAGTTACTTGGCGCGGTACACCGGACGAAAGGCGCGGTACACCGGACCAAGATTGCGAACCAGGGCGCGGTGCAGAGGCTAGCCCGTCAGTAAGTTAGAAAATCAAACCGTTGAGGTGCGGTACACCGCACGAAATCTTGCGGTACACCGCAAGGAAGGTTTTTCTGCACAAAGTTTAAGTCATAAAGAATATATCCGTTGGGAGATTAATAGATCCGTTGGACCCAAGCCTTATGACCGTTGGAAGCCATTTTCTACTATAAATTGAAGCTCTTTGAAGGCTACAACTACACCAACTAATTACAAACATTAAGGGGCTTAATTGTTATCATTTAAGAAGGTGTCAAAAGCTATACATAGTCAAAATCAACCTTAGTATGCTTATAAGTCCTTTCAAGGAGTTAATCAAACAAGCCACAAGGTTCTATCTACTCAAGAGGAGTTCACAAGCTTTATAGTTCATATCCACTCTTTTAGGAGTTTAGTTACAAGCTTTTATAAGCAACCCTTCAAACACTTTGTTTCTATCCTCTTAAGTCTAGGTCTTGTAATAGATAGATTAAAAGAGAATTCAAGTATAGGGAGTATACTTGGTATCCTTGTGTTGTGATTACACAAGTGGTTATCCTTCGTGTTATCGAAGAGGTTGTAAGGGTTATTGTGTTCTCGACCCGGTTAAGAGAGACACGGAAGCTTAGTGAAAAGCTTGAAATCCTAAGGAGGCTTCCTTAGGTAGTGGATGTAGGGAAACCGAACCACTATAAATCGCGTGTATCTTTCTATCCCTACTCTATTTACTTTCCGCACTTTATTTGTTTGATAATATGCTAGCTTGATTATTGTGATATTGTCTATCTAGTTTATCTTACATATAGTCTTCTAGAGTAGTAAGATATTGGATTGTCGATTTACTTGTTTCACTTATATATATCAAACCTCCTACTTACCCCTTACATGATCCTAAGTGTTTGATATATTAAGTTGTATTAGAAGTTTTCACTTAAGCTTATAATTGTCCAAAAGATTTTTAATTAGGCATTAATCTTATTAGTAATCCTATTCACCCCCCCCCCTAGGACTATCAATTGGTATCAGAGCCTAACTCTACGTGAATAGCTTAATCGTTAGTAGAGTAAACGATATGGAATTTAATATCTTGGAAAAGTCGTCTTCTACTCGACCTCCACTTTTTGTAGGAAATTACTATTTTGCTTGGAGAACAAAAATGGAGGAATTTATCAAAGCCGAAGATCCTGATCAATGGAGAATCGTCATGGAAGGTCCATTCGTTCCTTATAAAGAGGAGTTAAATGAAGCGGGAGTTCTTAAGCTAAATCAAGAAGAAAAAGATTTTGATGAACTTACTATTGAGGAAAAGGCTAAGCTCACTCAAAATGCAAAACCAATGTACACTCTCATTCGTGGAATTTCCGAAGAAATTTTCTCACAAATGTTAGATTGTAAATCCGCAAAAGAGCTTTGGAATCGTTTGGAGTATTTATATGGAATTATCGAAAATGACGAAGAAGAAGAAGTCTTAATCCATAATGAATCTCATGATAATTCTAAACCAAACCATGAGGTAGCACTTTATCCTAACTCTTTATCTCTTCCTTACAATTATGGTGATATTAGGAAAATTTCATCCCTTCTCAAAATTCTTGATTCTCAAATCCATTTGAATAATCTTATGTTAAAGAAGGGTAAAGTTGAGCAAAAAAATTGTTTTAAATGTTGTATCACTTTGGATGATATTCTTGGCAATACTAAAAACCCTTGTTTTGAAAACATTTTTTCTTCAAATAAATGGCAACATCCTATGAAGAAAAATATAGAAGGTTTTACAAAATTGGATGAAGCTTTTTCCCTAGCTCTTAATACTTTAAAAAATCATCCTTTTTCAAATATCACTCCTTTTGATCCAAACGGCTTTTTTAAAGAAAAATTATATTTAAGTGATAATTTGGATAATGGTAAGAATGTGGAAACTTCATGTTCAAAACCCTCACATGGTAGCTCTACTCGAAAAAGAAGTTCTTGCAATTATTGTGGTAAACCCGGTCATCATGCTTCTACGTGTCATTACCATGAACAACTTGAAAGTGGATCTTTGATACCCTCATGGGAAAAACCAATATGGATCGTGACAAATGCTAACAACATTTCCGGATCCATTCCACCTCGGTTACCATAATAATAGTTATTGAAGGTGTTGAGCGTCAAGAAAACGGAATTTTATGCAAAAGGACGTTCAAACCTCATAAAAGGAAAATACGGTGAATTCTTTCCCTTCTTCTATCTTGTTTTCGTATTATTATGTGTTTTATGTGTATTATCCTCTATGTGCTATTATCTTTTGTTTCTTGTCCTCTTTATGCTTAAATGTTGCTTTGTTATTACTTTGGGTCTTTTTGTATTTTTAGAAAACTTAGGGGTATTTGTGAAATAAACTGCTTTATGAGTTTTCGGGGTTTTCCTTGGTCTTTCTTTTCAAAACAAAGTTGCCCAAAATTATTTTATACCATTCCGATTCTTTTGGGGAAGTTTCGAATGTGTTTCGGGGGTTTTTAAAAGAATCAAAAATTTCATTTTTTATGCCCAAACCGAACACTTTTGCGGTGCACCGGACGATTCCCGCGGTACACCGCAGGTTAGGTTTTTTACAGCAATATTAGGCCGTTTTCTCTTCTATTCTCTTCATTCCACCATTAAATCATTTCCTCTCCTCCTCCTTGGCGATTTCCGGCCACCATAGCTCCGGTTCCACCACCTAAAAACCCTTCTTCACCTCTTTAATCTCCTCTCTCTCTCTCTTTCCTTCATTACCCACTTCCCCTTTTCCACCATGAGAGCAAAGAAATCAGCACCTAAGAAGAAGACCACCACCGATGCCTCCTCCAGTCGCCGCCGTGCTCCCTCTCCGGCGAGGTCACCGCCACCTCCTCCTCTCCGGCCTTTCGAACCTCTCCCGGGTAGGACTTTTAGTGATTCGGCTTTTCCAACGGGTGAAAATTCTCTTCTTGAACTATTTAAATTTCAAGGTTGTGATAAAATCTTTAAATTTACGGGTACTCAATTAGCTAGTGGGTTGATTGAAGAGTTTTACACTAATTTCGAATTTGATAGTGCAAATAACATGGTAATTTCTTTAGTTTCGGGTACCCCATTACGATTAAAATTACATGCTTTGTGTACTCGTTATAGTATTCCGTTCGATGGATTTAGTGGATTTTGGTCAAGTGGTTGGGATGGGTCTACTCTTGATATAGTTGGTCAAAATGAGGTTATGGATTTTGTCAATAGTAGGATGATTATTCCCGATGGAAATTGGAATTTGCGTAGTTTTGATCCGGAATTCATTGTGGCTCATAAGTTTCTCATTTCGGCCATAATACCGAAGGATAAACATGATGCAAAGTTAATTCCGTATGAAGCTTATCTCCTATTTTTGATCTTTGCTAAGCGTCCGATTAATATTATTGCTATTATGTTCAAATGGATGAACCATGCTAGAACCGCAAGAGATAAGGTCCCATATGGTATTTTTCTTACTAGGATCTTTGAGGGAAGTGGAATTTCGTTAGGAGGAACAAATGTGAAATCTATTGATAAAGCATGGTGCTTCGATTATAGCACAATCAAGAGAATGAAATTTGCTATTTATAATAACTCCTATGTTGCTCTTTCGGTTATTAATCGTATTTCGGATGTTACTATTCGTAATCGTATCTTACAAGCTAGAGAAGAAACTCATGGTCCGGCACTTGACACACTTGAGTTATTGGATATTCCGGGTCAACAAAATCCTATCCCAAATGAGCCTCCACAAAACCCCACTCATGAGAATCCTCCCAATACTTCTAGTTTCGAAGGTGCTATGTCTCGGTTTATGGATTTTATTGGTAGAAAATTTGAGGTTTTAGAGGAAAAGATAGAAAGAAAATTTGGAGTGTTGGAAGAGAAAATAGGCCATCTTGCCAGTGAATTATCTTGTATGAAGAACGATGTCTCATGTATCAAAGATGATGTTTCACATCCTCGAAGCCGTTCTAAAAGCCGCTCTCCCCGGGAATTACGTTAAATGGTTTTGGTGTTTGGTGTTGGGTTTTTAAAATCTTCTTTCTATTCTCTAAGTGTTTTATGTGTTTTTATTGTCTTTGACTAAGTTTGTGTTGCTTTTGCTTTAATTGCTTATGGGTCCGTGTTTTGGACATTTAGGATGCTTTGTGTTTAAATTTGGATAATGGTTTAGGATGCTTTATGTTTAAACTTGGATAATTGTTTTAGGTTAATATGTTTTTATCTTGAATATTTGTTGCTTAAACTTTATGCTTTCATATATTGCGTTCTTGTCCCTTAATTTTTTTTTTAAAAATTGCACTTTGGTCCCTAAAAGTTTTAGAAATTGTCTCTTAGTCCCCTAACTTTTTGACAAATGACTTTTTTGGCCCTATATTTTTCAAAAATTACATTTTACCCCTAACTTTCTTAAAAATGATTTCAAAATATCTTTTTGGGGAGAAATTGTGGATCACACTTTTACAAAAATTGAAAACAATCTTTATGCATTTTGTAAGGGGGAGCTCTTATCAAAACTCTAATGCTTTGGCTAATCTTTTATCTCATTTATTGCAACTAATCGTTTGTGTCATTAGAAAGCATATGAAATGAAAATCTATCAATCAACGAGTTGGTAAAAAGTCTCTATCTCTAAGTACTTCAATTATCTATCCTTGTGCATCTCTTTCTAAAAATGTTTTAATCTCCAAACTCTTGCACACTCTCAGAAACGTTTGTTTAAAATCTATTCACTTGAGTTTTAGCTCTTCTATTCGTAGTTGTTATTATTAACCCCGTCTTTTTGATGAAGACAAAGGGGGAGAAATATGTGCACTAAAACTTTCAAAACTTGCACGCTTTAAAACTCACAAATACATCTCAAATCTTATATGCTTATTGTGAGGGGGAGCTTAATTTCATTAGTGCTTAAACTTTCATATCATTCCTAAGGTGTTTTAGTGAAGGATTTGTCATCATCAAAAAGGGGGAGATTGTTGGCATATAGCCTCCCTTAATAGGTTGTTTTAATGTGACAAATCCTCTTATGTTTAGTGTGCTATTTACTCTTGTGTTACATATTCCTTATTGCACTCTATTTCATCAAAAAACACATCTTTATCATGATTGATCATATCCTTATTGTTATTTGTTATGAAACTAATTCTCTTACAATAAGTTTAACCTTATCCTTGTGTACATTGAGAATTAGCCTTAGTGATCAACTTCAAAGGTTCTTAGAATGATGTTTCCAACAACTTTCGTGAAGAAGATTTATTGATCCAAGTCATTATCTCTCAAAGTTACTTGGCGCGGTACACCGGACGAAAGGCGCGGTACACCGGACCAAGATTGCGGACCAGGGCGCGGTGCAGAGGCTAGCCCGTCAGTAAGTTAGAAAATCAAACCGTTGAGGTGCGGTACACCGCACGAAATCTTGCGGTACACCGCAAGGAAGGTTTTTCTGCACAAAGTTTAAGTCATAAAGAATATATCCGTTGGGAGATTAATAGATCCGTTGGACCCAAGCCTTATGACCGTTGGAAGCCATTTTCTACTATAAATTGAAGCTCTTTGAAGGCTACAACTACACCAACTAATTACAAACATTAAGGGGCTTAATTGTTATCATTCAAGAAGGTGTCAAAAGCTATACATAGTCAAAATCAACCTTAGTGTGCTTATAAGTCCTTTCAAGGAGTTAATCAAACAAGCCACAAGGTTCTATCTACTCAAGAGGAGTTCACAAGCTTTATAGTTCATATCCACTCTTTTAGGAGTTTAGTTACAAGCTTTTATAAGCAACCCTTCAAACACTTTGTTTCTATCCTCTTAAGTCTAGGTCTTGTAATAGATAGATTAAGAGAGAATTCAAGTATAGGGAGTATACTTGGTATCCTTGTGTTGTGATTACACAAGTGGTTATCCTTCGTGTTATCGAAGAGGTTGTAAGGGTTATTGTGTTCTCGACCCGGTTAAGAGAGACACGGAAGCTTAGTGAAAAGCTTGAAATCCTAAGGAGGCTTCCTTAGGTAGTGGATGTAGGGAAACCGAACCACTATAAATCGCGTGTATCTTTCTATCCCTACTCTATTTACTTTCCGCACTTTATTTGTTTGATAATATGCTAGCTTGATTATTGTGATATTGTCTATCTAGTTTATCTTACATATAGTCTTCTAGAGTAGTAAGATATTGGATTGTCGATTTACTTGTTTCACTTATATATATCAAACCTCCTACTTACCCCTTACATGATCCTAAGTGTTTGATATATTAAGTTGTATTAGAAGTTTTCACTTAAGCTTATAATTGTCCAAAAGATTTTTAATTAGGTATTAATCTTATTAGTAATCCTATTCACCCCCCCTCTAGGACTATCAGAAACACAATGGGAAGCCCATCTAACTGTGTCTGAATACTTGCAGGACTATATTTCTTCGGTGGGCGCCTATCATCGGGTTCCTTGTACAAAACACATTCGCTTCTAAATCGATGTACAGCAGGTAACCAACGTCTATGGTCAAAGTAAACAATCCCTTTGTTCACACTCAATGACGGAGTATGATCCATGCATTCGGGACAAGCTTTGTAACCTTGACCCGACCATCCCAAAGTGTATGACCTAGCGGGGAAATCATTAGTGGTAGACAACAAACAAACCTTCATCGTAAACTCTTCTTTCTTGTGGGCATCATACGTAACGATCCCTTTATCCCACAACTCTTCCAACTCGTCTATAACAGGACGAAGAAAGACATCCATGTCCTTACCAGGTGAACGGGGTCCCGGAATCAACAAACAAAGCTGGAATGTGGTTTCCTTCATGCTTACCCACGGGGGCAAGTTATATACGGTTAATATGACTGGCCACATGCTATACGAGTTGTTCTGCATAGAGAAAGGACAAAACCCATCGATTCCAAGACCCAGATATACGTTACGAGGTTCACTAGCAAACTCAGGGTGTAGCGCTGCAAATCTCTTCCAACTATCACCATCAACCGGATGACGCAACACATCCGGATCGGCACTGTTACCGGTATGGTGCCAAATCATGTCTTCAGCGGTGTGCTTTGAAGTGTATAGTCGATGTAATCTAGGAGCAATAGGAAAGTATCGAAGCTTCTTATGCGGTACTTTGATACCCTTCTTTGGGTCCCATCTAGACTCGCTACAAACTGGACACTTATCAAGGTCTTTGTTTTCTTTGTAATAAATAACACAATCGTTCAAACAAACGTCGATGGTAACATACCCCATACCCAAACTTTTCAACTTCTTGTTGTATGCTTCATAAGATTCGGGCAAATTGTGAGGTTTAGGCAAAATACGACCCAACAACTCCAGTAGCTCGGTGAATGAGGTGTTAGTCCATTTGTTCTTTACTTTTACGTGCATTAGCTTGGCAATGAAATTCAACGAACTCATCGATTCACAACCAGGAAATAATTCCGTCTCCAATTCTTCGAACAATGTGTCAAAACTGCTTCGACTTGGAATATGTGCATCTCTCATCTCGGTGTCTCCCGGATGTCCACCAACATCGTAACTCTGTCTCACATCGTCATAAACATGCTAGATTTCATTTACTATAATTGGATCTTTACTTGCAGGGGGTGTATGTGTTTGTATCGCTTTCTCACCGTGTTTTGTCCAAACCTTATAATCATGGTGAAATCCCTCTCTTAGAAGGTGGGCCATAACAGCTTCTGTTTTTAATCGGCAAAAATTATTACACTTCTTACACGGACAAGACAAGTAACCGGTATAACCTCTACTTTTCTTAGCAAAATCGATAAATTTATAAACCCCAAAAATATATTCACCATCTAACACATTCGTCAATTCAATCCAACTCTTATCGATACTCATGTCCGAACTCGATGCCATCTCTTAACAACAAGTTGAGTAAACTATGCGACTACATTAATAAAATAAAATAAAATACATAATTATTACAACCCAATGAATAAAATGAATAAAAATTACAACACAATAAACAAAATAAAAAAACTTACAAACTCATTGAATGAATAAATATTACAAACCATTGAATGAATAAAAATTACAAACCATTAAAAGAATAAATATTACATAGCATTAAATGAATGAATATATAAAAAAAGAACAAATAATTAAATAAACAAGTAAAAATATATGAGCACAAAATATAAATTCACACAACACATGCATAATCAACCAACAAATACTTAATTCATTAACCTAATCATATGGTATATCAACTTGCAAACATAATCAAATAAATACAAAATTTAAAAAGCATGAAATTTAATGGAAATACCTTGAATTGGATGGATAAATTGAAGAGTGATGTTAATTCCCAACCAAGAAAGTTGTATTAATTCACCTAATCAAACCATATAGAAAGAATAAAACACAATTAGCATTCAAAAAAAATAAAAATTAAAAGGTGACTTTCATGCAATTATTACCTTAAATTGTGTGATGAAAGATGATATTAATGGACCCCCACTTTGATTATTGAACCAAGAATGATGCAAGATGAAGTGGAGAAGCAATTACAAAAAAAAAATGGAATTTAGTTGAGTTTTTGGGAGAAAATCGGAGGATTTTTTTGGGTGTTTTGTGTGTTATGTGGGTTAAAAAACCTGCTGTATCCATAAAATAGGATCCAAGATTAGCGACGAATTATGGGTCGTGGTTAAACACATAGAATCGTCGCTAATCTTCAAAATAGCGACAAAATATGTTGTCGCTAAGATAGCGACGACATATCGACTATTAAAAAAATTCAATAAGAAATTAACAATATTCAGCGACGAAAATACTAGAAATAGCGACAATTTATGTTGTCGCTAATTAACGACGCCTAAATTTCCGCCGCTAAGTTAATGTCGTCGCTAACTTCGAAAGCATAACGACGAATTTCGCGTCGTCGCTAATTTGTCGTGGGTAAACACCGCAAATCCAGTAGTGTAAGCGTGTGGAGAATTTCATGAGTACAATGCGTAGAGGGTGGAACTTTGTAGATAATTTTGATCTTGTCGAGCATGGAAGAATTCTTGTGATTTGGGACCCAGATAAAGTCGAGGTGGAGGTTCTTGCTAAAACGCCCAAGCTATCAATCGTAAAATAGTGTGTAACGTAGCATCTTAAAACCTTTACACTTCTTTTATTTATGGATTAGATGATAAAATATTAAGAAGAGATTTGTGGAAAAACCTTATTGATCATTCTTCTACTTTTGATGACTCATGGCTTATCTTGGGAGACTTCAATTATATTCTTGCTTCAAATGAGAGGCTAAAGAGAAAAAATATTACATTTGGAGATTTTAAAGAGTATGCGGATTGTTGCAATAGTCTTGGACTTGAAGATGCTTGGGATAATAATCATATCCTAAGCAAAATTGATCGTGTGTTGGGCAATCGGAGCCTTGAAGCTTCAGACCATTACATTCATGTCGGGTATTTTACCAAAATCAAGTGTTTTCGATCATTTTCTTTGTATTGTCACGTTATTTTACAACATGTGAAGAGGATCACCTCATTCTGATTCTTTAACATGTGGGTGAAACATGAAGATTATAATTAAACAATGCAAAATGGTTGGAATATGAAACTCGTTTAGGGTAAGAAACAATTTATCTTATGCCAAAAATTACGTGCCTTGAAGTTTGATTTGCGAAAGCTTAATAAGGGACATATCTCACATATTTCCGAAAGCCGAAAGAAGAACTAGAAATGGCCGAGGTTAGTTTTCAACAAAACTTGGTTATTGATAGTAATTTTGATGACTAAGTTAAAATGCGTGAAAAAACAAGGATTCTTGAGAAAGACTAGATTAACTTCCTTCAACAAAAATCTGAACTTGGGTATTCTCTCAAGAATGATAGGTGTACAAAACTCTTCCATAAACTTATGAAGAGCAAACAAAGGCGAGGGTTTATTTTAAAAAAATTACGTCTAAAAGGGGAGGTTACTGATTCATGTGAACAAGTGTATCATTTATTGACCAATTTAAGGCTTTGTTGGGTACTAAGGATACTACTTCTAATATTGATAATGGTGTGTTTGATTGGGATAGTATTCTCAAGTATGAACAAGGCGTCGAGATGTGTAGAGCGTTTTCCGATCATGAGATAAAATAGGCTATTTTTTGCATTTCAAATGACAAAGTACCCGGACCTGATGGATATTCTTCGCTATTTTCAAATGGTAATGGGATATTATTGGGGATGAAGCAATAATATATTGGTTTAAATGGTGATAGATATAACCTTAATATATGAGAGAGAGAGAGAGAGAGAGAGAGTAAAAAAATAAAAATCTGAAATAACCATGTGCTCAATTTGTTAAAGAACTTTTAAATAAGAGGGTATTTTGGATTTTTTACTAGCTCTGTTAATAAAAATTGACATCGTTTACATAATGGGTCGCGTGTGCCTAATTCTGGTGAGCATAAAGGCCTCTTATTCCTATTTTTTAGCATATGGGCTAGTGAACATAATTAATATGACCCTATGAACCTCTCATACTATTAACCTTAAAAATTATGTAAAAATTTGAAGAAAATATCATTATAAAAAGTTTATTCTTTTTTCCTTTTCTGACAATACAATGCTTGCCATATTTTCTTTTTGCATTTTTTTTATTTTACACGTAAAATTTATACATGTTGACACATTTTTTATATTTTTTTAAAGAGTAATGCTGGGTATCACCCAAAAAACCATCACCTAAACATCACCCATGATGTGGCGGTTAGGTGGTCCAATCATGAATTTTCTCTTTCCAGATTTACTTTTTTCTCTTTCCTTCATGATTGGACCACCTAACCGCCACATCATGGGTGATGTTTAGGTGATGGTTTTTTGGGTGATACCCAGCATTACTCTTTTATAAATTTGGTCGCTGAAACTCTTCTGTTTATTTTTTTTAAAAAAAGTCATTGCATTTTAATTAGTTATTTTTCTAACTTTTTTTAATTTACTTTCTATATTAAAACTTATTTCTAATTTTTAAAAGAAAAAATTATAAATTATCATATTTTTAAAAATAATATGTTTTTATAAATTACAAATATATAGAAAAAATAATTATATATAAAAAAAGAGCCAATTAGAGGAAAATGCCTATTAAAGAAGTTATTTAAAAAAAGGTGTCTCCAATAAAACATTTTAGAGAAAACAGCCTCTCCCAAAACTACCCCTAATTAACAATTAAAAAAATAAAACAGCATGTATATATCTTTTGTTTAAGAAAAAAAAAACTGATAAGCGTTTAAAACACACACAACACACACAAATACACACAACACACACGCAAACACACACAACAAAGCTCTAAGCGGCGAAAGATGTAAATCACACAGGAGAAATCGACGGCAAAGGAAACAAGCAACATAAATGGTGAATATCAAGCACTCAAACCAATAACAAGTGTAGAATATCAACAACAACAAAGAATCGTCATACAAAATCAAAAAAACCGTAAGCATTAAACCCAAAATTTTGTGTTATTCTGATATTTTTTTAGAGTGATTTATGATTCCGAAATGATTATTGTGTGATTCATGAACAAAATCAAAACGAAAATTGATTTCATGTTGATTTCGATTGATTTTTACTGATTTTTGTTTGATTAAGTAAAATAGTAACGATTTTGGTAGTTTCTAGGGTTAATAATAGGATTTTATGATGAATGTGAAAGAATAATGTGATTAATATCAACGAAAATTGGACTAGAGTGATAAAAAATGATTAATATGTAAAACAGGGACCTATAATGCAATTATTTCAAAAAAATTGAGGTATAACTGTCAAATATACATAAGTAGGGGTCTGAGACTGATATTTTGGTAAATATTCTGCATATTATAGACAGAATGTGTAGTTTAGGGACCTTATAGTGTAAAAAACTGCATAATATGGAATTCTGCAGCATGTTTTTTGTATCTGTATTAAACATGGAATTCCATGTTTAATATAGTTATCAAATCATGAAATTCCATGTTTTGATAACTGTATTATATACATCATGTATCGTGTAATTACTGCATAATATGGAATTCTGCAGAATGTTATCAGTAACAGTATCAAACATCGAATTCCATGTTTAATACAGTTATCAAATCATGAAATTACATGTTTTGAAAACTGTATTATAGACAGAATGTGTAGTTTAGGGACCTTATAGTGTAATTACTGCATAATATGAAATTCTGCAGAATGTTTTTAGTAACTGTATTAAACATGGAAAGTTTAGGGACCTTATAGTGTAATTACTGCATAATATGAAATTCTGCATAATGTTTTTAGTAACTGTATTAAACATGGAATTCCATGTTTAATACAGTTATCAAATCATTAAATTCCATGTGTTGATAACTGTATTATAGATAGAATGTGTAGTTTAGGGACCTTATAATGTAATAACTGCATAATATAGACTTCTGCAGAATGTTGTTAGTAACTGTATTAAACATGGAATTCCATGTTTAATACATTTATCAAAACATGAAATTCCATGTTTTGATAATTGTATTAAACATGAAATTCCATGTTTTGATAAAAGTATTAAACATGGAATTAACTCAATTCAGGCTACTAATATGTTTTCTTGTGTAAAAACAGGTGAAAATGGCACCAAGAAGAAAAGTTATCAAGTCAAGACTACTAATTTGTTTCTTGTGGTTGGAGTTTGTGTAAATACAAGTAAAAATGCCTACTGATGAACAAGAAGCTGATAAGATACAAGCTGGGAAAAGGAAGAACTACTAGCTTTTCTAAGTGACGAGCAGCCCCTCAGTGGATTATGTTCATTGAAGAGTTTATGCAGTTCAGCGAAAACAAAGATCAAAGAATCAATTATCTAAAAGAATATTGATATATGTGTTGATATTTTTATTATTGTATTGAATAAAGTATTTCGTATTTAATTATACTTATTTTGGAATGTTTTAGATTGTAATGTTTAAAATGACTTGTTAGTTTATTAAGTATAATGAAGGATTTGATTAGAAATGAAAATTGATTCGTATTTCATATTGTGAAGGATTTGATAAGAATAGTTTTATTACCAACAAAAAACTCAAAAAAGCAGGCAAAATCAGCAACACATTAAAATGACTTGTAAATTCCATGTTTGAAACATGGAATTCCATGTTTGAAAACATAAAATTCCATGTTTGAAACATGAAATTTACTAACCTGCACACTAACAACTTAAGCTACTCGGATCGAAACCAATATCGAAAGATAATAATTATAAAGGAATGAACCACAACACAATATAAAAACAAAAAGGATCCAAAACATAACAATAGAAACTGTAAAAATTGTTAAACCAGTGAATATTAAAAAAATGTTACAAGAATATAATGATCATAAAAAATAATCATAGAGCAACTTGAATATTTTTGGCATTGACCGACGTGACTGATTAGTTGACTCCAACGGTTCCTTTTCAAAACCAAATCTTTGTGACTACCAAATGTATGTTACTTGGGATCGTGGAAACACGTAATCGAAAACAGAATCGAGAGTCGGGAAAGATCAAACGAACGCATATAACGTTGAGAACCGAACTTTACTACAACCATAACCATTTGCAGAAAACAAGTCATGACATAAGTACTAGAATACAATAACACAAACAAAGGAAGAAGTAGAAAAGGGAAAAAATTCCGTGCAGGCGCAGAATTCCATGTTTTAAACATGGAATTCCATGTTTCATACAGTTTCATGTTGTATAAAACATGGAATTCTGCGACTGCACAAACCTCTTCACAGAAGTCCATGTTTTAAACATGGAATTCTGCAACTACACAAACCTCTTCACAAAATTACAGCTCAAACACACACTCTTATACGATTAAAAACAGTTTAAACACAAAATTTAGCAGCATAGAAGCAAAATATGAACAAAATGAAAAATATAACACATAATTTACAGAAAATGAAGCAAAATATGAAGAAATGAAGAATGTAAAAACATTATCATAACAAAAAGAGCTTAAACACAAAAATTTGCAAAAATCAAAGCAATATATGAACAAAAATAAGAATATAAACACATAATCATAACATAACAAGCAATTAGAAGAGAAAAACATTCAAAACAGTAGAATTGCTTCAAGTTGCAAAGTAGGTAGAAAATGTGAATCAAAATGCTTTTAAAATAGAGAATACATACACATGTATACATATATATATAGAAACTATAAGCTGTAAATCAGCAAAGCAACAAAATGAAATCAAATTTTTTTTAAAAAAAATAGCTAAAAACAGATCCGAGAGATAGAGAGCGGGAGAGAAAGAAGAGAATGTTAGTTTACCTTTAGAGAAGAAGAAAAAGCCGAGTAATTCCGTGAGTTAGCTTCGTGAGTGTGAGTGAGATTTGTGACTGTGATTAAGCTCAGTTTGTTATCAATGAAGATGGAGAAAAATCGGTTAGAGGAGAAAGAAAGTGAGAGAGAGAAATAGATAGAGAGAATATGTGAGTGTGTGAGCTAATAATTGAGGAATTAATTACCTAGTTTATAATAAGTAGTATTTATATTGGGTAAAAAGGGAAAATAAATAATTAAGGGGAGTTTTTTTCTAATTACTTAATTAAGAAGGCATTTATCTATAAATAAAAAACTTAGAGGCTTAAAAAAATTAGTAGCCTAATTAAGGAGGCATTTTTCTCCAATTACCCCTAAAAATAATTATAACCAAATTCATTGTTTTACTTATTTTTTTCCAACTATTTTTTAATTTATTTTTTATATCAAGTTATATTTTAAATTTTCATAAGAAAAAAAAACATAAATTATAATATTTTTAATAAAATAAAATAATATGGTTTTACAAATTATAAATGTATAAAAATAATAATTACAAAGATAATTATAATTAGTATATAGAAAATAACTTGTACAAAATATGTGTATTATTATTTTTTAATTAAAATAAAAAACTATTAAAATTAAGTTTGAATATAAATTTTTGAAATTGAGAGTTGAAATAGGGAAGATGTTGGAGCAAAGTTGTTATAAGGAGTTGATATTTAAGAAAAAGTGGTGTTTGACTCCCAATTCTAGCTAAAAATGTGAGGAGCTGTTGGACTTAGCCTTATAGCCACGTTATTGGTTGCTTGCTATATCGATTGGTTTAATTTTGTGGATTACTCGCCCAATTTAAATTTTTCAGCATCTTGGTTTAATCTATTAACTTGTGGTCTCTCGTCTTTTTTTTATAGATGTATAAGGTTACGAGATATCATTTTTGATATATAGGGACTTAATTGTGGGATTTATCCATATTATGTGCTATAACTTGAATTTTTAGTCTATCTCAGATATTATTGTATTTTTGGAGGTTTTTGTGTTATTTTGTAGTTGCTAGGTACGTGGACGATATGATACCCCGATATCGAACTAAGAAGTAAAAAAGTCAAAGTCAACCACAAGTCAAGGTGTGAAGGAATCAAAAGCCTCCTTAGAAGGTCAAATGCAATTGCTAGTAATACGACATAGTCAACTTGAGAGAGTCACCACACACAATTAGTGAGGTTTCTAGTCAAGCCCATTCAACTCAAGATAACCCTTCAAGTATGGATATCTTGAGGGAAAACGGTTTGTGAATTGGAGTTGAGACTACAAAGTTATGTTAAATTTTCCACCATGACTCTTAACTATCCAAAATTGTTAAAAACATATTTAGGTTACTTTTGACTCACCCAAGTGGGTCCCATAATCTAAAAAAGATTTTGAAACATCATATAGGATAAAATGAAGATTAAATCAATTACCAATCATCTTTGAGAAGAGCCACGCACCTGGGAAGAGAAGCAAGGAAGAACACAAGGTGGACTTCACCATTTCCAACCATTCTAGTCGTCCTTTTCATAAATTCTTATTGCAATCTTTCTTTTTTTAAGCTTGAATATGACTATATTAAACCTTATAATTCAGCTTTTGATTGGGAACTAATTTCATATTAGCTTGAGATTTCTAAGGGTATGAACCTTAGATTATGATTATGACACTTTCCTTGTAATTTGGGATATAATTATTGAAATCAATTATTTATTTTTGTAGTTCAATTTTTTTGGATTTCAAACCCTCTACCTTGATCACGTAGTGGGTTGTGATAGTTTTGGTACTACATTCGGGGAGAGGTTCGAATATGGATTAATATATAAACGTTTGGTGTTTGTCCAAGAATTGGGAGGTCTAGGCTAATCGGATAGTCACATATGGTTAGTTTTTAAGTATGTGAAGGCTTTGCAAGGTCACTCGGGAGAAGTCCCTATAGTCGGAAAATAACCCTTATCTACATAGGAGGGATTTAGGTGGATAATTGAATCCCAATAAACGGTATCAAATTTGCCCCTAAGTCAAGAAATGCCTAAGTCGTAGCTAGTGGGGATGCAAGATATTCTCGCGCTATCTATGTGTTTTCTAATTATTATCGCTTACAATTTTATATTTTGCAATTTACTTATTTTGTTGTATTTATATTATAAAAACTCCACTTCAAAATCATCTTTCTATTGATATTTTTCCGCAACTCTCACCTCGAATACGCTTCTAAAACATGTAAATAATTTCATAGTCCATGTGGAGAACAATTTCAAACTTATCACTTTATTATATGGGATTACTCGTACACTTGTGAGGAGTTTTTTCGGAGTGTTTTTACATCATGCCTCAGGGAACACCAAGTTTTTGGGGATGCATGCATAAGGCATCAAAGGGAATGAGTGACCACACTTTCAAGCTTACAATCAAGCTCTAGGACGATTGGTTGTTGGTTAGTAAAGAGAGAGCCAAAATCTCACTCTAAACTATCTAAATATATCACATCATACCCTATGCCACGTTATTTTTGTGTTATATTTGTATAAACCAGTAAAAAGATATAAAAACTAATGCATAAATAAAATAAAATTAAATAATAAATTACTTTACTTGTCGAGGCTCGGATTGGATCTGATGACTTTAAGGTATTTAGGCCATGTACCGGTGTCTTACGTTTGCTGACTTCGACCTCCAGGATACAACGACAGAACTATTCAAAAGAAACTGACACCTGAATTCTTAAGAATTTCAACGAACGTAATAAAGTTGCTTCTTTCTAAATCTCTATCTCTCTCTCTCTCTCTCTCTCTTATAATTTTAATGCTTGATGCTTCAAAAAAATGAATGAATAAAATGGTTTAGTTGGCCAATTATTTATAGAGTATGAAAAGGTGGTTTGGCAAAGAGTTGCGATATTTCATTTGGAGATACGGTGTATTAATTAAAAGACATAACGTTTACTAATAGACACAAAAATTGATTGGTCCAAATGGTATAAGCCCAAGGCTCAAAAGCCCAACCTGGGTTGTGGTCCATGTTTGACCAACCCCACCAGATGTTTTTTCTTTGTTTTGCTTTATAAAAAGAAATAAAAAAATAATATAACATACATTATTAATTTTTTTCTTCTTTTTTAATTTCTCCAAATTACATGACTCAATTTCTCATTCAATTTCAAATAATTTTGACCAAGTGAATATATTACGTTAATTTTTACAAGTGGAATAAACGTATCAATCAGGGGCGGAGCCATGCATACCCTAGGGGGGTCCATGGCCCCCCCCCCCCGACTTTTCAAAAAAAAAAATTAATTATAGTTATTTATCACCCCAAAACTTTTTAAAATCTTCTTTTGGCCCCCATAAACTTTTAAAATTTATTTTATTAACCTTATAATTGTATTATTTATAGAATAATTAATTTTAAAAAAAATTAATATTAAGATTTATAGTGTAACGTTTCTTTAATATAAGATAGTGCAATCTTTACCTAATATAGGATTTATAGTGTAATTTTGTAAAATATAAGGACTTATATTACTGTTTTACATAATATAAGGACTTATATTGCACATAACTCGAAAAAAAATTCGGGGTCGTTGCCCCCGAACCCCGTTGACCCCCCTAATGACTAATCCTGGCTCTGCCCCTGGTATCAATATCCGAATCATTTCTTTAAAATGAGTCACCGACTATCATCGTAAACATAGTCAATATTTGGGTAGAATCCTATTTGTCCAACAATTATAACCGAAAACCCTCAAGATTCTTAGTTATGTGGTTGAGTGACGATTGAACGGGAAGAAAGTAGGTTAGTGGATTATTAGACATTATAGGAGGATCGAGGAATAATCTATAACCATCTTTCAAGCTAAATGAAATTGATTCTTCTTGTATTGCGAAACTAAATAATTCTTGAAATGATAACTGTTGAATATTTGTATTAAAAGTAGTCTTTGTGGAATTTCTTGAATATGAATTCATAAGAGTTGTTATGAATTGATTTAGGGATTATTACACGTTTTTTCCTTTTGGAAATTTTTGGTATCTTATATTTTCTTGTATTTGAATTGTTAGGAGGAAAAGTTTTGAGTTGGGATTTTGATATCTTGTTTTTATCATAGATTTAGAAATTTATCAGACATCATTTTGAAAAGGAGGAAAAAAGGGGGAGAGTTTTTTTTTTTTTTTTCAAAGAAAAGGGGAAGAGAAAGAAGGGAGCTGGATGGTTTAAAGTGGGAGTATTCCCTTATTATAACATGGTTGGCAAATTAGTGAGAGTTTAAATTTTGTAGATGATGTATGTGATCCACTAAAACAAATGATATATAATCATATATATTCCTTTCGTTTTCTATTTAATATTTTTCCAAATTTTTGTTTCGTTCAAGAATGTTCATCCTCCGTAGTTTTTATATAAAATTAAAAATATCATAATCAAAATATTCCTTACTTTTTCACTTCATTATTTTTCTATTATAAATTAATTATCATATCAGATAATAGCATACACAAAAAAACTGTCACAATAGAATGCTCTCGGGCACACTTTTTGATAAACCCCACCCCCTCGTCTGAAACCCGACCCCCCACCTAAATCCACCGTCAACCACCACAAAAACCCTCTATCTCTCTCTCTCTCTCTCTCTCTCTCTCCTCAAATAACCCTAATCTCTTACTGAAACTTCACCACAACCGCTTTCGAACCCTAACCACCCTAGAATCGCCGGCTTTCTCCCCTATCCAGTCAGTCTCCTTCTCTGTTACCTAGTTTCACTTAAGATCTATTATAGATCTATGAAACTAAGTATATTTTACATCACGTTTGCTAAGATTCACTTTTTAAAAGTCACTATTAAGTGCTTTATTGAGTTCTCGTTTACTATTATCTTCTAGTCTTCTATCTCGGATGTCTTCTCTTTTGAACATCAATGAGGGGAAGCAGGAAGAGGAAGATGACGAACTTTGTCTCTCACAGGACAAAGATACAATTTACTCAAAGTTTGAGGAACCCAGACTTATTCTTCAAATTATAGCTTCAGGTATCATAAATTTGAACTACTTAAAGAGAATCATTATTCAGCATTGGGGCATTTCAGGTAGGATTACACTTGAAAAGAAAGGTATTAATCTTTGTACGGTTCAATTTGACAAAGAAAAAGATTATAAGATTGTGTGGAATAATAGGCCATATCACATCTTTGGGTTCCATGTTCTGGTACAAAAGCATGAGGAAACAATTACTAATCCTTCGCTTCTTGATGAGACAGCTTTCGGGATACGTATTTATGGTGTTCCACCACTCTTTATTAAGGAATCAAATGTTAGTAAAATTGCATCAAAGGTTGGTAGAGTCATTGAGGTGTGTTTGCCTGACCCGATTAAGTATAAAGAGGATCCTAGCATCAGAGCTAGGGTTGAACGCTCAGTATTAACACCTCTGTTGGAGGGATTCAATTTTAAGATCTCAAGAGGACAAAATGTTTGGATTTCGTTTAAGTTCGAAAAGCTGTTTGACTTCTGTTTCAAATGTGGTATTATCTCTCATGAAGAGAACAACTGTGATAATCCTAACCTTCTAACAAATAGGTTAGGCAATTGGATTAAATACTCTGAAAGTGTGAAAAGAGAGAAAGAATTTGTGTTTAGAACAGTTAAGAGCAACAATACTAACCAAAGGACTAAAAAAACCTTTGAAGAATAAATTCAAAAAGAAAGTTGAAGTGCTTGAAGAAGGTGAAATTGGCACTAATGATGGTAATGACATGAGTAACAAAGGAGTAATGAATTCAGTTCAAAACTCTTTACTTATCCAACAGTTAATTTAGATCAAACTCTTATTCAAGGTGTTGCTTTTAAAACTGATTTGAGGCCACTGAAAAATGATGAAACTTTAAAACTTTGTGGGTCTAATGAGGCTAATGAAAAGTTGAGTCCTATGATTGGGTTGGAGGAAAAAGTTAAGATTGACCCATCTATTACACATAATTCGGATCAAACAATTTGTTTTGGTTCACTTGAAGGAATAGAACTAGAACTAAGCAAGTTAGGGAGGACCTTGGTCTCTCGATTGATGATGATCTTACTTCTCAAGTCTCAACAATTCTTGTTACCCCCAATATTGGGGGTGATGATGAGATGGCTGATACACTTGATTTAGAAAAAATTGACACTGATGAGAACATAGAAAAATGGTATGAAGAAGGGTTACAAGAAGAGATGGAAGCTGATGAGGTTTGCGGGGTTGACCCATATCAACCCCAACACCCTCAATGATACAAGCCTGGAACTGTCAAGGCATTGGAACAGCCTTGACAGAAATGAGCTTGGTTGATATGATCAAGACTCATCACATAGAGGTACTATTTCTTTCCGAAACTAAGCAAAAACTTTATTTTTTAATTTCTTTAAGTAATAAACTGAAGTTGACACTTGTTACACAAGTGGTCCTATGGGTTTATCTGGGGGATTAGCAGTTTTTGTGAAAGAAGCTGGTAACTATACTCATGTTAGCTCTGGTAAGAACGTTATTCAGTGCACCTATTATAGTTCTAATATTGAATTATGTGCGTTTAACTTTGTCTATGGCCCTACTGCAGATGAGGATAAAAGTCCATTTTTGAGGAAATTAAATGATCTTATACATGTTGAGAATCAATGGTGCTTTACGGGGGATTTTAACTTGATAAGATTTCCCTCTGAGAAATTGGGGGGGTAATATTAACTCTGTTCATAAGAGAAATATGACACATTCAATGCATTTATAGATTCAAATGCTTTGCTTGATTTACCAGCTTTAGGATGTAATTTCTCTTGGTCAAAAAAGAGAAATGGCAATCAGCTGATTAAGCAAAGACTTGATAGAATCTTAGTTAATCAAGAATGGATGACACTTTATCCAAACTCTTGGAATGAGGTGTTACCCCCACTTGTATCTGATCACTCACCTATTATACTTAACTCTGGAATTTATTCATAAAAACATAGAAAAAGATTTATTCTGAAAAAAGGTTGGATTTATGACAAAACTCTTTGTCAATTAATTACTGAGAAATGGAAAAAAGGTCATTTTATGGATTTGCGAGGTATTTCTTTAATGAAATATAAATTATCACAAATTCAAAAACATATATCTAAGTGGGCAAGAAAAAGAATCTTGAATAATAGGATTCTTATTAAAAAGAACATTGCTCAGTTGGAAATTATCTTTAATGAACCATACAGTGATGAGAATAATGTAATTTTCAATCTCTGAGTATGGAACTTGAAGAATTTTGGAGAAAAGAGGAATTATATTGGTCTTTAAGATCAAAAAACAATTGGTTGAAATTGGGGGATAAAAATTCAAAATTCTTTCATGCCTCAACAAAAGTGAAGAGATCTAGAAATAGAATCTCAAAAATCAAAGATAAAGATGGTGTTTGGATCTTTGATCCTTATGAAATATCTAAGGAAATTATTGGATATTATAATAATATATTCAAATCAGTGGGACAAAGAAATTATCATCCAATTCTGTGTAAAGTTAAAAAAGTTGTTACTGATGAGATGAACTGTGCCTTAACAAAAAATGTTGATTGTGAAGAGGTCAAACAAGCCATTTGGTCATTAGGGAGTGACAAATCCCCAGGACCAAATGGTTTTGGAGGATTCTTTTTTAAAAAATTCTGGGAAGTTTTGAAACATGACCTTGTGGCTTTGGTTTCAGATTTTATATTGAATAATTCCTCTTTAAAAGAAATAAATAGTACTATAATTGCACTTATTCCTAAGTGTGAGAACCTAGAAATTGTTGCCTCTTTTAGACCTATCAGTTGCGCAAACTTCATTTACAAGGTTATTTCAAAAATCTTGACCCTAAGACTCCAAGAATGGATTGGTAGTTTGGTTTCTGAAACTCGAACTGCCTTCATTCCTAACAGGTCAATATCTGAGAATATTCATATAGCTCAGGAAGTCTCTCACTTCTTGAATAATAAGAGAGACACTAAGAAATATTCTCTAGCAATTAAGGCTGACATGAGTAAAGCCTATGAAAATATAGAGTGAGACTTTTTAATTGATGTTCTGATTCAAATGGGATTTCACCCAACTTGGGTGGGATGGATTAAGAATTGTGTTTCATCTGCCACTTACAAAGTGCAAATCAATGGAGTTTTATATGATCTTGAAAAACCACAGAAAATTTTGAGGCAAGGGGGACCCCTTTCTCCTTACCTGTTCTGTATTGTTACTCAAGCTCTTACACATCTTATTGATCATTATGTGGAAATAGGGTTGTTTAAAGGAATTGCTATTGCTAGAGCAGCTCATATGGTCACCCATGTCCTTTTTGCAGATGACAGTTTGTTTTTTCTTGAAGCAAGTGAAAATAATATTGATATATTCAATAACATAATGAATTGGTATACGTTTGCATCAGGGCAAAAAATGAATCTCAATAAGAGTGGGGTTTTTTTTTTAGTAAGCATACACCACAAGATTTGAGAATTAAATTTTCACAACAACTGAGAATGAATAAAATTGAGCATTTGGGTAAATATCTTGGAATCCCATCTTCATGGGGTAAATCTAAAGTCAAATCACTTGAATGGCTGATTGAAATGGTATTGAAAAATATGGAAAGATGGGATACTAAAATGTTATCTAAGAGTGGTAAAGAAGTGTTAATTAAGGCAGTGGTTGGGGCAATTCCAAACTATATTTTGTCAGTCTTTCTTATACCAAAAAAAGTTACTTCATATTTAACTTCACTGATCTCAAACTTTTATTGGGATAATCAAGGAGAAGGGAGGTGTCACTGGATTAAATGGCAGACTCTTATGAATTGTAAAGATGATGGAGGTCTTGGGTTTAAAGATTTTCACTGTCAAAACCTTGCACTATTAGCCTCTAATGCTTGGAAGTTTAATCTGAATAAAAATTCCTTGATCTTCAAATTGTTTCAAGGGAAATACTTCCCTAATACTGTTTTTTTAAAGCTCAGTTGAGTAGTAACTGCTCATTGGGCTGGAAAAGTCTAATTGAGGGAAGAAACTGTTTTATGAAAGATTTAAAATGGAATGTTGAAAATGGTAAGAGTATAAATATTTGGGATGATATTTAGATCCCATATGATGGTAAGCTAATAAAACCCAATTGGTGTAACTTAAATAGTGTATCTGAGCTGATAGATACACATTCTTTTACATGGAAAATTGAGTTACTTAATTTGTACTTTCCTCCTAAGGCTGTAGCAACCATTTCCTCTACATTTCTCACACAACTCAACCTTGAAGGTGTGCCTTTTTGGCCTTTCTCTTCAACTGGTAGGGTCTCAGTGAGAGACATGTGTAGGAGACTCTGGAAGGCTCAGCAACTTAAGGAAAAAAAATCTTGTAAAAAATAAAGGAGAATAATCTTTTATGTTACAATCTCATGATTGGAAAACTATTTGGGAAATGAATGTTGCTCCAAAAGTCAAAAACTTTATTTGGAAGTGTTGTGAAAATGAATTACCAACAAATGAAAATAGAAAAGTAAGAAAATCATGTACATCTGACTTGTGTACAATTTGTGGAATGGAAACTGAGAATATTGAGCATATTATCTTTCATTGTTCTTGGGCTAGGGCAGTTTGGTTGGGTAGCCCTTTGAATTTTTGCTACTTAACTGAACCTTCTTTCAGTTTCAAGAAATGGATTAACTTCATAAGATTAAGCCTTTCTGAAACTGAGTTTAGTAAGAATGGACTTGGTGAATTAGCTTTTTACATTGTTTGGTGTATTTGGAAAGGAAGGAATGAGTCAATCTTTAGTGGGAATGCTCCTGACCCTATGAATACTTTAGCTGAAGCTCTTAAAGCCAATGATGATTTTATATTGTCCAAAAGGATTAACTCTGAGGCAAAAAAGGATAATAACTTTATTGTGAGGAATGATGCTACCTTACAAGCTAATGATTCACAAACTAATGCAACTCAGGTGCAAACCTTTAGAGATGGCAATGTTATGAAATGGCTTCCACCATTAACAAGATGTTTTAAAGTTAACTGTGACGCTTCATTTGATTATAAAACTAACCTAGCTTCCTATGCTTGTCTTATCAGGGACTCTAAAGGGAAATTAGTTGATGAATGTTCAATTTTTTTTTTTTGCTTATTCTCCACTCGAGGTAGAGGCTAGAGGACTTCTACAAGCTTGTGAAATGGCTTCAAGATTTCCAAGAGGCAAAGCAGAAGTGGAGAATGATTGTCAAGTCCTCATTCAACAAACTTCTAAGGGAGAGAAGACCTTTTGTAATGTTAGAGGACTAGTTAAATGTATTTTGAGACTTAAAATGTTATGTAATATTAAAATCTTCTATGTTAGGAGATCTAAAAACATTTGCGCAGATTGGGTGGCTAAACAGGAGATTAAAGGCTCCTTGTTTAGCCTTTGGAATTGTTTTCCACCTCCCAAACTCGCCTCTCTTTTGGTTAGTGAATTTAACACAACTGGAATAGGTTAACTTGTAATTTTTGAAGTTTTTAATTTATGCTTCTTTCGACCAAAAAAAATAAAAAATATTCATGTCATTTTTTATAGACATTTAAGGGTGAAACTTCCGTGAAACCCTTTAATTTTGACCAAAGTACAATAATAGCTTTTAATCTTCAAAATTTTCTTAGGAGGCCCTTTAACTTCTTTTTTATCACCGTTAACCTTTTTTTTAATTTTCTGTAAGTTGACCGTTAGTCAATGCCATCTGACGCCACGTCAGTACCACCTCACCGCCACCTAAGCATGAGGTCATCAACAATTATATGTCTTATTTTTAAAATCATTTTTGTTTTTTAATACCTTATCTTCTCCAACCGGCCCTCCCAACACCAGGCCGCTCTCTGCACTAGGAAACCGCCGCCACTCGTGATCCATTCTCCACCATCATAACCGGCTTTGCTACTCCATCAACAACCGAAGAAGAAATTAAAACACCAAAGAGGAGTAATGTAAAAAGAGTCAATTTAGATAGGAGAAGATCACAAGATCCTTTCACATAAATTAACTTAAGATATGATTCATCATGTCAACAAGTCAATTCAATGTATATCACACATAAAAAATGAAGCTTTCCTTTAATAATCGATACCTAAACATACATAAAAGCACTCATATATATACATCAGTTACAAACACACACACACACACACACACATATATATATATATATATATAACGTACAACCTTTACAACATCAAAGCTTTAGTTGTAGAACAGTTAAGCACAAAAAGATACAATCTCTGAATAGTTGGGTGAATAGTAAACTGTAAATACAATCGTCGCGTATTGAAACCCTTAAGGAGTCGGGTATAGTTATATCTTCACCAATAACCTAATGAAGTACTGATCATTGATTTCACCATTGTTTTCAATCTTAAAGCTTTCATTCTTGCTCTGTTCTCTTCGATTCTATTGATTCTTTGCTGCTCGGTGTCAGATATTTTCATCTTATTTGTTTGGCTTTTTTACATTACTCCTCTTAGGTGTTTCAATTTCTTCTTTGATTGTTGATGGAGTAGAAAAACCAGTTAATGATGGTGGAGAATGGACCACGAGTGACGACAGTTTCCTTGTGCAGAGAGCAGCTTTATATTGGGAAGGTCGGTTGGAGAAGAAGAAGGTATTAAAAAATGATTTTAAAAAAATAACGTATAATTGTTGATGACCTCATGCTTAGGTGGTGGTGAGGTGAAACTGACGTGGCATAAACTAACGGACAACTAACAAAACATTAAAAAAGGGCTAATGGTGACAAAATATGAAGTTAAAGGGCCACTCGAGAAAATTTTGAAGATAAGGGATGGCTATTGCATTTTGTCCAAAGTTAGAAGCACTACAAGAAATAGTATTATTAGGGACGAGGTTATTGCGGCAACAAAAATGGCCTCTAATGATATTTTTAAACACCAAAATGGCCTCTAATTATATTTTTAGCGGCAATATTTGCCCCTAAAGATAAAGTCAATAGAGGCAAAAACAAATAATTTGCTACTAAAGGTATCTTTAAAGACGAACTTATAGGGACGAACAAATAGCGGCTCTTAGCGGCAAAATTAAGATTTTTAGTGTTAAAATTTTTGCCACTAAAGATACCTTTTCTTGTATTGAAGGATTCACAGAGGTTTCATACTTATATTATTATTACTAGATATCTTATATAAAATATTATAATATTTTAAATTTTTAAATTTTTTAGTAAAAATATATGGAATAATTCCCAATTATTTACAATTCCAGACTTTACATTCCCAAAAAAGGAAGGATCAAATTACTTCCTACTTACTCACAAATTATCAACTTAATTCTCAATTAAAGATATTTTCATATTTTACCTTCCATTATTGTCCTTGTGTGATATTTGAATTTTTTTAGATTTTTGTATTTTTTTAATTTTTTTTTTCTAATTTTTTCTTTAAATCGAAATTCTGGGTTATGTGTTGCTATAACACACAAATATAGATTCATGTGTTCCTGAACACACAAAGTTATAAAATCGATCTAAAGGATTCTCTTCTTTAACAAAAAAAAAATTCTCTTTATTAATCGCATGTACCCTACTTTTATTCGTTTTTAACTATCTTGTTATATTATCTTTATGTCCAATACTTTTTTGTTATTTTTGTGTGTTTATGTTTTAGGGTGTGTGTTCTAGGTCACACAAAACTTGATTTTGTTTATTCCAATTTTTTGTATTCCTAGAACACACAAATCTCAGAATTGTGTATTTTTAGAACGCAAAAATATAAGATTTGTGTATTCATGGAACACACAAAACTCAAATTTGTGTATTCATAGAACACATAAAAATCGCATTTATGTATTCCTAGAACTAGAATACACAAAACTTGATTTTGTTTGTTCCAATTCTGTGTATTCCTGGAACACACAAATCTTAGATTTGTGTATTCATGGAACACATAAAACTCAAATTTGTGTATTCATGGAACACATATAAATCAAATTTGTGTATTAATGTAATACACAAAACTTGATTTTGTTTGTTCAAATTCTGTGTATTCCTGAACACACAAATCGCAGAATTGTGTATTACTGGAACACACGGATCTCAGATTTGTGTATTCATGGAACACATACAACTCAAATTTGTGTATTCATGAAACACATAAAACTCAAATTTGTGTATTCCTGGAATACAAAAAACTTGATTTTGGTTGTTCCAATTCTGTGGAACACACAAATCTCAGAATTGAACACATTAAAAAAATTCGAAAAAAAATTTCAAAAAAAGAAAATTAATAATACAAAGTTTTAAAAAAAATATAAATATTATTTAATTAAAATAATTAATTAATTGTCTATGAGTTTTTTTGTAATTTTTTTTTTATTTAAGTAAGAATTCAGTTGAAATATGTAATTATTTAAGAATTTTTATGTTCTTTGTTAATTAATTGGGTGTTAGCCTAAAATATAAATTTTAATATTTAAATATAAGTTCATTTTTTTCGATAAATAAAAATCTTTTGAGTGTTCCTACTCGGAGCACACTTAACCTAACTTTCTATTATAAGAAATATATGCCGCAAAGCTATTAGATAGCTGGTAGTTGTCCAACATTAGCTACACATAGTTAATGTCTTAACGATGCATGCATGACTGGTAGTTCATGACTGGTAGTTTTTCAGTACTAGTAGCATACACATATACTAGTTAATGTCTTAATAATATATACCGCTCTTATTTACGTTGGTCACCTTTACTGTGCACATATAGTACCTCGTTTAAATTTAATGCATATGGCTGGTAGCTAGTCGTGTCATATCCAAAAAAAAGGAAAAAACAGTATCTAGTGCAATACGATTAGCAAACTATAGTCTATAGTTAATGTCTCAATGATACTTTTTTATAGCTATGTTTAACGAATTTTAACAGTACTACGAATCGTGTTTTTACATACGACATCTTTAAGAACGACGAGATATATATATCTTCTTTATTGATTCGCCTATAGGAGCGACCCACCACTACAATAGTTTTTATCATTCACGATTATATAGGTAGTCGCTAGTGGTGAAAAAATCAGTCGCGAAAGACAGGCTTTTTACAATAACGGCTACACGTTGTCGTTGGTATTTAGTCACTAAAAATGTCGTTAAAGCTACTATTTAGCGACTAATGTATTAAATGTAGTTTTTAAAACGTAAGTCATACTAAAAACTACAATTATAGTCGTTTTTAATTATTTATTAACGTCTACATTACGTAGTCGTGAGATATTGTCAATAATGACGACATATGTAGTCGTTATCGAGTAATTATTAACGACTACTTTAGCTTCATCTCATTTTCGACTACAATGTAGTTGTTAAAATGAGTTAGTATCTACGACTATTGTTGTAGTCGTTACGGATAATTTACTAGCGACTACACTGACTATATCACATGCAACTAACTGTAGTCGTAAATGAGCATTTTTTTTATTTTTTAAATAACTTTTTTTTTGTTTAAAATTAATTGCATTGATATAAATAATTTAAGAAATAAAGTACCAATAATAAATTAAAATACCAATAATATATTAAAACAACTAAATTAAAAAAAGTAAGACGAGAATTAAAATAGAATCAAAATACATCGGGATAAACAACTAAAAACAACTAAAATTAACAATAAATATCCCCAAACTAACGATTATATACACGTGTTTCTTCTCCTCCTTCCCTTTCTTCTGAATCACTTTATTCTTCTTCTTCTTCTTCTTCATCATCATCATCAGATTCTTCATCTCGGGTATTAGATGTACCAGCTGGAGATTGAGTAGTCAGAGGGTTTTGTGGCATCACAGTGAGAGGGGGCAAACCCGTCTGTGACCTCATCTAATTAACAAACTCTATCATTTCGGTGACATCGGCCATAGAGAAAACGGAAGGACCGGTGCTAGTACTGGATGGAGTTACATATGAGGAAGGCCTTGGGATACCCGAAGTTCATTCACAGCTGCCGTCATATGGTTATACTGATCGTCTTGGGCTGGGGAAGATGAAGGATCAGCTCCCGAAACACGTATTTTCTTACTTGGTGGACCCATACATGGTGCACAACTCCTCTTTGCCGGGCCCATACCCTCCTTGGCCGCCTCCTTCACCGTATCTACATGCTCCTTAAGTGTCAAATCACGAGCGGTGGATTCACCTTCAGATGACCCAGACTGAGTCTGGGTCACCTTCTCTTTCAACCTTTTCTTCAAAGCTTTCTATTTCATTAAAAACATAATTAAAAAATTTATTGTTGTAAATACTAATTTTTAATAAAGATATACTTACATCCTCCATTTTGTACTAATCACTCCTCCACTACTTCGTCTTCTTATTACGACCCATTACATCAAAGAAGCCACCCATTTGTGGAATTGGAATTTGTTCCTGAGTTATTTTATCAGTCACCACCAACGAGCCATCTAGGGTGGTCTTTAACTGTCCTTGTTCCATTCAATAATTCTATTACCATTCCAAATAATTTTAATACTTATAAAAATTATTTACGTAAACAATATTTTCTACCTCATAAATGATATCCCGAGTTCGAAAATAGTGCTTAGAGCCTGCCCCACTTAGCTTCTTCAGCTTCTTCATGTTTTCCTTATTTGCCTTTGCTTGGTGTTGTTTCATTTTGTATAAGAAGATTAATAACACATGGTAATAAAATCGAGTAATATAAAATACTATTTTACTACCCTACTATCAGCCGAATCCCAAAGCTCACAACCTTTTTCCTAATTCTCATCAGACAATTCTCTTGGTTTCTTTCCCTCCAAGTACTAGTAGTGCTTCCTCACATAGTGTTTGTAGTCTTTATATCTGAATCGCATGCTAGAATCAAGATTACCGGCAATCTCTCCCCAATCAGTTTTTCCCTCCCTTCTCTATGTAAAAAAACTCCTATATTCAACATAATCAAGTTAAAAAATATAAATAAATTATCCTAAATTTTATAATTTAAAATAATTTAAAATAATTTAAAATATTACGTATTAACGCTGAATAGCGACTTGTATTCGTATCGAAGAGATGCGACAAAGTCTTCGGATCATTGTGCTTCAAATCTTTAGGCACATCTTGCCATGATTTAAAACATGGTGGCATTCTCTCCCTAATAGTGATCCCGATCACTTGAGTTACGTGTTTTCCGTAGTCTCCCGTTGGATTCCAAGTGTCATCCAAAATACAAAAATCAACAGGTAAAGGATAACCGACTGCCCTTAATGCCTTAAGTGCAACTTTTAGTGATGCCGACCCCCTCGGTTTTCTCTTTACTTTTTCTATTTTTAATCATATTTAATTAATATATTATTTTTTATATAAATAATATGCAATAAAAATTGTATACTCTGTTGGGTGTTGGAGTTTGCCAAGTTGAGATTTGGATTACATGATGGATAACGTCCCTCCTCCCCCCCCCCCCCCCCCCCCCCTCTTCCCCTCGTGATTCCAAGCCATTGCAATCCCAAGTTTGTAACAAAAAATATAATGGATAACAATAACAATATTAAAATTAAATTATTACAGTATGTTGAGAAATAATTAAGTATTACAATTATATAACTATCCTACTAAATATTACGACCAATGAATTAATTAAAAAAAATATTATATCACCAAATTAAATATTATATAAAAATTCTAAATCCAGTAACAATATTTATCGAAAAAATAAATAATTAGTCGTTTCAGTAAATAATTTTTTTTAATTATTTTATTTAATTGGAAAAAAGTCCTTAAATTTTTTAAGATTTTTAATTAGGGGCAATCCCAATTAATTACACGGAGAGTGTAAAAATTCCTAATTAATTACAACTTCAACTTAATTCCTACTTAAGCACAAAAATATGACAGATTACAAAAATACCCATAGACAATTAATTAATTACTTTAATTGTAATATTATTTATTTATTTATATTCTTTTTATTTATTTTTTTCTGAAATATTTTTTTATTTTTCTTTTCGGAATTTTTTTTTAATTTTTTTTTTTCGAAAATTTTTTTTAAAATTTTTTTTTCTGAAATTTTTTTTTTCCCGAAATTTTTTTTTGAAATTTTTTTCCCCAAATTTTTTTTATGTGTTCCATGAACACACAATTCTTAGATTTGTGTGTTGCAGAAACACACAAAATTGGAACAACCAAAATCAAGTTTTTTGTATTCAAAAAATATATAAATTTGAGTTTTATGTGTTCAATGAATACACAAATCTCAGATTTGTATGTTGCAGTAATACACAATTTTGCGATTTGTGTGTTCAAGAATACACAAAATTGGAACAAACAAAATCAAGTTGTGTGAATTTGATTTATATGTGTTCCATCAATACACAAATCAGAGACTTGTGTGTTCCAGGAACGCACAACCCTGAGACTTGTGTGTTCCAGGCACAAATCAGAGACTTGTGTGCACTAAGAACGCACAAGTCAGAGACTTGTGTTTTCCAGGAACACACATATTAGAGACTTGTGTGTTCCAGGAACGCACAAATCTGAGACTTGTGTGTTCCAGGCACAATCTGAGAATTGTGTGGTCCAGGCACAAATTAGAGACTTGTGTGTTCCAATAACGCACAAATCAGAGACTTGTGTGTTCGAGGAACACACATATCAGAGACTTGTGTGTTCCAGGACGACAAATCTGAGACTTGTGTGTTCCAGGAACACACAAATATGAGAATTGTGTTTTCCAAGAATACACAGAATTGGAACAAACAAAATCAAGTTTTGTGTATTCTAGTAATACATAAATTCAATTTCTATGTGTTCTATGAATACACAAAATTGGGATTTGCGCGTTCCATGAATACACAAATCTTATATTTGTGCATTCTAAGAATACACGGTTCTGAGATTTATGTGTTCCAGGAATACACAGAATTGGAATAACAAAAAAGGGTTGGACAAAAATATAATATATCAAGATAGTTAAAGACGAATAAAAATAAGGTATATGCGATTAATAAATATAAAAAAAAACAATATTGTTAAAGAAGCGAATCATTTAAATCGATTTTATGACTTTGTGTGTTACAGTAACACACAAATCTATATTTGTGTGTTGCAGCAACACATACCTCAAATTTCGATTTTTTTTAAAAAAAAGTGGGAAAAACTTTCAAAAAAAAACTTGAAATTTTTTTTTTCGAAAAAAAAATCGAAAAAAATTTAAAAAAAAAATTCTGAAAAAAAAATTCGAGAAAAAAAAACGATAAAAATAGAAAAAAAAAATTTCGAAAAAAAAATTAAAAAAAAATTAGAAAAAAATCTGAAAATAATTATTAAAAAATAATATTAAATAATAAAATAAAAAACAATAAAAAATATTAAAAAAATCACATAAGGGTAACATTGGAAGGAAAATATGACAATGTATTCAATTGAGAATTAAGTTGAAAATTTATAAGTAGGAAGTAATTTCCTCCATGTTTTTTTAGAATGAAAAGTGAGAAAGTGTAATAATTGAGAATTATCTCTTTTAATTAACCCTAAATGTTTATTACAAAATGTAATAAACATTATATTTTACTAATTAAAAAAAAGTACTTATAAATATTTTAAATTACATATTAGTTCTTATAATTTTTTTAATTTATTTTAATTGCAAAAAAGTCCTTAATTCTTTTAAAAAATTTAATTAACCTTAAAAGTTTATTAACTACTTGTAAAACTATATATTTTATATAATTCCAAAAAAGACTATATATTTTATATAATTTTCACTTTTGTCCTAACATTCTCAAAAATTGCATATTAAACTTGAAATTCTCAAAAAGTACATATTAATCCTAAAATTCTCAAAAATTGCATATTAATCCTTAAATACTACAAAATTCCAATTGAACCTAAAGTACTAAAAAAATCCATACAAATCTAAGCCTATTATAATCCTAAATTTCATTCTAACACACAATTCATACTACATAGGCAAAATATCCATTACAAACCCAATCAAAACGACACAAAATCTACTCTATATATTTCTAATTTAATGATTTCAATTTTAAGTTTCCAAATGTGTTAAAACTTACATAAATCACGCCTAAAACTCATCTTTTAAATTCGTATTTAGGACGGCAAAAAATCTACTCTTCATATTTCTAATTTAATGATTTCAATTTTAAGTTTCCAGATGTGTTAAAACTTACATAAATCACACCTAAAACTCATCTTTTGATTTCGGATTTAGGTTTCACATGCAAAAATGTCAGGAAAAAATTGAAAATAAAATCATAAAAATTCAACCCTAATAAATGGATAAAAATCATACCTTTTTCGATAAAATAGTAGCCCCTTTCAACTAGAATCCATGCCCATTACATTCAATCATAAATACAAGCACCAAAAAATTTAGGTTAGAAAATAAAAATTGTGATAATAATAATAAATCCTAAAAAAAAAAACAGAAGAAAAGTGTGTAATTGATTATCTCCTTACATTATGATGGGATTTGAAGGTGTTAATCACTTCAATTGATGCCGATTTAGGGGATCAAGATGGAGAGCTTCAGTTTTAATTTTGTCTAGTATAAGAGTTGTGAGAAATAAGAGCTCTCGGGTAGTACATATAGGTCTTCACATTCGCAACTACTTTTTTGTAGTCGTTAAAGATGTAGATGTAGACGTTAGAAATATTTTTGACTGTCATGCGTCTGTTAATTGACCGCCACGTGCTTCTTTTGCAACTACTTTGTAGTCGCGAATGGCGGGAGTGAAACACGTGTACTTGAATGGGCAGGAAAGTGGACCTCCATTTCTTTAATGAATATTGATTTCGTGATTCGTGACTACTTATGTAGTAAAAAATGTGTTATAATCATTAGCGACTAGTTCATACGCATGAACTAGTCGTAAATGACTATTGTCTTTAGAGACTAGTTCATCATGTTTAGCGACTACAAAATAGTCGTGAAAGATCGATTTATATATTTATTCCTTTTTTTATATTTTAATGAACATTTTTTTAAATCACTTGTTATAAATGAAATAACACTATTATAATCAAATACACATAATCCAAACACTATACTCAAAACAGTTCCACAATCTTAAATATCAAATTTAAAAAACACACAATGTAAATACAAAACATTACACATATAATAAACTTCTCTAATTTGTTTCTTAACCACTCATGTTCACAAATTCCTCATCACTATCAATGTAGATGGGTTCTTCTAATTGATCATCTGCGTACTTGTCCCATGTGTTATCTAATATCTCCTCGTCTTCATCAATAACTATATCAACCTGCAATAAAGATGGGTCAAACTCGATCTCCTCACCCCTTGTCAAGTTTAGTCTTGAGAAATCCGTCTCTTATTCACCAAAAGAATCATGATAGGATCGTCGTCAACAGATAGTGATTCTGCACCCCATTACTCGGACTCCATCCACGCCAATCGTTGATTTCCCAAACAACTTTCCATATTTTTTATGTTTTCCTTGCATTAATCTCGTCAATGTAAAACACTTTTTTGGCTTGTGTTGCTAAAACGTATGGTTCATTCCTCCAAAAAAAAGTAGTTGTGTTAATAAAGGTCACCTCATATTCTTTCCTCACATTGATCGTTTTATACCACTTACACTCAAATAACACAACCGAACAACCACCATCGAATGTAACCTTTAAGATCTTGACTAATTCACCGTAAAACGGTTCCCCATCATATATGGTACATACTCCGTAAACCTGGTTCACTCTTTTTTCTCCCTTTTCACGAGTAATCCATTTGTCACTACTCACAACACAAGAATCGTATCTATAAACCGGAACATGAGACATACTAGCCAACAAGATCATCTCAGGGGTAGCAAATGCATCACCAGCATTATTCATTGCATAAACCTACAAAACAAGAAAAATTATAACAATGACTAACGTTGATTTTTATTTTAATATATAAATAAAAATATACCTTACGCATAAACCACTCTCGAATATTCTGTCATTGAATCCTCTATTTATCAACTTCAGGGACCGATAAAGTGCCTTTGTGATCACTACATTTTAAGACTAGCTGGGTTTCGTATGTATATCTTTAACTTCTTCAAATACCTTTTAAACGGGTACATGGATCACATCTGAATAAGGTCACCTAATAAAGCTTCGTCGTATAAGTGTATAACCAGGTGGATCATTATATCAAAAAGCACGGGAGAAAAAATCATTTCTAGTTTACACATAACTTCAACCACTCCGGACTTACCAGATTCCAACTCTTCCCTACTTAGATTCTTCTTACAAATGACTCTGAACACGTCAGCTAATCCTATAATCACCTTGCTAATTGATTTGTCTTCAATAAGCCCGGGGATGCTAGACACAAAAAGATACTGCATCATTACGTGACAGTAGTGTTCTAAAAAAATCAGCCTAGGCGGACACCTAGGCGCTAAAAGGTAGTGTAACTTCTAGAAATGGCCTAGGCGGGCCTAGGTGGTTTTAGACAGCTGCCTAGGCGGCCTGGAAGCTAAAAAATTAAAAATTAAATCCATTTTTAATACAAAAAAATAAACTTTTTTATATTTTAACACAAAAAATTATATAAATATATTTTAAAAATTATATATACCCAAACAAATATTTAAATAAAAATCAAAACCGCCTAGCGAGAAAATGCCTAGGCGCCCGCCTTGTCCCCTAGGTGCTCGAATGTGGTCGACTGCCCGCCTAGCGCCTTTTAGAACACTGTGTAACAACTATGTGATTTCAACCCGATGATCCCTCAAACTAGACGTGAAACCATCCGTAAACTTTTGTGCTTTAAAACTCAAGAAATACTCTTCGCTTATCTGGTGTCAACATATACTTTACTCGCTTTGGTATCGTTTTACCACCTCTTAAGATCAACCACAAATTTTTCATGATGCCCATATCTTTAAGATCGATTCTCGCTTTCACGTTATCTTTGTTTATTTTCCCACTGAGTCCTACAACTGCACCAAGCAAACTATGGCAGACATTATTCTAGCAATGCATAACATCGATGTTATGTTTTAACAAATTCTTCGACCACTAAGGTAAGCGATAAAAATACTCTTTTTCTTCCAATCAAACTCACAAGGACCAGTTTTCTTCGTCTTCTTGCCCCCGAAATCCTTGTGGTTACAAGGAAGCATGGTGGGAAACTCATCTAACTGTGTCTGAATATCGGCCGGACTATGTTTTCTCGAGGGGGAGGGGGCCCTCATGTCGGTACTCGATTATGAAATTTTGTCTTTTCTAAACCAATGTCTCATAGTTAAGCACCGTCTATGATCCAAATAAACTACACCTTTTTTCACCTTCTTCGACGGAGTAGTATCCATGCATTCTGGTCACGCTAAGTAACCTTGACCCTGCCACCCTGACGTGTATGACATAGCGGGGTAATCATTAGTCGTGGACACAAACAAACCTTAATTATAAAATATTGCTTCGTATGAGCATCATACGCAAGGATCCCTGTTTCCCACAACATGTCCAACGCAAGGATCCCTGTTTTTTATACAACAAAAGTATTGGGAAAAGAGGATATTAATATTAAAACCAAGAATGGTTTTGTAGAAACAATTTACAATGTTTTTTATGTTCCTAATTTGAAGAGTAATCTATTAAGCGCTGGTCAATTACAAGAAAAGGGATATGTAATAACAATTAAAAAGGGTTCTTATGAAATTTATGATCCAAAAGAGGAGCAATTGTTGTTGTGCAAATGAGTTCAAACAGGTTATTTCCATTGAAGATTCAAACTCAGAACCTTGTCTAATGGCATAAGTAAAAATTATTTGTCGCTTTACCATTTACGCTATGGACACCTGAATTTTGGAGGATTAAAAACTCTACAAAAGAAAAGTATGGTGAAAGGTCTTCCTGAAATTATAATACCATATGGAGTGTGCAATGAATATGTTGTTAGCAAACAACATCGTTCACCATTTCCTCAAAATAAAATCTTGGAGAGCAAAAAAAGTTTTAGAGTTGATTCATTCTGATATTTGTGGCCCAATAAATCCAAAATCAAATGGTGGTAAATAATATTTTATTACCTTCATTAATGATTATACTCGAAAAACGTGGGTTTATATTTTACAGGAAAAATTAAAAGCCTTTACAACATTTAAAAGTTTCAAAACACGTGACTTTTATGTTTATTGTAATAAACATAGTATACAGCAGGAACTCACAACTGCATATACACCTCAGCAAAATGGTGTATCAGAAAGAAAAAATAGAATTATTCTCAATATGGTGAGAAGTTTGATAGAAAGAGGGAAAATTCTAAAAACTTTTTGGCCTGAGGCAGTACATTGGAGCATTCGTGTACTGAATAGAATCCCTACATTTGTTGTTCAAAATGTGACACCTGGAGAGGCTTGGAGTGGTCGTAAACCAGTTGTAGATTACTTCAGAATATTTGGTTGTATTGCTTATGATCACATTCTTGAAGAGAAAAGAAAGAAGCTATCTTTGGGTAAGTGAAACATCCAAAGCATACAAATTATACAACTGGATTACAAAAAAAAATTATTATTAGTTGATATATAATTTTTGATGAAGAAAAGGCATGGGATTAGGATAATCAGTAACCTTCTCAAATAACTTTTGAAGAAGAAAGGTCGCAACCTTTACAATTAGCAACTCCAGAAACTCCAGAAGGTAATATTGGAGAAAATTCAGCATCTTAAACAATTCAAACAGGTCGGGTACAGAAGTGACCTCCTTGGATGGTTGATTATGAGGTATCTGAAATCAATCAATATGATGATCAAGTTTTTCATTTTGCGTTGTTTTCAGATTTTGTTCCTACTATATTAGAAAAGGCTATAGAAAATCATAAACGGAAAAAAGCAATGGATGCAAGAATTTATTCTATTGAGAAAAATGATATTTGGGTGCTAACAAATCTTCCAGATGGACATAAGATGATTGGTGTCAAATGAGTTTACAAAACAAAGTTGAATGACAGAGGAAAGGTTTATAAGTACAAGGCGCGTCTTGTTGCAAAAGGCTATGAACAAGAATATCGTGTCGATTATAATGAGGTGTATGCTCCTATAGCAACGCTTGATATAATTTTGTTAGTATTATCGACTGCAGCTCAACACTCATGGCTTGTATATCAACTCGATGTAAAGTCTACATTCTTACAAGCAAATTAGGAAGAAGAAGTATATGTTGATCAACCTCCTGGTTATATACAAAAAGATCACGATTATCAGGTTTATAAATTGAAAAAGGCTTTATATAGACTAAAACAAGGACCTCGAGCTTGGTATATTCGTATAAATGATTACTTAATAAAAGGATGATTTATTAAGTGTCCTTATGAGCATTCGTTTTATACAAAGTATCGGTGGCGGTGAAAAATTACTTATAATAAGCTTATATATTGATGACTTAATTTTTGTTAGTAATGACCGAGCCATGTTGGATAATTTTAAGAATCCTATGATGAAAGAATTTGATATGATAGATTAAGATCAATGCGACATTTTCTTGGCATTGAAGTATTGCACTCTCCTGCTGGCATTTTTATTTCACAAGGAAAATATGTTTTTGATGTTTAATGAAGGATTGTAATCCTGTCTTGACTCCAACTGAGTATGACTTAAAACTCATCAAGAATGGGATTGAAATAAAGATAAATGCTACATTGTACAAGTAGATCGTTGGGAGTCTTTAAACATTTTACATCTACAAGACTAGATATCATGTATGTTGTGAGTTTAATTAGTGGATACATAGAGAATCCATATGAAGTGCATCTTTTAGCAGCGAGGAGAATTTTACGTTACTTAAAAGGCACACCTGATTTTGGAATCATGTATGAAGTAAGTGGATGGAAAATTAAGGTTGGTTGGTTTTCCTGATAGTAATTATACTAGTGACATTGATGACAGAAAAAGCACATCTGGTTTTTTTTAATGAATTCTGGAGTTGTTTCATGGTTTTCAAAGAAGCAACAAATTGTTACTCTAATAACTACTGAAGCGGTATATGTAGTTGTAACATTGGGTTCATGTCAGGCGATTTGGTTGCGAAGGTTAACTGAGATATTAAACAATAATCAGGAAGGTCCAACAACAATTTATTGTGATAATATGATCTCCACAATAAAATTATCAAAAAAATCTAGTTTTACATGGAAGGAGCAAACACATCGATGTACGCTATCACTTTCTACGTGATATATGCAATGAATATGTTATTGAGTTGGAATTTTGCAAAAGTGAAGATTAGATTACAAATTTGTTAATCAAGGGCTTGAAGACTTCAACTTTTGAAAATAATAGAAGAATACTTGGTGTGTGTTCCGTGTGTGTCTGACAACAAAAATTAAGTTAGTTTATGTAGATTTCAGTCTAAGAGAGGATGTTAGAATTTTATAATTAATATATAAATTAGTAGTTCTTCAAAAGTTTAAATGTTTAAATATTTAAATTATATTATCGTTATAGAAATAATGGTTAGCAGATACTAATGGTAATTTATAAGTAGATGGTTCCGCCTTTGTTGATAAATATACACGAAATTATCATTCTTCATCGTCCTCTTCTTTATTTATTAACACATATAAATCCTGTTGCTCAAGATTTAATTTCTCAAGATCCGAGATCAATTTATCAGCTAGATTTGATGCGTCGGCATGATTTGGACACTAAATTAATAAACTATAGTTTTTCTCCTCCATATCCTTAATAAATTTCTGCAACGCGTAAATCTCAAATTAAGATTTCACACAAATTTCTCAAGCTCGGCTTCAAATTTTTACTTCCAGAAGTTTGCAGTTGAAACTTGCGTGTTTCTCATTTTTTTATGTGGCTTTTCGGTAATCTTTTTCTTTATTGTACCATGTAAATAATTGATAAAATATAATGTGCAAATGCTATATTTTGAACTTACTATATGTGTTTGAATGTTTGTTTAGCTACTTCGATCGCCTTCTTATTGGTTGGAACCCGCGTTACAGTTGCATGTTCCATTAGTTAATGTTAATAAGGTTTGTGTCTTCTCCCTAATGACACCTGTTTTAATTTTTGTATATAAATAATGAAATTTTAATATATCACCACGACACTGGTAATGTTTGGTTTAGCCTTCGATGTCTAACAAGGAATATTATTAGAGACTGGGCAACTGAGATATCCATTAAATTGTCATGGGCTTTACTCCACTTAAGGGTTTTTTATTTAACTTTTTTCTGTTGTATTTGAACAATCAAAGGAAGCATGATATATCACTCATTTCATCTGTTTAATAGGGGAACTTGATCGCATATTTCCTTATAGTTCTAAAGAAATGTAGATATTTTCTTTTCATTAATAGTTTCCTTTTAGATCTATTGAATGATAAATACTTGTGTTATTAGACTTTTGGATATAAAATTGTTATTGATTCTCGATTCTTCTTAAATAGTCCTCCTGCTTGTTTAGTTCCTGGGCTGGACTTGGTAGACTTGCTTTAAAAATATCATGTCTCTGTAAAATCACACCCTTTAAGTTATTCTTCTTTTACAGGTTTTATAAATCAAGGAAATGAATTTTCATACTATATGATCATCTGCTCAAGTTTTATGTTAAATCAGTAAGACTTCTTTTTATCACCCAGCTTTTTAAAACGAAACCATTTCTATCTCTCATAATAAAACACTGAAGTTTCAACTGCAAATCTCAAACACCATTTCTTTCCAGAAGTTTCTGCATACTTTCGGTTAAATTTGCAACGCAAGTTTTTCCACAACAGGGCTTGATTTTTCTCCGTTAAGTAACTCATTCAATTCTTGTAAATTTTTTACTTTTTCAGGTAAATGCTCTAACTCAACGTTGATTACTGAAAGGGACCCCTCGAGAAGACCGTTTTACTGTAAAGCTCACCCATGTTTTCCAGTTTCTTGGAAAGAGTTTCTTTCTCGTACTATTTTGAATTCTCGGCCATCAAGTGTTTGATCAAAGATCCGAGTTCTTCTGGTTTGAAACTTACCTACTGATTCAGTTTGAGCTACAAAAGATTTGTAATTACTATTTAACCCCATAAACGAGAAAATCTCGGCGTATTAATACGTCCCATTTGCTGAGAAACTTCTTCTTGGAGCCTTTCCTTTATTTCTTTCAAGCTCGAAACCTCGTTTTCCAAATTCTTAATTGAAGTATTCTAAGATAATTTTTCTTCCAATGAATAATATTTGTAGATATTTTGAATTTGAAAGAGGAAATTTAAAATTTCTTAAATAAAACACCGTGTTTTCGTTATATTTTATTTGTACCAGTAATTTGAACAAAAAAAAAAAAAATTGTACCAGTAGCTAAAGCATTCTCAAAAAGTTGTCAAAAGAATCATGTTTATATGAGATTTGAATTATGTGAATTTATGAGTACATGAAAATAAGATGCTTATTTCACTCTAATCACTTACGTTTAGTTCTTAATGACAGAATACTTTCTTCGATGGCGAGGAAAACAGATCATGATGTTCAAATAAAAGGCCGTTGTGGTGAACAAGTGGTTGCATCACTACAAAAAATCTAAGTTTAAGTGGCATAAAATTTGTGGCGGTGGACCCATATGCAACCAAACATTAAATTTTAAAAATATTTTTATGTTACCTAATAAAAAGGATTTAAAATAGAACCCTAATTTGATTCTCTGTACATTATAGAGTGCTTCTTATGCATGTATATTGAAATTAATTTGATACAGTTTACACAATAAGATTGATGAGTTTATGTGATTCACTTGCTTATGTATACATTAGCTGCAACTTTATGTTATATATATGCTAGTAATATCGATAAACTAGTCGAAATATGGTCTAAGAGACTTGAATCTGGGAGTGATGGTGCATCTTATGTTTACCTTTTGCAGGTATGTTTGACCTTTTTCTACCTAATAAATTGATATTTGAGCAGAGATTTAGAAGCTTTTGAAGGTGATTTTACGGATAATATTATCGAGTTCTTGAAGGAACAAGGTTCAAATGGGAAAGATTCAGCTGAAGATGAGATTGAGATTGATTTACTTATGATACTTTGTTCACTTTACGGGGGGCTTATTGAGGTAGTTTAATCATTCCTTTTTACATAGTGTAGGGACCTATAATGCGATTAACTTGGATTTTTTACTCCTTTTTGTATCTATGTCTCAGCTTCCTAATGATTCTGGACTTAGCAACTCATCCATGAAACATGATAAAAGTATTTCCCTTTTTTCTAGCTTTCACATTGATATACTTTTTTAATAATTTCTAATGTCATTTTTTGCAACTTTTAGGACATGATCACGTTGATGAAGATATAGATATTGGTGAAAAAAACAAGCATTATCGTTCCAAGTAGTTCTCTTGCGTGTTCTGCAGGTATGCACTAACTATCTATTAATTCAAATTCTCTTTATTAAGGTTTCGTGTAATTTGGAAAAATATATGCTCGTAATAAATCTGTTTGATATGTACGTTTTAACTTTTTTTTCAGGGACCATCTCATTATGGTGTGGTGATTACACCTGTTGAAGAATTATTGCATTAATAGCAATTCATGGGATTTGATCCTGAAACAGATAAATTTCCATAAAGAAGGTATTATCTATCATAAATATCCAGCTTTGAGGTAACATAAATTTGAAAATCGTCAAGTATTTTTGTTATTTCTGTAAATCCTAACCGTTGATTTTGAGGTAGATATCTCCACTTCTACAGTTACTTGAATCCAGGAATATTGACCTTTTCTTTGCTAAGGAAGATGAAGCAATAAGGTTATTCTCAATTATAGTAGTTTTTTGAATAAATACCCCCTGTGGGACTTTAATCTTTACTAAGGTTATTCTCAATTTCGATCTTCGGCAGAAGTTACCAAGTATAGAGCTCTCGTTGATCTTCAGAAGTACATACTGGACTCATATGGTTATTTCTTTCCCTCTCTAGTTTTATTTACCGACAATGTATTGTTTGTTTTCTCAGGATTTAGCAATGGTGGTTTTGCTTATACTCATGCCTATTCTTTCACCAACTTCTTCTAAAGGAGGGGTAATTATGTCATTTAATTGATCGATCAAATATACGGAAACTATAAATTATTAGAAATATTATTTTAAAAATTTAGGTTGGTTTTCAAGCAATAGTTGAAGACTTGGTTTAGCTGCTGTGAAAGCTGTTTTTCCAATTGCTGCTATTATTGCTGGTGGGCAATTGGTAACTTAAGAGTTTAGTTAATTGCACTATAGGTCCCTTATATTGGTTTTGATTGAATTATTCACTCCTTCCATTTTTTGGATTTGCAGCTTCTTAGACCGATTTACAGACAAATTGCGGAGAATCAAAATGCTGAAATATTCTCTGCTTGCACTCTTCTTGTTATATTGGGAACTAGTTAACTCACTGCTAGGGTAAGTAATCTCATTATTGAGTAATTTTTTTATTTGCATATTAGTCCCTGAACTATAGGGTAGTTTCGTAATTTAGGGTCAGCGTGTACTAGCATACCCTCTCAAGTATGTTGTTTATTTAACAAAACCTAATTATAAGCATATATCTATCTCTATCTCTTTTATCTTCTACTGGATCGTTTTTTTAGTTAGTTGCCCTATAGGTCCCTATACATGTCCCTATATCTTACAAATATGCACCTATATGTCCCTTTACTATGCAAAATAAGTTATATTTTAAAAATAATTACACTTTAGGTATCTCTATTTAAAAAAAATGTGCTATAGGTCCCTATACTATGCAAAATGAGTCATATTTTTAATTAATTGCGTTGTAGGTCCCTATATTTATGCATTATAAGTTATATTTCATTAACACTACAGTCCCTATATTTTGCAAGGTTTGGATTGTACAGTTCCTCTATGCAGATTGTACACGTGTCAGCTTCTTAATCACTTCAGGAATTGTGAGCAAAACTGAAATTAAATTTAATGAGAAGCTATGAGAACTGCTTTATTGATCCGAACAATCTGTATTTATTATTTTCTAGGGCTGTAATAATTTTATTTTTTGTAAAATTTTATATCTTTTGAGTGGCGTTTAGCTATAATTTTCTATTAATCCAGTTTCCACCAAGAGGGTGGCGTTCCATTTTAACTGCCACTAATAATTTGCGGTAATATGCAACCGCCACCTGAACAATTAGTGGCTCTGAACTTAGTGGCGGTCTTCGGTGGCGGATGGGCAAGTTCCACAAATGTATACGTGGCGGTTATAACCGCAACTAAAGGTCAAAATAACCGCCACCTTTTCTCTTTTTTTTTTGGTAGTGTTGGGCCAAATATAGCTGCTGCTTCACTAGGGTACAGAAACATCACTCTATTATAGGGGATAGATGGGTTCTGACAATACTAGTGTACTACTATTCTCAATGGCCCATTGATTCACCGCCCTATTTTCAGTATCTGTCTCCTGAGTCCAACAGGAGGCCTCCCATTCTAGCAAAAAGCTAGAATTAGGGCCTCTTCAAATAATTATCTCCAACAGCTATGTTAGAATTGGGAGTTCCATATTTGAACCCCAATTTATTGATTTACTTTCGCTACATCGGTTGATACCCACAATGTTAGCCACATTATTTTTCTTTTTTTTTTTTAATTCATTTTGATTTGATGAGAGTAATAAGAGTACTTTTCTATTTTTTTTAATGACGTTTTTTTTCTTATCTTTTTCATTTAACATTTTTTTATTAATTCATATTGTATTCTTTTTTAGTTATTTCTTTTTTCAATTATTTTTAATTCATCTTTTATATAAAGTTTTATTTTTAATTTATATTTTAAAAAAATCATAAATTATGACATTTTCAATTAAAAAAATAATATATTTCTATAAATTATAAATGTGTAAAAAAATAATTATTATAAATATAATTATAATTAGTATATAAAAAATAACTTTTATAAAATATATAAATAAATAAATTTTATTAAAATAAAAACTATTAAAATTAAGTTTAAATATAAAAAATTTAAATTGGGAGTTGAAATAGGAGAGCAGTTGAAGCAAAGTTGTTATACGAAGTTGATATTTAAGAGAAAGTAGTGTTTGACTCCCAATTTTGACTAAAAATGTAGAGAAGCTGTTGGACTTAGCCTAACTAAAACTAAAGACCAGTTAAGCAGCGGTAGGGCTTTTACTTCTCAACCTCATATTTTTTTTCTTTCACGTGATTCTTTTCAAACGTGCATTGCATCAGTTTTTTTCTCTTTAAACCATTGTGTCAAAAGGAGAATGAGCACACTCGATTAGATAACCTTCATGCTATCTAATGTTAGTTTTGCTGGAAACTATGTGCAATCCATTCTCTCGTTACTTTGAACAAAAATAAATAAAAATCTCTCTATCTCTAGTTCTCTACCTAATTAATTGTTCATAATATTATGAAATATTTATTGGTCATTATATTCTGATAAAATCGCATTTGCATCAAATTATGATTAAACAGATAACTAATACATATTATTTTGCACTTATTTAAATCTCACAATAATTTGAATTAATAATTATATATCTGTTTAAAGTTTTCTATATATAATTCACGATTTATATTATTATATAACTGATCAGAATTTCAAAAAAGTTTAATAAGAATTTATATTTCTCTCTATATTTAGTTATCGTTTTTAATTTTATGACATATTACACGAATCTCTATCTTATTCGAAAACCGAAATAATCAATAAGTCATATATATTCTTATATAATATGCAAGGAGAATTTCTATTAAATTTATGTAGATAATCTTTTTTATATTTCAAAGAACGATTCTACTCCTGAATGGGCAATATCGTGAATACTTGTCCATGTCATATGAATATACTTTTGGGGTAGAAATATCGTGAACAAATGTTTTACGAGATACTAAGAATTAGTATTACGTCTTTATGATAAATTGTTGATGTAAAATCAAGATTTATGGTGTAGTTCATTTTCCGAAGCGAATAGACTGCATTCTCGAAAGTGAGAGCAACTATTTTTAATATCTATGAAAATAGATATGGCGGTGACAAGAATCAAGTGGTTTAAATGTTATATTCAACTGATGTCTCCCTAAATGTTCTAATTTTATACCCTTGGGAGACATCATTTTTTGTGTTTATTTGATAAATTCGATAGACTTTTAGTGTTAATTTGTTATATTGCATTTTTTCTCCTTGGATTTTAGTATTTTTCATTTATTAAGCTTTTGCGCGTAATATGGGTTATTTTTAGTGAAAAGTTTGTAGGTTTTAAATACTATCAAGGAGAGGAATAAAGGATTAAAGTCAAAGATCGTGAAAAGAAGTCAAAGGCGAGAAGAAATATCCCAAAGAGTTGACAAATTGAAGCTGCAAATCTGGAAGGATGATGTTGATTGCTGATTTCGAGCTACTTAGACGTGGGTTCAGCCTATGAGTTGTAAAGAAGATTTATTCCTTATTGAGTTATGAAGATTTAGCAACTTGAACGGATCAATTCCGAGTTATAATGAGAAAGTTACAACTTATTTAGTGGAGGTTGTACAGCAGATACGGGATTTGGACATAAAGAATGGACTTGGGTTTTTTAATATTTCATTTAATCACTTAATAAAAGCCCTAGTCCGACTTTAGCACTATAAATAGGCCTTTAGACCTCATTATTTAGCACCTCTCATTTTATTCTTCAAATTAAATCATCATCAGAAGAGAGTGTCCAGAGAAAAAGTCAAAAGCAAGGAAAAGGAGAAAGCTAAGAGCTGGAGAAAGTCATCTTCTCCAAATCACAGCCAAACCCAATTTCTAATTAGGTTCTATCTTTTAATTCTGTAATTTGTAAACATGAATTCTTTTTATTTTTGCTTAGTTTTTAATATTAGTATGAGCTAAATTTAATTAGTACTTGAGAACGCATTAATGGAGTTAAGCCCCAATTTATTGTATTCTATATTTTCGCTTTTGGGATTGTGAAATTTAATTCGAATTGGGTATTTAGTAATTTTTATTATCTTGCAATTATTTACTGATCTTGACCTGATCAGTCAATAATAGGAATTAGTAACTAGGCTATTCATTATAGTGGCGTAATGATCACCTTGACGGGGGGTTTAGTTACGGAATTGGGTAATAAATGTAGGATATAGATTATTGATCCTGACGGACTTAGTTAATCCTATAGCCAATTGGGTAGAAAACTTAACTATTCAAGGTGGACTATAATCACCCTGACGGGGTTTGTAGCACCCTAGAATAGCTCCTTAGTCCACCCTGACGGGGGTAAGGAGAATCCGGAATCCCGACTATTAGTAATTATCGATTCGTCCCTTAAACAAGACATTGAATGAATAGATTTAGGTGAAATCCTAGCGTTACTCAAGTACCATCTCTCTTTATTGCGTCTACACATTTTACTTTTCTTGCGTCTAGCTTAGTATTTGCATTTCACTTTAATTTCTTTAATATTTTAGTTAGTTGCATTAGTAATAGAAAACCAAACAAAACAACTATAAAATCATTTACTTGCTTCTACTTGCAATTATCCACTATTTGATAAGCATTAGATACAACCTATTCCGTCCCTGCGAACGAATCTGTTATCACATATATTACTTGGGACAACTGTACACTTGCAGTTGTGGTTCCTCTTTTCCTTATTGCATTATTTTTAGAACACACAAGGAACCACCAAGTTTTTGGAGCCGCTGCTAGGGACGGTAGCGTGTGACCCCGGTGTTTATCCTTTAGTGTTTAATTGCATTTTTATTTTCAGTTTTACGCTTTGTTTTTGTTTTGTTTTCTTTTCTTTTCAGGTTCTTTCATCCAGGTAATGATCAAGAGATTCAATTAAAGATGTATAGAGGACATTACCCAAATCAGGACATTACCCAAATCAAGGTCCAATTGACTATTGAGAAGGCTCTTCAGGACAACAACAATGGGGTATTAATTCATACCAACAACCTTATCAATTCCCGCAAGAGCAAGGATAGAATAATCAATGGATCAGGAACAGTCAACAACAACTATCATATCACTATCAACACGAGCATGAATGGAACAACCACTAGGTTGAAAACATGCAACAATCTCCACCTTCACCACAAAGTTCCGAATTAGATAGATCATTAAAAGAACCCGTGCGCTTATATGCACAAAGGCTGGAGTCAATAGAGGAAACTAATTCCAGCTTGAAAAGAATGCAAAATATGCTAGATGAAATTCTTACTCAAAATGGAAAAACAGTTGAGGAGGAGGTGTTGAAAGAAGATATTATTGATAGTGATAAGACCACTGTGCTAAGTATATATAGAGACCCCCATGTGGTTGAAGACCTTGTTAGCATGGTGGAAAAAGGAGTAGCAACGAAAATCTTAGAAAATGAAACAGAGATTGCTATTCCTAAGGTGTATACACATGATCAAGATATAGAATGCAAACAAGAAGAGGTGGTGATCGAGGTTATAGAAAATACAAAGGAAGAATATTATGAGGTAATAGTGGAAGCTTGGGTTGAAAGCGAAGATGAATATGAAATGGTTGAGGGGTCAATTGAAGAAATAAATGTTCACAATAAAATAGAAGTTGAATCTCTGCCACAACAAGTTCACCCATATCGATTACAAATCTTGAATGAAAATAGAGCTAAAGAATCACCTCTACTACCACAAATGATCAACATGTGCTATACAAGCAAGGTGCCACACCGCGAGAGCAAAGCGGCAAGGAGGAGCACCTACCCACCACATTTTAAAGATGAATCTGAGATTGAAACAAGGAATAAAATAATCTTATACCGTTGAGAACGGCTATCTACTCTAATGTGGTGGAAAATGAGTTTCGTCGTGAAAGTAAGAAGGCGAAATGAAGTATTTACCCACCTCCTTTCAGAGATCGATTAAATAATATTCTAAGGGGGAAGGTTCTAATGATTTCACATCAAGGAAGAGGAGAGATTAAGCGAAGGAGAACCGCAAGGGCCTCAATACCATTTTCATGGAAGGTAACGTGTCGAACTTAAAGACGTAATAAACAAAAGTGCTTCTTGGGAGACAACTCAAGTTTTAACTTGCTTTCATGTCTTTAAATTCTTAGTGTAAATTAGAGTAATGGTTATTTAGTGTTTATTTTTAAGAAATGAGAAAGGTTAGTGTTTTTGATGATTACAGGAGTGAAGGTCATGAGTTTGGGGTAGTTAGAACGAAAAAGAATGAAAAATTTGGGTTACAATACAGTAGAAACCGGGAACCCGTTTTTGGTGTTGTACCCCAGTTATCAGTAACTGCGAAAGATCATAACTTGACGCTCGGAGGTCGGAATTAACTTTTTCTTAAGCCTAAACCGCGTAACTTTTTGAGCTCTATTCAATGGTGAAGTCAAAAAGTTCGCATGAACAGCTAAAAGGTTCTGACCTGTGCGTAAAGGGAGACGCAATTCATGGTGCAGAATGAAGAAAAACAGAATTTTGAGAAAAAATGGTAGCTCCAATATAAAATCTGAGTAATCCAATGGATCGGGAGCGTAATTTCCAATAAAAATTAGTATAAATTTCGCGAAAAATCCAAGGTGTAGGCAAGGAGAAATCGAAAAAGTAAGATGAAATTTTTTTTGCGCGAATACGCAACCCCTAGCGTCCAGCGAGTTGGCAATTCGCGCGCGAATAGCCAACCGGTTTCAAAAGCCAACTCTCTGACCATTGCGTAGCCATAGACGCAAGGTCATTGCATCCAGAAAGGAAAAAAAACCGGGTACCCGGTTTCCATTGGCGAAAATTGACCTAAAGCTTAAGAAAACCTTATTTTTCCCTCGCTTTTGGCCTCCAACACATGAAACACCATTGATGATGAACCAAAGCTCCAAAAATACTCAAATTCCATCATCGAAACACCAAAATATCACCAATCCTTCTCTCTAAACATCATCCAAACACACAATATATCATAAATCTTCCCAAAACACCAAAGAATTCATACTTAAATCCCAATTTTTCTTTCACCAAAGCTTAAAGTTTATCCATTAAACCTTTTCCAAACCTTGAAATATTTATGACCCAGCTCAGAAAACACCATAATTCATAGCCATACACCTTCAAGAACACCAAAATCACAAATATCATCCAAAACTTTTGAGAATTCTTGAAGCTTTGAGTTTGGGGTCATCAGAGATGACCATGAAGGTTGGAAAAGGTACGAAGAACATGATGAAGAAAGAGAATTGGTTATTGAGGGAAGATTTTCGTAGAGAAGATGATGATTTAGAGAGCTAGGAATAGATGAATTCGTGGGAAATTTGACGAAAAGTTCGAGGTGATGAAAAACACTTTATTCATGATAAACGCAACCATTAATGATCCTTACAACTTGATGAAGAAGAATTCAAAACCTCAACCTGGATGCAACACTGATAACCAGCCTCATGCTGGTTAAGATACGTTTTCTATCCCTTCTCATTTAGTGTAGATTAGTTTATTTGCTTTGAGTCTTTTCGAGTCGTGGGGACACGACTCATTTTTGAGTTTGGGGTAGGGTTCGTTGCCTCATCCCAGTTTTACGTGTTATTTGTTTTAATCGCTTTCAATAAAATTAATTAGGAGTTGCTTTTGACTGTAGAAGATCTTAAATGTCCCCATTAAGCGTGTTTTTGATAAATCTATGATAGTAAATAGTGGACTTTAGGAGTTAGTATAAAACGCAATTTAATTGCATGCAAACATAGGTAATGGATAGGAAGAATTAATGAACAATGCAAAAGAAGATATAAACTAAAGGCAAGCTATGTATTTAGGAAAATGATAGGGGCAGTTCTTTGTTAGCCATTTGAGACCTTTTTAGCATTTTATCTATTGTATTAATATTATCCTTCTTAGCCCAATTTTAAGCCTTATAGCCTTTTCTTTTGTCTCCACGATATAATTCCATATCCCCTTAGTTTATTAGGCATTCCCGAATGACCCGCACTTGAATCACGATCCTGAGACCTGTCTCGAGCTTGAGTTTGTGGTGGTGGGTCCATCTTTTGGATATTACATTGGGAGGGAATTATATGTGTTTATATTGAGGCACAAATTCAGATGATGATATTATTTGTAACCCTTTGCCGGGATTGGAAAAAAAAGGAGAAAAAAATGAAGTTCTCAATACAGTAGGATCCGGGAACCCGGATTTCACAAAACTGGGAACCCAGTTTGCTTCTATACAAAAAAAGAAGAAAATAAATGAAAAAAAAGAAAAATAAAGAAAGAATAAATATCCGCCAAAGTGGAATGTTCTGAAAATCATCTTAATATGTATTGGGTTAGCATGGGGACGTTAAATTAATGCGTCAAATGGGTTGAGTGAGAACATTATATGAGTGTAAACTCAAGCTCGTGGACAGTTGTTGATGGTAAGTGAGGAGAAAGCCAAAGGCTCACTTCAAATTTATCAAATATACATACCATACCGTCCCTAAGCCTACGCTAAAACCATATAGTCCTCGTGATTCCTAGGTGCATAGTGAGTTTGTAATTCATCTAATAGGGAGTATACTAAGTGGAGCGTTCAAAGCGAGTGAGGATCAATGAGCACCCTATAGCCATCATAATGAGATAAGTACAAGTGTAATCTTCTAGCATTGCGACTTTAATTTGATGATTGATATTATTTGTGTTTGATTTTGCATGATAGGTGTATGTGCATATTAATTCCTAACTTTTGATATATGAGATTTAGTTTAAGAATTGCTTTGGTTGTATTTACTAGCTTCTACTTCTCTTGCATCTACTTTAGTCCCTTGTTTTTAGTTTTACTTTGTCGGGACGACAAAGGTTTGAGTTTGGGGTCTTGATGTCTCCCTAAATGTTCTAATTTTATGCCCATGGGAGACATCATTTTTTGTGTTTATTTGACAAATTCGATAGACTTTTAGTGTTAATTTGTTATATTGCATTTTTCCTCCTTGGATTGTAGTATTTTTCATTTATTAAACTTTTGCGCGTAATATGGGTTATTTTTAGTGAAAAGTTTGTAGGTTTTAAATACTAGCAAGGAGAGGAATAAAGGATTAAAGTCAAAGATCGTGAAAAGAAGTCAAAGACGAGAAGAAATATCCCAAAGAGTTGACAAATTGAAGCTGCAAATCTGGAAGGCTGATGTTGATTGCTGATTTTGAGCTACTTAGACGTAGATTCAGCCACTTAGTTGTAAAGAAAATTTATTCCTTATTGAGTTATGAATATTTAGCAACTTGAACGGATCAATTCCGAGTTGAAATGAGAAGTTACAACTTATTTAGTGGAGGTTGTACAGCAGTTACTGAATTTGGACTTAAAGAATGGACTTGGGCTTTTTAATATTTCATTTAATCACTTAATAAAAGCCCTAGTCCGATTTTAGCACTATATATAGGCCTTTAGACCTCATTATTTAGCACCTCTCATTTTATCCTTCAAATTAAATCATCATCAAAAGAGAGTGTCCAGTGAAAAAGTCAGAAGCAAGGAAAAGAAGAAAGCTAAGAGTTGAAGAAAGTCATCTTCTCCAAATCACAGCCAAACCCAATTTCTAATTAGGTTCTATCTTTTAATTCTGTATTTGGTAAACATGAATTCTTTTTATTTTTGCTTAGTTTTTAATATTAGTATGAGCTAAATTTAATTAGTACTTGAGAACGCATTAATGGGTTAAGCCCCAATTTATTGTATTCTATGTTTTCGCTTTTGGGATTGTGAAATTTAATTCGAATTGGGTATTTAGTAATTTTTATTATCTTGCAATTATTTATTGTTCTTGACCTGATCAGTCAATAATAGGAATTAGTAACTAGGCTATTCATTATAGTGGCGTAATGATCACCTTGACGGGGGGTTTAGTTACGGAACTATGTAATAAATGTAGGATATAGATTATTGATCCTGATGGGCTTAGTTAATCCTATAGCCAATTGGGTAGAAAACTTGACCATTCGAAGGTGGCCTATAATCACCCTGACGGGGTTTGTAGCACCCTAGAATAGCTCCTTAGTCCACCCTGACGGGGTAAGGAGAATCCCGAATCCCGACTATTAGTAATTACCGATTCGTCCCTTAAACAAGATATTGAATGAATAGATTTAGGTGAAATCCTAGCGTTACTCAAGTATTATCTCTCTTTATTGCGTCTACACATTTTACTTTTCTTGCGTCTAGCTTGGTATTTGCATTTCACTTTAATTTCTTTAATATTTTAGTTATTTGCATTAGTAATAGAAAACCAAACAAAACAACTATAAAATCATTTACTTGCTTCTACTTGCAATTATCCAATATTTGATAAGCATTAGAGTCAACCTATTCCGTCCATGCGAACGAATCTGTTATCACATATATTACGTGGGACAACTGTACACTTGCAGTCAGGGGCGGATGTAGGGGTGGGCTAAGGTGGGCTGCAGCCCACCCCAAGTTACTAAGCCCACTATAATTTAACCTACTTTTTTTTTAAAATAGATAATAATACAACTAAAAAAAATTATAGCATAAAATTAGCCCTCCCTAACTTAAAATTTAGAGATTAATTCTATCAAATAATAAAATTTATTAACGAAATTGAAACGTAAATACCATTAAATATTCAATTTCTTGGTTCGTTTTAATTTTTTTCCATAGATTTTTTTGTAATTAACTCTTAAATATTTTAAAAAATTTCATTTGGACCCCCTAATTTTTAAAATTTATTTTATTAGACTTTAAATGATTTTATTTATAGGATTTTTTGTTTTTTACAACAAAATGTATGTTATTTTGAATAAAAAAAAAGAATTTTTTCGAATGATTAATTTAAAAAAATAATATTCAGACTTATATTGCAATCTTTACACAATATAGGGATTTATAGTGCATTTTAGCATTATATAAGGATCTATCTAGCAATTTTTGCATAATATGTAGACTAATCGTGCAAATACGGCAAATTTTTAGAACAAAAAATCCTGGCTCCACCCCTGCTTGCAGTTGTGGTTCCTCTAATCCTTTTGCATTATTTTTAGAACACACAAGGAACCACCAGTCACGTACATGACATACGATAAACCAACTGGCCGATTTAACAAAATGTTTTGGATGCCCAAAATTTAAAGTACCTTGTGGTACAATATCGACATAATTGGCGCATTATGTTTTTGGTAAATCTTGAAGAAATTTACTAAAGTTGAAGGTATTCGCCAAAATGTGTACCATGTAGAAATTACAAGTGCCTGTAACTATTGATATCTTTACATTTTTTTGTTTGAAATCACACCATTTGTGTGTATTAGAAAAGTTTCATACTCTTTCTTTGGGGTTGTGTCATATACATATACGAGCAGTTGAAACACATATTATGTAAAGGCAAAGAAATCACTATCCAAATAATTATGTTTTCTGACATGATGACTTGTTCACCCAGGGACAGTAATAATATGTTGAATGATACAAAACTCAATTGATTTCTGTTCAAAATGTTTAGATAATTTCTTTACCAAGTGACTTCTCATGTATTGCATGTTCTCTAGTAAAATTAATTGTGAGACTATCCCAACCGATGATTTGAGATTTATATTGGGTTTGATTATTCTTAATTATTCGATATCTTGAACCCGTGACATATGATCTCCTTAGAACATGTTTTGAATAGTGTTATATTGATGAGACAGATTATTACTTACCAGGGGAAAGACACAACAACCTGAAGTAGAACGTGATATATCATGTTGAATAACACTATTGTCTCAACTTAATTTACAAACCCAAAGAATCAGATTTTGAAGTTCAAAGAAAATTCATTTTCAAAGTATTAATATCAAATGCATTTGCGGTCAAAGAGAATATCATGAAGTCCCATTAACATGATGTAAATAATCTACCATAGGATATTGTTCCATGTGGACATATAATATTAATTATGTGAGTTCAAATAAGAAATACATGAAGTATGGTGGACATGTAATGCATCTGACCAACGTCTGAAGTGTGATAGACTTTTAATGCATCTAACCAGTGCATGAAGTGTGTTAGACATGTAATGTATTTAACCAACACATGAAGTGTGGTAGACTTGTAATGAATCTAAACAACGCATGAAGTGTGGTATATTTTCTGATTCAAAGTATACGATTTCCAGAAGAAGAAAATATCATATGTAACTAATTAAATGGTAAAAGCTCTACAAGTGCACACCCATGTAATACGCCATTAATTATCGAGTCAGGTAATGTTGGCACATGCATTACTCCTAAAGGAATTAATGGTCCATTGGGAGACCAAGGTACTGAATACAAAAAAAGATATATATATATATATATATATATTTATATATATATATATATATATATATATATATATATATATATATATGTCTGTGTGTGTCTGTGTGTACTGTGAGATGGTTTATGGAATTGATATGATTTATCTCACTATAATTTAAAAGATATAATGAGGATCCTAGACCACAATCTAGTGTAAAGTATCGACACACAAAAGGCATATGAAATCTTAGATCCGACTTGTATCACAAAGGTACTTGCATAAACTTAGAATCAATTGTTGGAACACGTCCACATTCTCATTTGTAGATACAAAATCATCGTGGTTTTAATTTTTAGAAACTCTTGAAGAGTTTTGAATGATAAAATATATGTTTATCAAGATAAATTTCATGTTACTTTGAATGATATTGAAGTTCTTGACGAATAACATGGTGCCTGAAGCACGTCATATGCCCGAATTATAGTAGTGACCTAAACCACGATAGGTACCTACAACACAAAAAGTGCTTAAAGCACGCATAACGCCTACAAATATTAAGTTATCAAAGAACATGAAGAGTCTAGAGAATAAAAGGTTCTCGAAAAACATAAAGTGCAAAAAGCACGAAAGATTTTTTTGATTTGTGAACAATTCTTAAACCACTCGAGGTTATCTAGGAACGTGAAATACTTAAAGTACCAAATAATAGGGAATAATCTCTCAAACAAGTCCTATAACTCCCAAAACGATGTCTCATGATACGACTATTCTATCACAAAAGATGAGATATTAGATAGGTATCCTGAATCTCCAACAAGCTCTCCATCTTATCTCTAGTATTATTCTCATTTTGTAAATTACTTACATCTCCATTCATAATCAGAAGTTGCATACCTCTCTACTCATTCTTGACTTTATCAATTTCTTCAGTTGAGTGATTGAAGTATTTCTTATTGAATATATTCAAATGTATGTTAACATGTTTCAATCTCTACACTACTTAATATATTAAGTTCCCCTCACAGTCAATACTTCAAGCCTCTTTAACTAAAGGAAAAAATGCTTCACGCTTAGACCAAATGTTAAAAAACTTAAACGCTGAATGCTTTCTTTTGGCATTACCATGAATAATCATAATCAAAGTTGTTTGATCTGATATACGCGAAGGTTCAACTTCAAGATTAAAAAAACAAAGCTAGAAAACCATATGTCATTAACTAACATCCAATCGATCTTACTTGTAACTAATCTATCAATTATACAGTTGTTCCATATATGAAAACATCCAGTACTTATGTGTTCAAACATTTCATCAAATTGATACATTCCTCAAAATTTGAAGAGTTTCTACGAAAAACATGAGAATCACTTATCTCACCGGAATGTAAAATTTCATTGAAATCACCACACCAAAACCAAACTTCATCCCTAACTTTTTTACTCCAATCTTTTATAGTACTCCACAAATTCTTATCTTTTTTTTTGTCGAAAGCTTGATTTAAATTAAATAAAAACATAGCAATACAATAAGTTTATACGGTTTCTAGCCAATACCAGAAGCTACAAGACCAGAAAGAAATAAATTACAAAGGGTGGGGGTAAGGAAACTGCCCAATTACAAGGAAGAGTGTGTGAAACACATTTTTTTGCAACCCAATCAGCATCTAGGTTTGATTTCTGAGAAAAAAGCTGGAAATCAACTATGGTATAGCGCAACAATGTTTGAATATCTTCATAAATGTGAGAAAGATGACGATTTCCAAACTTTGTGCTTGTCTTGAGCTTAATGATGAGGATAGAACAATCGTTCTTCAAAATGTGCTTGCAATTGGGTTGGGTAGCAGCTTTAGTGATAGCGAATCGAATTCCCAATGCTTCAGCTTCTTCAGGTGATTTTGCTTCAAAATTCCAAGCTTTAGCTTTCAAAATTTGGCCCTTATGGTCACTGAAAATACATCTAACAGCAGCTTTATTAGTTAAAGTAAGGTAAGAAGCATCTACAAAGATATAATTAAGTTCAGATTTGTTGTACTTCCTGTAAAGATGAATAATGTCAGTGTTGTCATTTTTATTTGTTGATATAGCTTCCGAGTTAAATTTTGAATAATTTGTGAACTCATCATAAGCTGTGTATGCTTTTAAAGCATTAATAGATGGACTAATGTTGATATTTTCAAAGATTTTTTTATTTCTAGCCTTCCAAATATGCCATAGGATCCAGATTGCCATCTCAACTATGGGTCTTTCATTTTCATCATTTGGGTGTTTAGCATCCATCAATTCTTGGAGCCATTTATCAATTCTAAGATTTAAGTCATTTGAAAATTGAAAGCCCATAGGAGTTGCATACCATGTGGCTCTCGCAATTGAGCAATAAAAGAAAAGATGCTCTATATTTTCAGTAGCAGCATTGCATAGTTTACAGGTATTATTAAGAGCACATTTTCTTGTAAACTTATTCAATTCAGTAGGTAAAGCATTTGTAATTACTCGCCAAACAAAGTTTTTTAGTTTGGGAGGAATATTCAGTTTCCATATGTTCTCCCAAAAAGAATCATGCAGTTTAAAATATACAGATGGGAGTTTTTTCCTTTTGGGCTTTATGTTCTTTTACTATATCATTAGACAGCTTTTCATAAAATTCTTTAGCTGTTAAATTACCATTCTCGGAGTGTTTCCAAGTGAGGGTATCATAAGCACCAGTGTTACTAATATTTAGAGATATAATTTTTTCTCTATGATCATGTTGAAAGATTTCATTAATAAGGCTAATATTCCATGTATTATTTTGAGTAATAAGATCAGAGACATAAGTTTAAGAATGATTTAAGGCATTAACAGGTTTTTCAATATTAGGAATCCATTCATCTTCCCATATTTTAATGGATTTTCCATTTCCTACAATCCATTTAGTGTCAAGAATGTATCTATCTCTTCCAATTAAGAGGCTCTTACATCCCCAAGATGGATTATATCCCAACTTTGCATTGTTAAAAGAGGCATTAGGAAGGTAAGGAGGGAAATGTTCATTTGAGCAAAAATTTTAAAGTTTAAACCTCCTTCTCTTTTGGGCATTTCCAAATGTTTCCAATTTTTCCAATGTATTCTATTTTGCCCTTAATTTCCCCACCAGTAGTTAGATATAAGAGAAGAGATTTTTTCACAAATAGCTAAAGGTATATGAAAGATAGTCATGATATAGACAGGAATAGATTGAATAACTGCTTTTATCATGACTTCTTTTCCAGCTTCAGATAGAGTTTTAAAATTCCAATTATCAAGTTTTGCAATTACTCTATCAATCAACCATTCAAGTGCTTTTATTTTTGATCTTCCCCAATCTGAGGGGAGACCTAAATAAGTGCCCAAGTTTGTAAGGTGATTTATGTTAAGTATATAGGTAAGGTTGTGAGCAATATTATAGGGTGTATTTTTACTATAAACAACCCCACTTTTATTGAGGTTGATGTGTTGCCCTGAAGCATTGCTATAATCATTCAAGACTTCTTTAAAATTTAAGAATTCATGTTCATCATCTTTTACAAAAAAGAGGCTATCATCTGCGAATAAAACATGGGTCAAGGTGGGACAATTTCTACTAAGTTTGATACCTGTTATGAGATTTTTACTAACTTTTTCATTTATGAGAGAAGATAGTGCTTGTGTAACAATGCAAAAGAGAAATGGGGATAAAGGATCCCCCTGTCTCAAGCCTTTTGTAGGTTTTCTAATGGTTTTTGGTTGACCATTGATTAAATTGAGTAAGAGACAGTAGTTACACATTGATTAATCTAATCAATCCAAATTTTAGAGAAACCCATACCCTTCATAATATCAAATAGGAAATCCCATTCAATGCTTTCAAAAGCTTTCGAGATGTCAATTTTTATAGCAGTAGAATAATTTTTTGATGTTCTTTTATTCTTAAGGTAGTGAACAACTTCATGAGCAATAAGCAAGTTATCAGTGATGTTTCTAGAGTGTATAAAGGAAAATTGTTCTTGAGAAATGATAGTATTCATGAAAGATTTTAGCCTTTTAACAAAAATAGCTGCTATAATCTTATAAATGAAGTTGGGACAGCTTATTAGCCTATAGTGAGTAATAGAGGCTGGAGTTTTAATTTTTGGAATTAAGGTGATGTAAGTGTTATTTAAAGAAGTAAGATCACCTTTATTCCATAAGAAATCAGAAATAGCTCTCATAAGATCAAATTTTGTAGTGTGCCAAAAAAATTTATAAAAATGATCAGAATAGCCATCAGGTCCTGGGGATTTATTACTTCCCAAGGTCCAGACAACTTCTTTTAGTTCAATAATAGAGATAGGTTTTTCAAGGGCCATATTCATATTATTTGTAACTGTGGGTTTGATTTTATCAATGATATTTTGGTAATTTCTAGGCCCAACAATAGTATAGATATTACTATAATGGTCAAGATTAATTTTTCAATTGCTTCATTAGAGTCAGACCATGAACCATCTGAGTTTAGAAGTCTAAGAATTTTATTTTGTTTTCTTCTAGTTTTTGTAGAATTTTGGAAGAATCTTGTGTTTCTATCACCATTTATTACCCATTGAATTCTTGATTTTTCCTTCCAATAAAGTTCTTCCCTATTTCAGTAATTTTCAAGTTGACTAGTCACATGATTGTGCTCATCCCAGTCAACTTGAGGTAGGGTGTTAAAGTATTCAAGCCTTTTCATAAGATTTTGAATAGTTTTTCTATTGTTATGCCTTCTCTTTTTATTCCAAGAAGTAAGAATGTGAGAGATATGATGAAGTTTGTGACCAAACTTTATGATCCCTCTATAAATATTATGAGAGAAAGAGTTCCATTGAGTCTTTATAATATTTTCAACTTCAGTTTTAGTGTTCCAAGATTTTTGAAAGATGAATCTATTAAAAGCTTTTTGTTTTGGGATATCAGTAAAGAGTATAAGTAAGCTGTGATTAGAGCCAATAGCTGGGAGAACAGCTATCCAAGCTTCTGGGTAAGAATCATTCCATTCAGTATTGGAAAGGCCTCTATCAATTTTTTCCTTAATAAATTTTTCTCCTCTTCTTCTATTACTCCAGGTGAAATGACAGCCCTTAGTGGTAATGTCATTTAGAGAATGGAGATTAATAAAAGAGTTGAGAAAGTTTTGAGATAAATTTGAGCAATCATTACCCCCAATTTTATCTGAGTTGTACCTGATCATATTGAAATCACCAATAAGGGACCAGGGGTAATTTTTGTCATTTTTAATAAGTTCAGTAATATCTTTTAGGTTTTTTTCTTCGTCCTTATCAATAGAGGATATATAAACGTAGGTGATTAAGGAATCATTACCTAAAGGATCAGAGATTTTGCAATGTATGTAATTTTTACTGTAATTCAAGACTTTTAAATTTAGATCATTTTTGGTAAGAAGAAGTAGAACCCCCCCCCCCCCTTTACCTATTAGTTCTACAGTGCAGACAATGGTCATATTAAGGTCTTTAGCAAGAGAATTTGTTTTATCAATTGAGTTAAGGATTCACATAGAAATATTACCTCAGGATGATGCAATTTCACTGCATCCTTGAGTGTTAGAATTGTCAGAGGGGTACCAATCCACTGACAATTCCAACTGAAGTGAATCATGTACCTACATGGGTTTGTTCTGGGACAAACCCGCAAACCTCATCAGTAGCGATTTCTTTAGGCTCCATCTCTATATCTTCCATTTCCGAGTTGTATATCTTCAGAGGAGTGGTGATTTCTGTGTTTTCAGCTTCAGCTTGGGTGAATTCATCTTAGTTGGTTGAGATTGTAGCAGTTGTATCTTTCCATCGATTAACCCAAAGCTTATCAAATTTTGCTTGTTCACGGAGTGGTTTGATAACACTCTTAGTGTTTGAGATGATTTTGTACTCAGCAGCTCGATGATGGTATGGTGTTTCAGCATCTTCATTTAGGTAGAATGGGGTAGGGTTTCGGATTGGGGAAGAATTGTTTTCGATTATTTCAGTGGTGAGGTTTTGATTTTCCGATATAATGTTAGTATTGGGTTCTTGTGTTATGTTGGTTGGGCTGAAAGGTAAATGGTGTTTTGGGGTAATTAGTATGGGCTTTTCATGAGATCCGAAAGTGAGGGAAGTAGGTTTAATTGGGCTATGAGTTATATTTTTAAGTTGTTGGGCTGGTGTGGTAAAAGGGTTTTGTTGGGCTTCTACTTTTATTTCAGCCCAAGATTTTATTGGACCCGTGTAAGAAATAGGCTTTAGGCCTTGGTTAGAAAGCCTTTCTCTTACCTTAGTCAGAAGATGCGTTTTTTCATTCCTTTTTCGTGAAAGCTGTGAGGTCAGAGTTTCTTCCCCTTCTGATTTAATGTTGTTTTCAGCTCTAATGTTGCCAGAAGCTTTGAATGTTAGGTAAGTTATCTCATCACGTGTTGTGTTGTCTTCTGATTGGTTAGGGTTTTGAAAGTTTTGGGAATTTTGGACGGGATTTTGTTTGGGTTCTGATGGGAGGCGAGTTACTATTGAGTGACGAGTTTGTTGATGAGTTGATTGATTTTGACTCGTTGTGGCTCTTTTTCCAGCTTTTGATTCAATTATTTTTGGTTCAAAACCAAAAATATTTTTCGTAAGTTTAAATTGAAGCTTGACCTTATTTTTGCAGTTTGATTCATCATGGTCTAACAAGCCACATCTGAAGCATAGATCACACAGTTTTTCGAATTTGAGGATGCCTCTGATTCTTTGGCCAATTCCTAAATTGATGTTGTAAGTTCCTTGAATCGGCTTAAATATGTTCCAATCAACCCTAATTTGAACAGCGTTGAATTCTTTAAAGGTTTCGATAGCTGGTAGGATGATTTCCTCCACATTTCCGAGTTGGGTGCCGATTTTGAGTGCATTGTCCTGGTTGATGAGTGTTGGAGGGATATCGTGGATTTGAACAAAGAAAGATGTTGTGGTGAGTTGGGTATCAGTGCAAAGTTTAGTTGTATCCCATTTTTGAAGCAAAACGTGTTTTCCTACCAGATTCCAAGGCATGTTCTTCCAAATTCTTTGAAGGTCTTCCTCAGATTCCAAAGTTATGATGCAGGTATTGAAACCACGTTTTTCAGTATGTACTTTGCCTTTTACACCCCAAGATTGACTGATATTTTTTCTCAGGTAGTTGAAGCTTATGGGTTTATCAGAGATGGTCTTGGCATAAAGCTTAGGACCCTCAAATTGAGCAGAAACTGAATTTGGATCTTCAGTGAGGATGAGAGCTTCATCAGCAGTATTAGCATTTTGACGAGTGTAAAATTCCATGTTTTGTAGTAAATGTAAGTGAGTAAATGTAACTTGTAATAAATGAGAGAATGAATATAAGCGAGAGTTGGTAGGAAGACTAGAAGATTAAGGTAATAGTGAATGTAATGAGTTTAGGTTTATGTGAATGTATGTTAGTTTCGCAATATGAATAAATGTAAGTGTAAAGGACATGGTTGAAGGTTGAAGGTGGTGGTGGAGTGGTGGTTAAGAGGTGGTTGATAACAAACTCAACTTTCCATCGGGAAATGTGCCTGAAAGAGTTTTTTAAAAATAAGAGTTGGTATTGTATTTATAAATTCTTATCTTACGATCATCATTATATACATATATCATAACACAAAAAAACTTCTTTTTGCTGTTAATCTCTACTATCTCCAAAAAAAAAGTAGCTTGCTTACATGTCTCCCTACAATTTGACAATGATAGTTCTACTATTCCATCTTTTAGATAATGTACTCTCTCATTCTTATCATTATTTGAGATAGAACCCCAATCATGAAGAAAATTATTACAAAATTTATCATACTTATTCTTTGTTGTCTTAATCTCCAAAAAGTACACAACATTCATTTTCTTTCTCAGAAGTACCTTTATAACTTCTTTTTACGGAATCATTCCTTATTACACCGTCTTTCTCTTATTATATAGATCGCTTATTTATTTATTTTATTTTTCTTGTCTCATCAACCAAAAAGTTTAATATTATTTCTCCAAAGGGTTGCCATTGGTTAGAAAATTTGATATCAAGTTTTTGAAGAGATTATTATATAAGTTGGGATGTTTTTATATTTATCAATTTAGAGAGTTTTATTATATTATACTATTAACCATATTTAATATCGAAACTTCGGAACTTTGGAAGTCTAATTGTTGACGAAAATGATAAGTAACTAAGATCGATAAATATTTTATTGATTAGATTACTCCATAATAATTAAAAAGTACTGTGATCAAATCATATCCGAAGAAATGATTATCCGATATAATAAGAAAAATTATAGGCAACTTTCAAACTACTTCCATTTACAATAGTTTCTTATATTATGATTCCGGTACTCATTTTTATGACCACGACAAGATTTGGAAAAGGAGATGTGATAATTTCTTATGTAAGTGTGTCTTGAGCGATAATTTTTTTTAAATGATTTTTTTGGATTAAAATTAGAGAGATTTTACTTGTTAAAAGAAATTCAAACAGACTATGATTTCATATTGAACATGTATGTATCTCTAACTCAGACAAGTAGTTTCACAAAAGTATGATTAAGAAAAAGAGCTGAGAAAATACAAAATTTGGCATGTGTGGGAAGTGGAATCATGGAATCAACTAAACTAAAAGACCTATAAATTGACTACCAATTCAACAATTCCTTACAATGTGGAACTTTATAAGACACCCAACGTTACGAGGCTGCAATTTTTTCAAACAAACCCAATCTATTATCAGCCAATCTTGACGTGTATGCAGATTTTTTATACTCAAACCATGTAAATTCCTTGTACAAGCTATCTTCACCTTCCATTAATGAAGCCAACGGTGCTATCTTCTCACTCAATGGTGGACCTCCAAAATATATCATTGAAAGCCTTGACTTCAAACTATTAGTCAAAACCCTGTGCCGTACACTCTTAAACCTCCCATTAGTCATAACCTGTAAATTCATTATTAATAAACATTAAAAATCCCAATTTTTATTACACCCTTTTTAGTGAAGCTAACAACATTTTTTACTGTTTTGCTTGTTTATTAGTCTTACTTATCATTAATCCAACCTACAAAATGTGAAACAATATGAATATATATACCTGTAAAGAGTCACCAACGTTAATGAAAAATGAACTTTGATCAGGAGGAATAGAAATCCAGTTTCCATCTTTTAATGCGATTTGAAGACCAGAAGTGTTATTGGATCTTAAAACAGAAATGATTTGTGGGTCAGTGTGTTCTCCAAAACCAATAATATTTTTACCAATGGATTCTTGAGCATGAGGACATGGAGGGTAATGGTTAAGCCTGAAAACAGAGTCACTCTGTTCATCCATTAATAGTTTACTAAATACATTTCTTGGCTGAACATTCAGTCCATCAGCCAATATTTCAAGTATCTCACATGCCATTTTCTTCACAGATGACACATAGTTATTCACAGCAGAACTGCAAAATAATACGAAAATGAAAAAACCAATCAGAATCGATATACACGTAAAAACGTACTGAAACATATATGAATTAAATATATTTTTAAGTCACCCAAATATGCAAAACGTACCGAAACATTTCAGTTGTTACACCAAGAACTGATGCAAATTTGTTGTGATTAAACTCAGGATTTGAAGTTAAGAGAATATACTCAAGCCAACCCACATCACCATTAAGTCCAATCTTTTTATTACCATAACCAAACGAGGTAGCTGGACCAGCTTTTTCCTTCTCAGAGAGGGGTAAACTGAAGAACTTAACGGCTTCAGCTTCGAGTTTTGATATGAATTCAGTTGGAACACCATGATTGATGAGTTTAAAGAAACCAAATTCCTGACAAGCTTTAACAAGTTGGTATTTTGAATCAGGTTTTGAGAGGTCTATTAATGGTACGCCTGGAAAAGTTGTGTTGGATTTGCAGTTCTTGACTATAGAGAACTGTTCAATTGGTTCTGGTTGGGATAAAACTACCATGGTTAATTTTCGTGAAGTTTAAGATAAAATGAAGAAGAACAATAAATATTTAAGATTTCTTTGGGGAGTACGATGAATAGAAAGATGATAACGTTGGTACAAGGATGGTTCAATGGATTATAAGAAAATGTATATGCTTGAGGCAGATGGACACATGGTTTCAAATATCGCTTGGTTATTTATAGGAGGTAGGGGAGGAGAGAGAAAGACACTGAGAGAGAAATTTAAAGTTTAAACAACCGTCAAATTGTAAATGATGGATAAAATAATTAAGTAAGAGGTCAACATAATTAGACAAACCTATAGGTAGGAGTACAATTATTAGCAGAAAAACAAGTAAGGCTGAAACAATAATTTTTCTTCCCGGGGCTTCAAGTTTAGAAGATTCAAGGGAGTATAAAATATTGATCGAGGGTTAATTATAAGAAATTAAGAATCACTAAATTTATATATTGTACGGGTTAACGTTTTTTTTTCTTCTTAAAAGTCTTATCTAAAAATAATTAAATTTGGATAAATTTACATTGCATACTACTTCCCATCCCAAATTTGTCGTAAAAACAAGAATAAATAAATACCTCTATTTTATTTGTTATCAACCGAAACCAAAAAACTAACACATGAGCTCTAATGAATTTTTTTTTTTTCCGGTCGGAATGGAAATTCATTTAGAAAGTAAAATATACTACCAAAATATCATTATACGATGTCATAATTTCATTGGGTATACAATATTAATAAGATAAAATTAGATTAAGAAATTATAGAAAATTATGATTAATTAAATCATATTATATTAATGATAGTATTTTTATAGTATGAATATTTTTCGTAATCGTCGCCGGTGGAAAAAAGAAAAACCACTAGTATAGTAGTTTGACGGAAGAGAATCAATTAAAACGAAGGTAAGATAATCATTTAGTTAGTTATTAGGCTAATTCTTGGAACAGATACAATGTATGGTGGTTTTTAGAGTCATTTAAAATATGTTCAACATTTAAAGGTTGATAACCATGCACATCTTGAGGTTGTGCCAAGAGCCGGCCCAGGCCCAAAGCAGGCAAGGCGGTCGCTTTAGGCCCGGAAATTTCGAGGGCCCCAATTTATTTTTTATATATATATAGTATTAGTTATATATCGTACGGTTTGAAAACTAACATAAAATATCACTTAGCTTAGCGGTAGGGCAACGCGCTTTCATAGTATAGGTTCTGTGTTCAAAACTCTCCAACTTACAGAAAGAAAAACCAAAGAGTCCAAAGTAAATATATGATTTTGTTAATTTTTTTTGTTAAACCGAAAAAAAGGCCCTATTTTTTTTATCTCGCCTTATGTACCCAAGAGGCTCGGACCGGCCCTGGTTGTGCCTTAATGTTGCCTATTTAGAAGGTGTCCCGCCCACACTTTCAAGTTTTAAGAGTTTAACAACCCATGTGACATAAGATTTTTATTTCGAACAAAAAAAAGAACATAAGATTTTTATTGAAAGATGGGTTTAACCCATAAAAATAAAATCATTTGAAATGTAAATGTAATTTTAACTTCTATAATTTGGAAAAAAAAATATATAAAATAAAGATATAATTGTTATATTAAAAATTTAAAAAATGTTATTATATGGTTAAAATATCATTTTGAAGAGAAATAGACAAGGAAAAGAATTACGATTTACTCTGATAACCTTGAGGTTATTCAAGGTACGAAGCAGGTGTTAGCAGCACGTTGGAATATCCAACCCATCCTGCGTAAGATTATCCACAATGCTGAGGAGCTCGGGCAGATCACGTTCCGTCATATCAACAGAAAGCTCAACAGCAAGGCGGATAAGCTTGCGAAGGAAGTTAGGCCGGGGCAACGGTTTTCTGTCGAAATTCACTTAGTTTTTTCGACATGACTTCTAGGTTCGGCAAGTTAGGAATTGGTTGATAGGTTTTGATTAGGTTTTCTTTTGGTGCTTAGACACCTCCAAATGTCCAAAAAAAAAAGTGGTTAGAAACTCTGCATAGACCAAGAGGTTCTGGGATCGAATCTTATTGGAGTCAAAATGATTTCGAGTTCAAAGTGACTCTCATACGTATTAAAAAAAATCTTATTTAGCATTGAATTATATATTAAATTCTCAAAAAGAAAATTAGAATAATTAACCGAAGTGTTTGAAAAAAAAGGCTTGAAAAATTTATATAGTATATTTTGGTCATATTATTATTTTTTTTAAAATTATTCATTAGTTGTTTAAGTAGTTTCTATAACTAATCATATAATAATAAATCAATATAAATTTGTAATTAATCAAAAATGTTTTTAATGCATTTGAATTCTAAAATTTAAAATTAAAAAAAACATGAATTTTTAAAAAGACATATCTTATCTAACGAAAATTACAATAGTTGAAAAGGTACATTTTTCATATAGTGATTTTTGGTTTATATTTTCAAAAGATGTCTTGCACCTATAAATATAGGTCTTCTAAAATATTTTAAAAAATTTATTATTTTTACTAGTTTAACGTATTAAAACCATTAGAGAGAGATAGATAAAAAAATTGTTAAATTTGTTGAAATTTTAAAAAATCTGTGTGGTTTTTTTCCTTAATAGTTTTGTCCTTGTATCCTAAAGGTTGAAGCCGACAAACGTAAAACACTGGTACGTGGCCTAAATACCTTAAAACATCAAATATAATATGAGTCTCCACAAGTAAATTTTATATTTTGTAGATTTAATTTTGTTTTTTAATTTTTACATTTAGTTCATTTGGTTGAATAACTTTTATGGGTTAATACAACTAAAACGCCATAAAGTTAAGTAATATAGGATTCACGTCTTATAAAACAGTAAACACTTTCTTTTCATTTCAAAAGCTTTATTTCTGCAAAATTTATGGGATTGTGTATACATAACAGAAAAAATACATTTACTCATATTTTCTCTTATTATATCTTATGGGCTTGTGTATACATACCAGAATTTACTTGCTTACTAACATCATATTTCTACATCATATAGAATATGGGGAAGAATACTGAACAAAGTGACCAGAAACTGAGACGGGTACACCTCAAGAACAGAAGTTCGTGTACCAGCACTTGCATAGGTACATGCAGAGGTCTTGCCTCAATTGAGTGTTTCAGATCATTAGTAGTGTATTGTGTCTCTTTTCTTACAAAATATTACTAGAGTTACAAATACTTTTTTAATATGTGGATTGATCATAATAATTATGGAGGAGCAGTTATCAATGGTTGGAACAATGAGCTTATTTAAGGGACATATCAATACATTACTTTCTAGAAGGTTAGAAATTTGAAATTGGATAGGAGCAGTTTGAATAAAATACATTTTTCTCACATACCCGCGAGAGATAAAAGGGGAAGTAAGGCATTAGAGGAACTCCTGTTTAGACCTCAACAAGATATAACTAACAATATTAATTTTGAAGAAATTATGGAGCTTCATAAATCATCAATAAGACTTGAGAAGGCGGAAGTTAGTTTCCTCCAACAAAAGGTAAAAAGTGGGCATTAGTTGAAAAGTGATAGATGCACAAAAATCTATCATGGCATTATGAAAAGCAAACAAGGAATGGAATTCATTACAAAATTACAACTTCAAAGAAACTATTTCTAGTATTCATGTACATGAATCATTTATGGATTATTATGAGAAGTTGTTGGGTTTGTATTAGGGTAAAGTCTTGACAAGGGAGAAATTATTTGAGTTACGTAAAAGAGATTTCCGATGAATAAATCAAAGAGGTAATATTTTGAATAGCTAATAATAAATCTCTCGAGCTCGATGGTTATTCGTCCCTTTTTCAAGAAATCATGGGGATGTGGTAGCTGGTGAAATAATTGTGGAAGTATGTGATTTTTTATCTTTGCGATTCTTGCTTAAGTAATTAAATACCACGATTATTGCACTCATTTTGAAGAAAGATAAACCCTTGAGAGTGGAAGATTATAGGTTTACCTCGTGTTGTAACGTTATTTACAAAGTTGTCATGATGATAATTGTGCATAAGATGAAATCAGTGTTAAAGGATCTTGTTCATAAAGCAAAAAAGTACTTTTGTTTTGGGCAGATTTCCGATAATATACATATCATGCAAGAATTATTGAGGGTTTATAAAAACAATAGTAGCTCCTCTAGATGTACGAATAAAATAATTTTGTGAGAGCTTATGACTCAGTTTCATGGGAGTTTCTGTATACGGCTCAGGAGTCTCAAGTTTCTGATTAAATATATTAATTGGATAATGGTGTGCGTTACAATTCCTTCTTATTCGGTGTTTATTAATGATAAAGTTCACAAATTTTTCAAGGGTGAAAAGGCTTAAAACAAGGCGATCACCTCTCAACTTATCTCCACATTTTGTGTCTTGAATATCTCACTAGACTCTTGAAGAAAAATATATATTGTGGATTTAATTATTATCCAAAATGTGAATATTCAAGACCACATATTTGTCTTTTGTCGACGATCCCATACTACTTGCTATAGGTGATTCTGAGTTGGTGAAGATTCTCATGGATAGTTTGAAAGCTTTCGCTAATTTTTGTGGGTTTTTGATTAAATGTGCTTAAATCGAACATTTACTATGTGGGCATCAAAGAAGGTGAGCTTGAGTATATCTCGGAAATTACACAAGTTGAGAAGAGGGCAATGGCATGTCAATACTTGGGTTTGCCACTTGGAGTTTTGGTATTGTACTCTAGAGATTGCAAACCTCTTATTGATAAAATAAGAGTTATGTTCGATCTTGATACACCCCTTCTCTTTATTATGTGGGTTGGTTGGAGCTTATTAAATGCTACTATTATTTCTCTCATTCCGACTAAAGATATACCCGAGAAAGTTGAAGATTATAAGGCTCGTTTTGTATTGTAGTGTCATCTATAAAGCCATTACAATGATTTTAGAAGACCATGTGAAACCGGTGTTGGACAATATAATTGATAAAATACAAAAAAAAATCTCTGGAAGATCGATGGTCGAGAACATACACCTAATGCAAGAGTTTTTGTGAGGTTACAATATTTATAGTTTGTCTCTGAGATGCACTATTAAAATTGATTTGTGTAAGGTTTATGACTCAGTTTATTGGGAGTTTCTTCATGAGGTTCTCAAAGTTATCAAATTTTTGAAAAAATATATTTATTGGGTTTTGGTGTGTGTAACAACCCCTTCTTATTTAGTGGCATTAAAGGGAAAAGTGCAGGACTTTTTAAAGTGGAAGAAGACTTGAGACAATGTGAACCTATCTCATCTTACCTCTTTATATTGTGCCTTGAATATCTTTAGAGACTTTTGAAGAAGAATATGGATTGTGGCATTAAATATCACCCAAAATATGTTAAAGTAAAGATTACTCAGTTAGCTTTTGTCGATGACCTTGTGCTTTTAGCTAATGGATATAACAACTTGGTAAATATTCTTATGGATAGCTTGAAGGAGTTTGTTAAGTGTTTGGGACTTTATTTAATTTACATAAATCAAATATTTACTATGAGAGAATTATAAGTGAAGTTATTGAAAATATGTTAGAGACAATACATTTTGAAAAAGGGTTCATGACATTTAGATATTTGGGGGTACCACTTGAATTTTCGATTTTGCTATCTCGAGACTATAAGCATCTTATTAAAAAAATTAGAGAGCTATGTAAGATCGTGTATTCCCCCCGTTTGCATATGCGGTTCGCCTGTAACTTGATCGATCGGTTCCTCAAGGGATAATGTGCTTTTGTCTATCTATCTTTCTAATTTTGGTTTGTGTGCGAGAGAGGATTGTGAGTATATGTAAAAACTTCTATTATGGTGGTAAATCTCCATTAATAAGGTGGAAATATATATGTACCCCAAAAGATGAGATATCCCTTAAGCTAAAGGATTATGTACTTGGAATAAAGCATTACTTATGAAAATGTTATGAAAATTTATTGACAAAAAGGAACTTGTTTTGGATTAAATGCGTTAATGGACAAGAGTTGGAGAACAAAAGTGTTTGGTTATGGCAAGTAAAGAAAACAGACTCGCCATAAATTTAGAAATTAAAAGATGAAATCGGAATCTCACTTGGTTATGAAGGAGGTGTGAAAATATTGACAAGATGGTTCTCATCCGCAAACGATATTTCCACCACCAACGATCTTTCTAGTGGTGTGTAATATGCCCTGTATAAGAAACCTTATGATGATGTTTGCCACCGATCTTTTTTGGAATCTTGTACGAACATTCGGTGAGGCTCACGTGTCACACCTAAATAGGCTATCATTATTTGGATGAATATAAAGGAGAGACTTCGAACAAAAGATATGGTGGTTTATATGGAGTTGGATCCAATTTGTGAGTTGTGTGGTGAACATTTTGAGTCGAACAAGTATCTTTTTTTATTGTGCATTTGCTAGGAATATTTGGGAAGAGATTAGAAAATGGTTGGGTATTAGAAAGAAAATGAACACGATATTGAATGTTTAACGAAAAATTAAGATCCAGGACAATTGAAGGAGAAAAATATGAAGTATTGATTTTGCTTCTCCCACTTATCATATTTGGCAAGTGAGAAATAATCTTATTATGAGAGCCGAAAATTCTTTTAAGAAGGTGACTATTAAAAAGATAAAACTATGCACGTTTTCTTATATTCTTTTTGTACCCAAATCATAGTTTATAAATGATTGTGAGATATTAATGGTAACCCATAAATATTTTTTTTAACAAGTAGCTAGTTGATGTCATTTTAATCTTTTGGACTAAGTAGAGATTATTTCGTATACAATATACAGTTTTCTTTAATGAAATCTTAAAACTAGAGAAAATTGGAGGAGAAAAGCATGGAGAATCGGGTTTGGAGCAACCGTTTATTTCATTTGAAAATCGAGAAATCACCTAACTATGAAAGGTGATCCGATGACACGAGAAACGGTTACCAAGGAAATCAAATGGTGTGTATTTTCCATATATTTTTCCTTGTTTCCTCGTCATTCCTTTATTGATGGGAGTGGATAACTAACTTGTATTAGTTTAGTATGAGTTAGTTGTATTTTACTTTTTTGTTGCTACCTTAAGTTTTCGGGCTTATATAGGTAACTCTTTTATATAATGTACAGTTTTCCTTTTAATACAACCGTTTACCTAACCTAAAAAAAAAATCTTATGCAACCAAATATATATATATATATATATATATATATTATAGAAATACTAATGAAATAAACTCTATTATTTTTAGTCTTCTCTAATGTCAACTAAGTATCTTCTGAATAATATCTAGATAAATTTAAAATCAGTGAAAATTTAAAAGAAAAATAAACAAATGCTCTTGATAAACTAAAATCCACTAACCAGCAAGATATTTTTATCTAATTATTGGATATTACTAGTCTCACAATCTTAGCTGCGCATCCATCGATGACTATATTATTGAAGCTAGCTAGCTAGGTTTCTAAGTGACAAGGACCTTCACGAAAGATCCCAGCATGGAAACTAGGACTCCAATAATGAATTCCACTTGATATTACCAACCAAAAAAGGAAAAACACATTATTCCATATGATATTATTGATTTCCGTTATGGATATTCTATCTTTGCCTTGCAAGATGAAGGTTGCAGCATGGGCATGACGTGGTATACAACGACCGCCGAAAAATTCCCATAATTTTTCCCGAAAAATTCCCATAATTTTTCCTTTTCGAGCACATATCAGATAGTGAAGTCTATGTAATGGACGAGCATATGATCAATAAAACGGTTCGGTGATTAAGTTTTTTTTTTTTTACTAGTAATCACACGGGTTGGATCCCCTCTGTCAACCGATTCTCAGTTTTGCAAAGTGGGTCCCCATTTGGACCCAGCACCATCCTTGCCTAGCCTGATGCGCACAACCTTGTCAGTCAGCCCGTTGTATCGCCGTGATAAATAATTAAAGGTCATTTCTTCATACTTTTCAGCAATCTTCCCGATGCGAGAAACAAAAAAAAATCACTATCCACGAACGGTTAACGATGTTTCGTGATTAGGTTGGAACACTAGAACTAAAATAATGATAAATATTTTGAGAATTTTCTTTTAAATAAATAAAAACAAAGATGGTAAGAAGAATATTTTATTCTTTTTTTTGAATACATGAGAGAGTCACTTTGGACTCGGAGTCATTTTGACTCCAATGAGATTCGATCCCAGGACATGTTGGTCTCTGCGGAGTAACCTAACCACTAGGCCAACTATCAATCTCTAGAATATTTTATTCTTATTATATTCGTTTCGCATATGCAATTCTTTATATTTATAACTGTTTTTCAAGATTGTAAAAGAAGGTTGTCACGAAAGTTTAGGTTGAGAAAGTTGTTCATTGATATAATTTCCATTTTCAAGTGATGAGATGTTCCATGAGATCAAATAATTGAGGGTCGACAACACTATGTAATTAGAATGTATACTTGTTTCATATAAATTAAGTCACCTCCAACTTTACATGATAGTATCTATTAAGAGAATAAAAAACGTTTTAAATGAATTCATATTTTGGACATTCAAGATATCAGACATCCATTGAAATCTAGTTGGTTTATCAAATTTTTATTGCGGCGATTCAAGGACTTATGTGACAGGTTTAGTCATGTGTCCTCCCACCATATTTTGAGATCTCTAAATCGTAAGGCTTATTCAATTGGTAGAGCCTCCACATATGATACAATTTCAACGATTCAAAGGGTCGAACTCAAATACAACTTTACAAATTAGGAATTGGATAAGAAGACAACGCCAAGAAGGATCGAGTGTGGCTGCAACAACCAAAAAAGGTTCATACTTGTCGAAGCGTGAGTATGGAAGATCATTGGTGTCGCCTAAGGTGTGATAAAATAATGAATAAAATAAGTGCAAATAAACACCCTAGGCTGAGCACGGTTCTGCAAGTATCACAGGACATATGCAAGTTTTAATGATAAATAAGACTCGTTTCTCATAGACTACAAAAGTTAGAGAGAACTTATGCAATTTATCTAGTGCAAATATGAAATCTAGAATAATAATACGCAGGAAAAAAAAAGATAGATAGATATTTTTTGGTTTTTTATAAGAGAAAATTTAACTAAGAAACTAAAGACAGAAAATTAAATAAGCAAAGAAGATAGTATGATAGTTTAGCCTGAGATATTAGCAAGTAATCCCCACTAGTTTTGTCTATTCTAAACATGTAAGGGTGAATCATCTAGTATTGCAATAATCGGCCTCAATTGTGCTAGGTAGTTTAAAATAGAGTTAACTTGTGTCAATAAGGGTCCTAAGCAAATTTTTCCTACAATTGATTAATGATGCTAACACCAAACCATAGTGACTATCTAGATCGGCTGGGTTGTCGGACCATCCTTACACTAGACGTTATGTGTTGTTTCCATAGTTAAATATGCCTTAGTTATTGACTATCTAACTACTATGAAGGTAATCCTATTTGTACACCGCAAAACAGATAGTAAATCAAACACATAAACAGAGAAATAAAACATGAATTCAATTTAAATACGATGGTATCCCAAATTAGATAGACGTTTAAACAAATCTAGGGTTCATACATATATGCTAAATCTCAATGCTAAAACAGATTAATTCAAACTAAGGAAAGAAAAGAAAACAATTACAAATCTGAAGGTTGAAGAAGACATGATATGGTATTCAACTCCTTCCAGACTTCTCTTCTTGTGTTGTAAGCTTCTTGTTTGCTTAAGGCCTAGCCAAGGATGTGTTTCTTCTGATAAGAGGGTGTATTTATAGGGTATAGGAAACCCTAAAACGTTTCTTGGAGTATAAGATAGGTATTGGACTCCTAGCCCAACTCAAATTCGTAACCCTAGAATATAGAAAAGTAAGATTTTGATGCTGTTTTGTTTTGGCCGTAACTGATTCAATAATTATCCATTTGACGCGTTCCAATAGTCGAAACTGATCTTCTCGGAAAGCTCTTTAACTTTGATATAGACCATTCTTCCAAATTTCTAGCCAATCTTGAGATATAATCCCTTTTGTGGTCGTAGCTGCTGGAATTCAGATTTATTTGACAATCTTTTCCTTTTTCATATTTCTTGCCTTTATCTCCAATTTCCATGTTTATCCTCTTTCCTTTATCTCTTAGAATTAACTTGGCATCTAATTAATTACCATATATCTTTAAAGCTTCACACTAAATAAACAATTAAACCCAATATGCTCTAAAAATAATAAATAATTAAATTTAAGACACGAAATAGGAAAGTGTACTAAATCATGAGAAAATCGACCTATACTCTAATAAATACACCTAAACTGATGTCTCCAAGATAGATTAAATAATCACAAATGGGGAGACATCAATCATGAAACATGAATTTTGACAATTTACAGCAAATATCTCGGGCATAAATCTTACAATACTATATCTACAACCATGAATGCATCTTTCAACACTTTGTACGGCAAAACCACGTTGTCATTCTTGGACATTCCAATAATTACGATGTAAAAGTAGAATGAAGTTGTTAGCTTGGGTTGGTCCTCTAGTTTTTTTTTCATCATAAAAGGAAAAATTGATAAATGATATACCTAGAAGTCATTATAAGGAAAAAAAAGTTCCTCTTCGGATGAGTGAGCAATTAACGAGTAAAATTACAATGGCTAGATGATATGTATTGAATCTTTGAGAATAGACTATAAGTAATGTGAAGTCAAATAGTAAATCAGTGGACCAATAGAAAAGGGAATACCTATTCGCTCTCCCATACTCAAGTCAATAAAGTATATGCAAAAAGATGAAGGTTCCTCGAGATGAAGATGTAATGTATCTTATAAATGGTAGTTATTTAAATTTTAGCATGAATAATGACCGTTGATTTAACAAATGAGAGAACAATAATCTGTGATGCTCTGTTTGTTGGGTGTAAATTGGTAAATAAAATAAATGGGTTATATAAAGGTGTCAAACAAAAATAGTTGAGGTAACAAAGATAACCTCCTTATCAACCAATTAGGATTAACTACACTAGTGAATGTGATACATGTTTGTTCCTCGCAAAGAATTGATGGATTTCACGAGGCTACATGACTTTGAATCTGCTTGTATCTCTCACACCTTATGGAGGATTTGGTTGAATTTGGGTTGATGTTATTCGAGGTTTGATAGAGTTGATATATTTATTTCTTGTTTATGGCAATGTGTTTGTCCACCAATTAGCTCGAGGGTGATTTTTGTCTATTAGTTACCCCTAAAATTCAGGGTGCTTATTTTGTTCCTCAAAAGTATGTTATCCTCAAAATTTATCATATCCTTGAGGTATAGAGAATTTGCCATCTTTCGGGGATCTCGACTTATATCTCTAGAATTTCTTGACTTTCATTGAGAAGTCCATTTTTTAAGTATTGAAAAATAAAATAAGCAAGTTATATCTTTCATTATCAAGCATGAATGACTATTTTTTAAGATGGCTAAATGGACGAACTAAACTACAATGCGACACATTCTTTCCTAGACGTTCATCAACACCATTAAAAGTAATCATGACAACATTTGTGGTGGGGGAAAAGGTGTGATAAAATAATAGATAAATAAAGATAATAATAATAAAGAGCACACCCCCTTGAGAACCACGGAACTCAGTGCAAGTATCACAGATCGTTTGCAAGTTTTAATGATAAGTCAAGTTCGTTCGCAGGGATTGTATCCGTTAGATCTATTTATATTTAACAAGCGTAGATGAATTTAGATGTTTTGAATAAAATATAAAAAGATAAAATAATATGAATAACTATCTGATGAGAATTAATAAATAAGAATGCAGATAAATAAATATGGATGTAAGTCTAATAGATTAGGGTCACTAATATGAGTCTATTTTACTAAGTTGTTATTCTAACCTGTCACAGATTAAGCATTATATATTAACCAGGATTCTAAATTCTACCTAGCCTTTTCTAGGCTTAGGAGCAACCTCTCCACTACCAAGGATTCCTAAGTAATGATTGGTGATTAAATCAAACCCTTATGGATATCTAGTTAGGCAAGGGATCAAAACTAGACGATTATGTGGTGTTGTCAATAACTAAGAATAATCCTAAGATTGGCCAAATCTAGGGTTGAAACAATAAGTCAAAACACATAATAACAATATACGCCAAGCTCAATCAATTAAAGTAACAAATAGTAATTGGAACAAAAAAAAATAACAAATAGTATTATTGAATTTAAAGACAAAATAACAACCCAACAATTAAAAGTAAAACTTACAGAATAAAAGCTTAGAAATATGGTTTAGCATAAATCTATAGCTAATTACCCTAAATATAGAGAAGGTGAGATGTAGAAGAGGAGTTTGTCACCTCCAACTTCTTCTTCTTGTCTTCCTCTATAGGTCAGCTTGCTTCTTGGATAAATAGCTTGATACTAAGGATGAATATTAAATTAAAGGACTAAGCTATTATTTAAAACTGAGAAAATACAAGTAAGGACTAAGCCTAAGCTTGAAACTAAGCAAGGACATGTTTACAATGATAAGAGGGTGTATTTATAGGTGTCTTGGAAGCCCTAATTCGTTTTCTTGAAGGAGAAGTAAGTGGTGGACTCCAAGCCCAACTCAAATTCTTATGGAAATAAAGATAATTTCTGATGAACTGTTTTGAGCATATCTTCTTCGTTATTGGTCGGTTTTTGCTCCACAATATACCAAAAGAATCCTCACCGAATTATCTACGTCTCTATGAAAGGAATTTCCCAAAATCGGCTTGCTTTTGGAGTTATCACCACTTCTTTAGGCGTAGCTGCAGAAATTCAGATTTAGACAGCTTTTCCTTTTACATATTTTTAGCTTTTGTTTCCTTATCTCCAATTACCATGCTAATCTCTTTCCATATCTTGTAGTCTTTGACTTGGACTCTAATTAATCTCCATAATTATCTTTAAAGCTTCACACTAAATAAATAATTAAACCCAATATGCTCTAAAAATAATAATTTACTAAATCAAGACTCAAAATAGGAAAGTGCACTATTTCTCAAGAAATTCGACTAAATGACTTCCTAAATCACTAAAAATGATGTCTCATCCTAATATAAATCTATCACGAATGAGGAGACATCAATTTGATTCCCCCAAGGCATTTCCTATGTAAACACATCCTTAAAATTCCACTATTATTTTTACCATTGCATTTTTTTAGGAAAAAGGAGAAAGTGAGAGAAACAAAGACTAAGGCAAGTAATTCGACCATTGTAGATGAAGAAGAAATTTACAAGAATTTTCATTTTCTTGCATTGTTGTTTGCACAAGAAATAATATTACCAAGGTATATCTATTTTATTCTTCTTTCTTGCTTCAAAATTACTTCATTCTTTTATTTTAGTACATGTCGGCACCAGAGTCTCCCTTTACCATCTTAGAACCCAATAAATAGTCCTAGAGGAAGGGGTGAATAAGAACTATGCTCAATAAGAACTAACCAACTAATAATATCTTAATTGAATACACGTGCAATATTTTTGGGCATAAGATATGGGCTAATGACTGATACCTCTCCTAAACATTTTCTGGAAAGCTGAACCTCTCCTGAACAAAAAAAAAATGCAAATACCCCCTAAACTATTCTCAAGAGTCTCAAGAGTCTCCTACACTTAATTTTTGTTAGTTAACCTTATCATCTGTTAGTTTTTTTTAACTAACATTGCTTAAAAACTCTATAATACACTAATTATTCTCTGAATTGCATTTAAAAAACAATTACGTATTAAAATAATATCTTGAGCTTCCCCTTCCCCAGAACTGCAAAGAGACGCATTCTTTTCTAAGCATTCATAATTATTATTAAAGGTAATCATGACAATCTTATATTCTCCCAAAGGATCTTACTATATAAAGCCAATTATCAATTTCCACTATTACTTTTCACCATCACATTTCTCATGGTAAAAAGTGAGAAAAATAAGTGTCTGTTTGAAAGTTTTTTTTTTTTAAAAAAAATACTTAAAAGTGCTTCTACATTTTTATGTGCCAGTTTGGAAGTTATTTTCTTGAAAATCACTTAAAAGTGCTTCTAGAACTTTAAAACCATTTCAGACCCTGAAAAACATTTTTAGGAGAAATATCAAATATGTGCTTCTTGAAAAAAGCACCTAAAGTGGCAATAGATTTCATAATTATTTTTAATAGTTTTTTAAAATATTTTAATTTTATTCTAAAAGTGCTTTTTTACTCTAAAATAAGCACTTCCAAACGGGCCCTAAACCTCTGGCAAGTAATTCGATCAATTACGGCGAAGAGGAAATTTACAAGCATTTGCATTTTCTTGCATTGTTGGGTTGCACATGAATTAATATTAGCAAGGTATATCTATTCTTTTCCTTCTTTGTTGTTTCAAAACTGCTTTTTTATCCCTTAATACATGTCTACACTGTAGTCTTAATCTACCATACTAGATTCTAATAAATAATTTTAGATGAAGGGGGTGAATAAGAATTGTGCTTAATAAAAATTAACCAACTAATAAATTCACTTAGTTGGATAAAGGTGCAAGCCTTTTGCATATAAGATATGGATTAATGACTGATATCTTCACTGAATTTTTTCTGAAAAACTTAAAACCTCCCTGAACAAAAAATATGAAATCACCCCTTGAATTATTATTAAGAGTCTCAATAACACTACCCTTAATTTTCATTAGTTAACCTTAAATTTTATTAGGTTTTTAACAAATAATTTTCAAAAGTCAATAACACTGAATTACATATTTAAGAAATTGTATTAAAAAATAATCATATAATAATAAATAACATTAGCTACCCCACCCCTTTTCTTTTATCTTCTTCTTCTTCTTAAGATAAAAAAGTATATACGCAAAAACATTGAAAAATAATGAAACATAAAACCTCAACCTCTTATGTTCACCATTATCAACAATGCTTGATACCCTATCAAGAAGAGTAGACCATCGACCACCCAAATTAAGGTATATGAATGGTAAAAATTGTTTTTCTTAACTTAATTTGATTGTTAGATGGTCTATTCTTGTTACAAGGGCATCAATTAGTGTTGATGGTGGTGAAAATATGAGTTTGAGGTTTTAAGTTTACTTATTTTTTAATGTTTTTGGCTATATAATTTTATCTTAATATGGTTGTTCGATGATCTATTCTTGCTGATGTGGTAGCAATTGGTTTTAAAGATGGTAAAGAGATGAGTTTGAGGATTTATGTTTTATTATTCTAAACGATTTTGGTTACATTCTTTTTATATTAGCAGTTTCCTGAATATTTGTTAGGTGTTTTTGACGTTCTTGGTAACATTCTGGAAAATTCACCAAGAACACCTAAAAAACTTACAAATTTTCAGAATTTATTTTCTATAAAAAAAAATTATATTACCAAAAACATAGAAAAAATTAAACATAACTCATCTCTTCGCTATCATCAACACTTCTTGCTACCCATTAACAAGAATTTATCATTGAACAACCATTGTCTTCGTATTGCAAGATTCAACATCATTATACAACTTATTTTAGCTCTTTTTACCAAAACCCATATGTGAAAGCAAGTCAACAAATCAGCAGATACCAGAAAAAAAAATGCTAGCAATATAAAGTATAAAAAACATCTAAAATTCACTATTATCAACAATAGTTCATATAAATTCACAATTAAGCAACAATATTGAACTACTTCAATATATATATATTATTAAAGCTGATAATGATAAAATTTTGGGAATACTGAGCAATCTAAAATGGAAAGAAACAAATATATATATATATATATATATATATATGAAAGAATAATTCAATCCATTATTACAATATTAGTTTTTTATGTATAGGTACTTGACATTAGACGAGGCAGATAGATTGATAAAAAGATCAATATACAAATCAATGGGGCCTGGATCATTTAATATATACAAAAAGTACAAACACGTTCCATCCATTTAATGATAAAAAGTATAATTATTAAATATGTCCTTTGTTCTGATAATGGTATATTATTGATGAAGTCCTTAGTAAATTTTTGGTTGTTTGATGGTCGAATATGGTTGATGGGAAACAAGTAGTATTGATGAGGGTGAAGAGATGAATTTGAGGTTTCTATGTTTCATTATTTTTTAATATTTTTTATTATATACTTTTGAAGAAGAAGAAGAAGAAGAAGAAGAAGAAGAAGAAGAAGAAGAAGAAGAAGAAGAAGAAGAAGAAGAAGAAGAAGAAGAAGAAGAAGAAGATATTTTTTTAATAATTAATAGGGACAAATAGGTAGCTTTATGCATTAAAATTGTTCTAAAACTAACAAAACACAACCCATGAAAAAAAAGATGTGTGTAATGCAATCTCCTTTAATAATATATAGATGGGAGGTTTCTACAATTATAAACATAGTTTAGGGGATATTTGCATTTTTTTCAGGAAAGGTTATAGTTTTGTAGAAAAAAAAATTAAGGAATGTATCCGTCATTAGCCCATATAATAGTGAACAAAGTTAATATCCTAAAAATACTAAGAGACAATATCATAGCATATAATAAAACAAGTTATGATTGATTATCTATTTTGGGTAATTCATCAAACATATAACATGAATGAAAGTAAAGAGTGAGTGAAGAAGAAAAATACACGTAAGTGGTGCGGATCTCATAGTCTTTAATCTACCTCCTAAGGTCATGTTAGATCCTTTGAATTTTGAATGCACCTCCACCACAACTTCTGTCACTTTTAAATGTGAGCACACAGATATTTACACCCACTTGTAAATAAACCTTCGAATGAACCATTATTCGAACTTTAACAAATTAAACCACGTATACAAACTACATTCAAGATCTCTTTTTCTCTCCATCACTAGGAAAAAATCTATTCCTCTTCTAGAAACTAAAAAGCAAACCACAACTAGGGTTTATAAACTTAAATCTAATCTACTACATCTGTACTCTTAAATTAGTAAATATGACATTGTATGACCTATAAAAAGCAAACTATAGATAACTACTATGAAATTTGGTTGCTAGTGAACTCTCTCTAAAGATTTTCTCTTAAAAAATGCTCTTCATAGCTATGACAAATGAAAGTTATGAGAGTACATATTTTCCCAAAGAGAGTGGTATGATTTTTATAGAACAAGATGGATAATAAGAATCTATAACGTGGGTCTAGAATTTGAATTTCGGGATTCGATGGTCGTGTACGCATTCTTCCAACATGTGGATAACAACTAAAAATGATCTGTTTTGGACTTCTAGGTTATCCACCAGTTTCTCGTATGTCCGATGACTTCTGTAGTCATAATCTTTCAAAATATTTGACTTGGAGGTCCGGATCTGATTGATAGGTGGTCTGAGCTCACTTTCTGCTTATCATTTCTTTTGGTTATCTTCCGTTGGCCAAACATATTTTCGTCGGAGGTTCAATCCTAATATTCTATGAATCCTTCTACATATTCATCACTCCTCTATTTGTGATATTTTAAGGTTTGAACATTGGCTATTGTTGGATGGACTTCGTTATTCTGCGTTATCTTCAGCTTGGAGTCGGATACCTTGGTCTTCTGCTGATGATTTTATGGCACTCCTCGGTTGTCAACTGGTATATCTTATTTTTGGGTGTAAAGATGACTTATTATTTATCTTCCGTTTGTTCTATGATTTGTCTTCCTTATATTAATCGAAATCAATCTTTGGATAAAATTCTACCCTAATTTGATTTTTTACAAATATAAATGGTACAATCACAAACAAGGTGTATATGCTCACCATACTCAAGGCATATAATGTTTTGAATTCTTAATGGATACTCTTTGCTCTCGCATAGATAAGGCATATAAATAAAGTAGAGACATGTGATTGTAATATTTTATCTCCCTGTTTGGAAATATAAAATTGAAGAAGTAAGAGGGTAAAAGAAAATGAGTACCTCACAGGACATGCATGTCTAAGACATATCTGAACTTCTTAAATTTTCTCTTGAGGGAGTGACTTTGTAAAGATGTCGTCCAATATATTTTTTTAGTTCTCGAACTCTATCATAATATCTTCTTTTTTGTTTAATCTCAAATGAAGTGATGTTGAAACTTGATATGTTTTGTTCTTGAGTGTAGGAATGGGTTCTTTGTGGTGTTGATGGAACTTGTGCAGTCACAACGAGTGTTCACTTTCTCATATTTGATCACAAAATCTTTCAAGGTTTGTTTCATCCAAATTATTTGACCAACACAATTACTGGTCACTACATATTATGTCTCGAACTTGGATAGAGTAACATTATTTTAATTTTGGATTGACCACGAGACAAGGGATTTCCCTAGAAATTTGCAACTCCCACTAGTGCTCTTCATATCGAGTATACACCCCACATAATCCACATCCATATAACCAATAAGGCCAAAGTAGGTGAATTTCATATGCCAAAGTACGATATTTAATGTGATTTTTAGGTATCAAAAGATGTGTTTAACGATGGTAAGATGTGATTCCTTTGGACATGATAAAAATCTTGCACAAAGGAAAAACATAATTTCCATGCCATGATAAGACGTCTCCTCCACTCTCCTGCCATATTCATATTTATCAAGTTTTATAGAGGTGCTCATTGGCATTCCAATCCCCTAGGCATATTCAAGTCCAAATTTCTTGAAAAGTATCGAGTGTACTTGGAATGATTTATGAAGCTTCCATTCTTCATTTGTTTTATTTGTAGCACGAGAAAGAAGTTATTCACCCAACATCCTCATCTCAAATTCTTGATGTATGTTTGTAAAAAACTCTTGTACAATGACCTATTTGTAGCCCCAAAGATGGTGTCATCGTCGTATAGTTGTCCAATGTGTACATCTTGAAATTTATATTTGATAAATAGAGTAGAATCAATCTTACCTCTCTCAAAACCATTGTTTGTTAAAAATTTGCTCAACTGCCATACCAAGCTCTAGAAATTTTGCTTCAAGCCATATAAGACTTTCTCAATTTTGAATATGATATTGGGAAACTTGGAGTTATCAAAAGTGAGAGGTTGTTTGACATAAACCCAGTCTTCAATAAATCCATTTAAAAACACACTCTTGATGTCCATTTGATATTGATTAAAGTCCAAGAAGCACGTGAAGGAGAGTAGCATCTGAATCGACTCCAGTCTAGCTACATGTGAGAAGGTTTCATCAAAATCAATTCCTTTCTCTTGAATATACCATTGAGCTACTAGACGCATCTTGGTCCTTGTTATGAATCTGGGATTATCTAAGTTATTCTGAAACACCCATTTGGTACCAATGATGGTATTCTCTTTTTACTTCTTAATTAAGCTCCAAACTTGATTCTCTCAAATCGGTGTAACTCTTCATGCATGGAGTTTATCTAATTATCTTCGATAATATCTTATTTGATGTTCTTGGCCTCAATTTGTGGTAAGAATGTTAAATGAGCACAAAGTGCATTGATACGAGATCTGGCATGTACTCCGGAACTCCGATATCCAATGATCAACTCACTTGAATAGTATTGTATCCTTCCAACTCCTAGGTAGAACCTCATGCACTTCACCTTTTGGTTGTTCCACTTGCTCCTCACTTAATTCCTTCATGTTTGTATCAACTTCTTGAGTGGGTCGCTCCAAAGAAAGATTTTGAGTGTTGTCTTGAGGTGATTCTTCATTTGCATATTCTTTGTTAATCTTCTTCTTGAAAAGGGGGGTTCACCTTATCAAATTTGACATGCATTGACTCCTTAATGACCTTTATATTCTTGTTAAAATCTGGTAGGATTTGCCCTTTGTGGAATACCCAAGAAACACTCATTCATATGCCTTTGCATCGAACTTCCCAATCAACCTATTGTATTTAAGATGAAGATGAACCTAAATACGTGGAAATAAGAGATGTGGGAGGACTCCCATTACAAAGCTCATAATGTGTCTTTTTGATGATTGGTCGGTTCAAGACACATTTCAGGATATAACATGTCGTATTCAAGGCTTCTCCCCCAATATATGTGGGTAAGTTTTGTTCTTTTAACAACGTTCTTGATATTTATTGAAGTATCCGGTCTTTCATTTCCAATACCCATTTTGTTAGGGAGATTTAGGACCAGAAAAGTTATGCCCAGTACTGACTTTATCACAAAAATGAATGAAGGGAGAATTCACGAGTCCCATGTCATTATCACTATGAATAAAAGTTATGAAGTAACCAGTTTCATTTTGAAATTCACAACAAAGTTTAGGAAACTCACTAAAAGGAAGATTTTCAGAAGCAAAGAAGATTACCCTTGTAAATTTGATAAAATCATCAACGATGACAAAAACATATTTTGACCCACCTAAACTCATTACATCAACATGACCAATAATATCGATATGCAATAGTTGAAGTGGCATAGAAGTACAGACTTTTTTATAGATTCGAAAGATACGATGTTGTTTATAAAGTCGACATAGATCGCATAACCTATATTTATCATACTTTTGCTTAGGGAGGCCAATGAAAAGGTTGTTTTTATTAAATTTAGACAACAAATCCACACTAGCATGTCCTATATGCCTATGCCACCACCAACTAAAATTAACTACAGATTACCATTTACATGTTGGTATATACGACTAACAAAATCTACCATATTGCATCTATTGCCATAAACATGACATCTAGACCTTTTTATTGAAAATGTCACAACGCGATGGTTCAAATTTTTACTTTATACCCTACATCACATAGTTGACTAATGTTAAACAATTTAAAGTAAAAATGGTTAACAAATAGTACATTGGATATAAAGAGAGATATATTGCTACATATACTTAGTTTTCTTAAGATCCCACCTTATGAGTTGTCGACAAAGGTCACTTTATCTCATTCTTTCTTTATTAGGGGGTAAAAGAGTGAGGAATTACTGGTCATGTGCCTTCAACATACCATCCTTTTTGCGCTTTAATGCTCTTCCCCTACATCCACAATTTTAAGCTTTAGGTACCCAACTTGGTTTGGTCCACGTAAGTTAGTGAATATTATCTCAATCCATAGACCTTTGCCATGAATGCCCAATGACTTCTTTATTTAAGGGTTTATGCATGTCCGATTCTAAAGAGTGGGTAGAGTTTAGATTTATCTTGTTGTCATTGTTATCCATAAGAGCTAATTGGTTAGAGGCATAGTCGTGGCTTTTTAATTTAGCCATAAAAGAGACTAAAGTTTTGACATACTCCTCACCGCTTCATCATTGGAGTTGTACTTGTCCCATCTTATTTTTACAATTAACACATCACATGCTATATTTGCATAAATTGCACATTTGAGTTTCTATTTAAGAATCTTGGGACAATAGGACTTGATATACCCAAGTTCTTTTTGTTAATTGCTTATATTGTAATATTCTATTCATATCTTTTTCTACCATAGCGATATCTTCATCTTTATTATTTTCTCCATAATCCAATATCTCTTCAACATCATCCACAATCTTCTTATTCTTCTCCTATATGAAAAGGTAAATGGTTCTTTTCTTACCTATCCACTTCGTCTCGAAGTTTTCCTTGATTAAGGACGAGTTCTTATGTCATGAGATTGCATATGAGCTTATGTACCAACATTTTTGGTAGATATTTTCTATCTCGTATGGTGGTGGATTTCTATTTTATTCCTTTGGTAGTGTGGAATGGATCATCTGGAATAGCTCTTGTTGGCATAAACTTGAACAAGAGTCCACAAATTGTCGGCGGTGCTTGAAAATCGTTGGTTCATCCTATTTAAGTTTTCTCCAAGATCCATATTAAATAGATCGTATTGTTAAGTGTAATAATTTTTTCCTTGACGTCACAAGTGCATTAATACGCTAGCTCCAAGAGTATCCACATCTCCTCAGTGGTTTTACACTCACTTACTCAAATATACTCGGATGCGCTCAAACCATATATGGTCTTGTTTTCTTCTTCTTAATAATTTTGTCTACATCATTAGTCGTGAGTGCTTATTTGTTTTGATCATCAAGGTTTCTCTGTCTCTATATAATATGCAAGGTCTGTTTATTAGGATTTTCTAAAGAGAGAAATCAAATAGTTTAAGATAGATCTCTATGCAATTCTTCTAATATAGTGGTCGACACCTACAAATAAAGATTGTTGAGTGGTACTTATATTATCACGGGTTGGTTAGATTCCATATTTTATTGACTTGAGATACTAGTTAAGCACAAATAATATAAGAGTTAGGCTCTTATACCAATTGAAACCCAATAAAAGTCCCAAGGTTGAATACGAATCATGCTCAATAAAAACTAACAAAATCTTCTAATTGAATAAAGGTGTAAGAGTTTTGGGTATAGGATAAGGAGCCAAGATACCATATATTTAATACTAGGAACAATCTTATTCCTCTTCTAAAGATGAAAAAGAAACCCACACAACTAGGGTTGGTAGATATGAAAGTTTATGACCTATAAAAAGAATACGAGAGTTATTTTTTCCTAAGAGAGAGGTATTATATATATAGAAAAAGATGGCTTACAGGACTCTCTATTTTGAGTCTTGAATTTGTATTTTTGGATCTGTTGGTTGGGTACCCGCTATATTTGGCCAGCTAACAAGATGTGTACAAATTTTTCTAACAGGTGGATACCGGCTATAAATGTACCTATATTGGACTTCTTGGTTATTCGCTAGTCGCTCATATGCTCGGTGACTTATATAGTCATAGGTATGAATCTAACTGGTAGGTGGCTCGAGATAACTCTTTGCTTATCCTTTATTTCGATGATCTTCGATTGGTAGAGATATTTTGTTTCGGAGGTCCGATCTTGATATTCTTATGAAACCAATATATCTCTTCGACATTTAGCTATTTATGACATTCAGAGGTCTGAACTTACCTGACTTTTTATTGATGGACCTTGACAGACCACTTCCTCTTCGAATTAGGGGTCAGATACCCTGGTCTACTTGCAACAAGTTTTTGGCACTCCTTGGTTGTTTGTTGTTTTCTTCTCCTTGAATTTTTGAATGACTACTTCTTCATTTTTTCTTTTGGCTATGATTTATCTTCAAATAATCAATTAAAATTATTGTTAGGATAATACGTCTTTTCTAATATTCCACCATTAATGATATGTACTTGGATGGTTGTAAATATTGATTTAGTGGAATTAACTTCACAAGGATGGGGCTTGGCACTAGACAATCTCCCCATATGATAGAAAATGGAATAATAGACTTTAGATGGAATTCCTAATCCTTCAAATGTAGATAAAGGGTAACCCCCTTTTAAATTGATGGTTGAAGGACCTGACACTATAATTATAGAGGATATTAGTGCAGCGTATCTTGATAAGATACACCCAGAACATAAAAAATCATGTTCCTACTGAAAATTTTCCTTGTTCCGAGCAAACTACCCTAAGAGATTATAAGTTAGAGTTATCCACTCACTCAAATACATATAGCCTTCCCCCGTAATGGGTGCTCGTTCCCAAGCATACTCACATAAGTGATGATGATTTCAAGTTAGTCGCTCACTCAAATCCATATGGGGTTCCGTCTAAAGTGTTTTCTCGTTTTGAGCACAGTCCCTTAAGCGCTTTTGAGTTTGAATTAGCTAAAGTGTTAAATTCATGTGGCGTTCCGACTGAAGAGTTTCCATCATTCTAAGTACACTCCCTTAGGAGCTTGTGAATCTGATTTAGCTGCCCACTCAAAGCCATATGGATTTATTCATGAAATGTTTTCTTGTTCAAAGAATTGTCCCATAAGTACTTCTGAGTTAGATCTAGCCACTCAGTAAATATGGAAAATGACCATACGACGTGTTTATTGTATTGCGTGGTCATCTGCGGTAATTCGAGCATTATCTTTGAGCGACAAGAAAGACCTCCTACTCCAATGTTAGAACAATATTGAGCAGAAAACCAAGGGTACATATTCACCTACCTCATGGAATCACCTGATACCATATTTTCTATTTTCAAGTGCATATCAGACATGAACCCTTTCCTTGATCTCACAGACGTTCATGTGCTTCATTCTACGATGATTATAAATTTAGGTGGAATCTTCACAAGACCCAATTCTTGTGCCATCCTTTGTGACTGCAAAAGTACGTGGTAAAATTGTGATATCCACTTCATGACCCGACTCAGAGAATAAGTCAAACACACCCCACCTCCACCCTATTTATTTTAAGTAAAGCAACACTCAGTGCTTGGAAAATCATATTGAATTCCTTTAAAAGAAGGGTAGTTGTATAGGTTCCCAACATAGTAACATATACAACATAAATCCCAACAATGGTTTCCAAATTTAAGGAGTGAACTAAGAAGGGATCAAGACATACACAACCAACACGTCGGACATGTTTAATGTAGTGGTAGCCTAAATTCCATGTTTATTCATTAATTATAAGAAGATATCTTGCCTAATATCAATAACTTCTTTTCTATCACAATAGGTCTAGATCCAGTTGATCGTCCCTTGAACCGTATGGAAAATTATCGGGACATCACAAATAGCCTCTTGCACTGCTAGGATCTTTAATGTATGTTGCTCCACTCTCCTTTGAGGATCATAGACCATAAGGGACTCTTCATTATGGTTTTTGGCATGAGGCAGTGCTTTTTCTAGCAACAACTCTATTCCTATCTATTCCAAAAACAATAACTAAATAAAAAAGATCATGCACCAAATTCATTAACACCCCTTAGCTAGTTAAAAACCTTATCCTAGGGGCGACTTGGTTGGGGAAGGATTCATCCCTTTAAAACGTGAATAATAAATAAATCAAGGTGACATATTTCCATATAATTCTCCTCTTTAAAGGAATATGAGTGGTAGTATTTTTAATCCAAGAGCCACATCTATAGAAACTACTTCAATTGTTATGGCTATTTTCAGAATGTGTAAGAATAAGGGGCAGAAGTTTATGTGTCTCTGGTATTCCCCGAAGCGTAATATCAAAATTGACACCTTGTAAATACTCACCGCAAGTGTGCGAGTCGTCCCAAGTAATACAATGATAAGTGTTATTGTTTTCCACGATTAATATAAAGCTAAACACGTATTTTTAGTCTATACCTAAGAAGTTCGTTGGGGAGAATATAGAATTAAAATATATATTATGTTGTTTGCTTTCAATAATTAAAATATTTAAAGATGGAATAAAGAAATAATAAATGATTTCAAATATAATTAAAGTAAAATTACAAAGACTAAAAGGAAATTATGGAGAAAGTATGGATAAATATATATAGAGAATGCTTGTATTAACTACAATTATACCATGGTATTTGTTCGTGATGTAAGGGTAAGAAGCGGAATTTACTTGTTAACTTGGATTCTAAGGTCACATTATGTCTCTCCCGAGTAAATAGGGTTGTTATCTAATACTAGGACCCTCTCTTAAGTGATCATAAGGAATAATCTAATGCCTAATTGCTAACCCTATGTTGATTATTTGACTAGGTCTGATGTTCTTATTCTAAACTAAGTCAAACGTGATAACTCTAGTTCCGTAAATTGACCCCACCCTCTTAGGAGTAGTTCAATTCCTATAAAAAATGCAATATATGGCCAAATAATTATAACAATTATAATCAACAAGATATAACATATTGTTTAAATAATAAAATTATCCCAAATATTTCAAAACAACGCCCAAATTAAAAATATGGTGCATACACATGCACTTTTAAGCTAAAATATGTTTAGTTCATAATAGTAATATAAAATAAAAAGTAAAATTTGTTCATAATTGGAGAAATATTGAAAAGAATCAAGGTTTACACTAATTCAATTGGAAAGAATTGATAGGAAGTGATGAAATTATGTTAAACCCTTGTTTCTCTTGCTTTTTCCTTGATCCGAGTGTGTTTTTATTTGTTCTTAATGATATAAGTAATGTTTTTCCAAGTATTAAACTAATATATAACTCTAAAATACATTTACAAAGGCTAGTCCCATATAGGTGGGAAAAAAGTGGCCCAGTGGTCCCTTTTTTTATGTTGGACAACTTGTGCCTTCATGGGAAAACATCCATAATTTATTCACTTCAACTCAGAATTGATCACCCTTTTTTCTCACACAAAGTAGACTCCAAGATCCACCTTGTTCCAAAAGTTATTTCACAAAATCCTCATCAATTAATTACCATAGTTTTTCAAAATTGACGATAATATTTAGTCGACACTTGTGCTTGAACTTCTATGAAACTATTGGTTTCTTTGCTTCTCTTGGACTCTTTAAAAATTAAATTGGTTTTTTTCTTTATCTCCTTGTATTTGTAGCTTCTCCTTTAGTTCTTGTATAATCTGTGTTCCTATGAGTTGCACACTTAATACACTAATCATCTCAAATTACTCCAAACAGGCATAAATACCCAAGGTTAGCTAAAAATTAAAATAATGTAAAATAAAGGGATGTATGATATATCCCACTTTAACTCTTAAACACCCTCCCTCCTAAAATGATGTCTTATGTGTCGCAAAATATATCACAAAAGATGAGACATTGGACTCGAAAGTTATACATACTTGACTATGATACCAACCATATGAGATGGAACTATACTCGATATGTCTTCCCAGATTCATGCATTTTGACACTGCTCAAAGGTATACCAAGGGACGCATACATGTGTTGTTAGTACAAGACTAGATAATTTCAAGTACTCGCCTCGAGAAGAGATCCCCCATCAGACTCAAAGAAATTCATTGTCGATTGGTCATCAAATTAAAGTGGGAATATCCGATCTCGTGGCCTCATAACATTTGACAACATCTGTTCTTTGTCCTTTTTTCTGTACTCACCTCGTACCTCCATACATAAGCATTGATAGAGATAGTCGATCAATTATGCCTACATACCTCAATCTGAGGAAAGAGCTTATTCATCTTACATAAGTAATAGGTGTTAAATATCTATAACAACATTAATCACACATTCATCTCCACGCCAACAGACTCATACATGACACCAAGGAATGATTACAACAAATGGAATTGGTTGATGGAGTATTCTAAAATATAGATATTGGCTGATATAAGAATATGCTTGATTACCTCCCCTATAAAAGCCTCCTTGATTACCATCAACCAACAATGAAACCATGCTATATAAGAAAACTAGAGGCACTATAAGTTAGCCACCATTGCCTCCTTACGGTACAATGTCTTAATTTTTTCTTGCCTTGGGATACACATACATACACGTATACTTATGTTCTAACTGAATAAAGAGTCGAAGTGACATTGGGGGCACACCCCCTTTTGCCCCCATTCATGGTTTTGCTTGACACTCCACATCGTATAGGTATTTTCTCCTTAAGGTGGGAACTAGATAGCTGCCTCATCCGCAAGCCTCAGCGAGCTAGTCAACAAGAAGTCGTCACCTTCTTGAGGAATATGTAGGCATCCCCACAATTATATCTCAGTCACCGACACTTGGTCACAACCTACCACTCATTCTTGTACAAACCAGTAGTTGATTCCCTCTCAGCATGTGGTTCAGTCCATGTCAACAAGGATCTCTTCATCATTTTAGGAGAGACAAAGTACTCATTGTCGTAACCTTGTTAAAGGGATACAAATTAATAGGAATTGCCCAGATATTTCACACTTACTCTTTGCAGATGATTCTCTTTTCTTAATAACAATTGAAGATACAGATATACAGAAATTCAATGAATGCTTGGATATATATTGTAGAGGATTGGGATAAGGGATTAATTTTAATAAGTCGACAATGTTTTTCAGTAAAGAGACACCACAACAACAAATAAGAGATGAGATTAGCAACCAGGTAGGCATCAAAGAAACAAATGACCTCGGCAAATATCTAGGGATTCCGCTTTGCCATAAGAGGTCTAAGGTGGAATCATTGGAATGGATAGCAAAGAAGATTTTCAAAAATACATAGGGATGGAAAGTGAAACTGTTATCAGAAGGGGGAAAGAAGTGCTGATCAAAGCAATTTTACAGGCTATACCTAATTACTATATGTCAATTTTTTCTTTCCCAATAACGTTTTGTAAAAAATTGATATCAGTTATATCTAATTTCTGGTGGAATTCAGGAGAGAGAAATAGAATTCACTGGGTGGTGTGGGAAAAGATAGATATGGGAAAGTTGATAGGAGGATTGGGGATTAAAGATTTCAAAAAAATGAATATGGCTCTTCTAGCAGCGCAGGCATGGAGATATATGGAAAATCCCGGAACATTAGCAGCCAAGTTATTAAAAGGTATCTACTATCATAATAAAGATTTCTTTCATGTGAAATTAAGACAAGATAGAACCAGGAGTTGGGCTAATCTTACAGAGGGGAGAGACTTTTTAAAAAAATATGGTATTTTCCAAATCATAAAAGGAAATAATATAGATATATGATATGATAGATGGATATACACCCAATGGAAACTCGAAAAACCGAATAACACACAAATTAATAAGGTAGCACAACTTTTCTACCCAAACACAACCATTTGGAATAAAGAGTTGATTGATGACATTTTTCAAAGACCGATTATTCCGATGATAACAAGAATTAGAGTTATGGATAATAATAGCGACGATAAATTTATATGGCCATACATAAAAGGAGGGATATACAACACAAAGACATGATACAAAAAGTTGGTCGAAGAGATTGAAATAAATGGACCGCGGAATACAGAGGCGTCAGCAAAGTATAACTCGAAAATATGGGTTATGATATGGAAGTCTAACATACCAAGGAAAATAAAGATGTTTATGTGGAGAGTTTGTAACAACGCAATTCCTACTAAGAATAAATTATACAAAAGGAGGTGTGCTGATACGAACAAGTGCATTTGGGGATGTGAAAAGAAGGACACAGTTGAACATATGCTAATATCTTGTAAAGTAAGCAAACAAATATGGGCCGGGACGACAATGCAAATAAAAATAGAAGATCAAAATATTCTTTCAGCCACAGAATGGTTTATAAAAATTGTGAAAGAATTTAAGAAAGGAGGATAGGAAGAAAGGATTCTAATAGATTACCTAATGATTAACATGTGGCACTTATGGAGAGGTAAAATGAAGTCTTTACACGAGGGTGAACCAATATATGGAGATGGAATTATATACACTACTAACAAACTAATGAAAGAGGTACATGGAATTGAATGGGGGAAAGTATTAAATAAAAGTACAAGAAGACCACAAGAAAAAAAAACTGCCAATGGAGGAGCCTAATGATGTCTCCCTAATTGTTCTTATTTTCGACCCTTGGGAGACATCATTTTTGGTGTTTATTTAATTAATTTGATAGACTTTTGGACTAAATTTGTAATAATCCGGAATTCCCTTTTTATTTCTAGCATTTTTTATTTATTAAACTTTTACGCGTAATATTGGTATTTTTAGTGTAAAGTTTACAGGTTTTAGATGTTAGCTAGGAGAGGAATCCGAGGAGAAAGTCAAAGATCGTGAATTAGAGTCAAGACTTGAAGATAAATCCCGAAGATATTATTTTTTAGAGCTGAAAATCCATTTTCCAGGCCATAGATTGCTGATTTCGAGGTTCTTAAGCGATGATTTAGCCGCTGACCTTTGAAGTGATATCATTCCTTATCGAGTTACGGAACTTTAGCAACTGAAATGAGGTCAATCGGAGTTATAACGCATCGGGAAAAGCCGTTTTAGTGAAGGTGTATCAGCAGTTACGGGATTTTGGGCTTAGAAAGTGGGCTTGGACATTTAATTAGTGTTTTAATTTCTGGTCCAAGCCCTAGTACGAATTTATGCTTATAAAAGGAGGTCTGGACTTCTATTTTTCACACAATTCACATTCTGCAAGATTAAAACACCAGAGAGAAGCAACAGAAGGAAGAAAGAAGAAGCTACAAGAGTTGGAGAGGGTCTATATCTCCGTTCGTAGTCATTCCATTTCCGGAAATTAGGTTCTTTTTATATTTTAATTTTGTAAACAATATGAATTCCATTTGTTTTAATTTAGTTTGTAATTTTAATATGAGCTAAGCTTTTTATAGTGCTTGAGAACAAACAATGGGTGAATCTTAATTTTATGAAATAACGAATGTTGAATTTGGGTTTAGATTAAATTAAATTAGATTGGGTTGATTACTCTTTTCGATAATTTGTGATTATTTACTGATTTTAGAGTCGCGAACTAAGATTAGGTATTAGTATCTAAGCTATTCCACATATGTGGCGTGTGGATCATCCTGACGGAGGGTTTAGGTATAGAATTAATTATTCAATCTAGGATAAAAGCTATTGATTCTGACGAACTTAGCTAATTCTAGGGCCAATGAGGTCAAACACTTAATCATCCAACGGTTGATCATATTTACCCTGACGGGACTAGTGACACTTTAGGATCGCCTTATAGTCCACCCTGACGGGGGTATAAGGAATTTAGAATCCCGACCATTGTAATTGACCAATTTAGCCCTTAAACAACATAAGTTAGGAAGTAAGATTAGTATGATCCTTGCGTTCTCAAGTACTACATCTCATATTGCGTTTTCACTCATTTTACTTGCGTCTTAGTTTTCACTTGCATTTAATTATTTGTCTTTTATTCATTAGCTTTAATCAACAAAACCAAACAAACATTTTATTACCTTTTACTTTCACAAGTGCATCAATCACACTATTTGCTAGACATTGTGATCAACCATTCCGTCCTTGGAACGAATCTGATTTATCAGTTATACTACTTGGGACAACCGTACACTTGCGGTTGTGGTTCGATTATCTTTTGCATTTATTTTTAGAACACACAAAGGACCATCACCTAACTATGAAGGGGCGGATATAATTGTAAATTGCGATGCATCCTTTAAAGTGAAATATGAACCTACGGGTATAGGTTTGCGGGTGATGAATAAAATGATCAGAACATCACACGAAGTTACAATGGATATAATGTGTGATACACCTGTAAAAGGGGAAGCGTATGCGATCCTCAGAGCAACGCAAGAATGCGATGAGTACACGGTGAAAAAGAAGATTATTTTGTCAGATAACCTTGAGTGCATTCAAGGTATAAAGTACGTGTCAGCAACGAGTTGGAAGATCAGGCCTATCATCAGGAAGATCTTAAGCAAGGCGGCTGAATCCCAACCTATTGAGTTTTTTTACCTCGATAGAAAATTCAACTGTCAAGCGGACAGACTCGCAAAATCGGCTAGGCACGGGGCGCAGTAGACCTTTAAGTCGGCTACTTCGATTGGGCGACTAACTTTTCTGCTCTCTAGATCAGAAATTGGATAATAATGATTGTACTTCGCTTTTGGTGCTTAGGCCCCGTCGTCACTCCCAAAAAAAAACCAATTAGATTAATTCAACAGGTCAAGTCTTGTTTCTTTATCTAAAAGGTATAAAATTGAAATTGAGTTAAAATGACGGTAAATCTAAAACTACTTTTTAACGTATTTTAAAAAATATACCAAATATATATGAACGTACTTTCTTGGCAAATAAATTATTTTTAAAATTTAATTATAATAATATTATAATTAACACAGCTAAAGAAGAAAAGGATGAAAATTCTAAAAAATAAAATTAATAGAAAAATTATTTTATTTGAAAATTAAGAAAAAATTATTATAAAAATGCTAATGATGATGATATACATATTTTTTAAATGTAATTTTTTAGTCATATTTTTTTTTTTACATAGAAGAGCCACTTTAGACTTGGAGTTATCGATTCGATTCGAACCTGCACCACTAACTATTATATTTATCTATAATTAGTATAGAAAGTCAGTTAGGAGAGGATCCAAATCCGTTATATAAAGAGTACTTCACTTAAAATATGTTCTAATTTATTGTTAATTAGATATACTTATTTATTTATTTGGACAGAATAATCCATAAGATTTATTTATCTATAATTATATTTTTTTTATATGTCTGAAAATTATTAAAATTAAATTAAATTTGATCTCAAAATCTTTTTTTAACACGATAAAATATTCTAACGAAGTAAAACAATTACCAGGTTAATTATACGCTGTCTTCGATTTGTAACCTTCCGTACTAATATCAGCAATGTTTTTAAAATGCTTTTGGAAAAAAAAAAATCTATGCAACAAGATGACCTTTAATTAATAGGAAGTCCGTCCAAAAAAAAAAATTAAGAGGAAGTATGACACTAAAAGAGGGACCCTTCTACGACAAATTATAAGAAATACCACCAAGTAGATGGTGGGTGGGTGGTGGGGGGGGGGGGGGGGGGGGGGGGTAAATTTCACCAAACAACACGAAATAGACACGTCTCCAATATTTCCTTCTCTCCTTTTCAATTGTTTTCCTTTCCTTTTTGCACAGTCATGCATCGAGAACTGATTTTTAGAATAAAATAGATTAATGTGTCCCCTTGAATGAATTAATTAAAAATGAAAGCAACTTTGACCTTGCATTATGTGATTCTGCTTCATAAGACTACGGGCTAAAAGTGAAGGTTGAAAATGATGTATCATACGTAATAATAACTCTAATATCTAAAGATTCCATCGTCGGTCTTTTACCTTACTAGTCATTGCCTATTGTTCATGAATTAGGCTTTTAAAGTAGTACAAGTTCTCTAGAATTAGATTTTTTTTTTGGTCGAAAGAAGCATAGATTAAAAACTTCAAAATAATACATCATCCTATCTCTACGGGGTTAAAGTCAGCTGCGAGAAGAGAGGCGAGTTTGGGAGGTGGAAAAAATTTCCAAAGGCTAAACAAGGAATTTTTAATTTCCTGTTTAGCCACCCAATCTGCGCACAAGTTTTTTGATCTCCTAACAAAGGAGATTTTAATATTACAATCATTCTTAATCTTACGAATACAACTCACAAAACCTCTAATATTACAAAAGGGTTTAACAATGTTTGATAATTGAAAAACTAAAGCTTGACAATCAGATTCAATTTCGACTTTGCCATTTGAAAATCTTGATGCAATCTCACAAGCCTTAACAAGTCCTCTCGCTTCTGCTTCCAAATGGGAGTTGGCAAAAAAATTTCTTGAGCTTCCTTCTACTAAATTACCTCCTGAGTCCCTGAGAAGACAAGCATATGAGGCTACATTAGTATTATATTCAAAAGATGCATCACAATTCAATTTGAAACATCCTGATAATGGAGGAGTCCAACTTTCTTTATTGCCCTCTCTCAAGGCTTGCACCTGAGTTGCAATATTATTAGAGAAGTTAAGACTTAAAATATTTCTTCCTCCTGAGTTGTTAACATTGTTAGCCTCAGAATTAATACTCTTTGATAATAAGAAATCATCATAGGCTTTTGTAGCTTCAGATAAAACATTCATAGGGTCAGGGACTGAGCCTCTAAAGATGGCTTCATTTCTTGCTTTCCAAATTGCCCATACAATATAGAATGCCAATTCACCAAAACCTCTTTTGTTAAACTCAGTCTCCACAAGACTTAGTCTAACAAAATTTATCCATTTCCTGAAATTGAAAGAAGGAGCAGTTAAAGAATAAAAATTGAGAGGGCTAGCTAGCCACACAGCCCTAGCCCATGAACAATGGAAAATCATATGCTCCACATTTTCTGTTTCCTCTTCACAAATAGAACACAAGTCAGTTTCACAAGATTTTCTCTTTTTTCTATTTTCATAAGTTGGTAAAGCATTCTCACAACATTTCCAAATAAAGTTTTTAACCTTTGGAGCCACATTCATATCCCACACTGTTCTCCAGTCCTTGGACTGAAGCATAAAAGATTGTTGACCTTTATCTTTCTCACATTTCTTATCCTTCTCCATCTGAGCCTTCCATAACCTGTTATACATCTCTTTCACTGAAACTCTCCCATGAGAAGAGAAAGGCCAGAAAGGCACATCCTCATGGTTAAGTTTGGATAAAAATATAGAGGTTATGGTTGCTACAGATGAAGGAGGCACAAATTCATTTAACAAACCTACATTCCAAGAAAAAGATGTTTGATCAATAAAATCTGCCACACTGTTAAATGGGCAGTCATTAGGTTTAACCAGAGTAAAAACTGAGGGGATCCAATTATCTCCCCAAAAATCCAGTGTTTTTCCATCACCTACATTCCATTTCAAGTCTTTCAAGAAGCAATTTCTACCTTCTATTAGGCTTTTCCAGCCCCAAGAACAATTGCTACTAAGTTGAGCTTTGAAAAAATCATTGTTAGGGAAATACTTCCCTTTAAACAGTTTATAAAGTAAAGAACTTTTATTTAAATTAAATTTCCAGGCATTAGATGCCAATAATGCAAGATTTTGGCAGTGAAATTCTTTAAATCCAAGACCTCCATCATCCTTGCTATTCATAAGTGTTTGCCATTTGATCCAGTGGCACCTACTCTCACCTTGGTTATCCCAATAGAAATTAGAGATAAGAGAAGTGAGGTGAGAGGTAATTTTCTTAGGTATTAAAAAAACTGACATAATATAGTTAAGGATTGCCCCTACTACTGCCTTAATAAGAATTTCTTTCCCACTTTTGGATAGCATTTTAGTGTCCCATCTGTCCATATTTTTCATAACTTTTTCAATCAACCATTCAAGTGACTTAACCTTAGATTTACCCCAAGAAGAGGGTATCCCAAGATATTTACCCAAATGTTCAATTTTGTTCATTCTCAGGAGAGAAGAGAAATTGCCTCTAGAATTAGATTGCCTCGTCATTTATATTGGATCTATCCTAATACATGTCCCTCACAAAGCTTTAAAAAAAAAAATTATAAAGATTTTTTGACAGAGAAAAATTATCTAATAAAAAAAAAATTAACCTATCCCTAATTTATTGAAATTCTTCTAAAAGGTCTTTGATTTATGTCATAATTTTGTGTCTCGCTCGTTTAGCCAATTTGTCTTCACCCTTGTGTTAAGACTTCTCAGAATATATCTGAAAATTATACATGTTGCTTATCTAGCTAAACTTTAAATTTTTTCTCAACATTAGCTTGTTCTTTCACCTGACTGCCAAAACCTGCTTAATACCTTGAATAATTTAAAATTATCAGAGAAAATAGTATTTTTCTTGGTCTTTATATCTTTACGAAGATCCAGAGTCTCAATAATAGTCTGTTCTCCACCTTCAATGATGGTATCACACTAAGCGGTTTTAGAATGAAGCATTCTCGGTCCATTGTATTTGTAAATTTCAACAATATCAATGCATGTGGAGTTATATGAAAAATCAAATAAAACATCGTAGGAAAAGACGATGTTTGTTTAAAAATCCATATTAGTAGTCACGGGTCTTGGTATATCAGTATCTTTAGTGTCTCCTGTGTAATTCATCCAATTGTATCCAAAGAATTCTTGAATATTAATATGTGTTACCTTGATAACTTTATTAGCTAGAATTTTTTCTTTGTCATGTCTATTTTTTATTTTTTATTTTCAAATATTTTAAATTATTAATAAAATATAAGTTGTGTTAACTTTTTTATCCCATCCTCCATCCACATATGTCAAAATGACTTCAATAATCCAGTCTCAAGTTAGTCGTTGTTCATCTTCTTGAATTCTAATTTGTGTTGCCGATCCCGGCTAAATTTACCTACATACTCTACATTTCAAGATAAGATGTTCAATTATTTCACTATCCAAATGGTACCATTCACATTCTCCATCAACGTCACGATTTCGCTTTCCAAATTTCTTCCTGTTGATACTGCATTGTTGCTCGTTTTCTAGATAAAAAATCGTGCTTTAGTACGTATGTTTGCTTTCCAAATCGTTCTACATAATATCGAGTTTGCATCTGGTACTGAAATTGATCTATGTGATTCTCCAAAAATAATATTTTCTGCTAGGATTTTGTATCCAGATTTTATGGTGTATTTTCCTCCTTCCATATATGGACATAAAAAAGTGTCACTTTTCTCAATTAGTAATAACTTCTTTCTGGTGATAATTGATATGAGTGGTTTTGGAAATACATTATCTAAAATTTCATTTATTCCAATCTGACTTATATTCTTTCCATAATTTACACACTTTAGATAGGTTGCACTTTCTTGGTTTCTCTAATTTTCATGAAGTTTTTATCCGTTTATCAATCCATATATTAATAGTTTCCCCATTTCCAATTTGGTATATTCTGCTTTGTTTTAAGAAATTCCGCCCTTCTAATATACTTGTCTTTGATCATGTCCATCACTGTCCAAATTTAACATTCATAAACGTAGAATTTGGAAAATAAATACCTTAATAATCTTGTCGCAAGGGTTTCTGTTTTGTTCATAATTCTCCATGAATAACGCTGTATTCATTCTTTTGAAATTAAAAAATCCCATTCCACCAACAATTTACTAACACCTAGATTTTCCTAAGTCATCCAATGAATTCTATTCATCTCTCCAGAATTCCACCCGAAATTAACAATTGTTGAGATTAATTCATTACAAAACGTAATTGGAAAAGAGAAAACTGACATCGTGTAAATAGGAATATCTTTAATAATGGCTTTAATTAAAACTTTTCCCCCGTCCGATAATAATTGACATTTCCACCCATCTGTTTTTTTGAATATTTTTTCTGCTACCCAATTTAGAGATTCTATTTTTTTTACCGTTTATGGTATAAATGAATCCCAAGATATTTCCCGAGGTCTTCTTTTTCATCAATTTATAGTTGTCCGCATTTATCATTTATTAAATCTTATGGGGTGTCTCTACTATAATAGATCAATGATTTGTTGAGATTAAGTATTTGTCATGGCCCCGTACAGTGTATACAAAGACATTGTTTGAAATCACTGATCTCGTTTTCCTATAATGTTATAAAAAATAAAGAATCATCCGCATATAAGAGATGAGAAATGATTGGACAATTTCTAGTAATTTGAATTCTAGTAATGAGTTTTTGATATACCTTCAGATCAATAAGTCCAATTAAAGCTTTCTTCATGAGAGAGAACAAAAACGGAAACAGAGGATCTCCTTGTCTGATTTCTCTCTATGGTGTGAATTTTTCCATTCGATCTCCATTAAAATTATTTTGAAATGAAACAGATTAAATACAATTCTTTATCCGTTCTATCCACTTATTATCAAACCCTAATTTTTCAATATTAATAAAATAAAATCCCATCTTACCTAGTCATAAAATTTAGCCATATCAATCTTAATCGCTTCCATGTATTTTGAATTTTTCTTTTTCATAAAGAACGATATTTCTTGTGCTACCAATATATTATCCTGGATAGCGGTTCATTTAATGAAGGCCGATTGTGGCGGTGAAACAATTGAATCCATGTATTCATGTAATATGTTAGCTACAAATTTGCAATATTTTTGTATCCAAAATTTACACATGATATAGGTCTATAATTCCCCATATGTTCTTGTATTTCTCCTTTGGGAACCAGAGCTCTAAGTGTATCGTTAAAAGAGTCCAAAGAAATATTATTATCAAAAAAATCTTGAACCATTAAGACCACATGCATTTTTATTATATCCCAAATTTCTTGGTAAAACTAACCATTTAACCTATCGAATCCCGGTGCTTTGGCTGATGACATGTCAAAAATAACTTTTTGAATTTCTTCTATCGACGGTGTTTTAACTAAATCTTTATTCATATGTATAATTTTCCTTTGTACTCCTTCCACATCCCTTTCCATATCCTGGTTGTTGTTTTCTTCAAATAAATTCTTATAATGACCTTATAAACAATTTCGTACTTCTGAAATTTCCACTCTTAAATTACTGTTAATATCCTTGATCTTTATTATTTTATTTATGTTCCTTCTTTGAACTGTTGAGATGTGAAAAAAATTGTATTTTATCCCTCACTTTATCAATATCTATCTTGCTTTCTCCGACTAGTATTTTTCTTCATTTTCATAAGTTTTCTTGATCTATTCTTAAATTTGTTTCTCTTCTTGTTGGATTTGTTTTTTGTGTTCCATATTTGAGACTTCCAATAATATGTCCTTAAGGGACTGAATCTTCTTTTCATTGTTTTTAAACGTATTTTGGCTCTATGTTTAATTGGTTAACAGCAACATCTCTTTCGTCCACAAAGTTGGGTAAAGAATCCTCTTCCACGAATACTTCCAAAACGACCTGGATTACTTGACGACACTATTTATATCTATCCAATGGGATTCAAATCTAAACCATTTGTGTCCATGTCTAATATTACAGTCATATTGTAAAATTAACATTGAATAAACGAATCCAACTATCGTTGGGATAAAGACTTGAGCATTTGGAAACAGGTTAATTCAATCATTAGAAGCAAATGCCCGACCAAGTTTTACCTTGACGAGATTATTATTATTGCATTTTGTTGTCCAAGTATAAAATCAACCATAAGATTTCATTTCTACACATCAGTTATTGAAAAATGAAATTAGTTAACTCGTTAATATATCTGCAGTTTAGAGGTGTATTCATATTTTATTCACTGGCTTTAAAATATCGTTAAATCACCAATCAAAATACAAAGTTTAGTAATATTATCTTTCCAAATAGAAAATTCATTCCAAAAGTTTATACGATCCTCAAAATTATTAGGTGTGTGAATACAAGCAATATAAAAACGAATACTAATATTATTAATATGCCAGATTACATGATAGTGACTAGATAAAATAACACCGAGGCAAATATATTCCTGTCTAATAATCAAAATACCCCTAGAATGGAAATTGGATCCACGATTCATCCTATTTGTTGACCAGGCGGTTCGAGGAAATTCATAAAATCAAAAAATTGTTTTGGACCATGCTGTATCTGCAAGCGTCGTGAGACTCATAATTTTCACATGCATGTTGGTGAGATGACTGCCACATTACTTTATGTATCAATGATACGGGATCTCACGATCGTGGGTCGTGTCGTCACAAATGCAGAACCTACTGATTTTAACTTTGACGTTGCATGCCTACACCTCTTTGGCATGATAGCAGCATCACCATCACCATCACCACCACCACATCAAGGTCAAGTCCAGGATAACGTGGATGAATGACTAAATATTATTAGAGTTGTGTGGTTATATACTACAGTTAGTGATGAGTTTAGATTATATATTTTGGTTTGGTTTTTCAATTGATTTTGAAAGTATTGATAATTGTAACAAAATTTCTTTCCAAGTTTTCCACCGGTCAATGCTACAAAAAATGTTTTACGCCACTATGTAACGACGTATATTCTCTGCATGATCAGTACTTTCCTTTTCCCTTCGAGCAAACAGAATCACATGGCTACGATGTATTTCCCATTGTTGATGGATTTGATGGAAACTCGTAGTTATAACTGGGGTTCAGCAACCCTATCTTACTTGTATAGAGGATTATGTCAAGCTTGATAGGGAGATATGATAACACTCCAGGGTTGTGGTCTCATTCTATAGGTATGTTTTATAAGACTAATCCTCGGAAGATTTAATAAATGTTATAAACTCATTTTTTTGTTACATTTATATAGATATGGTGTTGGGACTATTTATATTGTAGACCACATCTAAAAACTATCTTCTACCGGTTTCTTACAATCTCGTTTATGCATAGTAAGTATACATGCTAAATGTCATAATTTGTAATATTCTTCTTATGGTATTGATATTTGTGTATTATTATTTTATTAGTTGGAATGTAACAAAAACTTGGGAAAAAGGTGGCGGTAGCATCCTAAAATTCTATCGGGATGATCTAGATATTCAAGGATCCAACATGTGTTCTACAACTATACTTATAATTAAAAGGAAGTATATTTTTTTGTCAAACATTTTGATGTAGTGTGACATTTTATTTATCTGATCATTATAGGTTAATTGAACGTTTATGAAAGGCTAAATTACATAAGCTGCCCCTACTTATTTGGAATGACACGACTTATATTTCTGTGGTGTACTGTTGATACATTTCAACAACATAGAGTGGTACTGTGTAGATCGAGTTTTGAGACAATTTGATTTCATTCAAGATGTTCCGGACCTTATCGATCAACACGAGGATAGGTATCGTAATTAAATAAAATTGAAAAAGGAAGGCCAACAAAAATTGGCGAAAAAAATGACAAAAAATTGTTATGTGGGATAATTTGGAAACATTCTTAATATGAACTCGAAATCAAGGCATTGCATGTACTACGGAGTAAGATGTGTGGAATCAAAGTAATGCAAGGCAGAAAAAAATGTCGAAGAAATAGTTATGTGGTATAATTTGGAACCATTCTTAATACAAACTCCAAATCAAGGCATTGTATGTACTCAGGAGTACGATGCGTGGTATCCAAGTAATGCAAGGTTATATAACCCTCCCACAAGCACGAAATATGGGATTGATGTTGAACAAGATATTCACCCGCGTGCAAGAAAACTTTAAAAACTTATATAAATTAGACGGTCTATTATGTGTTTCTTTAAATGTAATAGCCATATATAATTCACATATATTTTATGATGACAGATAATGCTACTATTGATAGAGCCTAATTGTATCTGATCTTAACATAAGGTGGATGATATGAAGAATCATATGAGAACGGTGTTGAAATACGCAGAAGAAAATGAGTTGATCGGCTAAATAGCCAATTTTATCGTCACGCAAGATTCCGTACTAGAACCATCTTCAAGTAGGCCATCACGAATACAGAGACGGGAACGAGACTAGATGTTTTTGGGTGGTTATAAATAATTGTGTTTTGAATCTAAACGATTGATTTAAAACTTATTATTATTCTCAATTGTCTTTACTTTCTTTTTGGTTGATTGTATGTCCTTTTTGTGTAGTTTTTTTGTTTTATCTTGGTACAAGATTCTAAGGTCGCAAACAAATACACGAGTTTTTGAAGTTTAGCCAAATGTAATGAAAATGAATGTTTTTAAAGCCCCATATTTCTTCCAAAAAAAAAGAAAAAGACAGTCCTTGGAATACCACCTTTCATAAAAAGGCGGTTTTGCGATTACCGTCTTTCTATAAAAGGTGTGTTTACAAAAAAGGCGGTTATCAAATGACTGTCTATGGAAAAACTTGTATTTACAAAGAAGACAGTTATTCTTTTTGCTTAAGTAAATTAATTAGGTGAAAGACGGTTGTTAGATACGGTTGTTCGATAGCAGACATTTTTTTAAAACAAAAGATTAACAACATGTGATCATTAGATAACCGATTTTTCTATAGATCGTGATCAAAATGTAACCAGAGTGTAAAATCTCGAATTATATTTTAAACTATACTTGTTTGCCTATTATTCGTGACAATAGTGTCATATGGTTAAAGAAAACTTTTTTTAATTAAGAGGTGGGGCGGGGGGACAGCCATTCAGAGGACCAGGACTTGTCCAATTCATGGCTGACTATTCAGTCGGTCAGCAGCACATCTTCTTTAAAGCTATGGCAACGTAGTGGGTCCATTAGCAACCCCATGTAGTAAGATGCGTTATTTACTAATTGAAGGTTGTTTTTCCGTCGAAAAAGAAAAAGAATGAATATAATAGTATGGAGTAGTACTATAGTTTATCCAGAGACCTTTTTATTGATATTAATGCTGAGATTTGTTTATTACAAGCTGTTGGTACATCATTAAAACACGTGTTGACCGTATAACCTCCATTTCTACAGCTATACATTGACGCGTGGATGTTTGGGAACACCATGGCTTTATGAAGATGTGGCTTCTTCTTAGTCGTTGCTTTCCATGTCGGTATACCACAGTATTTACTCCACATGTCATTACTGTCATTATGGTATTAGCTACCACTTAAAATAACGAGTTTTTTTTATTTCTAACATATTTAAAAATAATAATTGCAGAAAAAACTTAAATGATAAAATAATTGCAAATGTAACGTATAAGCGCTCCTTAGAGGAGCGCCTCTTGTTAAAAGCGCCTTTACAGAAGGGAAAAAAAAATTCACACAAATGGTTGGCCAACGATCTCTTCTTATAAACCCATGTGTTTAAACTTCTGGTTATGAGGTCTAAATATATGTTAACAATACAATCAAACTTATCTAGATTTCATTACAGAAGAAGAAGAAAAGATTTTATCTTTTATATATGATTAAGTGATGTCCAAAAATATACCATGGATACAAAATTACCATAATAAAGCATTTGGAGCAAGCTTTGCTAAGACATTAACACTGTTGATTGTAATTTTATAAATAAATTTGAGATAAAACTCTTCTTTTTATATGACAAAATTAAAAATAAACTTAGTTGTGTAATTTAGATCATATAATTAGAGTTTAAACACATAAGGAAGAGATCGTTGGCCAAGTTTGTGATTTTTCCTGTAAAGACGCTCTTGTTAAGAGCGCCTTATAATTAAGTTTAATGGGCTAAATTAAGGTAATGGGCCCATTTAATTGAAAGAGGCGCTTCTCCAAGGAGCGCCTATACGTTACTTTTGTAATTATTTTATCATTTAAGTTTTTTCTGTAATTATTTTTTTAAAATATGTTAGAAATAAAAAAAACTCTAAAATAACAATCCATGAATTATATTTCAGCCTGACGTGCAAATGGACGGTTTTGATGCGAATTATATCGGTTTTGGTCATTATTGGATTGGTTTGGTTTAATGGTTTGATTGTTACAGGTCCAATTTTAGTAGTGCGGTGAATAAAAACCGGACTTGTAAAAAAGGGAGTTTTTTTATTTTTGACATATTTAAACAAAATAATTGCAAGATAAACTTAAACGATAAAATAATAAAATAATTGTAGAAGTAATGTATAGGCGCTCTTCGGAGGAGCGCCTCTTCCATTTAATGAGCCTATTAACTAAATCCAATCCATTACGCTTAATTTTGAGGCGCTCCTTTGAACAACGTCTTTATTTAAAATAAAATAAAAACTCTACAGATTTCGTTAGCCAACGATATTTTCTTATATGCTTAAACTCAGCATTTATGCTGACAAATTAGAAAACAAACAATGGTTATGAGTATTAAGTATTTTAAATATACGTTAATAAGGAATACAAATATCAATAGAATATAAGAAACTAAGTCTTGCAATCATTAACCTTTAGTAAAATTTTGATTAATTATTACATGATGAAATAAATAAGTGATACTTTATACATAACTTGCACGGTATCTTTTGTAATATATTTTTGTTTCAAGTCTTTTAGAACTATGTGAATCAGTTCATCTCAAGAAAATATCTCATACCATGGGTACAAAACTACTGTAATAAACCATTTCAGGCAAACTTTGTTAAGGCATTAACAACTTCTAAAGTCGGTGTTGATTACAATGCTAAAAATAAATATAAGAAAAAACTTTTCTTTTTTTCTGTGAAAAAATTAGAAATAAACTTGATTGTGCAATGAATATAAATTAGTGCTGATTGCTGAGTTTAAGCATATAAGAAAAGATCGTTGGCTAACGAAATCTGTAGGTTTTTTTTATTTTAAATAAAGACGCTGCTCAAAAGAGCGCCTCAAAATTAAGCTTAATGGATTGGGTTTGGTTAATGGGCTCATTAAATGGAAGAGGCGCTCCTCGGAGGAGCGCCTATGCGTTACTTCTGCAATTATTTTATCGTTTAAATTTATCCTGCAATTATTTCGTTTAAATATGTCAAAAATAAAAAAAACTCTAAAAAAGACGGGCACTATAATGTCTGGTCCAATCACAGTCACAACCGGTAATAAAACCCATTATCATACACAACAAATCTAAATCTCAACAAATTCAAAACACAACAAATCTAAATCAAACCATATATCAATAAATAAAGTTTTCATTTTATTATATCAAGCATTTCCATAACCTGTAAGAAACAAAAATTCATTATACTAGCATATATCTAACAATATGCATCATCTAATAAACAACATTCATACTATATACTCACAAAAAATATAGTTGTAAAATATAATTTCGAAAAAAAATTCACCATCGAAATTTTGGTAAGGGGCCAAGAGGTACGCGGGCAACATTCCCGGAAAAAAATTCGTCTTACTTGAACTATAAGTCTATATATTATAAAAAAAAATCAAAATAGGTCCTTATATTATTCAAAACTACACTCCAGCAATATTATGTAACTATAAGTTCTTTTATTACACAAAATAATATATATTTTGCTGTAAAAAAAATCTTATAAATAAAATAATTTAAAACTTGATAAATTAAATTTTAAAAATTCAGAGAGAACAAATGAAATTTCTCAAGAAGTACAAGGGTTAGTTACTTATAATTATATATATATAGTTTAATTTGGGGGCCATGGACACCCCCTAAAAACAAGGTGGCTCCGCTCTTGCGTCGATCTCATAAACAAAAGAAATATTCATCACAAACGAAATGACCATTAAAAATTTCCATCACAAATTAACTTTAAATAAAAGATATGAAGTATATTACCCACCGGAATAAAAGATCAACTCAAACAACCCACATAAAAAAAATCTCATCAATCAATTGATTATCGAGTAAAAACTGATTCATTAACATAAGCAAGACTACAAAGAAGAAGCCATAACCATCACAAGCTAAGACAAACCGAGACAATTACGCTAGAGTTGTTTATTTAATGGGGGTAGTTGGATAGGATAATTATGGTTATATATAGGATAAGGTTTATCGGTTATGTACTAAAAAAGGGGCTTTTATTCTAACCGGACCTTATTGGTTAGAATTAACGGACCAAGCCCATGAAGGAACCATTTTGGGCCTCGGACAATTTAAGGGTCTCTTAGGGGACCAGTTTAATTGGTTCGGTCTTTATAAGTTTTTTTAATATTTTCGAAAATCGAACTGAACCCCTACACTGGTCATGGGTTGGTCTAGTCTTGTATAGCGATCAAACAGTCCGGTCATGTTTCAAAACAGCCTGTCGGTCTGGTCAAGGAACCGGTCTGGATCGATTTGTTTGCCAGGTTGAGTTATGCTCCGAGCGTGGAAATAAAAATGTATTAGATAAAGAGCATTTAAAATTTAACACATGACTTTTTCTAAATTAACTAATTTCCCATTTTCTCTAAAGTTAAATATAAAATATATTTAATGATAAGCACAATCAAGGTGGGTATTGATAAATAATTTAGAGATTAAAAACTGATTATTAGGCAATTTTGTGGGATCATGTAGAAAAGAATCAACTTTATTTTCTATAACAATTGTATTACTCTAAGGTATGTGTCTTAGATAGGTGCGGGAAAGAAGATTTTGTGTATGCACTAATATTCATTAGATTTTCATATGCTACAGAAGGACAGTGGTGGGTATGTGAATAGATTGAAAAATATTGGCCATGAATACTTGATATTCTTGAGAGGCACCTCATGTTTGAGATAGTCCATATCTACTGAGAAACTACGATTTGTGTAGATTGATTATTAATCTTTAGAGTAGAATCGGGTGTGGGGCTTATAAAATACGCAAATCCACTAGAAGGGTTTTAAAGGATGGTTACAAAAGGAAAGAGTGATTGTATCACACCTAGAATTGTTTTAAACACCATGCAAAAAATTCTTTTCTAAAAATTCTGATAGATATATAACCTCACTTGTATTATAAAAACATAAGCACAATCCAATCATGATTTTGCTTGATGAAAAACATAATATAAAGAGAAAATGAATACCGACAAACCCAACCCTGTCTCTACATTGTTTTCTCAATTAATTAACTAAATCCAAACTATGAAAAATTAATCTATTACCAAAAGAATTAGCATATTTTTTTCCATAAGTATCTCAATCTTAACATAATTACAACTAATTCAAAATACAGTTTCTCTAGAAGTCAAAACATTTGTGAAAATTTAGGCATTCCTTACAAGAGGCACTAAGAGATGCTGAAAAATATTCACCTTGGCCCCAAACTTGTAAAAGTTAGGAATATCACTCCAATTTATCAAACAAATATTGGTAATAGATGAAAATGAAATTTTTACCCCCACGGGGTCTTGGAAGCTACTCCTTAAACCCCAAAATAAAGCATATCATAGTTTATTCTTGTTATAGACCAATCTATAAGATTTACTCTTTAGCTTATAATTTCAATTCCCAAAATACCCTCAAAACACACACACACACATACACACACACATACACACACACACACATATATATATATATATATATATATATATATATATATATATTCTATTACAATTTACTCTAAATCCTAAATCTAAGAGTATACACACTAAAACACACACATACACGCAATAAACCCCATCTCTTATCCTGGCTATGGTTGCTCAAAAGTTCAGATGTGCTTAGGGTGTGTACCAGTAATTGAGGTGATGGTGTCGGTTGCTTAGTTGCTCGTGAAAGGCGGAGAGAGACAGCGTAGTTGTTACTCGAAGCTTTGAAGCTTTCCATGCCTACTCTAATATATGGATTTGCGGCTCTAGCTCGATGGTTCATGATTTGATGATGACATGAGGTGGTCTTCTCAGGTGGATGTGGTAAGTCACGAAGTGTGGTTCATATTTTCTCCAGTGACTCTAAGTCTCAATAACAACCCTACTCTGCAATTCACCGTTTGGTTTGAAGCTTTAGCGGGAAAGATGGAGAAGACAGACAATGTCATATGCTAACATCAACCGTATATATATGGTTGATGTTATCATACTTTACCTTTCTGATTTACATTTTTTATGTTCTTTTTTTTTTACATTGTTTTCTTTCCGTCAACTACTATTTTATTTTTCTTATGATTTGAGCAAGTTATAATGAAAAATAATATAAATCAATTCCTTTATTATGTACTCCGTGTATTTTTTGGTTTCTCAATGTATTTTTTGTTCTCGTTGTTAACAATGGCTTGCTTGGTGTAAAAAATGATTTGCTTACTATACTATTATTCTGCTAGAGATGCTCAATGCTGAATTAACGCTCAATATCGTTTCTAGAGAAGCTATGTGTTTACTTTTCAATTTTTTTGTCTTTGTTTGAGTTTTATATTATTTTATGGATATTTTTAGGTTTTTATCCAATTAGGTACTTTCAAGTAGAAAATTCTCTTCACTTTCCTTTAGGGAAAAAGAACTACACGCAAGACCTTATGGGTCTAAGACCCTTACAAAACTATTCCTTCATAACCTCTTAGTAAACCTACAATATGTGCTTGAAATAGTACCCCAAGAATAAATACACTATTGCATAGGATTCTATCTAAATGAGCACTGAAACTATGTGTAGGTTAGCATTTTTATAAACCTAATATTTTTATGTCAATTTAATATGGGATAGGTTTCACAAAATTCTTTCCAAATGCTTTCGGAAGTGAATATAATTTGGGAATATTGGGGACAAATAATATGGTCATTTACAAATGTCAAACAGAGAGAAAGTCTTTCAAATCCAACTTGATTATTTCAGTGTTAGGATGTCCTATAATCTGTTATTCCTCAAATAGTTTAGCCTTGTATCCACGAGACCTAAATCTAATCTTGGCACTGATATATTTTTTTATAAAGATTAAAAAGTCCCCATCTTCTAATTTTGATGCAAAGAAGATTTGGGCTCGTTTGGATCATCCAAAGGCTCGGAAATATTTTTCCAAGACTTTTGGATGTTCCTAGGAAGGGTTTTGCTAATTTGCGCATGCCTTTTCAAAATGGGGCATATAATATATGTTTTTTGAGTGGGTGTGTGATTGTACTTTTCATCTCCTAATTACTAGTTACTTTTGGCAATCAATGTGCAAGGTAGTTTATGTTTCGTTGCACCCTGCCGTATATGTCAAGTTTCAAATGGAGGTGTAACTAATGCAGGATTATAAATGCATTTCATGTTCCTTCCCAACCTTGGTGATGTCTCCCTATTTATGACGAATTAATCTAGCTTGGAGACATCATTTTAGGTGTATTTATTAGGTTATAGGTCGATTTTTACATGATTTATTACACTTTTCTATTTTTTGTCTTGATTTGATTATTTATTATTTTTTAAGCATATTGGGTTTAATTTGTTTATTTAGTGTGAAGCTTTAAAAGATATATATATCAATTAATTAGATCCCAAATCAATTCTAAGAGATAAATGAAAGAAGATAATGATCAGAATTGGAGATAAAGGAAAGAAAGGATAAGTATGGAAAGATAAAGTTGCCAAGTAAATCTGAATTTCACCAGCCACGTCCATTAAATTGATCATAACTCAAAAAATTATGTGAATTTGGAAGAATAGTCTAAAGAAAAAGTGTAGATCTTTCCAAGACGATCAGTTTCGACATATGGAACACGTAAATCGGAGCTATATCGAAGAAGTTACGACCAAAACAAAACATCGACAGTTTATTACCTTTCCTATATTTTAGGGTTACGAATGTGAGTTGGGCTAGAAGTCCATTACTTGCTTTCCACTCCAAGAAAACGTTTTAGGGTTTCCTCTACCCTATAAATACACCCTCTAATCAGCCAAAAGACATTCTTGGAAAAACCTTAAGCCAAGAAGGATCCTACATTAAGAGAAGAGAAGTCTGGAAGGAGTTGAACACCATATCATGTCTTTGCAAGCCTTCAAATCTATAATTGTTTTCTTTTCTTCTTCTAGTATGAACAAAATTACTTCTAGGTTGAGATTTATCATATATGTATGAACCCTAGACTTGTTTAAACGTCTATCTAATTTGGGACACCATTGTATTTAAATTGAATTCATGTTTTATTCTCTGTTTATTTGCTTTGATTTATTGTCTGTTTTCCTTGCGAATGCATGCGTATATGATTACCTTAATAGTAGTTAGATGGTTACCCGGAAGGGGTGTCTAATTATTTAAACACCACACAAACGTCTAGCATATGGAATTAATCCCGACAAGATTTGCCTAACTAGATAATCATTAAGGTTTATTTTAATCACCAATCATCATTAGTAGGCCAGACTACACCTAGGACCCTAGTGGCGTAGGACAACCCTATTTGAGTCCCCTCGTGATTGTGAGGTCATCGCCCTAGTTCGCTTTCCGGAGATAGGGAGGAATTTAGAGTCCTGGTAATTGCAACTCTACATAATTCACCCTTACATTTTTAGAATAAACAAGGCTAGTGGGGTTAACTTGCTAGGTTCTCGAGCTAAACTCTCATACTATCTTCTCTTCGTATTTAATTTTCTATGTTTACTTTATCAGTTTAATTTTTTCATTTACAAAAACCAAACAAAAATTTCTTTAGTCCTTTATTTCTTGCGTATTATTATTTTTAGCTTTTATATTTGCACTTGATAATTTGCATAAGTTCTTCCTAACTTTCGTAGTCTCTGAGGAACAGATCTTATTTATCATTAAAAATTGCATACGTCTTGTATACTTGCAGAACCGTGCTAGGCTATGGTGTCTATTTTTCGCACTTATTTATATCATATTTTTATCACACCCTAGTCGACACCACTTGGACAGACATTAGCATGGACTTTTTTCTAGGCCTTCCATGTACTCAGCGAGGTAACGATTCAATTTCTGTTGTGGTCGATTCTTTTAAAAAATGGTACACTTTATTGCATGAAAAAAGACCACAGAAACGGAGAGGGTTGCTATGTAATTCCTTGAGAGGATATATGATTTACATGTTCTCCCTTCTTCTATTGTTTCCGATCATGATACACGATTCTTGTAAAACTTTTGGCGGAGCTTATAGCGCTTGGTTTCCATGTATTTAAACTTATGTACAGTGTATCATCCTCAAACTAATGGTCAGATTGGGGTGGTCAATCGTTCATTGGGTAATCTATTACATAGTCTTGTGGGTGATAAAGTGAAGGGATGGGATTATTTTTGTGCAAGGCTGAATTTGCACATAATCATCCGGTCAATTAGAGTACAAGTTGCAGTCTTTCATGTGATGTATACGAGCGCTTCTTGTGGTCCTCTTGTTTTGATTCTAACACTTAATCTATCTCGTCCACATAATACTGCTGCTAATTTGATTGAGGAACTTCAAAATAGTTATGCTCAAACTCAAGACAACCTCACTATTGTCACTTCCAAGTACACGTAAGTTGTTGATCTTAAGCGTCACCATATGGAATTTGAGGTTGGTGACTTTGTATGGGTTGTTTTGACTAAGGATCGCTATCCTGTACACAAGTACAAAAAATTGGCTGCAAAGAATATTGAACCACTTGAGATCGTTTAGATTATCAAGCCTAATTCATATCGTCTTCAGTTGCCAAGCCATATTCACACCTCAGACATTTTTAATGTGAAACATCTTATTCCAGCCGTCGATAATGATTCGTCTGATGATGAACCTACAGATTCAAGGACAAATATTCTCTACCTTTGAGAGAATGATACAGTGAAGATTTGGGTTCGTTTGGATCACTCATATGCTCAGAAAATCCATTTTCAAGACTTTTAGAGATTCCTAGGAGGTTTTTTGCTAACTTTCACATACTTTCTTGGAATGAGACATATAATATATATGTTTTTTGAGTGTGTTGGGCCTTCCGGGATAAAAGATCGTTTCTCCATAAAAAATATCTGTTTTACGGTTAGAGAATTTCTTAATCGACTTTTATGTCATTTTTAATATTTTGCTTTAGGGTTTCATATTTTAGCCCATTAGAGATTTACTTTTGGCATTATTTGAAGGCATTATTTTGCTATTTGAAGGCAGCTTTTGAATTACTTAAAAATGTATTGAGATTTTCTCTATCAAAATTGTGTTCTTTCTTGCTGCGTATATAGTTTTTACATCGAATTTTCATTTTACATGGCCACATAAGTTCAAAAGTTCATGAAGATCTTTAAAACAACATTTGTACCCAAATCACTCCACAATAACATTATAATTTTCTTGTCAGTTTGATGGATAACTCTTTATGGGGGCATATAATATGACACTCAATAAGAAATCATATGAATCTAAACAAGCTTAATCTCCGTACAAAAGAGATTCATCTTGTGTTAAAATAATAAATCCTGCATTTTGAACACAAAACATAATAATCTATCTTGCATATAAATTTGTCGATAAGAAATTGCTATATAATATAAAGTGGTCTTCTTGATAGGAGAGGGTTCAAAAGGTAGAAAAAAGGGATGTTACTTTCCTTGAAACTTGCTCAATGCAAAAAACAACTCTTGACCGGAGGTGAACAACCTCTAAAAAAAATCACTATTATCTTTATCAGCAACTAAACCTGGAATATATTTGAAGAGGTGAAGCGCATGACTCTGAAAAATAATAGAAATTTGTTTTACAAAAGATGAAAAGCTCATCCACAAACCAAAAGTAATTGATCTTGAGAGTCTCATATATGGGATTGAAACATAAATGAAAATACCCAAAGGTTCCGAGTGAATTAATAAGTTTTCACACTCTAGGTTAGAAAATTATTTGCAAAAAGTACGGGAGTTAATATTATAAAACATTATGAAAAAAGATTATATATGAAACATTATGAAAAAAGATGGGATATTATGAGACGGTATAATCGTTGGGGACGCATTTATTTTAGAGACCCATTCCTGAAATGTGGTTGGTTTAAATTGAGTTTGTATACAGAGAAAGAATTTTTCATACCAAACTTTATTTCTAATGTATGAAAAAAGAAATGTATAAAATTTTACATAGTGAATGCTATTTTTACCCAACTTATACATACACCTTCCAGATTCATATTGTAAATTAACAAGTAGATTTAAAAATTGGTGTGCGTGCAACCTTCATACACACCTATGCTTTTGGATATTGCGGTATTGATTAAGTAGAGAGATCTTATATGCAAAACTTTACGAGGTTATGTATTCAAATATTGCTAGAAGCTCTCGAAATCAAACTATTAATTGAATTAGTAGATATATAAATCAAGCCAAATTTACTGAAACACAATGCACTGATTTAACCTTTAAACTATTTAAATGTAAAATTTCTTCAAATGACAAGGTAAACTATATAAGTTGGTGAAATTTTTGTTATTTTGTAAGTTCAAAATTAGATTACCAATTCACACTCTTTTTCATGATTAACCCTGAACTCTAAACACTAAAAAAACTAAACTCTGAACACTAAAAATCCTAAACCCTGAAAAACCCTAATAATTCTGAAACCTAACAACCCTAAACCTAAAACACTATCTCTAAACCTAAAAATCCTTACCCCTAACCCTAAAAACTATAAACCTAAAACCTAAATTCCAACACTCCTAACCATAAAGTGTACCCCTAAAAACACACATACCGTAACCCTAAAAACCATAAACCTTAAAAATCCTAACAATAAATCCTAACCCTAAACTCACTAAAACCTAAATACTAAACTTAATTTAAAAACACTAACACTAACCCTAAATCTAAAAACCATAACCCTAAATCCTAAAGCAAAAAAAACCTTAACGCTAAATCTAAAAAATACAAACTTAAACCTAATAACCCTGAAACCAAATTCGTAAATGAAGAAAAAGGAATAATATGACGGGGGTTTTGATTTTGTGTGTTTATTCGAAATACAAAAAATCGAGTTTTGTGAATTACGATAACATAAAAAATCACAGAGAATGAGAAAAAAAGACTAGTATGCTGGAGTTTGTCATTTTGTGTGTTACAAGATTACACAAAATTGAGTTTTTCTAATATAATTGGAGCACATAAAATCAGAGAAAAGAAGGAAAATAACTAATATGATAGGTCTGTCATTTTGTGTGTTGCAGGATTACAGAAAAGTGAATTTTCTGTATTACTGGAACACAAAAAATCAATAGAAAAAACTTATATGATGGGGTTTGTTATTTTGTGTGTTACATTAATATACAAAATAGAGTTTTGTGTATTACTAAAATACATAAAATCATATAAAATTGACAAATTTAAAAGGTGTATAACAAAACAATGAGAATAAAGTAAATGGTGTATATGAAAATTAACAAAGTGAACTAGTTTTGTTGAACAACCAGAATGGATAAGTCTGGGCAGGTTTTTTTATATTTGTGTCTTACAACATTACACAAAAGAGTCGTTTTGTGTGTTCATGTGATACACAAAATCAAAGACAGAAAAGGGTTGGACTGAAAGAGAATATGTGATTTTACGTGATTCTGTAAGATACAAAATAGCATTTTGTGTATTACAAAAATACATAAAATCACATATAGATAGGGATTGGATTGAAAGGAAATCTGTGCTTTTGTGCATTTCTGTAATACACAAGTTCCTATAATACACAAATTTCTATTTTGTGTATTACAAAAACACACAAAATCACATAAAAAGGTTGGACTAAAAGAGAATATATCAAGATTGTTAAAAACAAACAAAAATAGTGTATTTGCAATTTTTTTAGTCGAAAACAATATATTGAAGTAGATAAGATTCAAAAGTCAAACAATGCCCATTGCATTGTGGTCATTACAAATTAGCGTAGCTAAATGGGGTGATTGTACACCAAACTATGAACCTCTAAGCTTTTGTTTAGCTACACTAATCGGTTACTAAGTTCTTACCCCTATAAACTAGAAAGAACTTAAATTTACGAGTGTTGCAACACTCCCAAATATCCCTAATCAAATGTTTGATGGAATGAGGGGTTTTAACCTTATTATAATTGAAGAGTTAAAAACAATAGAACTATCACTCTCAATAGTCACTAATCTAGCTTGAAACTGAGTAGCAATTCTACAAGCTTTATAAACTCGTAAAACTTTGGTCTCCACAGGTGATAAGGCTCCCCTACACCTAGCATTCTCATCCAAAAAAATTGCCACAATGGTTCCTAACGATACAAGAAGAAGCAGAGTTAGCATTTAACACATCAAAAGTTGCATCTGTGTTGATTTTGGTTTCACCAACTGGAGGAGGTGCCCATCTTGTTTTGGTTAAGATCGTAGCTGAATTGCTTAAAGAATTATTCATTGAATTGAATGGCTCGGTTACTAAATAATTAGCACAAGGGATCTCAGAGATTTTGCTATTAGCAATAATATACTTATCATTGTCCTTAACAGTATTTTCCATAGTCATGAGAGGGTCACAAAACAATTTCTTTCTTTCTATATAAACCATGCAAAATTAGCAGCCAATTCTTCTGTAAAATAACTCTCATGGGCTTTAAGTTTGATATATTCCATAAGAAAAACCACCCACTAAAATATACTACTTGTTGAGACACTTTGGAATAAGAAGTTCAAAGGTGAAGCTAGCCAAACCGCTCTAGCCCAATCACATTGTAATAAAGTGTCTTCAATAGTTTCAACAGATTCTTTATATTTTACCACAATGAGAATATTGTGTCATTTTTCTTTTATATCTATTTTTATTTATTTGGAGACCATTTTTACATGTCTTCTATATAAAAATCCTTACCTTAATTAGGGGCTATTTTGAGTTTCCAAATGAAATCTTATACATTCTTAGGTTTAACAAAAAAGGATTGACTGCCCCTCATCTTTTTCTCCTCCAATTCTTGGTTTGCCATCCTAATCCTGGAGTATACCTCTTTTATAGTTACACTACCAGAAATGGACTTGGTCCACATTAGATTGTCATCCTATAAAGGAGAGATATAAATACGCAGGATGGTTGCAACCAAGTCTGGGTAAATAAAGAATTTAACAAAAAGAAAATGTGATTTTGTTAGACTAGGAAAAGTTTTATATTGATTATATGATATTGTCCATTTAGGAATACATAAATCTATTGTGTACTTTAGGAATTCATAAGCCTGATTATCAAAATTTAAAAGAAAAATTTTAAAAAAATCACAAATGTAGATATGAGTTTGCTCTATCCAAATATGTAATTTGTTGATTTTTATGAAATCAATTATGATTTTTTTTAAAAAATTAAACGGGCACTGTCATGTATGTATTTGGTACATCTATTATTGTGTGTTTTAGTAATTCATAAAATTAATATTGAAATTTATATAAAATTACAAAAATTCGTAAAAATTTACAGATATAGATATGAACTTGTCCCGTTTTTTATGTTTTATTGGAATCTAATAAGGTTTTTTTTCTAAATTAATGGATGCGGTCGTTTGGTGGAATTGGTTGATGGTGATTAGTAGCGACGACAGATCAAGTCAGTGGTGGTTGTGGGAGAAGGTGGTGCCTGAGATGGTGGTGGTGGTCGGTGGAGAATGTCAGACGTGGTGGTGGTGGTGATCGGTGACAACGGCCGGATTTAAAATAAAAAAATTAAGTGAATATATTTTATATTATAAATATTACATAATAAAAAAATTAAAATTACAATAAAGGTAATAATAATATAAATTTTAGCTTCTATATTAAATAACAAATATTTGTTTTAACTTGAAAGTAAGTCGAAAGTAAAAATCTTAATCATACTGATTAAGAAGAAAATGTTTAAAATTTATTCTTAAGTTGAAATTATTTAAAAAAAAAAATTATTAAAATAATTTTTTGATGTCAAAGTATTTTTAATATTATTGACAAAAATTTTAATTTTTATAAAAAATTATTTTAAAGTTTAGAATAATTAATTCTAAACATACCTTAAATTGTGAATATAAGGTGTTTAATGTAATAGAACAAAATGTAACTAATTTTAAGTTAAATTTGAATCACAAATACTAATTTAGTCTTTTTACTTAACAAGTGAGATTTCTTAATTATCAAAGATTGATTTGATAAATAAGAAAATAATTAATAAAAAGATAAATTATGTTTGAAAATAAGTATAATATAGAAATAAATAAATTTTTAATTTAATAATATATTTTATCTCGACTTTTATTGTTCTACTTTTTGTGACACAAAGATTTAAAAAATATTAAATATACTTTTTTTTAATTATATTACCTTTATTTATTAAGTATAAGATTATTAATTATACATTGATTTTAACTAATTAGTTAAGAGTAATATTGAAAAAATTAGAGAAAAATGTTTTAATTGATCTTGTAAAATGATAATTATGATTGGAATTTTTTTTATAAAGAACGATAAATAAAAATGGACAGATAATGTAGTATATATGATAATGTAGTACATTTATATGATAATATATTTAAATTAACTATAAAATAATAACACAAGCTTAATTATAACTGTAAAAAGAAACGGTATTATTAAGTGTACTAGTACAATTTAATTATTCTTTTTCGTTGGGTACAGATCCTGAAATTGATTGAGAGTGAAAGTGATAGTGATGCTTTTGGTTCTAGTTCAGAATTTGGTTGGATCAATAATTGGATCATTAATTATGCGAATCATTGTTTCTACATATTACGTGAATGATGAATTCAACCAATTTTGAAGAAGTTAAATTGTCGAAAAGAAAACTAACTAGTAGCCTTCGTACATATACGTAACAGGAATTTCATATAATTAAAACAATTTGTGGCTGGCCATCTTCTACGTAGTATGCCTAAGAGTGTAGTATAATTATTGGCTTACCTGTTTATAAAAAATATCAGAGGCTAAAAGAACACAAGTCACGTGAATATGAATATGATCATGTAATAAGATTGTTGTGTGTTCTTACTGAAAATAAATGGAAGAAGGTGCATGTACAGTTCAGGTGTTGCGCCAATAATTGTTAGTTGCAATAGACTATATTATCACTTTGTTTTTTATTTTTATTCTTTTATCAAAGATACTTCGGAAATTTATGAAAGTTTTCCCTTCGACTACAAGATGAACACCGTAGACCAATCAACGCGAGAGGGTGGATTCTCGATTTTTTTTTGGTCGAATGGTAAACCGCGTATTCTAATTTAAGCCAGATATACAAGAATACAAGAAATAGTATCCTTAGCGGAAAAAATTTAACACTAAATTTTTTAATTTTATCGCTAATAGTTGTTATTTGTCGTCTCTATAAATTCGTCGCTAAAGATACTTTTAGTAGCAAATTATTTGTTTTTGCCTTTATTAACTTTATTTTTAACGGCAAATATTGCCGTTAAAAATATAATTAAAGGCTATTTTGGTTTTTAAAAATATCATTAGAGTTTTAGTTGTTGCCCGCCACTAATGCTACTATTTTTTTTAGTGACAATTGGATAAAACTCAAAAAAATTTATTTGGTTTGTTGTTATAAAATTACAGTTTTATTTCTCGAATTAATATTCGTTTATATTAATAGCAAAGTCCCTTTTTACGAAGTTTATGGAATACCATAATAAAGACAAAAGAAACTATGGTTAGACCAAACTAAAAAAAGACTTCACTAACTAAAATCGGAAAAAAAAAATTAACACAGATTTTTTTCAGGCTCTAAACAAAACAATTATAAAAGAAATCTAAACAAAACTCATAGGTAATGTAATAAGTGTGATTTAATTAACATTCCATTTATTTATATTTTTCATCTCTTTTTTCTATCCAACAAATCCTATCAATTTTTATTTAACCAAAAACAATATTTTTACTTTTTGTAAGTGCTCTCTTATTTTTTAAGTTTCCTTTCTTAAGATTTTTTTCTTCTAAACATCTTTTTCTGAAGTGAAAATGTCGTCATGTATTCTTTTGTTTTGTTCTCTGTAGATCAAATATACCACTATTGCTAGGAGGATATGAATAAGCTTTGAGAAGCTCGGTCTACCTCTATAATGCATAGCCACCCATTCCACAAACGTTGAGAAGTTAAAATTTGTTGACTTTACACTGCTCTTTAGTAGACATTCGTTCCACATCCTTGTTGTTAAATTATAAATATGTTATATATCTTCGGTGAGAAGATTACAAAAGACATGCGTCAGAGAGATTTGTATTCCACAACCGATTAATCTTTGCTTTATAGTGAGGCTACCTCTAAATCTAACCAGATTATGAATCTCATCTTAGGTGGTATTTTCTTGTCACAGATCAATGTATGTCATATGTGTTCTTAGGGATTGGCGTCTCATTTATTCATAAGTAATTCTTGTGAACTTACCGTTCTTTGAGTATTTGCATAAGACTTTATCTTACTTTTCTGTAATTAAGATATCAGTTGTAAAAGTTATGCATACAACTAAGTATTTGTGGCTCCATGCTCTTTGTTTAAATAAATCAACAAATTTATTGTTTTGGTAGTATCCAAATGCATTATGTTAAATTTTATGTTGTTGAGTTTGTTACCATATGGTAGCCAATCATCCCACCATTAGAAAGTATGTTCCCATTTCCCACTTTGTGAATGATCATTTTTTTTCTGCTAGTTATGTACTTGAGAATCTTCCTCATCCCTATGAGGAGTCTTATAGTTCAGTTACTGGTATCGCCTAGGGTGTGATAAAAATAAGATAAAATTAAGTCTAGAAAACTACGCACTCTCACCCTAGACAGACACAGTACTACAAGTATTACAGGACGTATGCAAGTTTTAGTTGATAAGAAAGTTCATTCTCAGGGACTTAGTGTGCTAGTCGAATGGGTAGCAATAACGAGTAAGGAGTAAATAATTAAAAGTCAGAAAATAAATAGAGATTGAATTCAAAAATAGCTAATTAAAACTAAGAAAATAAAGACAATAAAATAAAATACGAAGAATACGAGATGAGAAGTATAGCTTAGGTTTTGCTAGTATGCACTAATCCTTCTAATTCTTTCTATTAGATCTAGTTAATAAGGGAGAATATTAGCTCTTGTATACTTAGTCAAGATTCTAAATTCCCATACCTTAGACCTTGAGAGCGACTAAGGGGGCTACGGACACACCACGAGGCTGGTTCAAATAGGTTATCAAGCGCTACCAAGGCCCTAAGCAATCAATTTCCATACATGGTGATAGTGATTAATTCATACCCTAATGACTATCTAGTTAGAATCAGTTTTGTCAGGACTAATATCGACACTAGACGTTATGTGGTGTTTCAATAATTAGACACCCATCTAAGGTGACCATCTAATTACTATTAAGAAAGCCTAAAGTGATTAGTTCTAGGACAGGCAATAAATCAAAACACATAAACAAATATAAAGATAGAAGCTAATATCATATTAAAACATGTAATTCCCAAAGAAACTTAGATAGAAAGAGATTAGAATTCATAGATTATACATGATGCAAAACCCAAGCTATGGGGAGTTTAGTTCATACCTGAAGGAAATAAACTAAAAGAAATAATGAAAGACATCATCTTGCTCTCTACAATAACTTGGAAGAATAAAACCTTAAGAACTAATTACTATGAGGCAAGGATGATTTACAAGTGATATAAGGGTGTATTTATAGGTGTTTTGAAGATATAATTCGTTTTCTTGAAGGAGAGGTTAAGTAATGGACTCCAAGCCCAACTCAAATTCGTAACCCTAAAAACATGCAATCAGACCCGTTTTTCTTTTGGTCCTTGCAGCTTCAATTTTTATCCGTTTGATGCGTATAAATATACCAAATTCATCGTTTCGGAAAGATCTTCAACTTTGCTATTTTTTTATTTTTTTCGTAGACACGGATTTACATGTTTTAAACATGGAATTCCATGTTTTAAACCGTGAAATAAACATGAAATTTCGTGTCTGCGAAAAAAAAAATTAAAAAATTTAAAAAAATCAAAAAATTCAGAAAATTATGAAATAAATCATAGACGTAAATATCAATTTGATTTATCTAAATATATATTTTTTTTATTTTTTAGAATTAGTTATGACGATTTTAATAAAAAATTTACGGACGCGCACGTGTTTATTAGTTTTTGTTTTGTTTTTTTTTTAATTTTTTTTAATGGTTAATTATAGAGATAGTTTGGGATGAGGTTGTTTTTAATAAAGTATCTTATTTTAGATATCTTTTATTAAATAAATTTTTTAATAGACATTAATCAAGGCTCTTTCCAAAAAGCACAAGTTTTAATAATAAAAAACCAGCGGAAATTGGTGCCGACTTCGCAACTCATAAGAAGTAGTAGAGAGGAAGTGCGTGGAATACGCGTCTAAAGTGTGTTTGACCCTCCAAAATGAGGGCACAATTGTAAAGATTTTGTTCGTCACACATTCAATTCAGTGAGGTCCTAACTAATAATTCTTCCATCCCATCATTGTTGAGAAAGACACAAACGTAAATCTCTTGACCACCAAGACGTAGGCCTATCTATGTGCATTTATAAATTAATACTCATCCATTCGACAAAGATCAAAGTCCTTGACCAAAAAGAAGAAAATTCTAAAAATAAATACAAAGAAAAACGATTCTATAAATTTATCCACTTAAAGTGTCTTAATATAGGGTTATGGTAAGATTATTATAATAGGAGTACATCTTATAAATATTTAACTCAAGTGAAATTTAAATTCAGTTCCTTTTAATTAGTATAGCAATAATCAATCTTAATTATGAAAAGATTTTATAATTGATATCGTTTGAATTATTAAATTTATGAATTAGTCTAACTTTTACTTGTTTATGATATTTTGAAAAGAAAAAAATATATAGTATAGTATATGATATTTTGAAAAGAAAAAAAATATAGTATAGGAAATGAACATTTAAATTCAATAGATAAATAAAAAAAATGGGCATAACAAAAATGATCACTAAAACTATTTGTGTTACTCGAGTGATGATTTTGAACTTTTTGATTGAGTTTACATTACGTCCTGGATAAGTGTTCTAACATAGAAAATGGACCAATTCACCAAGAAGTATTAATCTTGTTCGGTATCCGATAATCAAGTTAGTGACTAGAAAAAGATGATCCTCTCTTAAACATCAACGGTGATCTTCGAGAAGGATATATTATACTTAAGTATAAGATTAAATCTAGTAATATTGTGCACCTCTATATTACAAAATCAAAGAGATATTTTTAGAGTAAGAGGGAAACAAATGCTTTCGTATAAGTATGTAACGTTATTATTCGATAACCACCATATTTGGATAGCGTCCATTCTGCATGTCCTAATTGACGAGGAATCGAAGACGAAGACGATACAAGTCTCTCTGGCGATTAGTTTTATAACCTACAAACTCTATTTTTATTGATTTTATCTGTGATTTTCTACAGATTCTATATTTATTATTTTTTTCACGTATTGTTAATTTTTAACCTGGCTTTTTTTTATATCAATGTAACACGTATTTTTGTTCAGTTTGATATGTATTCTTATCATTTTATGTAACTATCGTTAGTAAGACAGCCGGACCAAAAAAAATACAAAAAAAATGGTCTAAAAACAACTCTAATCTTTTATTTAAGTAATAAAAATTACCCAAAAATAAGAACATTGGAGACGACTTTTTCGTCGCTAATAATAGGTTATTGTTGACGAAAATTTCATCGACAAAAATTTAAATAAGCGACAAATCTTGTAGTCGCAAAAAATCTGCCTTTACCGGATAAAATTTCATCGGCAACAAACAAAGAAAAAGGGACGAGTTAAGAGTCCTCACTAATGAACGTATCATTAGCGACGACATATTTCATCGCTGAAGATAACTTGACACTCGCCGGAACATACTTTTTTATCGCTATTAAATGTCTCAAACGTTGAAAACCTAACAAAGACTTATTTGCCATAAAAAGTCATCACGACTAATTAAAGGAGGTCATTTGTGACGAACAGTTTCTTATTAACAACGACAAACGTCTTACACCAAAAATAAGAACCGTAACACTAATTAGCTTACTTTTATCAATAATTGGCATTAACATCAAGTTGCGGAAATTGCTAGTTGATTAATTTCAATTATAAAAGTAATTGACATTAATTGCAATATACAATGTTGTGTATGCAAAATCTTACAATATAAAAATCATCAAGGTACTGAGATGTATACATATTATATTATAGATTTATATGGCTATATTTAATATGTGAAAATATAAATAAATGAAATATATATAAATTTATATATTGGAAAAATATCTTATAATAAACTATATACTCCCTCCGTCCTTTTTTATTTGTCCCATTTTCTAAAAAAGGGTGTCCAATATTGTTTGTTCATTTTTTATTACCAAGACATTTTTTTTCCTACTTTTTTCAATATTACCCCTATTTAAATAGTAGAAAAAGTAGTGTAATAAATGATCTCATGTATATTAACTAAGGACATTTGTGTAAAAAGGAAAAGTATTAAATGCTCTTTTTAATCTTTGTGCACCAAAAAAGTGGACAAACAAAAATGGACGGAGAGAGTATACGCAAACATTAATTTAAAGTATTTTGGGATGAGACTTGATCCTTGAATCTCTCATAAGAAAATAAATCATTTTACCAATGAGCTAACTTAAGATTCATAAAATTAATGTTTATTTCATTTTTGAATAGATTTCTTTCCTTTCGTAATTTTTCTTTCCTCCTTGGCTCTTGTAACGGCTCCTTGATGGCTAGCAAGGGGCGGCTGCCGCCTCCGCATCCCCCCCAACCCCCGGATTCCGCCATGGAGAACCACAGTCGACGAAAAAAAACCGCTCTGCACTCATCTTCTTCGCTTCCAGCCACCCCATCCAACAAAATCAGTACCTCATCGGACAAGGCAAACTCAGTGAAGCGTCTCTCCACCAAACGCCTCAGGATTTTCGGGGAAACTGACACTTCGAATGTCCCTCTTGGTGAGCTCGTCCTTGCCGGAAAAACAGAAGAGAAGAACCAGCGAAAACCGAAGAGAGCTCTTGATTATGTGGAAAGAGAAGAGCTCTCGCCGGTTTTAAGTGACGTTAATGGGAAAGACATCATGGCTACACAAGAACATGCTCGAGAGATTACACCAAGCTTAGAAAGGTTGTGCGAGAACAAAGAAGGAGCTTTGAGTGTGATGACACGAGTGATCGAGAATCCGGCCTATTTCAATGATTCTGATCATGAACAGGAAAGGATTAACCCGCAGAAGACGACGGAAACGATCACCAATATCACTGAACCCTCTCAAGAATCTGAGGACCAACGTGTCTCATTATCAGGTAAGGATTTGATCAAGTTACCTACGGATGATTCAGTTATTTTTGCAGGGCCTACACAGCTGGAGAAAGAGAAGTCAGAAGTTGTACACCAGACCATGAAAGCGACACTTGCTGAAGAAGTGAGTAGCGGACGGGCTCGTTCTTTCCTCGATACCTTCAAGAACGCTACGGGTACGGAGGCGGCTCAAGAGGGGTCTTATGCGCATTCTGAGAATCCAATTGAAGTGACCCCCGCTCCAGCGGCTTTTGAAATGGAGGACGATATCCCGATTAGTGATGACACATACCCACAACTAGTAAGAACAACCGAACAAAAGCGACAAGGATGCAAGGTATGGAAAAAAACTCTTATCATTCGTTTACTTGGATATAATGTTGGTTTCAGGTATCTTGTGAACAAACTAAACCAAATATGGGCGCCTAAAGCTCATATGGACCTTGTCGAAGTCGGATTTGGTTACTTCATGGCGCGATTTAGCAATTCGGAGGACTATAACAAAGTACTTAATGGAGGACCATGGATGGTCTTAGATAGATACTTGATAGTGAGGCCTTGGGACCCTTTGTTTATGCCACAGGACGCTCCGATAATTAAAACCACCGTTCGGGTTAGACTGCCTTGGCTACCGTTAGTAAACTACACGGAGGAAATTCTAACTGCGATAGGGAATTTAATTGGAAAAATGGTCTGAATCGATCCGTTTACAAGGTCACGCGCTCGGGGTAATTTCGCTCGTATTGCGGTAGAAGTGGAATTGGACAAACCTCTCGTTCCGATCATTCGAATTCAGAATCACCTTCAGAAGGTAGAATACGAAGGCCTCCATCGTATATGTTCAAATGTGGGAAGTTCGGTCATATTCAAGATGAATGCGGGATAAAGAAAGGGGTAGCTGAGACTGTTGAAGTGAATCAGAACATAAATGTACCACCCCGAGATGCTGGAACAGAAGTACGTAATGCAACACCAATATATGGAGAGTGGATGACGGTTGATCGCACTAGAGGGGGGCCGAGGAATAACGGGGCTGTCCAAGCCCAGAAGAATAACCAGAAGGGTAATAGTGGGGGTACGAAAAAAGTAGGAATGACACCGAATAGGAAGAAAAATGGCTCGAATATCGATCGCAATAATGGTTCAAGATATGGGATTTTGGCATCAATGGATAAGGGTAATCCTGGTGGGAGTGGAAATCATGTAGAAATAGAGGGGGCAACGGTGGGTAAAATCATGGAGAAGGACTCGAAAGTAAGTGGAGTGGAAACACAACATGGTGTGGTAAAGGCGATGTCAAATGGATTGGAGGGTGGGTTTTTCAATGAGAATAACGTAGTAGTAATTGATGGAGATTCAGAGGGCTTTGCGCTAGCGCGCAATGAAAACTCAAGTCGGAAAGAGATTAAGCAAACATCGCGCGAGGAGGGCGGTTCTGAGCAGGTTGAGCGTTCTGGTGCGAGGAGTAGGGTGAATGGAAATAAATCACGGGCTGGAAAGGGGTCTTTGACTGGTCTAGTAGGCGGGAGTAGTAAAGAATTGGGTAAAGTAATGGGACAAGACAGGGACTTGGAGGTAATTAAAAAGGTTGGGGGTCAAAGTGTAACTCCGGGAAAGTTAGGGACTGAAGTTTTAATGGAATTTGATACATGTTCTGTAAACTTGGAAGCTGCTCCTGGTTCCACTGTTTCTGGAACTCGCGAGTTGGAGGAAGCTCACCACTCACACAAACCAGATGAGCTTTTCTCGTTTGGATCCGAGCCACCTGATCAGCAACAAGCCCAGGCTCGGCCGCTGGCTGGACAGGTAAGGGATTCGCCTACTGCAGGTCCCCTAAAGGTCCTCGAGGTGGTTGAGTGTCGTGATCAAGAACAGGTGCATGGTGAAGAGAGCTACCAAGAGGTTCTCGGAAGTGGGGCAACTAGAATGGAGCTGGAAGATCAGTCTTTTAGCCTGGAATCATAGGATTCTTCTACTGGTTTGCACTTCTCGGCTTTGTGTTTTATTTTTTTCGTGGTTGTCCTTTAATTTGATAATTATTAATTTATTTTATTTTTATGAATAATACATATAAGAATAACCCTCGGGGAAGTTGGTCTTCGACTAACCATCTAGTTAACGTGTTATTTTGGAATTGTAGAGGTGCGAATAGTGATGGTTTTAGGCGAGCATTCAGGGACTTAACTGATAGACACAAGCCAATGATTGCGATTGTGGTGGAAACCAAAGCATCAGGGGCGGAGGCGACCAATATAATCAAATCCTTACGCATGGAGAAATCAATTCGAGTGGATGCGATTGGCTTTGTAGGAGGCATTTGGGTTCTTTGGAATCAATCTGGAATATCGGTCCAACTTTTATCGGCTAGTAAACAGGTAATTAACTTACGAATATCTAGTGACTTATGTGTTTCTTTGTTGCTATCTGCAGTATACGCAAGCCCGAAAAGCTGGATTAGAGACCCACTTTGGGAGTCTTTGGAGGAAGCTTCGTCTCACATATCGGAACCGTGGTTAGTCCTAGGTGATTTTAATCAGATAGGGGTTCCAGAGGATCAAGTTGGAGGAATAGTAGGGGTGAATCGAAGTATGGTCAGATTTGAGAGATGGAGGGATCAGTGTGGCTTGGAAGATATGGGATTCGTGGGGCCGAGGTTCACATGGAGCGATTCGTGGAATTCGGGTATGAGAATCCTCAAGCGGCTAGACAGAGCTTATGGAAATAGACGATGGTTTGAGATGTTCGATATGTCCATGGTCTCCCACCTCCCCAGGGTACATTCGGATCATGCTCCTATTTTGGTTACTTTGAAGGCACATGTGGTTAGGATTCCCAGAAAGAAGCGATTTAGGTGTGAGGCAGCATGGTTCTATCATGAGAGATTCAGAGATTTAGTGGAAAAAAAGTGGAAGGTAGAAGGGAGGACTCTTAGTGAAAATATCGAAATCATGCAGCAAGAGTTGGAGATATGGAAATTCGAGTTCTTTGGAGACATTTTTCGTAAGAAGAGGAGATTATTAGCAAGAATAGCGGGTATACAGAAAGCAATTCAAACGACTTATAACTCATCGCTTATTCGGTTAGAATCGAGACTCGTAGGAGAATTTGAGAGCTTACTAGAGCAGGAGGAGTTGTTTTGGTTCCAAATAGCGCATACAGAATGGGTTAACTCCGGGGAACGAAACACACGATATTACCATTGCGCAGCACAAGTGAAGAAGAAGAAGCTGGAAGACTTTAAGATTAGAGGGGTTGATTTGGAATGGATAGTGGATAGCGATGCAGAGAAAAGGTGGATAAGGGCTTTCTATGAGGATTTGTTTTCGCAAGAAGAGGGTTCTTACACGAATTCGCAACTTCCCCATCCGGTAAGATTCGAAGCAAGGGATATTGAGATATTGGGCAGTGATGTTATAGATGAGGAAGTTCGAGTAGCAGTTTTCCAGATGTCGCCTCACAAAGCTCCTGGCCCGGATGGTATAACAGCAGGGTTCTATCAGAGATGTTGGGATATAGTGGGCCCTTCAGTTTGTGATATGATTCGGGGTGCGTTAGTGAATGGTAGATTTTCGAAGGAGGTACTAGGGACGCTTATCCATCTTATTCCAAAGTTAGATAATCCTGAGCTCATTACCCAATTTAGACCTATCAGCTTGATTAATAAGTGTTACAAGATTTGTATGAAGGTGTTGGTGAATCGAATGCGTCCCCTCTTGGCAAAGAGTATTGGTCCCTATCAGAGCAGTTTCTTACCTAATAGATCCACCATTGATAATATAGTATTGGTTAATGAAGTTGATTTCGCTATGAGACATGCTAAAGGGAAAAAGGGATACATGGCGATTAAAGTGGACCTAGCTAAAGCGTATGATAAGGTTAGGTGGAGTTATATTAAAGAGTCTTTGGAGCTACTAGGCTTGCCTCCTAGTGGGTTTCGGTAGTTATATGGGGAATGGAGGATAACGATTTGAGCATTTTGTGGAGAGGGTCAGCACTAGAATCGATCAAGCCTAAGAGGGGAATTCGTCAAGGGGACCCTATTTCGCCTTATATATTTGTGATATGCATGGAACGACTCTCACTGCTCATTCAGGGACTTGTGCGAGAAGACTCATGGAAACCGATCTATCTTTGTCCAGGGGGGTCTCCTATCTCGCATATTTTTTTCGCAGATGACTTGATTTTATTTGCAGAGGCTTCCGTAAATAATTTTTTATTGTTACAGGAATATTTAGATATCTTCTGCCGTGATGCGGGGCAAACAATCAGTAAGGAGAAATCGATTATATATTTCTCGAAGAATGTAGAGGAGGAAGTGGCTAGAAACATAACGTTACGTAGTGGTTACCAACGGAGTGATGGGATTGGCAAATATTTAGGGGTTCATATCCTCTCGGGAAGGCGACCTAGAGGCTTCTTTGGGGATTTTATAAATGAAGTGTGTGGGAAGTTAGCGAAATGGAAAGGTAACACACTATCTTTAGCAGGTCGAGTTATGCTAGCCAAGGCTGTTCTCAGTGCCGCACCTATGTATATCATGCAAGTGGAGAAGCTACCGAGTTATGTTTGCGAAGAAATTGATAAAATTAGGAGAGAATTTATTTGGGGCTCTTCGGAGGATAATAAATGTATTAATTGGGTAGCTTGGAAGGATGTGTGTAGACCTAAGGAAGAGGGAGGCTTGGGATTTAGATATGCGGAAGATATGAATAGAGCATTCTTGGGTAAACTCGGATGGAAGATAATCCATGATACTAATACTTTGTGGCCTATTGTAATGAAGGAAAAATATTTTAAAGGACCTCCGATGCAATATATAACCAAACAAACTGATTTGAGGATGTGCCGGACTATCATGGAGGGGCTCGATGTAGTTAGGAGAGGTTCTCGATGGGTAATACACAATGGGAGGGATGTGGCCTTTTGGTGTGATATTTGGGTAGGGGATTCGCCCCTTATTGATCACGTTATACTGATTTTTGAAGCAAGTGATTTGACTAAAAGAGTAAGGATTATATTAGGCCAGATGGATCATGGGATTGGACAAGTTTTTAGAGTCTATTGTCACCTACCAAGCTCCTCGAAATTGCGGAAGCTAGGATGGGAATAGAGGAGGAGTCTAGAGACATGGTGTCTTGGTTACATGAAGCAAATGGTGTGTTCTCGGTAAAATCGGTGAGGTGGCGAAATTTTCAAAATGAATCTAGAATTGAGCCCATTTGGAAGAAGATTTGGAGCTTACAATCGACCCAAATAACCCGTGTTTTTATATGGCGAGCGGTGCGAGAACGGGTTGCAACACGTGGCAATCTTGTAAAAAGAGGTATGGATATTTCTTCTCTTTGTCCTTTATGTAACTTAGAAGTTGAAAGTGCTATACACCTGTTTAGGGATTGTGGGGTTGTTAGAAAAGTTTGGGATGTTATTAGAAGGGAGGTGTTTAAATTGGGTATAGGGGGGAGCTGTTAATGGCCGTGTGACTGGAATCAGTAGTGGGTCTTCAGGGGCTTCGGTGTCTGGTGTAGCTTTTGTCCCAGGATTGAATAGGGACTTGGGGGATGGGGGCGGCTCTTGTTAACTAACTTTTCCTTATTTAATTGCAGGTCCCTGGAAGATATTGACAAAGACTACAGCTGCTATTCCGATAGGGAAGTTGCTGCTGAGGAAAACATTTACAGGTCTGAATCAATCTGTGGGACCATAACTAGTCAACTTGCCGAAGAGAGGGGGAGAAGTATGCTCCAGCGCCAGCATCAACACCAAGAGGACGAGCAGCTACAGGTCCTGGAATCCGTGATGGACAATGCAGATAACAACTCAATCAACTCCACGGATCGAGCTTGGTGGTTTAGTAATGTATCTAACAAAATGCTATATGGCGGTGTCAATTGGAACGTGTTCTTTGGGGCGCTTATCGACACAATATGGAAGCACCGAAATCAAATAGTGTTCAATGGAGAAAGTTTTCCTAACGCAGCAGCAATTGTTCGGAAAGCAAAACATGTAGCTATTTCAATAACGCGAGCGTGGAAACAAGGACCGGGCTTAAGTGTAACGAAGAAGTCCTCAATATCCATGGTGGGATGGTCTATGCCCACCAGGGGTTTTAAACTTAATACGGACGGTAGTTATAGTAGTTGGAGAAAGATAGGAGGCGGAGGCGGGATTGTTCGAGATGGAAACGGAGACTGGGTGAGTGGCTTCCGCATGAAAATTTATCATGATTCTCTGGTTATTGTGGAAATCATAGCACTTTGCGAGGGACTACGATTGATAGAGCGTTTGGGTCTTCGTGAGGTGTTGATCGAGGTAGATTCGAGCGAGGCAACTGAATTAATACATAGTGCAAGAGATGGAAGAGGACTAGGGGCTCAGTGGATTAGACTTATTCGGGTTATGCTTGATAGAAATAAGGGTTTAACCGTGCGGAGCATTTATAGAGAGGCGAACATCTGTGCCGATTGGTTGGCAAAGACAAGTTGGCGGAGTAGGGAAGACTTTGAGTTACTGGAGGACCCTTCGGATGGCATCTGGTCTTTGCTTACCAAGGATCGTATGGGGTTCAAGACCCCTAGAACACTTTATAATCCCGAGTTACTTAATAATGTACTAGACTAAGGTGCTTTCGTTTGTTTGTAACATGACCCTTGGGGTCTCCGATGTAATAAAAAAACATTAATTTAAAGATCGATAGTTTCTTTAATGGTTAGAGTACTTTCCTGTGACCAAGAGGTCTTGAGATTGAATCTTTCTACTTGGAGTCAAAATAATTTTGAATTCAAAGTGACTCGAATGTATTAAAAAAAGATTTATTTATATAGTTTGTTTAATAAAAACAAATTATATATAGGATTAATTTCCTAAGAGGGGATATATGTCCATAAAAAGTCAAATATTTAAGTATTCATATCCCTATATCTTTTTTTTTTGGGTTAGCTAAACGGTTGTATTAATAAAAAAACTGTACACTATACAAGAGAGTTACCTACCTAAGCCAAAAGGCTAAAGATAGCAACTAAGAAGCTAAAAACGACTACCTCGTACTAATATTAATACAAGCTAATCGCCCACCATCATCTAAAAATGAATGATGAGAGAACAAGGAAAATAAATTGGAAAAGATGCACCACTTGATTTCCTTAATATCCGTTTCTCTATATGAAGAATCACCTCTTATAGCTAGGTGATTTCTCGCTTTCCAAATACAATACACGGTAGCTCCAAAACCAATCCTCCATGCTTTTCTCCTCCAATTTTCTCTAGTTTTAAGTTTTTTGAGCCATTTCAACGCACTTAGTAGCGTGTTCATCGCCTTTTCCAATCCTAGCCAAGACTTTATCTCCAACCAAATAGCCCTCGAATAAGCATAATAAAAAAAAAAGATACTTGTTTGACTCAAAATCTTCTTCCCTATATCTTTATGATAAAAGACCCAATAACCCTATATATAATTTATTGCATTTTTTGAAAAAAAAATTATTGCATGAAAAGTAATTATATATATAGTTTTAGAATTCTACAGAGGGGCTATATGTCTATAAAAGATTTAGGTCAAGTATTTAAGTACCCATGTTCCTATGTCTATATAATTAAAGACCCAATAACCCTTCAAATGGTATTTAAAAATAGAGTAATGCTGGGTATCACCCAAAAAGCCATCACCTAAACATCACCCATGATGTGGCGGTTAGGTGGACCAATAATAGAAGAGAGAGAAAAAAATAAACCTGGAAAGAGAAAATTCATTATTGGTCCACCTAACCGCCACATCATGGGTGATGTTTAGGTGATGGCTTTTTGGGTGATACCTAGCATTACTCTTAAAAATAGACGAAAAGGAAAGCTTTGCATATTGTCGCGTTATGGGACTACACTACCTACAGGTACGCGAACGGTTTACTCTCTCATCCACCCACACTTAGTATGTACACCACTACCTCTAACCGTGAATGATCAAAGCAAAACAAAAATCATTTTAAACCAAGGTTGAAATAGGCGAAACATGTTATTTTATAAGTGTGTGTAATGGGTATGCATGGGTTGTTCATATATGTTGAATGTATAACTATTCACGAAAATATGAGTAAAATGGGTAAATACCCATTAGGATTCATATATTGGGGAAAGGTAATGAATTCTAATATGTATTTACCCATTAGGATTCCAAAAATGCCAGACCAGATGCAGGGGCGGAGCCAGCCCTTCCTTAGGGGGGTCCATGGCCCCCTCTGACTTTTCAAAAAAAAGAAAAAAAATGTACTACTTAAAAAAAAAAATTAATTATAATAACTTTTTACCCCAAAATTTTTTAAAATCATCTTTTAGCCTCCCCTAAATTTTAAAATTTATTTTATTTACCTTATAATTATTTTATTTATAGAATAATTAATTTAAAAAAATTAATATTAAGACTTATAGTGCAATCTTTACTTAATATAGGACTTATAGTGCAACCTTGTAAAATATAAGGACTTATTTTACCGTTTTACATAATATAAGGACTTATATTACAATTTTTTGCATATTATATGGACTTATATTGCAAACACCTCGAAAAAAAAAATTTCTCCCTAATTCCTAATCCTGGCTCCGCCCCTGACCAGATGTAGATTTGACATACACACATACACATTAATAATGGATATTGAAAAATCATTAGGGTCGTGTAATGTGTATTTACCCATCATTTAGAAAAATCATTCTCCCCTTGTAATGGGTATTAAAAATCATTATGTTTGTATGTTGGAAAATCAGTAACGTCAGGTAATGGGTTTTGTAAAATCTGTAAAGTTGTAATGTGTATTTACCCATATCTAGTTGTCAACAGTGTCAAACCCATTGACACCAACTTTCTGGGCGTGAAATATAATTGGGTTGTGTTTATACTATTTGCAATGTGATTTTACCCATACAAATGCATGAGATTTTTTTTGTTTATTAACCCCTACAATTTATCTAATATTAGTTTATGACATTGGGTGCACATAATGGTGGCCAACCTTGGTGGAGCTTTGTAAGGTTGTTTCTCAGGCTGTAGTAGAGGATGCTCATACCGGGGTGTATGTAAACATTTACTGATTTACATTCTCGTGAATGGTGTGTACGATTTAAAAGATGATACACCAAAAATAAAAAAATCGTCATAGAGATATGAGTTATATTTGGAAAGTATAATCCAGCTCCATTAATAATTAGTTCTGATATAGGAGGTAAGATTCTAAAGATAGCCTCCCAAGATCTCCGAGTTATATTGGAGGTCAAGATTACCAGTGGAGTCGTACCAGATTGGTGTGGGAAAATAACGTGAAGGAAATTATATGGTTCTCCATGAACTTCCTGAAGTAGGATGAAATGATGATGATTTTAAAGGCAATTATATACCCATCCAGATATGCATAGGGACAATATTATACCCATCCAGATAGACACACCTGAAGTGGTGGTTTGTGAGGGTCAACCTACATCTCAATGACCTGCTAAGATATGATTAGATAACTCACATGTGTAATGAGATGGCATCATCGGCTAGGAAGAGACTGGAATCAGGTATTGGAGGATGCAGCTGCATAATATTGGTACTTTTTATTCGACTGTATACTATTGGGTTCATTTTTTCAAGTATCTAATGTCCTAAAAAACTTATTCGACAACCTTGGTTCTACGAGCATGTCCTAATCGAATAACTAGAGAAGAAGAAGGCATTCACACAGATCTTCAAGTGGCTCAATTTAATCAGAGAGTCATCAATTGGTGGGGAATACATTGAAGGGATAAATGTCGATCTAATAATTTTATTTCATTGTTTTCTAAAATCATTGTTTCATTTGCTATTTACCCATCAAATGTAAAAAAAAATTACCCATTGAGGGTAATTACTGTTGTTATCGGTTTTACTATTTATTTCTTCCAAACACTCATTGTTGTTATTGTAATTATTGTGAAAAACCTAGGTAAAATCATAAGAGTTGATACTTAAGTTAAGAGATAGAAGGTCGATAATAAACGACATGTCGGATGGGCATATGGAATGAATAGAGGCACTAGAATTCGGGAGATGATGAATACGATAATGAAGAAGAAGGTGATGATAACGCGAATAATGAGGGACGAACGAGATGAAGATGTAGGTGATGATCAAGGGGATGATAATTCATCCAGTAGGCATAATAATGGGTGACAATGAATCTGAAGACAATAATAATGGAGCGTACAGTTTAATGAATGATTAAGAAGCAGTGTCCATCCCATCTAAGGGGATCGATGAAAAGATCAATCAGGTGGAGGGTTCACAACATGTGTTTGAAACATGTGGAAAATTTGGATTAGGTGGGGAATGTTATTTCGATTTTCAAAGCATAATAAATCAACAAGATGGAGGGAAGGAAGCTTATTATTTAGTACATGTCGACTATAATTTGATAATTCATGAGTTCTTGGATGATTTCAGTGGTGGTGAACCGGTTCGTGATGATTCATTTCTATGCTTCCTTAAGGACAAGAGAAACAATGATAGGAAAGGCTAGGGTAACACAACTATCTCCCATTATTGGATTTTTGACATAGTTGATGGATAAACTCAAAGAAGATATTCAAGAGCTAAAATCACAAAATTATTTTTTTAAAGGATAGACTAAAAGTGAGAGAAGAAGCAAGAGTTGAGTTAGCTTTGAATTTGAACAACTCAACGGGCATTGAAACAAAATTAAAGGGAAAATTTGAACGTGCAGAAAGCAACGTTGAAAAATTGGTGCAAAGACGAGAGAAAAGTATGAGATGATCAAGTGCTTGGAGTTGATGTTTCTCGTATAATAAGTTTCATATAAGAGGAATAGTACGAAAAGAAGGAGTTGGTCGAGACGAGCTTGAAACACCAAAAAGTAGTGGACGATTTGGTGGAACAATTATCGTATGAGATAGCTCAAAAGACTGATCTAGATATGGAAATTAGGGAACTGAAAAAGTAGATGGAGGATCGGCGCGAAACCAAAAAAAGGTGGGAAAACTGAACTTGAAGGTATGGATGTCGACGAAAAAATGGTAACTGGTTGCATTGGTCATTTAAATTGCTCGCCTAATAAATTGGTCAAGGGGTACCCTGCTGAACCATCTTTTGAACTACATTTTGATACGATGTAGTAAGTTGAGCAAGAAAAAAAAAGCTGCGGCGGTAAAAGAACAAGAAACTATTGGATCAAAGAAAATGACAAGAGGTAGGTCTTTTAGAGAGGTGACACTTTGGGAGAGAAACAAAGAAAAATCAATTCAAACAAGTAAAAGGGAAAAATGAAGGATAAACAGAGAAAATCAAATAGCTCGATGGTTATATGAGTTTGAAATGATGAATGGCCAGATATACAGAAGGACTTCAGGTAGGATTTCATGAGACAACCGGTACAACTCAGCCGACCCATGTTGCAAAGTGATTTGGAAAAGGCAGCCACGTGAAGCAAGAAAAACAAGGATGGATGTGCGGTAATTCCGGTAAGGAGGGTGATTGTCTAAACCTTTCGATAGTTTGTTTTTTGAAATGGAACACACGTAAGTGTAACAGACATGTATGAGATGTGGTGCACGAAGATGGGATAACAAGAGAGGTGAGAACCTAATAAACACAGTAATGGGTTTTTACCCATTAGCTTAACATAGAGATATACTAGTGCTTATATATTATGTTACAGGTTTTAGATGTAATGTGCTACTATTATGAGGACTACTGGAATGCTAATGTCCCTTATGACGATGAACCTGGAGTCCCTTATTGCATCACTGTATGGCAATCATGGAGCCCACAAAACTCACACGACATCCCCTCCCTATTCTAAGTTCATCAGTGTTCATTGAACAACGAATAAACGTCCAATTTTTAAAATTTAAACTCCTCGTGGTTCACTAATTTCCCATTTTCTATAGGTATTAAGTATATTTTTTTGTAATGCGTGTCTTGGTTGTAATGTAATCGAGAATGGTTTACTTTCCAGATTTCACCATGAACACCATGAAAAAAATTCTAGAAATAAACATGTACTTACATTAACAACATCTGATTTGAAATTTATGTATAAATATACTACACACAAGTACAACAATAAAAATCAAATATGGACAACTGTAAAAGTGATGACTAAGCGAGATATGAGGCAAAAAAAATCATGACCAATTTAACAAATGGCTTCAAATGCTTGGTATGTTGGTATTGTAACCTTGCAACTATAATCATACAGGTTCCACAAATTTACCATATGAACATAATGTTAAGTAATTAACAAATAAAATTGATTAATGAGTTTGGGTAATGTAATGGAAATTTACATGATCTCTTCCAACACTATAAATTGTAGATCTTAGATTACAAAAAATTGATTATGTTACCTTATTTGCGTTCTTCTATGGTATATAGTTATTGATAGCGTCGTATATATATATATAAAGTTGTAGTTGTGCAAAGAAGAAGAAGAAGGGTTGTTTTGTGAGGTGTGTAAAAAATTTGGGGTGCTTGTGAATAATTTGAAAATTGGGGACTATTTTATTAAAGTAAAAAATTTATTTATATGTAATCATAAAGATTTTTAACAGTATATAACCACTAAAATTAATATAAAACTACTTATTTACCTAAAAGATAAATTGTTCTTCAAAAGTACTTTTAATAACAAAAGTAAAAATACTCTTAATATAATAATATAATAACTATTACTTATTATATATAATATTTTTTATTTCATTAATAAATAAAATTCTCAAATAATCACATACACCACACCCACCACCACCACCACACCACCCTATGTTGTATAACTCGGTTTTAGGGCCTAAGCAATCGACCGAGACCTAAGCAATCAACCACGGCGTAGCCAATCAACCGGGGCATAGGCAATCGACCACGGCGTAGCCAATCGACCGGGGCCTAGACGAGATTAGGCGATTTTGAATCCCGATATTTAATTTTTTACATATAGCAATATATATATGTATAAATTATAATAATTTTAACTATTTAAGTCATAAAATTCATCTAACAACACTATAGTAAATATACAAATAATATAATTAGAGTTATTATATCAATTCAAGAATTCTCGAGAGTAAGAAATAATGAAAGTAGGGCATATGCGACTTTTTGCCATTAATAGACGCCTAAGCGAGCTAGGTACCTCTTCCACGGTGCCTAAGGCAGTAGGATAAAATGTCTAGCATTTTTACTAAGCGTAAGCGGCTAAAGGGGGAGTTGTCTCTGAGGCGGTTATTTCTATAACATTGTCGCCGCCACCACCACCGTCAGAGTACCACCTTTGTCATCGTCCACAACTGTTGTTGCAGCCGGAACACCACCTCTGGCCACTTCCACAGCTGTCGGCCATACCGTTTTCGTCGTCGTCGGACCACCATCATCTTTTTCGGACCATCATCTCCTATTGAACAATTACGGATGCGGATTAATCGCAGATAATCCGAATCCGTCGTAGATGCGGATTTGGTAAGTAATTCTAAAATCCGATGGTTAATAGATGCGGATTTGGTTATCATTTTTCTTAATAGATGGATATAGTTATACCATTTTTCAAGGATATATTATCTGTTGCCATACCTAAGCTTAACTAATTCACTTAGACTAAGCTGCTAAATGCTAATAGTATCGGGTGACATTTTGTACTATTCTTTATTATGTGCTTTTTCTTTTTTACATTTTTATTCTTTACTCGATGACATGTATGTGGCATAAGTTATTGTCATAATGATTTATGAAATGACCAAATAACAAAATAATGATTATATGGGGAAAAATGATTTAATAGTCTTGATAGTCGGTTGATACTCTATCATGATGATAATATGATTGTCAACTCAAATAATTTATGTTCAAAGGAAAAGACTCCTGAAGATTTGCTTCGGATTGTTGATTTGATAGAATAGAATTTCTTCAGAACCTAATAAATTTTATAGATTATGTGTATCTTAAAAGTTATCCAAATCATATTCAATAATTCTCAAAATCCAATTGAGATCATAACAACATTCCTTTTAGGCTAACAGGATAAGAACTCTATCTAGTCATAATCATTCTTATTTATCTCACAGCCAGGTACAATTCTAAATTTCACATATATCAGTAGTCTAGTCCGGTTTGGTTTAGAGCCTAGATTTTAGAAGCCTAAGACTATTTTGAAAAATGGGTTATTTATAAAAAAAAATTGTGCTAAACACTCTAAAAAATGAAGAGACAATTACTAATACCATCTTAAAGAGAAGTAATGTTGTCCATAAAAGTCATGTCTAATATAAAAAACATAATTAGACAATAATATCCTTGACGCGCCAAAAAATTTCCGACCAATTTTCTGGCCATATTTTTTTCCCGTCAAATTTTTCCGACCGATTTTTTTCTCACCAAATTTTTCCGGCCACGTTTTTTTCCCACCAAATTTTTCCTGCCAAAAAAATTTTCCCACCAAATTTGATGTTGTTATTTGGTGGGGAAAATCCCACTAAATAAATAGTCAAATTTTTTCCACCAAATTACATTAGTTTATGTTGTTTTGGTGAACAAATCCCACCAAACTAGTTTTGATTTATGTTGTTATTTGGTGGAAAAAATCCCACCAAATTATATTTGGTGGAAAAAATTCCACCAAATTATATTTGGGGGATTAATGTTGTTTGGTGGGAAAAATCCCACCAAACAAAATTAGATATTATAAATTTTTTTTACGATTTCATTGTCCATGAAAAAACATGTCAACCTCAATTAGAAATAATACATACCAAAAGTATGAGATCCTTGCTAATATAGTGCCAAAATCGAAAAGAAATGGTAAAATAGCCTAAAATTTAAGACGCTTAGGCTAAAAATATTTTTAAACCAAAATCTAATAATTTAAAAACAGAATTTACTCATGATAATGTAATTAGAAACGGATATTTTCGTGAAGGTAGATATTAAAGAAAGAGGAAAATTTTGACAACCCAAATGCCCAAGATAAAAATCCTAGTTAATTATATAATTGAGTTTGTGAGTCTCAATCAATGAACAGCAGTTTATGAGAGGCTGTGTATTTATTTACATACATAGGCAGAGTTACAAGGGGGGTTCCACCTAACAAAATAAAAAGACAACATCAATAAGCAATGGGAGGGAAAACATTATCATAGGCAAATTGAGTTCAATTTAAAATATTCAGGATAGCCTGTCATTTTAGAAAGTTGATGTCAAGGTTTTGTCCGTAAATTCTTGCACCTTCTCCTTGTTATTTATATGAGTAATGATATTTGTCACCCTTTTTGTATCACCCTTTTATCACCTCCTATGTGTATGCCTACATGGACCAATGAATTGATTTCTCTATCCTATTTAATTTTTCTCTATCTTCTATTCAAGGAAATCAATACATATATATAGAAGGGTGATAAAAGAGTGACATGAAAATGGGTGACATATATCATAACTCTATTTATATCCACTATAATGACTACAACAAGAAACGAAGTACCAATATCTATTTGTATTAAAAAGACAGAGCAATGAAAACCAAACCAGGCAAACAAACTAGGATTCAAGAACCGTCTGATTCTTAAATAATAACATACATATCATAAGGAGAAAAAAATAACTCAGAGG